>CM073773.1:23167871-23809013 GCA_037158775.1 Hetaerina titia
CTCTAACCACTTGAGCTGTCGAGAAAATGTACTTTACACTGAAATCTGCGATCTTATAAAGCGCCAAAGTGCTCCTGGGCAAATTAATTAATATAATAATAACATAATTTATTCATCCTTATATCTATTTCTATATGAATGAATATTTGTTCGCCGTTTGGCGGGATTTCGTGTTTGAATGTTAACCTTTGAATGTTCGTCCTTTATGTGTGTTCCTTTCCCATTTCCTTATCTCTATTTCTATGTTAATGAATATTTGTTCGCCGTATGGCGGTATTTCGTGTTTGAATGTGTATATATATATATATATATATATATATATATATATATATATATATATATATATATATATATATACACATACATATATATATATATATATACACACATACATATATATATATACACACACACAGGGTACGGCAATATAACTTCCCTTTTTAGAAACCAAAACCCCTTTAAAAAAAGGAAGTTATGTTGCCATTAGTACCTAGTGTTTGCAGTTAGCAGCTCGATCTAAAAAAGAACTAAGGGAGAAACCCCGGAAGTAAGACTAGGTGTTCCACATATGGTGGTTATAGAGTTGACCAGTAATCTATTCAGATTAAGGACGAGTAGATACCTCAAAGAATTCTCGAAAATATAAATAAAAAGATTGATTAAAAATCAACAAATGAGTTCACTATAAAGAGTGTCAGATGGAATAGGGCAGAAGTGAGACTAATTCCGTTGAAGAAAAATCGAAAAGAAAAAAGGATAACTCGAGGCGGCGGAAGCTGAAGACTGTTTGACTGTATGAGAGAATTTGAGGCAATCTAAATAAAATATGGATAAAAAATATTTTTTTTGAATGGTAAGGAGAAATGAGAAGCTAATAAAAGCGGAAAAAGACCAAATTTTGGAAGAAAATTAAATGATATCGTTCATTGGAGTCACAGGGGTCCACTGAATGCTAGATAATGTTCTTAAATGGCGCAACCCAAAACCTAGGAAGGTGAAGAAAGAAATACGTAGGGCAAGTAAGGAACGGTGGCAGACGTAAGACCAATCTGGGGTTGCAAGGGACATCGTTGGCTTTAGAAAAGGAAGAGTTGATGGCTGTAGCCAAAACATTTTTGGATAGATATACTGATGATCATCTAAACGATACACACAATTGGAAAAGAAGAATAAATCAATTTGTATAGTTGCACTTAATACAAATACAGTTTTCAGATGACAAATAATTGACGGCAATTGCTTCTTTTTCATTGGAACTCCACTTTTCCGTAGAATGTAAAGTCCGTAGCCATTTATCCGATTGCGGTGTTATTCTGACCATCCACATATACACGTATGCTTGCCGTAGCCACCAGCCCTGATCATTACAGGCTGGGTCATGTTCGACGTGAAATTAAGCAATATTTTAGTCAAAGGCTCAGCTATAAGGAATCGGTTCACGTATTTTCATAAAAAAGTTTGTCTATCCATTCTGATTCGACTTCAAATGATCAAATAGATTTAAAGGTATTTCTATAGAAATAAGTGGATATCTTATGGCAATTTGCAATTCTTTACTTCCTAGATGGTTTCTTATGGAAACTAAGTTCATAAACACTTTTTCAAGGTAAAAAATAAATCATTGTTGATAAATATCATGAATACCATGATGGATTGTATCCAAATCAATAATATTCTGTGACAGATAATTAGCGATGATTCACTATTGATTAAATTTGACCTGAATGCTTGAATTATTATCCATTTACATTATTTAACATTTTTATATTTACTCGTCTTGATTTCAAAACTGCCAACTTTGAATATAAGAAATCAACCCAATGAAGAGATTTATTTTCACTAGAGAATATTTTATCCTATTATTTACCATTTGATTTTATATTAATAAAAATCGGAGTTACTGCCATTGGAAATGTAAAATATTCTTATCATGGAAATTTAAAATTCATATGAAACTTTTTTGACCGGAAGGAAGGCTAAAAGTAATTGAGTTACATTCCATTAATTCAGTTAAAAATTTTGCCGGATACGTATTTGAAGGTCGAACAGAAAGTATAAAATGTCATTAACGTATCATGTATGGAAAACCATCGTGTCTTCTGTAATTAAAGCATAACTATACTTAGTGAGTGTATACAAGCAAGACTAAATTTCAAATTTTTAAAAATTCAAAATTAGATACTTCTGCCTTTGTAATAATCCCTAATGAATAGTTAAAGAGTGATGAACATTCCTTCTGCGTTGAATTTCATAAAGCTTTCTCATTTGCAATGATTTTTCCAGGAAAACAACTAGTGGAGAACTGATTAATTCACAAGAGCCTGTTGCTCGCATTTAACTTTTTTTGAACATCCCTTTCGAATTTCGAAACGCCGACTTTCACCAACTTCCAAAAGAGCTGAAAGCCTCGAATGCTTTGAATTTTGCGGAAATGAGGAGTTATCCCACGCTCCCTCACCCCAACACTCCCACGGAGGCTTAAAAAAATATATGATCACGAACACTTCTTCACCGAAATATTCCTCAACAATGGCACCCGGGAGCTTTTCGTGCTAAACTTCCACTTCTCCTCTTAATGTCTCCTCCCACACGTGTTTCATCGTCTAAACAAGCTATTACGTTGCAAGTTGACACGCCTAGCTTAGCGTCGACAAAAACATGCCACCCCGCCTTTGTTCTTCCGCATTCCAGTTCAACTCCTTTCTCTCTTTCCCCTTCTCTCACCCGCTCCCTTTCCTTGCCAGCAAACTTGACACGTTTTTCTCCTGTCGGGCATCCATCATCTAAGGCAAGTGACGATACGTGCCAGGCCAACTGCTCTAAAGTTGTCCGGCGCTATTTTGCAGCACGCTTCCCCTTCCTCCGCCCTCGTTGTCTATCACTCGCAACCCCTTATCCGATCGAGTCTCCATTATTTGCTTTGCCGTCGAAGAGCCTTCCTCCCCCGTGCATTCCAGAGCCAGACTCCAAATCCTATTTCTCAAATGCTCCGTCCCCCTCTCCATCCCGCGTATCTCCCGCTCAGTGTACGGGTGCCGGGTGGATCACGCGTGAGTGAATTCGTGTCCCAGTTTCATTTCCTCCTTCCTCTCAAATGAACCCTTCATTCGGTAGTTTCCGTGCCAAGTCTCACGTAATACCTCCTCTTATGTTTATTTGGAGTGAAAAAGAAACTAACTTTAAATATTTTTTTCACTCCTTTGGTTTTTCAATATGTGTTCGTGTTTTTTGCTTGGGTGGGGGGCAAAATATCCCGCTCACACTGACAAAAATGAATCTTAGTTATTCATCGCGAGTAAATGTGCATATATTGTTCATTCTGTCGCATAAATTTTCTGTAATAATTGTCAAGAATGCGGAATGCTAAAAAACGACTTAGATTCTGCAATATACACAAGCTAATGAAAAGAAAGACTGCTTAATAAAATAAGAGAAATGTAACTCGGCAATAACAAAACGTATTAATCAAACCTAAACCTGTTTTGGTAGGTGATGGTAGAGTTCACCCAGCACTAAGCCCGACGACGTGTGAAATTCACACATCAGGGTAGGGGGGCCAGTTCCTTTCCCTGTGCCGGTTATGGTTTCTCAGGAAGATCTGGTACCCTACAAATCACATAGCTTGGGTTCAGCTGCAGGTGCAGAGAAGCTTACCCGGAAATCGAACCCGGGTCCTCCGGCCGATAGATAGAACGCTCTACCCCTGGACTACCAAGACCCACCTCGGTATCGGACAATAATAACCTTAAATATTCTCCTTCCAATCAGACTTGTCAACTCAAAAACAAACCAACGTTAAGCACCCCTAAAATCAATACAGGAAAAGCTATTAGTAAACTGCCATCTTTTCATTTAACTTCAACCAACAGTTAATCCTCAAATTCAAGTGTCGTCAATTCTTATTTATGCCGTATGGATAACGTACATATTTTTACTTTAGATAACAATTAGATTTGTATTAAGAATGAAAGTCTGATGCATAAGGTACACTATAATTTCGGTGATTCAATGGGTAGTCCTTTTTAAGCATGCATGAAAAAATGCCATAATACTCCTGAAAGACTAAGTTTCCCATGCAAAACAATCAAAATATGTTTATCAAAAATTTGCATGGCTCCATATTATACATTAAGCCATGCCTCAGATTTCAAGGCGATTATCGGTTTGATAGTTAAGGGATGATCCCACCCAATTCTAACTATAAGTACGTGTACTTCAACCACCAGATTTGAGGGTTCATTTCCTTCTCTCTACGCCACCAGGGATATCCAGGGATAAAAACGATTATCTATCTATCCGAGGAGTATATGGAATCGAGACCTTAACCAAGACCTTAAGGTGGGGAGCCATAGAATTAACCCACTGCGCTGCCATGTCTCCAGCTTTCGGTTCAATTACTATCAACTGCAAGGTAAGTATAACTTCTAGTATCCTAATGAATAATAGATAGGGTTTCGATGTATTACATCATCATCTTATGTTCGACTTCTACCACATCACGCCTGAAGCTACTCAATTCGTTCTAATAACCTCTTATTAATTATTTTCCTTGCCATTTAAAAATTAAATTGCTATTTTTTTGTTTAATAAATTATGATGATTTTAACCTATAAGGTGGGGTTAATTTCTATTTCATTGCATAGATGCCAAACAATGGTTTTCAAGCATGAGGTAAAGTTAGACAATAGACTTATGCTAATTTTATCATTTAATATTAATTGCTTAATTTTATATTTTAAAAAATGTAAAATTATATTGTTACACGAAATCAAGCGATGAGACCCTTGACGAAAATAAAACGTAGCGTTGCATATCAGAGTTACATTTCAGGCGATCTATTTTTAAGGGCGGCTGTCCTCACCTGTCATGCCCTCTGCCTTTCCCGCCTTCCACCTCACCACCGATCATCTTCTCCTCGTCGGTGGAGCCCGGCGTCGATGTTCCGTGGTGAGGGGAGCACAGGTATCCAGCGAGCCACATGGTGCGTCGGACTCGGCCACTTGTGGATTTGACGGGTGCCGATCGGCCTCCGCCCATCCGCAACGATCCCATCTTCAACGACTGTCGGAA
This sequence comes from Hetaerina titia, assembly GCA_037158775.1. NCBI lineage: Eukaryota > Metazoa > Arthropoda > Insecta > Odonata > Calopterygidae > Hetaerina > Hetaerina titia. The sequence continues at coordinate 23,172,942 of CM073773.1, forward strand.
AGAGTGACGCGCTCGACCCACTGCTGGAAGAAAAGCGAAAAAGGTGAGTGGGATGACCTGAGGTAGGGACATTTTGCACGGACTGTAAACCCGGCTAGAATAACCTCACGTAAGAGTGTGACATGAAAAAAATTCAAATTAAATACTTTTAACTAAAATTTATAACAAAAATTTGACTAGAAAAAATGTGCTTCCAAAATTGTACGTATTAAGTGAAAATATTGTGAAAAAATTAATATTATAAAATCCTTTTACCTTAAAAATAGTTTTATATCATTGTTGCGATGTTTCAAATATTGGACATCTTACTTCCAAATAATAACACTTGAGCGATGTGTTATTATAATTTGCAATATTGCCTCCATATGAATAGCAATATTAACTACACGTGCATGGGAGAGATATTTAATTTTTTTTAAATATCTTAGATAGCTGTATTATATACAAAAAATTATGCGAAGAGTTTCGTCAACTTCTAAACACGATTATGCCAGAAAATTCCCATTAGTCGACTTTATTAAAGCACTAATTGCATATCATGGTTAAAAATGTAGTGTTACCAGTACCAATTAGAATCAAAGGCATAATTGAGGAAATAAGCCCATCCAATAATTCCATTATAACTCAAAATAACGATCACTATCAATTTAGTAATCGCGCAGAAAACAATTAATTAATATATAAATGATATTCCTTTGTAAATTATTTACCATATTTTTAAAGCTTTCTTACAGGTTCTGCAAGCAAGTTTGCACAGACGGTATTTTTACCAGGACTATGAAAGATTCTTCTCTGAAATTTATTTTTCTCCCTTAGTAAAATACACGATTAACGAACATCCGAATGCACTCCAATTCAAACTCTGTCGGGATGTAACCAGTAAAGACATCCAAGGTAGGAAAGAACTCGCAACGCACCACTTATCCTGAGGAAGCCCCTTTTCCTTCCAGAAAATACAAATTCCTACCTCGTTGCTCACCCCTCTCGATGTATTCACCGAAACTTTTCCCATTTGTTGCTTCCGACCTCGAAAGGGGTCACCACGCACGCTTCCGAGGAAAGCCCCAAGAAACATTTATTGTTAAAACATTTTTATTGAAAGAACAAATGACCGACGTTTTCCGCTATCGGACGAAACAAAAACACTTTCTCCGAGGAGGGACCTTTCACGTCAAATACCCCCCAAAAGTTTGTTTCCGCGAGGATGCTCAGGGTGCGTAAATAAAAAAAAACAGGTGCCACCCCCGAACGACCTCCAATACAGTTTTCATTGTGTCCTCAGCCCACACCCTCGTCCAATTCATTTTTCTCGAAACCCTCTTCCCGCCGCGCGGACTCGTCGTTGACGTCGTTCGTCCCCTTGTTTGTTCCCTCCGCCCTTTCCATCCGCCCCCTCCCTTTTACTCGGGCCCCCATCGGCGGGTGGCGGCGGCTCCGCGCGCGACAGAAGGCTCTCCGCCGTTGGAAGGCACACGTTCCGCTCTCCAATCACTTTCGCTCGATCTTCATACACACCAGGTCCTGATAGACGTTTAACGTCAACGTTTAAAAAAAAAGAAAGAGGCTAAAAATCAGCAAAGCCACAACCTTCTGTTTAACAATTTTATTCTACAAAAAAGTTAAATTTTTCAAGACGAACATTTCAGCAAGCGCCAGTTATTGCCGAATTGCAGCAATTGCTCTCTTTCCAGCTATACTCTCAATAAAACTTCACTCGCGCGGTTAAAGGTAAGTACTAATATGATATTACGTCACTTTGAAAAGCACCTAAATCAGTGAAAGAATTTATTATTACAACAGTAATTATTCGATCATGATTTTTACGACCTAGAATCAAGATAATATGCTTTTCCAGAGACTTGGAATTACCCAAAAATTTAAATACCCAAGTGTTTTGATAAAAAAATATATATGTATATATATATATATATATATAATGTAAATAAAGTAACAGAACTGTTCCTAACTCCTCTTGAGAAAGGTGGTTGCACCACCGCAAATTCAAGACCCAGTGAGTCCCTCTTTTATGTGTTTCAGTTTCTGTGTTTCTGTCGACTAGTCCATGTAAATTTATGTGCACGTCCGTGGGATTTTCAAAATAATAACAAAAGCGTTATATATACATATATATATATATATATATATATATATATATATATATATATATCTATATAGTCATATCTTATCTTCCGAAGAAGACGGAGCTCGAGTCCGTCCAAATTATCAAGATATTATTGTGAGTGTTCTTTTTATGTGTTCTCGTGCTGTGTGTTACTGTCTAAGTTTTTTATTCAACACTTCCGTGTTACTTCGAAGAAATCATCTATATATATATGTATATATATATATATATATATAATATATATATATATATATATATTTCGCGGGGAGAAAGCATTTGAATTCTGCAGGAGACAGGGGTTAGTCATCTCCAACACATGGTTTAGACACCACAAAAGGCGTAGGCATACATGGAAAATGCCAGGTGAATCAGAAAGGTATCAGTTAGATTATATTATGGTTAGGCACAGGTTTAGGAACAGTGTGATAAATTCGCACAGTTTCCCAGGAGCGGATGCGGACTCTGACCACAATTTAGTTGTTATGAAATTTGACGTTCGTTTCAAGAAGATAAGACAAGGGCGGTGGGTCAGGAAATGAAATTTAGAAGTATTGAATGGATTAATAAGGAAGAAGTATCAGCAGGCTGTAGAGAAAAGGATGGAGGACGGTAAAGAACTGAGTACTATCGAAGGAAAATGGGAATGTATCAAGAAAGGGATATTGGAAGCCGCTAAAGACACTATAGGAACCGTTAACGGGAAAAGGATAAGGAAACCATGGGTAACGGATGAGATGATTGCAAAGATGGATGAGAGAAGAAGATGGAAAAATGTAAACAAAGAATTAGACAAAATGAAGTACAAAGAGCTAAACAATAAATTGAGAAGGGCCACAAATAAAGCAAAAGAAGAATGGTAGAAAACGCAAGGCGAGGATATGGAAAGTTTACAGAAGAGGGGTGAAATTGGTGCTCTATACAGCAAGGTTAAGTTATTATCGAGAAGTAAGAAGGCGAGATCTGTGCTAACAGTTAAAGATACGTGGGATAAGATAATAGTTGAACAAGGAAAAATCCAAGAAAGATGGAAGGAATATATAGAAACACTGTATGGTAAAGAACTTAGGCCGACAAGGTTAGACATACAAAAGGAACATGACGTAGAAGAAGATAGCTTAGGTCAAGGCCTACTCGACGATGAAATAGAAAGGGCATTAAAGTGGATGAAAGCAAATAAGGCCGTGGGGGTGGACAACATTCCTGTAGAAATGTTGAAATGGTTAGGAAAAGGTGGAAAGAAGGCCATATATGGACTGATTCGTAGTATCTATGAGGAAGGAATCTGGCCGGCAGATTTTGTGAGATCGGTGTTAGTTCCTATTCCAAAAAAGGCAAAGGCTACGTCATGTGAGGATTACAGAACAATAAGCTTGATATCCCACGTAGCTAAAGTTATTCTCAGAATCATCAACAAAAGGATAGAGAGTAAGGCAAATGAATACTTAGGGGATGATCAGTTTGGGTTTAGGAAAGGAAGAGTTACGCGTGATGCCATTGCAGTAATGAGATCACTAATCGAGAGGAATATAGAATACAATCAGGACGTTTTTGCCTGTTTTGTAGATTTAGAAAAAGCGTTTGATAGAGTAAATTGGGAAAAATTAATGCGTGTATTGCAGAAAATAGGAATGGATTGGAGGAACAGGAGACTGATCCGCAACCTGTACATGTCTCAGACTGCTCAGGTGCGAGTGGGGAACGGAGAGTCCGGATGGGCAGTGTTAGGAAGAGGTGTAAGGCAGGGTTGCCCATTGTCACCGGTGCTGTTCAACGTATATGTGGAGGAAATGGTTAAAGAGGCATGGGAAGAACTGGAGGTAGGAATGAAAGTCGGAGGGGAATTCGTAAAATCGGTTAGGTTTCTGATGACCAAGCATTAGTTGCTCAGTCAGCCAAGGGGTTGCAAGCATTGCTGGGTGAATTGGAGATTCAGTGCGATAAATATGGGATGAGAATCAATATTAATAAAACAAAGGTTATGCGATTTTCCAGAAAGAAAAAGGCTAAGCTAAACATTAAAAGAGGAGGAGAAAAAATAGAGCAGGTAGAACAGTTTACATATCTCGGAAGTGTTTTGGACCAATAGGGTCAAAGTGGTAGGGACGTAAGGAGAAGAATTGCGCTAGGCAAGGAGGTTTTCTCAAGGAGGAGGGAGTTGATGACGGGTCGTTGGTAGAATTCACCCTGTACTGAGCCCGACGGCGTGTGAAATTCACATATCAGGGAAGGGGGCAGTTTCTTTCCCTGTGCTGGTAATGGTTTACCAGGGAATTCTGGTACCCGAAAAATCACAGAGCTTGGGTGGAGCTGCATGTGCCCAGAGTGCCTTACCCGGGAATCGAACCCGGGAACCTCCGGTCAGTAGCCCAATGCTCTACCCCCAGGACTACTGCAACCCTACATACATATATACTACCTTGAACAAAAAGTTCCCGGAATAACCACCGTGTGGCGCTCCCATCGTTCCGATTTGAGTTCTGTTTTTTTTTGTTAAATTGGTACATCTGTTGTTGATATTCCCTTTAAATCTTAGTGTCATAACTTGACATTTGCAAAAGTTACGTAGCCAAGAGTACATCTATCTCTGTGTGTGTTGGCGATTTTTTACAATTGCAGAAATGGATTTCAATTTGCAACAACGAACTTGTATTAAATTTTTCGTAAAAAACGGATTTAGTGGCGCACGGACGTTGGAAATGTTGGAAAAGTGTTTCGGCAACGATTCTCTAGAAAAACGGTCGTTTACCAGTGGCACGAGCGGTTCAGAAGTGGTCGTGAGTCAATCGAAGATGATGAACGCAGTGGCAGACCATCGACATCGAAAGTCGGTGAAAAAATTGATATAGTCAAAGAAATGTTGGCCATTAACCGCAAATTAACCATCAGAGAAATAGCGGAGGACTTGAACATTGCCTATGGATCCGCCCAAGACATTGTGGTTAATGATTTGGGTTTCCGTCGTGTAGCAGCAAAGTTGGTGCCAAAAGACCTCAATTTCATGCAAAAAAGAGACCGTGTTGACGTCGCAAAAGACATGATTTGCGAGGCTGAATCCGATCCCACATTCATCAAAAGGATCATTACTGGAGACGAGACGTGGGTTTATGAGTACGACACGCAATCCAGACATCAGGCAAGTGAATGGCGTTCACCAAATGAGCCGAGACCAAAAAAACCACGTCGTTTTCAGTCAAAAAAGAAGGCAATGCTGACGGTTTTCATGGATTACAACGGTGTAGGGCATCATGAATTTTTGCCAGAAGGCCATACAGTAAACAAAGAGTATTATTTGGGCGTTATGAGACGTTTGCGTGAAGCAATTCGCCGAAAGAGACCAGAAATCGTCGCACAGTGCGTCGAGACCGTCGCACAGTGCTATCATTATTCGTGATTTTTTGATGAAAAATGCAACAAATACCATCCAACAGCCACCGAATTCACCTGATTTGGCTCCCTGTGACTTCTTTCTGTTCAATCGAGTTAAAAAACCATTAGGGGGAACGCGTTTTAGCAGCCGAGAGGAAGTAATGGAAAAATCGCAGGAAGCACTGATGGACATACCGAAAACCGAATATAAAAAATGCTTCGAGGATTGGATCAAGCGCTGGCATAAGTGTGTTGCAGTCGATGGGGATTACTTTGAAGGGGACAATATAGATTCAGATGAATAAACTTGTATTTTTAATTTTCTGAATAAATTCCGGGAACTTTTTGATCAAGGTAGTATGTACTCGTATATATATATATATTATATATATATATTATATGTATATATATGATAATATATATATATATATATAATATATATATATATATATAATATATATATATATATATAATATATATATATTATATATATTATATGTATATATATGATAATATATATATATATATATATATAATATATATATTATATATATTATATGTATATATATATACTTTTTTGGAAAACCCACAAACGTGTAATGTAAATTCACTGATAGTCATGACAAACACAGAAACCAAAACACACAAAAGAGGGAAAACTCACTGGTTCTCGAATTTTCGGTGGTCCAACCACCTTTCTCAAGAGGAATTAGGAACAGAAAGGTGGTTGGACCACCGAAAAGTCGAGAACCAGTGAGTTTTCCCTCTTTTGTGTGTTTTGGTTTCTGTGTTTGTTATGACTATCAGTGAATTTATATATATATATATATATATATATATATACGATATATATATATATATATATATATATATATATACTCGTATATATATATATATATATATATATATATATATATATATATATATATATATGTTTGAAAATTTGAATCGTGAATGGAGTTGAAATTTATACACATTTTTATACATATACATATATGTGTATAAAATTCAAATTCATTCACGATTCAAATAATCAAACACGTAATCCTGCCATACGGCAAACAAATATTCATTCACATGGAAATAGATATAAGGAAAAGGGATAGGAACATATTTAAAGGACGAACACAGGAGAGGTTGGGAAGGCGGAATCAGGCAGAATCACGAACGTAAAAATATATCCTTGACCGGGATTTGAACACCGGGTTTTCCACTTGCCGGCCGGATGCACTAACCTTTGTTAAGCGAAATTATTTGGCAAGTCTGACATTGCTATAACCCTAGCAGACATTAAAGCGTCAAAAATACTTACACGCTAACTGGAAAATTAAGGTATGCTTTAGGAAAAATTCTTGATTCCATTGTTTTCACTAACTTTTTTCCATATAATGAAAGAATTGAGGAATTTCTCATAGATAGCTGATATAGAATTTCTGACTTGAGTGAAAGATCCTGGTCATACCAAAACTTCTGATGAAACAACAGATAATATTGGTATAGAAAAACCTCAAAAATATTTTGAAGTTTTGACATGGATGGACGGCTGAGGAAATTGTAATGAGATATCTCTCGATTCAAGAGAAAGTATTCCTAATCCTGCATAAATTGGCCTTATTTGCATGGAAACTATAGTGAATCGGTGGGTTTAAGATCGCCCTTGAAAACTAATTTATAAATTCGGATGAAATAAGAAATATTTGTATCCCAAAATACTTCGTACATTCATCTCAAAATCTCTACACCCACCTACTCCATTCTGTTTAAATTGTCAATTTTCCTCTGTTTTCCCCACTTTTCCAGCGTTATCTCTCCTGTACCGTTTCTCTCAACATCCCACTACATCTCAATATCTCTCCAATCTACTTTATAACCCCTTGGAATTTCCGCCATCAACTTATTCCTTCCTCCTCCAACATCCCTTTGTTTATCCTCTTATATCCTACTCAGTTTTTCCATTTTTCTCTATAACCACACCTTAAAACCCTCTAATAAACGCTCATTTTATTTTTAAATAAACAAGTCCCTGAATATAAAACATCACTAATCTTTGCTTGACTTCCATTAAATCTATACAAACAAAACCTCTCTCTTTATTGTTAAAGGTTTCTTTATTTCTCATTATTTGTTCATATTTATTGTTATGAATATTATCGCTCAAAATTATGGCAAAATGTAGAATTTTCTCAAGCCATTCTAATAATATCGAGTCTGTTTCAAAATTTTCCAACAAAATTTTATACAAAAGAGGCCACCTTTCTAGAGATTTGATTGAAATAATTTATGATTTCCAACATTTGAAAATATACTTTTAACAATCCTCCACATCAACAACAGATTCCAAATCGATCTCCTAAATAACAGCATATAGTTACCCTTTGTCATGCCAGTGAATATTCCAATATAATTTATGATAATTTTTAGGTGGAGAGTCTTACAATGTTTACATAAATGGGACTAGCACATTTTATCAAATAATGCGTCATGGCTTATGCAAAAAAAGATCATTTTCGTAACCCCTATCCAAAATTGAAATTCAAGGGGGTAAGAAAGTACACACTAAACTTATATCAAAGAAGTTTTCAAATTTTATGCGTCGGTTAATTAATTGCTAAGGTACAATAGTTTGCCTTAAACAGGTCTTGGAAGACTAAAATCGCAATGGTGTAACCTCTTGAATTTCTCATTATTCCTCACATTTGTCATGAAATTTACATTGTTAATCGGTAATAATTTTTTACATGAAAAGATATTACGAAATCTATATACAAATCAAAACTGGGGTAAAATATGTTTAACCTTCACCCTTCTCGAATATGCTCGAAAACAGAAAGTTCTTGGAGACACAACTGACTTTAAACTGATATCAAAGGTGAAATTCTTAATTAACAGGTGGAAAGTATCATTAAACTAGAAGATGTTAATTCATTCGACAAAAATTATTCCTCGGGTAAATTTATCTCATTCGTATGAATTTATTATTTAGGATATTGCGTGAAAGATAGTTTATTCTTGTGCACAGCGATAGTTTACTAACCAGAAGAAGTAAAATAAAATTTTCTCTTGTATAATAATGAGTGTAGCCTAAATGAATTTCCTGCCCATACTCTGAAGCATAACCTCATCTACCATATTAGTACGTTTTAAAAAACAGCGGCCGTACCTATGATGATGTGAATGACGTATTTGAATCCAGTTCATTATTAGTTTATCAACGAAGCATTCCCTGGAAAAGCAACTTTTTTTACAGTTCCTTATCCAAAAATTACCCTTGGAGACTTATTCTGCAGTTTAATTACTCATTTGCGTGTAGTGACAAGGATTCTTGCTGACATAGTTCGTACATGCGTATTACTCGATCATTTGTAAATGCCCTTACGCATAATTTAAGCGGTGGTCGTTGTACACAATTTCTTGGCACGATATTCAACTTGAATATCCCGTTGGAATGACCTTTTCAAAAATCGTCGTATACTCTCCAAAATGACTGACGCAATAAAACCCAATGGAGAGGAACATTGGGAAGGCGTCGACCTAATTCCATCGCTATAAACTCCACGACTCGCGAGGCCTCCAAAACAGGGAGACGGTGGTCGTGAAGGTCGATGCGACAACATTCCATTTTCAATCCCAAAGATCTTTCGACTGTTTTAGAATCCTCGAGTATGATTGTGAACATTACTGCCAGTCGCTCGTCATTTACTTCCAGGCCACAGGAGAGATCCTATCTTACACGTACTTGCATCCCCAAAGAAACCGATTTCAGTTCGGTGGAAAATTTAAAAAATCATTTGGATTTAGATTCTAACTAAACTCCAAATCACACTGAAATTTAATTAATGATAGACCCTGGTATATTTCTCTGAATATTTTAGCGGGCCATATCTAGTCAAATCTATGAATTTTCCCAGGCTATGCATTACCACTGGCCTTAATTTTTCTATGGAAATACAAAAATAGCAACCGGAAGAGAATGTTCTCCTTGGAAACTAATGAATATAATGTGTTATGTTTCATTTATATGTGTCTGTTATCATTGGAGTAAATTATTAGCAAAATATGCGACGGATAAAATCATTCCAAAATAAAAACGAAGCGCTAAAGAATTAATCTTTCTTTAAGGGATATAGGAAAGCTCATAAATAGTCCAAATTCCATCCATCATTCCTAAAATGTGCGAATATATTTTTCCTTGAACTATCTATTACGCACCGCTTTAATTACGAACGAAACATTACGCAGAGTAGTATTCAAAGAAACAACGGTTTTATTACTACACTATCTTAGAGATTCAACCTAGAATGAGATCAAAACGCACACTCATCCACGCTGTCGTGCCTCTTAATAATTCAGATCAGTAGAATCCAATAACGCACTTTTATTTCCCTAGTCATGAAGATATCTGGACCAAATTACGAAAAAATAAGCGGTTGCATTAAAATTTGCCCTTAAAACCCTAATCGAGTATGGGATTCCAAAATATGTTTTTCGTCCACACTGGTCTCTCTAATACTTTTACGTGGTTGGTCTGAATAGTTTACGACCTCAGAAATTTTTAAGAAAATTTCAGAAAATTTTAAAAAAATTCCAGAAAATTTTAAGAAAATTCCAGAAAATTTTAGAAAATATCAGAAAAAATGTCTTGTATCTTTGTTAGGTCGGAAATTTTTCGGACCACCCTTCTACATGAATACTGATCGAGGCCCCTCTCGCAAAAGGGAGGAGAATTTGCGATGAGCTCACTGAAATTTCCGGTGTTTTAAAGGGGTAACGTATGCCCGTCATCGTGTTGATGCTTCGCTCCACTCTGCACCGCCCTAGCTGCCCTCCCCGCCTCCATCCGCAACGCCGACCCTCGCCCGCTCTTGACCTCCCTTTGTTCCGAGCACGTGCACACATGCCCATCTATTTTAAAAGTCCGAATAAAAAAAATCAATCTACTTACGTGCTGTTTGCACAGCGCTCCGCAGGCTGTGACGGAAAATCCGAAAGTTACACGGATAAACGGAAATGTTATCCCGCAGAAATAACGACAATTACTTCCTGGTTTTCAACCAAATTACAGATTTAAAACATACAATTACAATTCATGATCCCCCGCCCTAAGGCATGCATTATTTTAAAGCATACTAACCGTCACATATCCACCCTTTGATCAAAGCGACGCATTTTAAAGAGACCGGAAAGGAGAGTCAAATTAATATGACAACACCGCAGTAAGTATGAATGTAAACTTACCATTCCAGCAAAGCTATGAATCAATATCAGTTCGCATTTAATTATCAAAGCGTTGATAAATGGTAAATAAAGCCTTAGTCCTATGGTTGAGAATTACGTAGTATTTCCCCTCTTCCCCTCCGAGAATCTTAAATCTCTTTTATTCTCAGCAAAGGCTTGCTTGTGAACAGTGATCAATGAAAGCTTTTCGTTTATTGTGATACCATCTGGAGTCAAAACACGATAACGGCTGAATGTTACTACGCAGAATCGACGTCGTTGCCAAGAGTCAACTCAAGGGCTTGCGGAAAATGAGAAAACAAATTTACAAGCTGAAATGCATGGACAAATTATTTATAGCGGGGGTCCCTATGGCAACGTCTATGAAAACTAGAGTGATGATTATTATTTCTCATAGATTTCCCTGCATGGAAATGACATACGAAATAAAGACTTATATGAAAAAAATATCACACCCATTCTTACCTTTTCTTAGCCTGAGTTGTATTGGGAATTAACCATAGGGAACACTGACAAAATATTAATAATACCATTTCAGTATAAAATGCTTTCGGAGACATTTAGAGGTTAAGTTTTAATTTCCTTCTGTGATCATTAAAAAAAATAAATATTTCACTAATAACGTAAAGCGTCTCGTAATTAGTGAATACAAAGTAAAATGTGAGCGCGAGTTAATGAACAAAAATTTATAAACATCCCGGGAGCCAAATTTATACTTTCTAAGAAACGCTGCTACATGAAGTGATACAGAATCACTCTTATGGTGATCTCATCTAAGGAAATATAAAACTGTTCTCAAAAGAAAACATGTTATTTCCCGAGGAACCCAAGGTAACGCGAATTTCGTCGCTTCCACTGAAAAGGTCTCGGGGTTTCAAATTACGCTCCCGTAAATCCGGAGGGAGAAAGGAGTAAGATAGAAGGGCGTTAGAAGGAAACGTTTGTGTCAACGTTAGTGCACCCCATGCCGAACTGGCTAGTACGAAAACACCGCGATGTACGTCGGCAAGGTGAGGTGCTGGCGATATTCCTGCCCGCCGAACCAACTTGCGCCTCTCGGCAAGTTTCTCGAGAACGCGGCGTTTTAAAAGGCGCATCCCCTTTCGAACGGCGACGAGGTTGGGGGGCGGAGAGGGGGTTCTGTGTTTTGCACGCGGAAGGAGTCCTCACACTTGCTGAGGCCGACGTTCCCCGCCGCGGCGCCGCCCGCCTCGGTGGTTCCTCCGACGGGACACTGCGCCTGCGCGGCAGCTGCGGCCGCAGCAGCCGCCGCTGCCGCCGTTAGGTCCTCGAAGTTGATGATGTAGAGGCATATGTCGTCCGCTTCGCTCTTGACGGGCGCGATCACTTCGCTGCACAGGAACTTGGTACCTGAAACGAAATAAGCTTCATCAGTGTGTTTGCCTTCACTTGATTCCACACGCATGACACTTGAACTCTTTGAAACAGAATACTGTTTCAAATACGGATGCGCGATCAAGGATCTTTTATGAGCATTATCTCATCCATAACTCCCTTTTCCTTCTTAGCATAATTTATGATCAAGTACCTCCCCAAAAAACCCAAAATAATTGGATTAACGTGAGGAAAGCATAGTTCTGGGGATTCGCGATTTTAAGAACGGTGAATGATAATAAAACTCGAGAGAGAGAAACTTACGATCCATGATCGTGCCATCATGAGGAAGGAACAACATTAGGTGGTAGTCAGCAAACTGTCTTTCCAAGATTTTGAAGGAATTATAGATAGTGTATGATGAGAGATTGTCAACACATACCCATATATTTCTTTGGACAACGTTTTGCATTCCAGAACTGTACTAGGTCTGTTCAAAAAGTATCCTGAATTTTGAATTTCCACGCGATGCGTATATTTGATTTTCGATTTTTTTGTAGCGTTATGTTGGTACTTATGTCCCTCACTTAAGCCGAAAAGTTCGGCCATTTTGAATGTTCAGTTAATTGTTGAAAGCTCTTTTGCTTGGACGTGTTTTGGCATGTCTTCAATTTTTCCGTTCCAAAAAATGGCTCAAAAAATGTGTATCAATTTTTTTGTAAAAAACGCAATTAAGTGCGCGGACGCATGACGAATGTTGACTGTGAAGAAGTTAACTTGGACCGAAGAAACGTTTATCGGAAGTACAAAATGTTCTCAGAGGGCCGAGAAGATTCGAACGACGAAGAGCTTGCCGGACGCCCGAGCACGTCAACAACGGACGAAAACATTAATGAAGTGAAGGAAAGAGTATTGGCAAATGGTCGAATCACAGTTAGAAAATTTATAAATAACTCGTAAAAATAAATTACTCGTATAAAATTCGGAACAGTACAGACATATTGCCTTAACCAAAGGATATATCATGAAACTAACCAATAATATAACCATAATAACCTTCACCAATATAATAAAAAAATATAACCAAATTACACAAAAACATTGCAAAAACAAGCAATATGGAATTTTTAAAATGAAATTACGTTAAATATGACGACACTTGTGTATACATAATTGATTTGTTAATGTATTATTATTAGGTAATCTACCGGTTAAGGTAGGATTTTGGATGGATACAACTATCAAATAAACATTTTGTGACTGCCCACCTAGCAACCTAATCTATATCAGGTCCCTCTTCATCTCGGTGTACTTCTTTCCTCCCTTCATCCCGTACAACATCCCTATCCTGTTCCTGCCCTTTCCTCGTTTGCCCAACATTCTCCTCTCTATTACCTTCTTCAACATTCCACTACCGCTCAATACGCCTTTCATCCATTTTTCCTGCCTCCATAGGATTTCTCTCAACAAACCCCTCTCCTCACCCACCATCTCCAGTACTTCCTCATTTGTTTTCCTTTCGGTCCATTTCACCTTCTCCATTCTTCTCCACACCCACATTTCAAAAGCCTCCAATCTACGTCTATCCTCCTGCTTCAGTGACCACGTTTCCGCGCCGTACATAGCTACGCTCCATATCAGAGTTTTTACAAGTCTTGTCTTAGCATCCCTACTCAACGTCCCCGTAATCAACTCCCTCCTCCTTGAGAAAGCCTCCTTGCCTAGCACAATTCTTCTCCTTACGTCCCTACCACTTTGACCGTATTGGTCCAAAACACTTCCGAGATATGTAAACTGCTCCATCTGCTCAATTTTTTCCCCGCCTATTTTAATATTTAGCTTAGCCTTTATTATTTCTGGAAAATCGCATAACCTTTGTTTTATTAATATTGATTCTCATCCCATATTTATCGCACTGAACCTCCAATTCACTCAGCAATGCTTGCAATGTATGACGCTATCATTTACATATTGCAATTAACGAATGTCTTTTACGTTTATAGGAAACAGTTAGAATTAGTATACCAAGAGGTATTCAGTTAATACGAAGAAGATGTAAATGAATACTAATAATGCCTAATTTTGGATTGTTAATCCACATATAAAGTTCATAATTATTCATCAAAAGAATGAAACCTTACCATCCGATCCAAAAGGAATGTTCATAGATTTGACCCGGCTGCATCTATAGCACACTCAAATACTCATTGAATGAAATAATGGTCGATAGTGAATAGTTAGTTATATAGTAGATTCTTCTTCGATTCTTCTATAGTAGAACTTCTTCGATTTCAATTTAGCCTCTACTATTTAGTTATGAAATATTATTGAAAAAGCAAAAATATTGCAATACGAGCACTATTTTCTACCGTATTAAACCACCAATCAGATAAAGAATTATTTTTCAGTGTAAGTAAGGTTTTCTAAGAATACCCAAAAAAATAATTCTTAAGCTCGTATATGCAAAAATTATAAACTTAATTGCTAAAATGCAACTCAATGAGTTACTTAAGGTAATAAATTTATATACTTCATTAATGAACATTGTGAATTTCGCTAATCTGAAGAAAACAGAACCTTCAATCATTAAGGGCGAAAAATATACAGTGTAGAGAAAATGTCCAAATTTAGTGACACATTTCCAGTTGAAAAAGAAATCGAGCTCTTCCTCAGATGGGATAGGCTAATTTAAGGAAGGCAATTGAAGGGGCGTCTGAATTTCCCGTGATAGATAAAAAATATGAAGTCGTAGAAGTTTAATTGGACGGCGAAGACTCAACTTTCGTCCGTCTCTGGGTAACAGAAGGGTAGAAAATTACAGTCGAGCCTAACGATGATTGTCAATATCATTTAATTTTCAAGTTCATATTAGAATCACATCTTTAGTAGAGCCCAATAGTAAGGAGAGTAAAAAAACTGGGCTGCGTGAGTAAGTACATGAATAATTGTAAAATTAAATATCACTGATAATTAGACTATTTTTTTTCAAGAATAATAAAATACCAATTTCCAACCAAATGCGAGCAATTTGCACAATGCCTTCCTGAATGAAGCTTATATTTTTGACCAAGATTAATGGCAACAGTCATTGGCATAATTTACTCGAGGTATTCGAGGTTATTTTTTAGACACAATTTGTCCGTGTTTACTTATGAGATAGTCTTAAGGACAACTAATGAAAAAATTTTACGTTCGCGTTTACAAAATCACAACACTTTTTCACTTTAAGGACTTAACAAATTCATCACAAAACTATATTTCTATTGCATAAAATATCAATGTAGCAGGTGTTTTCATTATATTAATATGGAATGTGTAAAAGTTGGAGAGTTCTCGCATGAAATTTGTCTAAGACAAATGACAATTTGCTTAATACAAGAGAATTGATTTCATAGGCGAGTATTTGTACTTATGTAAATATATCAGTAAATTTATTAGGTGGTTCAGTTATTTCACGATTACTGTCCAAAAAACGTAACCTCCGTTTTCGTATAGTGTGATACTTGACGCACAGTTTGCCAGTAAGCCTCGAGCTGCAGGGGTTGGAAGGTTTAGCCGCATGTCGTTTCTTTACAATAGCGAGTCAAAATGAACAATACAATCGAAAGTCCAACCATGTGTGAAGTCCATTCAGTGATAAGGGTTTTACTGATAAAAAAAACTTGAAAGCTGCTGACATTCATCATTGGGAAATTCATGCTCTGTATGTAATAAATGTGATAAGTGACAAGAGTTATGCGTCAATATTGTCGTTTCTGAACAACAACACTGACGCACACAAATGTCCATGAAGTATCCTGAGTGAACACAAATGCCCACAAACAAATTAAAGGAAAACTCCTATAGTCGTAATAACTTATTAAGGCTATAAGAGTTCTCTTTTAATGTGTTAATTCACGAAGCCGTACAGCTCAAGTTTCCTAGATTTTTACAAATGCCCATGATGAAGACAGCAATAGCCACCCGCCTGCGGTGAACAATGAACTGTGCCGGGAAATTGACGAAAGGGTTCCTGAAAACTGACGTTTTACGATATCTGAAATCTATAGAAGGTTTTCCACGGATTTCTACGACTCTGTAGCATGGAAAAACGGCTGAAAAATTAGACTACCACATGTTTTGTGGTCGTCTTAACGAGGAACTTCAAGATCCCGTCATTGCTTTTCTGCGAACTCTAGCGGAAGAATTTTATACTGAAGGAATTTGTAAACTAGTTCAGAGAAATTAAATCTGTTTGACAAGTATGCGTTAAAAGAGTAGAGATTAATAGTAAATTTTCTGTTTCTACATGTATGTATTTTTATAGCATAACGGATGCTTTCTGGACAGCCCTTACATTTCTCTACATTTAGGGGCGAGGTCATCTTTAGGAGTGAATGGCGGAAAACCGATACGTTTTAATTAAAAAACATACATAAGAGAGACATGTTCAAATCCATCATGTTTATAATTGCTAGTTAATTTCAATCTAATGAACCTGAAGTCCAACTGTGTCCGACATAATGAAAACACAGATAATGAGAGGCAGTTCTATGTTTGAAAAAATATGAAACCATGCTTATTCAGATATTTCACGTTTTCCTTCTTTCATCAGTTTTAGTATTAGTAAAATAACATAAATCCCTCCGGTTAATGGGTTCTTTTCAGGCATGTTCGAGGCTATTTTCATGGGAGAGAAAATGTTGATGCTTTTAATAAAATACGTTTTAATGGTCTGAACCTTTGAAAATTCCGAATGCAAATGCAAATCGAAGCATGCAATTCCACTTCCACTCATTATTTTACTCTTTAATTTTAATTAAAAAATATTACCAGTGTCAGGCACAAAAAAATCGATTACTAAATCAATAATAATATCCAGTTAGTATCAAACACTAAAAATATGCCATTTTTGACATAATGTTGAAACTACTGGACTTGGAGAGGAAAGTCATCGGGTTTGAATGCGAAACCAATCACGTTCCCTCTGCACAGGCGTCCAAAAGTTTCAATTCACTAATTACATATTCACGCGTGTATTCAAGGATAAAAGTGTCGGCAATAAGTTCATGAGTGAGTTTATGGTGAGAGTCTGAATAACGAAACACTTGTTCAAGAATGTGTTTGATACGTAACTTGCTTTCGCAAATAATAGATGCCTAGTCCGACCTCACCCGAAGACGAGCCGGTTGTTGCCCTACGGCACACTTAAAAAGCGACGAAGAACTTGAGATCTCATTTGACGTCGCGAGCGACTAAATAATTTAGGATGCCAACCGCACCGAGGCACCTGTGTGCGTAGCGTGGCTTGATGGTGATTGTGGCAATAAATATTGCATTTCACAGTTGTGCCGTATGCCCTATGTACCGACCGACGGTTACAACGCGGACGCAAAGGATTAAACATGGATCACGCAACTTTCTCATCACGTTCCAAGAAGTATGGCCTCACATTGAAAACCTCGAGATTTTTTTACCCGCTCATACCACCTCGACATTCCGCCTCAAGATGCTTACTAATAATTATGCAAATGCAGGCAAAACGCACATATACCTGCTTTTAAAGAGGTGAATTTAATATTAGCTGAACCTTGGATGTAAGGAAATGTTTATCACTCCCCAAACCGCTTCGTAAAGTCCAGCGTTAATTAAAAGCCTACGTATCTGTGCGCTATTAAATGGGAGTGGCAAATGTCGGAATGGAAACAGATAACATCATGGTGAAATAAATCACGGGAGGAATTAAATTGCCTTAACTCTCCCTAACGTATTTTATTAACGCCTCTAAGTAATATTTTTTATTTACGTCACCATAGTGTTATTAATTAAAATCAAGCGACCGACAGCAAGCAAGGCAGAATTTTCGAATATGGAAGTCTTTTTTTATGCGTATCTTATAAAATATACGTTTTGAGTTGCAAAATATACGTAGTTTACTTGTTTATCAAAACATTAAAAACCAAATTTTAGTTCGAATTTAATGCATCATATTCGTAAAGATAGCGGTTCAATGAAAAGCCCACGATCGGTTGGCTGCAAAACATTTTCGGTTTTTGATTTTCAAATTAATTTTATAACGTGCGACGCAACTCCATTGGCTGGCGCACAAAAGCAATATCGCAAATCTATTGTTAAAGCAATCACCGCGGTAACTTTCCAGAGAGTTTCCAGCAAAACTAGAAGTAAATCAATACGCAAAAATAATGAATGTTAACACGGTCTCGTAAACTCAACGAAAAATTTCCTAGAAGCTGGAATGCTTGAAAAAGAATTTTTTTCAAATGTCGATTTATACGTAATGGAACGACATAGTGTTTTCTTTTAGAGAATCTTTTTAGCTACTTACTACCGCAGGGTGACGATTAAAATAACAGAAGTTTCTCCGATCCCATGTGTTTTGATTCCCGAGTCTCATTAAGGGTTTCACTTTTAACATATAGCTTTATAGGAGGAGACTTTGGAAAATTTTATACTACGCAGAAAACCCAGTACTTAAGAAGGTTCAACTATCGCTAACCATCTTGAAAACTCTTTGAAAAAACTGTTACAATTCCTTTTTGCAAGGGATCCCCGGAAAGTGAAATCAAAAACAACTGGACAGAATGACGATATTGAGGACAAGATAAGTAGTAAATATAAAGCGAGAGATGGCGGGAGTATATATTTTGGCACACCGACAAATGTTAGAGCTGTGCTAGGTGAGATGGAAGGATAGCGAAGATTACTGAAGCGATAGTTTAAGAGTTATACACAACTGAGAGGAAGAGATCTAGCGAAGGTTGGCTGTGTTGAAGGAGGTTGAAGGTTCTGTGTTGAACACTGTGAACAGTGTTGAAGAAAGGTAGAATTAAGCGTAGTACACATAGAGCAAACGACTTATAGAATCTTCTTTGAAGGAGTAAAAGGTAAACCAATGAACTTGGCTATTACTCAGGTCCGCATGCCACCAAGTAATCATAGGGAACACGACATTGACAGGGCATACGATCAATTAGAAGAAATAATATCGAGTACTTTCTATTGTTTTAAGCTCAAATGTGTGGAAGTTCATGTTCATTAAATGCAGAAACACAATGAATACATCCACTGTTCTTTATTATTGTACAACTAGTTTCAACGCTTAGGCGTCATCATCAGGTACAAAAAAATTTTGTACCTGATGATGACGCCTAAGCGTTGAAACTAGTCGTACAATAATAAAGAACAGTGGATGTAAACATTGTGTTTCTGCATTTAATGAATATCGAGTACTCCTGGAAGGAACCATTTGATAGTGATGGGTGATTGGAACGTGATGGTAGGCAAAGGAAGAGGTAGGGAGGCAGGAGCAACATTTTAGGATTTTGCAGTGACCTAGGATAGGGAATAATAGAGTTATTCAGAAAACGGAATTTAATCATTATGAACGCTTCTCTTAAACACCAAAGTAAACATGGATATACATCGTAAATGCCCAGATATTTAAAGAGTCATTAGTTAGACAATAGCATCATTATACTTAGATTTAGGGATAGTGTGATTAATGCGCACAGTTTACCGGAAGCGGATGTGGATGCAAGAAAATCATAATTTTCTACTAATAAGGTCTAACGTAAAATTAAAGAGGACAAAAGTGGGGAAATGGTTGAGGAAATGGAGTGTGGAGTGATTAAGCGGGACGATAAGAAAGAAGAGCCATGATGCAGTACAGAATATCATGGGTGAGGAAAAAGAGTGCTATAGAGGAAATATAGGAGCATATCCAAAAAGGGATATCGAAAGCCGCAAACTAAGCAATAGGAAAAGGACAAAGACATGCTGAATTACTGACAAGATAATTAAAAAGAGAGAGGAGGGAAGCTAATTCAAAAATATAAATACAAAATTAGGTAGGATAAAGTATAAGCAATTGAATTTTAAACTGAAGTAGGAAAATAATAGGGCGTGGTGGAAGACTCAGTATGTGGATATGGAATGTTTACAAAGGAAAGGTGAAATTGGAGCGTTGTACCGAAAGTCGAAAAACTATCAAAAAGTATGAGAGGAAATTCCGAGAAAATAATCAAAAATACGACAGGAATATTAATAAAAAAAATCAGAACAGATTCAAAAGAGATGGAAGGAATACATAAATTATCTATGTGGTAAAGGAATCCAGCCAGCAAGCTTAGATATATAAAATAAACATGATTTATATAGGATATATCCCAGAAAACTTAATTGTGCGCCAAAGGCCATTGACAACATTGAAATCAAATAAGCCGTAGGGTAGATAAAGTTTTCGCGGAACTACTTAAGAATACAGGAAATCATGGATGGAAGAGTTTTCATCAGGTAGTTCGTAGAATTTTTGAGGGAGGAAATTGGTCAGAAGATTTTTGTCAGATCAGTTTTAGTTCCTATTACAAAAAAGGGAAAGGCAACTTCTCATAATAATACCATCTACTTCTTATAATAATACTTATGGAATGATCAGTTTGGGTTCAGCAAGAGAAGAGGAGCTGATGCCATTGCAGTAATGAGGTCACTGATAGAAAGAATCATAGAATGCAATCCGGATGTGCTTCGTAGATTTCGAAAAAGCGTTTGATAGAGTGAATTGAATGAAATTTTAAAATGTTTTACAGAAATTATGGATAAATTGGCGAGATGGGAGGCATCCGCAACCTGTGCATATCACAGACTGCCCAGATTCGAGTGGCGGGTGGAGAGTCCGGATGAGGTGTGTTAAGATAAGGGACAAGATGGGAGTGTCCATTATCGACCTAGTTTTTCAACATTTATGTGAAGGAAATGGTTCAGGAGGCATAGCAACAATTGGAGATAGGAATAAAAGTCGGTGAAGAATTCCATAAAAGCAGTTAGGTTTGGGGGATGATCAAATTTGAATGATAATCGATGAAAAAATGTAAAAAAAACAAAGTTTATCCGGTTTTCAAGAAAGAAGAAAGCGAACCTAATTGTTAAAATAGAAGTTCGTGAAAATGAACATGAAGGTACAGGTTTAAGAGTTTACCTTTACTCGGGAATTCTTTGCTTCATATTTAAGTCATCAACGTGTAAGTATACTTATCCTCTACATCCATTACGTCATATTTTTTCCACTTCCAAATTTATCTCCACCGACAAATCACTAAAAAAAACTCTGAATGGAATTACAATATGCGGTCGTGCTAATAAAAAATTGGGATTTGTGAAAAGAGTGCTAGGTAAATGCGATGAAAAAGTGAAAGAACGATGTTTCCTTGCCTTGGTCAGGCCCCACCTAGAGTATGCTGCCAGTATATGGGATCCTCAAAATATAAATTTGATTTCGGAATTAGATCGAGTTCAGCGGAGGGGGGCTAGATTTGTCAAACATTGTTATGAACAACTCAGCAGCGTATCCACTTTGCTAGACAATTTAGGTTGGGATTCTCTTACACAGCGGCGTTTCCAATATAGGTTAAACTTATTAAAAACATTTAAAGATGGGCCCTTTTCCGATGAAATCAAGGATATAATACGAACCCCAACGTATTACGGTCGGAGGAATCACGAATATAAGATTAGAGAGATAGACTGCAAGACTGACAGGTTTAAAATGTCATTTTTTCCAACAACGATAAGGGACCAGAATGCTTGTAGCCGAAATTCCCCAGGAGTCAGTTCATTACAATAAGTATTAATGTACAGGTTAGGGACTGCGCGAGGATATGTACACATATCTGTATGTGTATGTATATTTATTTATGTATATATATGCATATATGTATGTATAAAAATATTTTTTTCTTACAGGTTCCCCCCACCTTGCCTCACCTAACCCCCAACCCCCTCAACCCTTACCCTTCCCTCATGGTGCTACACCCCCTGCCACGCACCTTTTTGGTGGCTCGCAGGGTATTTATGTAGGTGTAGATGTACAATATTCCTGACTAAAGAGCATCCATCATTTAATGATCGCCATGATTGTGGTACTTCTTAGCAAATGGGCGCTTATTTCAATCTTATTACTTTATATCTCCGCAGCGTGAATTTGCATGCATTCCAGATTAGCTCGCTACTTAGTTTGTATTTCCATATAACGAAGAGCAGTACGATATCCAAGCTCAAGTTTAACCCGACTACGGTTTTCATCGAGAAAATGGCCAAAGAAATTGTCAAAGAAATCCCAATATCGTAAATTAGCCCCGCCGAAATACGTATTGAAGGGAAGTTTTTCAAGAATACAGTACCTCCTCCCGTACCTAAGTCTGCAGAAATTATGAAAAATATTATTCCCTGCCTCTGTTCAGGGGTACTTGAAGAATGAACGCAGTGCTTATGGAGAGGTGATAGCTCAGTCATGGTTTTGGAAATTTATTCATAGACCATATACTGCGATAAAAGCGCACAAGTTTGACACGTACAATTTCATACAGTTATCTTTAATCAACATTATAATTATTTGTAATAGGTTAATGCTTGACGTACATTATCATATGATATGACTTGCGGTGGAATTCAGTATTTGTTTGGAGCAGCCATAATACTTGTGCATGTAAATGTTTTACGATTTCCTCGTACAGTAGTAACTAATGCCCTTTGACTTTGTTAGCTAAAACGGGAGGAACTAAAACTGCACTGAATATACTGAAATATAATTTTTGGATCCTCGCGGGTGACAGCAACCCATGTAACCAGTTATTTCCTAATCAATGTTTAATGTAATATAACTTTTTTCAATAATACTTTTCAATGTGATTTAACGGTAACCGCTAATATTTTTCGAGTGAGCCGATCTAAATACTTTATTGTATAAATTGATCTGACAATTGTTACAAAATGATGGTCAACTGTCCATAAAAAAATGCATTAGGAGACCTACAAGTACTTCCCAAATTTATTTAATTCCCTGTAAATATCAGCATAAGAATGAGTGAGATTTGGTGAAATTATTTAAAAATCCGAACACTTCATCTTCTTTGAGGTCACACAATTTCCCTACACCTTCGTATCCAATTACATGACCTCAAATGTGCAAAGGCCAAAGTTATTTTTACTTGTGGAAATAGTATCCAAGATATAATTAACCTAGGGTGTAATGATAATTTGAAAGGTTTGGATATGAATAATATTTGGGTTTTCACTCAATTAAATTATTTCAGGTTGGTATTTCTGAAAGTCATAAAAATTATAAATCACCAATTGCGCATTGATGTTAATGAGACTTTAAGAAGTTGAAGGGATAGTCTTCTAAGAGCTATCTATGCCTGTTTAAGCATCCTAGAGAAATTTTGAAATAAAATATTATTCTTATTTTCTCTTTCGTCTTAACGATCGATCACAGGATACCACTACGTAATCCAAAATAAAATAAATTATTACACATTTTTATAGATAATATTAACGATTAAAGGGATAGATCATCAGGGAATACTTATTAACAATAAATTGCCTGCTTATATTAAAAATATCAAAAGTTCCTTTAAATTCAAGTGTGCCGTGAAAAAACTACTTTCATGTAAATTATTTTATAGTGTAGATGATTTTCTAATGCATACCATTTCAAATGTATAACTGAAATGTGTTAATTCCAAAAAGTTGTAAATTGTATGTATTTGTACTTTGCATATTGTTTTGAATTTGCATAATGTTTTTTTTACTGAAATGAACTGTAAAACATGTATTGACAAAGCCATGCATAATTCTATGCTTATGGTGAATGAATAAATTACAAATTATTATGCATAATACTTAAAGTAGTTTAAATTTTATTGTTACTTATATAATATTGAACCTATGACTAAAAGGCTATGGAGGTAACGAAGCGCTGAAGGGAGATGAAACAATCTTTTTCCTATGGAACAGAGTACAGCATGCAGCTTAGGAGACAATAGGAACAATAAGGGCTAAATTGTTTGTGTTCGTTCAAAATTACAATTATTTACGCATCTTGATGATATGTCATTAAACCCGATGTAAAAATTTTCAATTGATTACAATGTAAAGGAAAGTTCAAAATGACTTTCACAGAAAATGAGTTTAGTTGAATGGTTGTTATAGCTTTATCTGACCATTTACGTGTATGTAGTTGTATTTGAATATCCACTTGTAAGAGTCATTGCGACTGAGCCACAAGGATATGGTTGTACTAGTAAAAGTTTCAATTTCTACAGAAATGTTACTCTACCGCTAGATGATAGCTTTATTAGGGAAAAGTGAAAATAATGTGCACACATTTCTTCAAATTGCAACATTATTCAGGTCTGGGTGGAGTTCTGCAGATGAAAAAAAGTCCTGCATTTCGGCTTTGTGAAATGGGGCCATGCAGAGGAGGGCCTTTTAATGCGATTAAAAGGTAATTTTTGGGACCGTCGAATGAGAGAATTAAGTCATTGAGAATCGGATCAAGGAAATAGAACGACTCTAGATAGGAACGCATATTCTCAAAAGAGCTTCCCTCTCTTTATTCTTTTTTGTTAAAAATCCCTTTTAATCCTATTACAAAGTATAGGGATTACGAATATTCCCGAGTTGTTCCCTAAAGTAAGGATATAACAAGAGGGTAAAAATACATTTGAGCAAACCTATCGCTGGCTGTAATATCATGGTGATTCGGGCAGTAACGAAAGTTCCTTTCCAAAGCTGACGTGGAGATGATCGAGCGGACGGTCAAAGTGTTAGTCCGACTCATTATCACTTAAATGATAAAGATACGAAGAATTTCAAGCGATGTTAAAGCGATTCGAATTAACGGTCACAAAGCAGGAATTTTATCGCAAATAGATTTGTAAACACAATTAACTAGATGAAAGCTTTATCGCACCAACTTAATAAATTAAATTATTATTAGGACGCATGAGCGCTACATGTAGAATTTAATCTCGTTGCGGGGAAAATATGAAGAATTCAGATATTCAACTCAGTGGATGAATTAGAAAAATATTACAATTTTAGGGCGTAGGAAACGTGAAAGTTCTGCTATTCTACAGAAATATAAATTCGCTGCCACCACTTTCGATACAGTGTTATCATCGCCAGATGATGATACACTATATCGATTCCCGTTGCAGTTATTTTATATTTGTGTGGAATAACAGTTTTTTCCTTTCCTAAGCATCTTGAAGTAGTTCCACAAAGTTACACCATCCGACATTGCATAAATATTTGGTATCACAATGCACTTAATCACTGAGAACAAAGTGATATAACAATAACGTTTAAATAAGAAGTCATTAAGAAAAATTCAAGGAAAATGAAAAATGGATTAAGAATTATGTCATTTTCGGTGCAAATGGATGTGTTTGCTTCGGTGTGAATCCAAAATTAAATACATGATTCGAGTCCCTCTCATCGGGGTAGCCATTGGCTGGCACCATTACCCGCTCTCATCGAAAGACAAGCTCATCACTCAACGTAAGATAATGCAGGAGGAACGGCAAAGTTAGTCGGGGCATCGTCTTTTATTTTTTAATAACAGCCACAAAGAGAAATATTTATTACAGTTGGCGGGTAGCTGCCAAGGTCAAAAAAGTGATAAATGGATTTTGCATTGCAGTTTCTCGGATGGCTTGGAGCATTTCTCAACGAAAAGACGGTTCAAGGGAATACTGCTGGATAATCAGGTCGAAAAATGGCAAAGCAGGTAAAAGTAATAAGGATTGGTATGCCGCTGAAATATCAGTCACCGCCAGAAATATAAATCGCGTTCTTGGAATTGGAATCCAGTCCGCTAACTGTCGCTCCCTGTTTCCCAGTGGTCAGATCATTTAGCACCAATCCCCTACGCCGTCTGGACAACGCGGAAAAGAAGACCAGGTCAACCAGGAAGGTTTATTTCGCTCAGAAATTGATTTATTTTGTAAAAATGTCTCTCTAGACATTAGGAGTCATGGATTTTCGCTCTGAATTTCACTGAATCCGGTAACAGGTTGAGGTTTAGGAAGTGCGTGTCACGATTTGGAGGGTGCGGCATCTGCCCGAGGATGATCCGGCTGGTTCGAAAAGAGGGAAACCCAAAACTTAAGATAAAAAACCTGCAAAAAATTACAAAAACATAACTTTGAAGAGATAAAGTATTAGTATTACTCTTGGCAAGTTTACGCTTGGAGAGAAAGGAACGATTTGGTAATAACCTAACATGACATTATAAGGAATCTCTATTTTGGAGTGTTATCTTCGATTTTTCTCCCCAAATTTCTCCGTTGCAGAATGAATCTGGTGATGAAAGTTAGTCCAAACTTCCAACAATTAAATACAAGAAATTTGCACCGGGAAAAGGCATTCTTCTATATCAGGAATTATTCATGAATTCAAACATTGTCGCATTTTTGAGCGCACCAGAAGATAACTCCGCTAAAGTCACGTGCTCCGCCATTTCTATCTGTTTCTTTACATTTCCATAACCTGTTGAAAAAAGAACTAAATTTCAACTCTCAAAGTTCATTATTCATGGTCTTAAGTCAAAACAATAGCTTTTCCACTCGTTCAAACTATGACTGCCTGCCTATCCCTAGGGTTATTTTCGGCGGGAGTTGGATTACCTTACTTCTACGCTAACACATCGTTCCCGTACAAACACTCTCGGAAACAGCTAAGCTTTATGCTAAGCGAAGAATTCAGTCATCCGTCCAATGAAAGACTTAAATGAAGATCGGGATCATAAAAGAATTGTAACCTTTTTAACTTTAATTCGAATTTCATAAGTTTTCGAAAAATTACAATAATTGGGCCCATTAAAAATTAAACATTATTTGTGGTTGCTATGAGTATTTCTAATACAGAATACAAAGAGGCTAATAAGTCGGGGATTTAGAATTAAAGGGAGTAGTGAGTCTGATATTTACTGCGAATAAATGTGCCTGTGAAAATTGAACATGCTTAATCTGCTCTTCATCAAAACACAAATGTATGACGTTTCATCGCCATAAAGACAAATCCTTTTGGTTGGAAAATAATGTATTTTCTTTCAAAAGTATATTCTATTATTGGTACAGGTAAGATTTTATTGCAGCCGTAATTAGTAAGTCTATTGAGAATACGTAAAATAAAATTATTTATCTCATAATTTGTGGGATGACGGGGTATTAATTTGTAAATACTAAGTTTAGAATGACAGAGTAATGTCATTTTTTAACTATCCCTTTAATTTTAAGTACTTCGATACTAAACGATTATCCGGTTTAAGAGAAAAATCCTTACTTTCAGTCACATAATGAAGCTTTGTTTTTTTCTGGATCCATTTAATTAGTGTGATATTTGTTACTCTTGATATTGTGCTTGATGTAAATTCATAATTTGCTCCACAGATTTCGGAACAAATAAAATAGAGCTGCCTGGTTTATGAAAAATCTAGTTTGTATAACTGATCATTGTGTAGCATCTATTTTTACTCGGCGGATGAGACTGTTCAAGAGTTCAGTACTTCTGTTGTTTCCTACTTAATTTCCAGATATTCTGTCGAGTTTAGGAGTCGCTCATATCATATATCTACACAATATTACTCAAACCGCTGGAAGGGAGTATACGTAAATGTATATTCGCCACGAGGAAGAGGGAGAAAAGAAAGAACTCTATAAAGATGAAATATTTTAAATAAATTAGTTTAAATTGTTTTTTTGGGTAAATATGGAAGAGAGAAAATCGAATCCTTCAATCTGTTCCCCAGACTCTCTACTTTGGCATCCAAAGCCCTCGATCCCTCTTTTTTCCAAAATATTTAATAAGATCGAACGATTTATTTGCATAAAATTCCAAACAACACTAATTTTCGGAACGTTGACATAATTACATCCATCTAAAAATCTAATCAGCTCATGTTTAGGCACAGAATTATCCGGGATTAGAAAGTAATGGACCAAATATGTGGGCATTCACCAAAGATATCACGCAATCGAGTAGTGACAGTTTGAGTTATTTATTTCTCGTAATTTATCGCAATTAATTCAGAATTGAGACGTGGGGGTTGGAGCGGTGGTTTGCTTGCTAGCCTCCCGTCCTGAAGATTCGGGTTCGAATACCAGATTTGGCTGAATTTTTTTAGAGGTATCCCCGGCCACTACTTGGATGTCATGTGAAGAGCATCTCCAAGTAGAGTACACTGTCCGTCGGATGGGACGTTATATTGTGTGATCCCTTGGCTCCTTTCGTTGAGAGTAGGCTAATCCCAACACCGGCTTTTTCTACACCCTCCCCTCAGTCTCTGAAAAATCCAACTCTACCAAAATGCCGACCGATTATTCCTATAGGCGAGAATGGCCTGAAGTGCCCGTCGCCTTCCCAAGTAATTACTGATACAATTCCAGAGTATTACATTCTTCAGCTTTACTCAATCTAAAAGTTATGGCATCTGCAAGCTTAATGTTCTAATTTGTGAATTGAGCCATTTGATATTCCCTTTAGTATAAATCAATAAAATAGTATTACAATAATAATCAATAGACGTAACGACTGTGCTATATGTTAGTGACGCATATTACATCAGCTATGAGTGAGTTTATTTTTTTCTTCGAGGCGGTACGTATCCATATTTAGGAATTACGACAAAACCTTGAAGGCTCTTTAAAGATATTATCTCATCTGGAGCAATTAGGAAGATTAGTTTACAGAATAGGTCTCAAAGCTATTAATTTTCTGAAAATAGAGGGACCAAAGTCTAACTAACTTCTCCAAATCATGTGACTGGCTAGTACTTATAAATTAAAGATTTTTTTTAAACGATTGACCGTTTCATTTAATGTTGATTCAACAGGTGGGAGGTAATCGCGCACATGAGCCTAATGAGCCCTATCATGAAATTTAATTTTCAATCTCTGGTACCAACATAACCAACCAGTTTCACAACAAAACAGGTTCAAGCGCAGTTACGACAATGGCAACTTCGCTAATTGCTATTGTGATCCAACACTTTCTGCATAACAATCCAATTTTAAATTCATACTAATCGATTTCCTTAAAACCAAAATGTATTAGTTGAGCGTAGACGAAACGCCACATCATTTCCATGTTGTTTAAGAAGCGTATTCCATGTATTGTTGTTGGCTAAATAAAACAAGAGCCTAGGAGGGGAACCAAGAAGACACGTGCTCAACTGCTAGAGACAAGAAATTTGTTGAAGCCTGGCTTCTGGTATGTTTTATTCACCTACTTAGTTTGCTTCTGAATGCATTTAGTACAAATGTAACACGTTTCCTCGCGTTGGGAATCGCAATTGAAATTGTAAAAATGAAATTGTATACGCTCATGCCATAAAAGAGCTCAAGTTCGCAAATCAGTCTAGAAGTAAGGTGGAAAAATTTACAACTTTGGTTTAACAATTTTGGTTCGACAATTTGACTTAATTACTATAGCTAGAAAAATATGCTAATTTGCGAAAATATCACGTCAGACTCATTTCTCCACAAAGTTCAACAACCTAGGCTGCGTCCTGAACGTATCGGAAAGAGATTGACTATTAATAGGTTGTCTGAGTACATTAGAAAAGTTTTCTTATTGAGGCAAGGTCCTCATGTCCTTTTGAACGAAACCACTTACTATTTCTATCTTCCGAACAATGATATATTGAAACAAAATTCATTCTTATTCGACAGCAGCAAACGGTCATTTTACACGAGAGCGTATCCAATACTGATGACTCATAGACTTGAAACCATAAATTTTGTCAGCAGAGGCCACCGTGACCAATGGCAAATATTCTTGTCTATTTTTCTTGAAATTTAACTCCGCGCATTGCATGCCAGGAGACAGTTTCTGTAGATTGATAGAGCAATCCTTTATCTTCAAGATCTTGGCTCGGACCCCGACATAACTTCCCGATGACCCCTAATGGGGCAGGAATGATTCGCTGGGAGCGCTTTTAATTTGGCAAACACTCAAGATAAACGGAAAACGTAATATTGCCGCATTTCGAGAAGGGAAATACCCGTTTGAGTGACATTAGGCCCAGATATGGTGAAAGGTTTCCCCGTGCTGTCCTATACCTCTGCATTCGAAGGACAAGGGACCAATGGGAAGGGTGCTGTGGTATCAACCAGGAGACGAAGTCTCGCTTATGCCAAATGTAAGTGTGTGTGTGGGGAGGAATTAGGCTGAATCCGTGAGGAATGTACGATGATGGATTCGCAGCAATAACAATACCACTAATGATTCTTTTTGATGTACCTTATGGATTCAGAGAAATACGCATTGCTCTCGTCAAAGCTTCTATCACTTTTTCAGACATATTAATACAGAAATAATTTCGAAGTTAAGGGTAACGATTAATTCCAGAGAATTTAAATTCCTCCATGAAATTAGCATATAAGAATCGCTGTTTTACGTCAGATATGCATTTTTATATGGAATAAAATCATCGTCTAACTCACCAAAGAATAGATTCAGATATAGCACAGTATAAATTTCGAATAAACTGATACCACCTGAAAATATATAGCTCACATTAGCTTCTTAAGCAGCGGTAGGATAGCGCCCTCATTTACAATATATCAGAGGAGTAAGACGAGATGGATTTAGTATTATTCCAAAGAGGTGAAAAATACCGAAACTAGTTCCTGTGACGAGGATGTGCCCTCATGTGAAATCACGACTTAAATTATTTCATGAACAAAACGCAATATAATGAATAATTCAAAGAAACCTTTCATGAATACCACGATTGGTATCAATTTAAAGTAAACTTGCAAAAATAATTACTATAACATGATTGTTAAGAGACGAAGAAGACGACTTTTTTATGCCAAGGCAACAGCTCCAACTCGGCGAGTCGTCGGGTGAGTTTAAATGGGCTGTCTCGGGAAATCGGGGCAAAGGGCGACATTAACAAAGAGATTCCCTCTTCCACTTGACTTTGAGTGGAATCGACTCTCGAACGAACCAAGACACAATCCAAGAGGAGAAGGCAATTCATAATAATTAATAATGCATTTGACACATCCATGCTTAATTCGTACTTTAATCAGAAAAAGAAAAGGGGCTAACACCAAAAAAATATGTCATTTATATCGAATAAAAGTGAATGCGGTTTCATATACGATGCACATACACTGGCGTTAACCGAAAAATTACCAATACGTATCTATAAAAATATCTCTACGACGAAAAACAATAAACAAATCTTTCTTTGGGAATCGAGATGAATTAAATCTTTGAGGATTTTTGGTTTTAATCGGTGGTCTGCGTAGATAGCCATGTAAGAATATTGCTGTGATATACTATGCTAGGAAACCGAGAACTAGTAAAAATTGAATGTACAAGAGGAACTATTTGCAGGCATGCATAATTCAGTCACTATCATTTATAATCGCGCAAAATATACGCGAGAGTAGATGAGTATTCCGTAACTACAAATTAGCTACTACTAATTACTAACTACTACTACTTAACTACTACTACTTTCAATTGTTCAGGGTGAACAATTGAAAAAGACGCTATATCTTAATTATAATTGAAGAAATAGAAAAATGTTTAAGAAAAGTTGGAAAGAGGTCGAGTGGAAATTAAGGTTCTGCATAAATAACATTAATTGTAGGTAGTTTCACCAGGAGAGATAGCAGTAAATATTTTTTTTAATGAACTCACGTGTTTTTTATCATAAGACTTCATAGGTCATTCAATTCGAACCAATAATTAAAGACTCAATAATCAAAACTGAATACTTACGGATGTAATTTTGTAAAAAAATTGCTATTTGGCAATTGATTTAAAGACCAGATCTCACATTCAGAAACTGCTGCGCTCCACATTTTAGTCTCTACTAATCTTTTCTTCAAATCTTTACTCAGTGTACTTATCGTAAATTCTCTCCTCCTGACCAATACCTCTTTTAAGGAAATCTTTTGAGATGTGAATATGGCGAAGAATGGAGAAAAAGGTTGGACACAGAGGAAGGCAAACTCCGAGGTTTCACATAAGATAAACGAAGAGAGGGAGTTACCGCAGGAAAGGCAAAAGAGGGGAAAAAAAAAGTGAGAGGTGGAAATTTTAAAAGGTAGCTGGATGTTGAGTTTGGTGAGCGAGTCAGGGGAAGAGAGCAGTCCTTTTAGACAGCATGAAGGGAGGCAGAAGTTACAAAGAAATGAAGATATAAATAATATAGGTCAAAGAATAAGTTCTCACGATACTTATCGTAGAAGGTCAAAGGTCATAAGTCGTTAGGGAGCGCACAAAACCTAACTTTTATAGGGAGAATACCTCAAACGGAAATTTTTGTCACTCTACTTAGAATGCTACTGTACTACTATTTTCAAGGAGGATTCTTAGAACACTGAGCATTAACACAGATATAAGACTCAGGACACGCGGGAGAACCCTTTTTTCATTAAATGAAGAACACAATGTATTTTTCCACTGTTCTTTATTTTGGTTCTATTAGTTTCAACGCTGAGACGTCCTCGTCAAGTACGAATCAGTCAAGTTACGGTATATTTATATGCCATTCTTATGGGGAAAGGGTAGGTGAGAAAGGGGGGAGGGGGAGGAAGGAGAGAAGGAGGAAGAGGAGGGGTTGTGATCGGCGTTGATGGGAAGGAGGAGAGGGGTGTTAAGCGTCAGGAAAGCCGATTAGTGGGATTCGCAGTGGGGGGGGGGGGTAGTTAGATCTTTCCGTGAAGGAAAGGAAGGGTTTCGGATAGCTTTTTACAATGCGAGCAACTTAAAATCATTCATGAATGCTACGAAAGACAAAGCGGACAAAAAAATAAAAGTGGCATTTATAAGTTAACTTGTAAGAACTGTAAAGCTATCTGCGAGGATTATGGTACATAGGCCAAACGGGGAGATCATTAAAAACACGAGCGGAGGAACATAAACTCTGTTTTAATAAATGTGACCTCGCGCAATCTCACTTCGCCAAGCATCTCTTGGAAGAAAATCATGGGAGCGATTCCAACCCGGAAATGATATACCAAATGGACAAAGGAAGGATATTGGTTAATTTGGTCAACAATTTATTGTTTTGATACCTCTCCCCAGTCCTGGAAGCATCCCTTTCCTTCATATAAAGATGTAACTACCATTCGCCCCCCCCCCACTGTGAACTCCACTAATCGTCTTTCCCGACGTTTAACACCCCTCTCCTCCTTCCCATCAATGCCGTTCACAACCCCTCCTCTTCCCCCCTCCCCCCACTCTCACCTACCCCTTCCCCCACAAGAATGGTCTATAAAAGTACCGCAACTTGACTAATTTGTACCTGATGATGACGCCTCAGCATAGAAACTAGTAGTACGAAAATGAAGAACAGTGGAAAAATACAATGTGTTCTTCATTTAATGAACATGAAATTCCACAAAGTTGAGTCAGAAACCATCGAACCCCTTTTTTTCTGTGGAATAGGAGAAAAGTTTTCTCTGCTAATAAAAACAAGTATACCTCCTATTCTCCTCTGATGCACGTTAGTGCCTTATTGTCCCACGTAAATCCTCCCTTGTAACAAACCAACTTTGTCTGGACATTTTTTTTCACATCCCTTGGTTTTTAATATATCAGTATATTATTATTTTACTCACCATGTTAACAGAGAAGCATACATATGATTATCCTAATTAACAACCGCAGTGTACCTTTACTAAAAAAAAACCCATTCTCTTCCACTTGTCAAATGATTGAAAACTTCCAAGAAATTTTTCCAAATCGTAGAAATGCAAGCGGATATGAGGCCGCAGTTGCATCGCATAACAAATACAGAAGGCTATTTCAGGAGCGAGGATAGATCTCTCGGGTAGATACGCAGAATGGCGTCCCACTTCTAAAGCTCGTGTCTTAGGAAAGGGACTATCACCACGTAACACCATCGCAGGGGCCATTTCTCTCGCTGAAATGTGCACTGAAATCAAATGGATTGAAGAATACCACGATGAGTGGCTTTCCTCAATTCATTTGAAGATTCCCAGCCACGCATTCGAAAGTCGATTGGACGGGCCGCAAGGGAACTCTACATGCCGACGCTATGAAATTCAAGAACACCACTTGGATCGCACGCGATGCGTGCAAAGTGCAGTGTTTCCAAGAAATCAAAGAGGTTGGTGGATGAATTGGAGTGGCATACTTTGGCCATTGACGAAGGCCTCAAGTTTTCCGTCCCAAAAGTGATTTCTCCCAAATGAGGTCCACACGGCACGAAAATCTGAGGATTTTAAGGTGAGAAGATCCTCACAACTTACTTCCGTCGAAGGTCTTAATTAAACGTTTGGTTTGGACAGGTGCAAAATCTGACCGTCGTCCCCTTTATCCCCGGGGGAGGGGGGGCTGGAAGGGGGCGGGACCCTTACGGTACATATTTGACATGGGTTTGCCAGAGCAGTCTGCAGCGTCCCAGATGGCGTGTTTGGCCACGATGATCACTTTCCAACAGGACGGCATCCTAATTGGAGTCATAGCGTGAGGGATTTCCTCGACGACAAGTAGTTAGTTTCACGACCGTTCAATCGGATGTTCGGGTAGGACCAAGCGGTCATTCCGATCGCCATATATTGCACGTTGACCATCTTCCACTGAGTATACATGAAAGACACGGTCAATGGAGAGGAAAAAACCGATTGAACACAGAAACTTCACCAGCACGTAAAGTGTTCTGATATCTCCAGCAAGCCTTAAATACTGGAAAAAGCATTGGCTAAAAATCAATTATCACATTCAGACCACATGAGCTTTTAAATTTAAAGTCCTCGTGAGATAAAAATCATATTGAAAGCAAGAGAGGACAAATCTGAACCGGGGGAAGAACTTTTCCATCAGAGTACTAAGTTCATCGGTCGTGGATGAAGGAACAATATGAGAGATATATTTCTTTGAACAATCCAAGGGAAAAGGTCACAATATCACAAAGGAAAACTACTAAAGTAAACAGTATTACTCTGCGCTTGAGGAAATGGATCATATGGGTCACCTAATTATGTGAATTTGCTTTTACGAGGCTGCGAAAATAAACGATAGGAGTGACACACAAACAGATTCCATTCTATGCTATTCAAGTGCGGTGCTCCGCAGAAATGAGGAAAAGGAAGAGGATCAGGTGAAGAGGTCCTTTGATGTCATTTGGCCCTACGAAGAGGTCCGTTGCAGAGGAGAAAAGCATGCATTATGATAACAAATGAAAACAGTTGTGAGGAGGAGAGAAAAACAAAAGAACATAGTGATGTGCACAATAGTTTTATGACTGCAGTGGATGAAACGAGAGAGGAGGAAGACCAATGATGTCTTATGCTAATCTAATAATCTACATCTACTTAATACCCCGCAAGTCGCCACAAGGGCGTGTGGCGGGGGTTGTTAGGGCACCAACCGTAATTAAGAAAAAAAGCATGCAAAAGCCACAAATTTATACAGTCCACAAACAAAACATTGTATGCATTCATGCAAGAACCCTGACACCCTACACACACATGCAAACACACAAACTACCAACTAACACACACATGCACCTACAAATATACCTTATATCTTCGCAACGTTTAATTTCAAGAAACTGCGGGAGATGCCGCAACAGTAACTTTTAACGGAGTCATCCGCTAAAGTGCATTTCAATGCAACAATTTCAGAGTGTAAAAATCATTCAAAAAATCAAAAAGTGTAAAAAATCATCAATAAAAAAATCCCGGTCAAGGCGAATGATTTTTACACTCTGAAATTGTTGCAATGAAATGTTTAACTTTGTTCCTACTTGTCAATTAAATATTTGTAATTTTTCTTAAGTGGAGGACTTCAACCAATGGGAAGGAGTGAAGAGGTTGTTAGGGAATACCATGCATTTGAGGGATACTCCTACAACCCAATACTCCAATTAACAACATATATAGGTAATAATGTAAAGCTGGAATTAATTTTTTCAATAGAACTGAAATACCTTTCCTTTATATTACACTCCACATTGTTTTACTTCATAAACAGTCCCTTCCTCATTTCAATTTAAACTGCGTTCTTTCCTTGCACGCCCTGTGATGTGAGGCTTTTCCAAGTCAACTTCCTCGCAAACGAGACCCTTTGTTCACACTCGAACCAACCTCTTCTCGATTCGCCTCCGTCTGGATTTCCATTAAGAAATAGATTGCTTTCAAGGGTGCCTTGACCACCAGGTGTCTGAACCTTATTTCGTCCTGCGTCATCCTTCGCCCTGAGCCTCGGGGCAAAGCATAAAAGGTATCGAATGCAAAGCAACTCCTTATGTGAAAACAAAGAAAGCGCCTCCTGCATCGAGGCATCGTCTCCCCTAGGAATCCAGAGGAAGAGGGTTTTTTTTCCGCTTAGAACGAACTCGTTTTCAATTTCCTTGCACCGAATGGAATACTACGGAAGTCACTTCAGCACCTCGGATGGGCTGCCAATTCACTCTTCCTCGCAAGTTTCATGAATAAGAAATTGGATACGTGTCATCAGATATATAAATCTGTTAGTCAATGAAGGGTCAAAAAAATTTCAATTTACAGTAAAACCCAATAGATGGATACACGGCTAGCTTTTGCACAAGATATTCAGGTCAAGTAATATTTCTGATTCATTATTATTTGTCGCTTCTTCCAATACATGAATCACGTCAACTCGGTATCGTCTTACTGAAATACTTAAATTGGTAGGATTGCAATTATTGATGGTTTTCCTAATGTAGGATCAAGATATGCATAAGCAGTAAAACAGTCATGACTAAAGGCAGCGGTTAGGTTTGCATTATTTCATCTACATCTACAAATAATACCCCGCAAGCCGCTGCAAGGGCGTGTGGCGGGGCATGTTAGGTCACCGTCGGTAAAAGGGAAAAAAACCGCATTCAAAACCAACACACACATGCAAACCCATACCCACAGTGGTGCATATATTCATGCAAAAATCCTATTTTTTTACACGCATGCAAGTACATGTCTACCTGCTTTCATTCTGCACGCATGCAATTACACATATTATCATCTAACAAATAATAACCTTAGGATGCAGTAAGAAATTAAGCCAATGGTGTGCAAGCTATAAATTGATAATTAGGAAGGCAAAATTCCACTACCTCAAGAACATGCAAAAAAACGCTCTCCTACCTATCATTTCGATAGTAATTCATTGAAATTTGGCAAAGGTATCTTTCGAACATTGGTTTACTTCTGCCCTCTGAAAAAGGGTCAAAAGGGAAAATAACCACATGAATGAAGTGCAAAGAGAGTTAACTGTTTTACGTGACCCAAATTCATTACTCTTTATAAAAAAATAGAGAAAAATGGATTTAATGAAATGCTATGACAATAAATCAATAAAAATGACAATCATTGCTATGACAATCAATAAAATAATTTTTCATTGACGATTCTTTAAAATATGGTCTCACCCAAAAGATAACAAGCAACACATATACGAAACCGTATGTGTAAATTAAAAATAAAGCTGAATTTAAAAATAATTTCTACCTCAATTTTAATTAAGGATTGGCGAACATGGAAAATAAACCATCAAAACTTAATTTATCGCACTTCAAACATTATGCCACGACCAGTGGAGTGAATGCATTTTGTACTATAAAATACTGTTAATAATTAGATCTGTTTATTTTCTATATCATATATTTTATTGAAGCGGCCTAACGCATCCTTTTCAAAGTCCTCATAAGCATTGATTAAAAATTTCAATCAAATATGATCCAACTAATCATTTCATATGAATATTTGGTTAACTAATTGCGTAGCATGTGGTGCGCATTTATGTAATCATACACACACGACCTTCATTGAAAATTTAAAAAAAATCTTCTGTAAACTCGAAAATAAAATACATATTACGATGCATTAATGTAGGCATGTAGACATTAAATTCGTACTGTGGTACCCGTAGAAGAACAATGCAAATGCGACTGGTTGATTGTTGACCATCAGCACGTATTTCGAACCGAGAAGAGGGTTTCTTTGATACGTTTATTTTTCAGTTGGCAGTTATCCCGTGAGATTTACTCGTCCGCCAAAGCGATTCCAATTCCATAATCGAATACCGTACCCCGCATTCCTCCGATAGAAAGACGGCCACGATATAAAGGCTGTAATTAGCCCCGGGAATTTCTTGAAACGCACAGAGCTGCGCGGGCAATTCATGTGCCCTCGCCGAGGCCTCGGGGGAAGCAAAAAGAGAGAGAGGGAGGGAGGGAGACGGGGGTGGTGAGGACATGCTCTCTGCACGCCTAAGCTGGCCCATACGGGCACAAACCGACGACCCAACAGGCCGCAGAGAGAGAGAAAGAGAGAGAGCGCGGCGAGGTGGTATTTTGTATGAAACGAACCCCATTCCTTCAGAGCGGAGCGAAGGCATAAAAGGAGAGTCCTTGTTTTCCATAAGCTTTTTCGATGCGTTGGCGGCACATGCGATCCCCCTGTGGGAAAAACAGCTTTTATGGCTTTCCATGAGCTAGTTTTTACCTTTACCTCCCAACCCGCTCACTCCTCTCCTTTCCACCCTCCTCCCCCTCCTCAAATCCCCCGACGACCTCCCACCCCTCCTCCGCCGTGCTAGATTGGAAGTTCCTCCTCTGTGGGTTCGTCCCATGACTACGGCTAACGGAGAAGAGGGCGGGGAAGAAAAATAGAAAAAAGAAAAGGGGAGAGGGAGAAGGAAAAGTTCCAGGCCGGCGTTGGCGAACCTTCGGCGCGGTCGCCACAAGTGGCACGCCAAAGCGAATTGCTTGGTGCGCCGATGAAATGGCGCTCGGCTAGATGCTGATGAAAACCAATTAGACCCCCGCTTGTTACGAATGCACCAAAGCTCGAAGTGAAATCAATATGCAAAGAACCTTTTCCACATTTGTTTTGTTGATTAAGTCGTTCTTTAAAGCGGAAATGACAATTAAGGTGCCCTCACACACATTAGTCGCACATTCTCGGTTGTAACTGGGGCGGCAGAAGTGTTCTTATGAAGTGCGTTTACAGCTGGTAAGACCCAAATCGTACTTCTACTCTCACGTGCTACCTCCTATCCGTCCTTCATCGCATGCAGCGAAATCAGTATTGCAGTCATTTCATGAACCAAATGGCCTGAATTTTTCCTAAGTTTATCTCCCTGGAAGAGAAAGAGAATATATTGGGAGGGTAAAACGGTGTTCTCTCTCTCTCCCACAAAGTGAAACAGTAAATTTTTATCTGAAAAATGCGGTTATGCGGCTCCCAGAAAGATAAAAGGATAAATAATGGATAAATTAAAAAAGCACAACGCAATTGTAAATATATAGTTCAAATATTGCAATCTTTATTAAAACATACTAAGCGCGTTTAAAATGGTCTGACGAGAGGCTACGGAATCAGAATCCGAAGGATATTTCCATATTTGAATTTATTTTCTTCCTTTGAATCAAATGCTGAAGTTTAAATTTCTAAAATATTTTCCTAACAATTGGTTGAACAAGTATTTCGGATATCCATTATTTTCCGATTTAAAGTTCTCATTAAACCCTGCACCTAGCGTGTGAAAGATTCCCTGAGGTAGCTTACGATCACAAAATCATAAAATTCACGCCAGCCCCTTAAGTATCACTTCATTTGCTCAAAAACGTTTATTGAGTTCCGCTCATTGAACAAAGGGGCACTTTACGCACGTAAAGGCACTCATTTAAGGTACCCTAACAGCAATGCACTTCTACCGCAAAAAAAGACTTTAATAAACTGCGCTCAATAGACAAAGTCATTGCTAAATCCAGGCATGACAAGAGGGCAACGCTTTTATTTATTTTTACCCTGAAGGAGGTACCTAATGTTTGAAATAAGAGAGTAAATTGTAAAAAGAATTCCCTGCCTAACAAAATAACGGTAAGGTTCATTTAAAGGCACTCGGCTATTAAGGTCGTTTAACATGCTTAGATT
The DNA here is from genome assembly GCA_037158775.1 of Hetaerina titia. Taxonomy (NCBI): domain Eukaryota; kingdom Metazoa; phylum Arthropoda; class Insecta; order Odonata; family Calopterygidae; genus Hetaerina; species Hetaerina titia. Next base: position 23,212,731 of record CM073773.1, read on the forward strand.
TACGATATTTTGATCTGTAACCTAGCGGTACCTTATCTACTTATCAATAACGTCGATGTATTACCTTACTTTTTTATTGTTTTGTCCCTTCTTACTGTTATGATTGCTTGCTTCCCTCCATCCAGTCATTCGCGGGCTACTATTTGTATACACGCAAGGGATAATAAAAATGAAAGTTGTATTCATCCAACCTCAATTATGGCACAGGAACGGAACTCCTCTACGGAGTAGCGCGGCATCTCCAATAAATATGCACCTCCTTTAGACCTCATGAGGCTGCTGCATATAGCATAACGCAATTACCCCCCTTTAATGGAGAGATTGGAGAAAAGAAATATATTCCGTGAGATATTTTTCCTCGCTTGTACACTCAAACTCTGAAATCAAATGATAGTTTTTCTAATCGCATTACCATGATGTCATCACGAAATAAAGTACAGTGCAAGCCCTCAGACAAATGATTCTTCTATGTATCCATAGCAAGGCATGAAATTATCGTTCCTGCCTCGTGACGCATTAGATTTCCCGCGTAGCAACATTTACTGCAACTTAATTAATGCCGAGGCTGCACCGGCACAGTATGAACTGCGCCTTTAGTTTTCCTCCCTGATATTATTAATCTCTGAAATATGCTGTAAACATTATTTATGATTCTATGCAAAAAGATATTCAATTACACGTGGATCAAATGACATTTTGGGCGAGGTTAGCATATTATTTTGTTCACTAATTTCTAGTCGCATGCTTTCTTCAATCCATTGAGTTAGTGTTGCATACATCTTATACAATTGCACATTGAGAAAATAATGAGGGCGTAAAGGTATTTACTTACTTTATTCGTAGTATTTAGAGCAGGCGACCGACAGCAAAGGTCATTTGCGTCATTAGGGATGGACAGGAAAGGATGAAGGGTGGAGAGAAACCCGGCGTCGGTATTAGCTTACTCTTAACGAAATGCGTCAAGGGGTCCGAAGCTTAACGTTCCATCCGATGGACGGCGTACTCACTCAAAGTGCCCTCCACAAGACGCCTCAAATAAGGATCGAGATGACACTGAAATTCGACGCCGCTGGGATTCGAACCCGAGCCCTCTGTTAATTTACTCATACATGGAACATAAGATAATATCAAACGAAAGAAGTGATATAGGTGTAATGAGTAGCATGTATTAGACTAAAGCAACTTTTAATAAGAAGAGAAAGTTCTTTAACTTAAGCGCATCAGCGGAAGGTTAAGTAAGAATATAATCAAGATTTTGTGTGGAGTATCCTTTGGAAATGAAACATGGTAAATAGTTGCCTGCTTGAATAAAAGGATGGACGCTTTCGTAATGTGGTGCTGGAGAAAGATGATGGAGATTAGATGGACTGAAAAGATGGGACATGACGCGGCGCTGACAGGTGTAGGAAAGAGAGCAGAATCGGAAAAGACAAGAATAAGAAGGGGAAAATGGATAGGAATCCTTTAGAGACATGATGAACAAGTACATTTGGTCACAGAAAGAATCACTTAAGGACGGAAATGCAGATGCAAACGTATGCAGTAATGTATTAAGCAAATACAGAGTAACCTGTGCCGCCGGAATCAGATGAAAATGAAGATGCTGTCACGAAACAACAAAACAGAGGTCATTGCTGTTCAGATATTGACTGAAAGTCAATGGATTGAAGACCCAAGAAGAATATATAACCACGGGGGAATCGTAATAATTGATAGTTTGGTTTTTTCCTGCGTTATAGTGCATAAAAATATAGTATTTAAAAAATTCCTTCAGCTTCATCCTCAAATTATTGTATAATAAACAAATCGACAAGCCAATTCGAAACAGCCGCGCCTGGGAATTTCCGCAATATTTATGAAAATCTAGGTACTACGAGATGTAACAGGAGCACGATAACCGATGGGGTCCAGGATAATCTCAATTTCTTTTTTTTCACCGACTCAAACGTAATCGGGGAAATAACCCGCAGACGATAACGCACACACAAACACACACACTCCCGGTCGAAGTGGTTGCGAGTGAAAGAAAAAAAGAATCGAAATCTTGTTTCATTTTTTCAAATTTTGAAGTGAGCGTGAATGCATCTCCACGGCCACCTCTTGGCGTCGGGAATCGAACCCCCCTCCCCCACCTTCAGCAGTGTTCGGCGCTCATTTCATATCTACCATCAGGTCGTCGCATTTTCTGTCCTTCCACCACCCCTCTCCATCCCGACTCGCCCGACCCCAGTGCACAAGCGTGCAGACGGCGGCTCACAATAAGAACGGGTCGCCGGCGTCCTTGGTCACAGGAGTGGACGGCGCAAGGCGGTGGAGTGACCCCCGCGCCGCACTCTGTCCGCAGGAGATGAAGGGCGTGCGAGGCAAGAGGAGGGGGGAAGGAGAAGGTGGAGGCGAAGGAGGCAAATGAGGATGCTGCCGCGGTCGCGACTCACATCGGCCTCGGCGTGACTTGGCCTCACCACAATGCCCCCAAGATAGTCGTAACAAATATGTCGCGTATTAAATGTATAAGAAATTATTATCATCCATGCACGCATGATTACTCAGACCTTTGAATTCTACATTCCATTCGCCAGATTCAACCTCCGCTACGAGAAATTACAGTTCAAATGATTACATTTGCAAGGATATGTGAAAATGTAAAATAAAAGATAGACCAATGGGAATTCCATGGAATTCTAATACAAGACCTCTTTGACTCACCAACTACTTTTATCTCACTCCTCATTCTATCATCATACGAAAATAACAACTTAACCACTTCAGCTATTGTCACTGGTGACAGTAACTAGGCTTTTATTTATATTTTGCTTTTATATATCTCCTACTCTTGAAACTTAAACTATTCTTTGATAAACGCAGAATTGTACGTAATCGGACTGTTGTTGGTTGAAAATATGCATATGATTTTAAATCTTCTGGCATTAAAACGTCATTACCTCCACAGTTGATAACGCATTGAAATCAACGTAGTTATGGGAAATTTCGAGAGAAAGGTTGAGAACAACCTCTTCAGTTGATGGCATCAGAGATTTGTTGTGGAATTGAGAATACTTCATCGGAAAGTGAATTAAGGATTGAAAAACAATTATGATGCAAATGATGATTCATGCGCAAATTTAAACAGAATAATAACATAATACTAAATAATTTATCACCTCCGGAACATCTGAAGCTTGATATTCCAAACGTTTACTGTTATATATTCTTTTTTTCTCGTTACTCATTAATTCCCTCCTTGCCTACCATTTTTTCTCTCGTTGAGTGCACCAGAAAAATATGCAGTTTTATAAAGAGAAAATAATGTCAGCGGTAAATAAGAGTAATAATAATTAATATAGAGTAATACATCGAAAGCATGCCTATTATCCATATTTCTCTACTCGTGTCTTATGTAAGAGCGAAATTGACACACACACACACACCCGCAATTATAAATTTATTCGTCACATATCTTCAAGAAAGTCAACGCATATGTAATTACACCCTTATGTGCATGTAAGCACCCACATGCGCTTGCATGTGGTGCCGTGAGTGTCTCAAACCGTAAGGGAGTTGAAAGAGGAGGATGGTGAGAGGGGGAGGAGGAGGTGGGTTTCGTCGCTGCTCTGGACATTTGCCCGTAAAAACTGTCCTAGAAATTCGTGTGAATGGACCTGCAGACGCCTTAATGTGGCATAAGAAGGTGGTCGGGGAGATGCTCCTCTCGGTCGAGGGTGGTGGAGGGGGGCGTAGGAACTAGGGGGATAAGAGGGTGAGGTGGGCGTGGGGGGTGGGGGAAGGGGGCCGTGGGCAGAGATCTCCGTCGCCTCTTATGCTCGTTCTACTGAGGACTCCTGACCTTATTCCCATCATACTACTCCATTTCCGCTCCCCCGCCCTCCGCTCCCTTCCCAGCGATTCCCAAACCCCTTACCCTCCCTCACCGCCCGCCTCACACCCCTCCTTACCCACATCCTCGAAGACTTTTCTTTGGTTTCTCCTCGTTCCCTCGGACGTTTCTTTTTCTCCGCCTTGTTGACGTTTCCTCCGCTCCCACCGAAGATTCCATTTCTACGCCTTCCCGACTAACCTCCCCCGTCTTGCGCGATCCTCCCCCATGCCCTGCCGTATTTTTCCAAGTCCCACACTTACGTTTCTTGTCTCCGACTGCATTTTTTATTACCCGTCAGTATGCCGCTAAATATCCACCTCCCGTCTCATATTATGAGTTCCCCATCTGCATTCGACATCTCAGGACATTGGTATAATTCACTCGGTTAGGGTTACCGAAGGAATTAAAACGCACCTTGCGTACAAATTTCAAAGCGATACATTATCTGATTTAGCATTAAAGTATCATTTCTATTCCCATTGATGGTGAAATTCATGTAAGAACTGAATGAGGGAAGGGATTTAGAAAGGTAAAAAATAAAATTCCACATAATAATCGACCCAAAAGCTGGTTTGATACTTATGTGAGTTCTCAGGAGATGTGCTGTCTAAAAAATCAAGCAGCTTCGGCGAATATAAGGTTGTCTAACTCCACAAAAGAATTTGAACCCTGGCCCGAAAGTAATTTCTCTATCCCCTTAGCTCCCACGCAGTCTAGGATGATATGAGCATTTTAATTAGAGCTAAAAAAATGGTAAATGAACAAACTAAAGAACGATAAAGGCTAAAAATCTGCAAAGTACTAACTACAAACTAGCAAGCTATGGTGTTTTCTTGCCAAAGCATTCAGTCATAGAGGAAAGTGGCATCCTAACCAGGTAACAGAAAGAAGCGAATTATTTACAAGATCTGGACCGTGATTAAACCGATGGAAGCAGAAAGTCAAAGGTCAGCGACGTTTTATATCTCCAACCTTGGACGACAATCATTCCTGTGGGGCATCGTCCGTTAATCTACCATCCGCCAATGGCATCAAATAGTCCCACATAGGTTATTCCCGCAATCGGAATTCGAAGGTTCTGCCGGCGAAAGAAAAAGATCAGGAACCCTTATCCTTTTCCTAATTTATATTCTGTAATAAACTCTCTTCATTTTATGATTTATAAAGAATTTGATAACATTGAAACTTCTGACCAGGTCTTTTAAATCTTAGAATGCCGCAAACTAAAATTCCGTTAGGATAAATTTACCTATTGCCTAATTCACTCATTCTCTTCATTAGCCTTCAATACGTTGGCTGTAACAGAAGCACTTCGATTTGCCTTTTTTAAATGCTCTTGGTTTTATTCCTTGATTGCTCATACCGACTCCGACACTTGGACTGTGAAAACCACGTAAATTCACTGCTTGCGGTAAGTAATCATTAATTTTATTTTCCTCTATAATATCCCCTGCCCTTGTCTTTTTTTGTCTTTGTCTTCTTAAGTAAACCGAAAAATTTTTGTTCAGTAGTTATTCTCCCGTTTCTATTAAGTAGGAAAAAGTAGACGCAAAATATTAAACACATTCCATAGTTTTTCTATTCTGAAAATAATACCATGTTAATTGATCTTCACGGCTTTGCTAGTCACGACCAGTCGTTAAATATTCCAAATGCCAACAGTATACTTGCCCCAGGAAATGCAGTATATTTCAAATCACACACAATTATTGCCCCGCAGTTACGTAATGCCCGATGAACGGTGAATCCGCTGGCTATCACAAATGTCGCATGCTCGAATAGCAACTGCAAACATGAACATTGGGTACGGGCATAAGCAGTTAAGGGTTTTGCTTACGTGCCAAATGGCTTCTCCCATCGCGTAGACCCAAATCCACTCTCCCAATAGTACTTGCCTTAAGCGGAATCGATTTTTCTATAAAAATAATATTTCAAGTCCAGATTCCGTCAGAAAGGAGTAACATAGGGCTGCATGGGGATCGTGATATTATCCATTTTTTTACAAAATGCAACCTCAGACCCTTCCCATTCGTAATTTTGTCTTCAAATTTGGTCGCATTCAGTGATACTCGTGGTGCTTTGTTGCTGCATGTATTTACGTATTTTCTAACATGCAGGCTCATTTCCTCGTTGGCTTTTGCATAGGCCCACTGACAGAGACAGAAAATTAAATTAAAAAAAAAGATAATCATTATAATACACACATAGCGGATGACTCCGTTAATAGTTACTGTTGCGGCATCTCCCGCAGTTTCTTGAAAAAAAAAGATGATGAAATAGCTCCAATTTTTGTCCCAGTGTTAAGAAAATGCATTGTCATTACTGTCAAACATAATCAGTGAAAGTGAATACCCTGCGGGAAGGTTCCAAAGTCTCTTTACGTAATAAAGATAACAACGAAAACGAGCAGAATTGGGGCTGTTTTTATTACGGAGAAAGTCCTGAACGAATGCTTTAATAATTTCATTGAGGTTAGCAAACATACTACCACATATTTCACATATTATAAAAGTCTATGTGTACTTATGGATGTTACAAGTAAAATGGAGGTTTGATTTGGCTTGCGCAATGGTTTCAGAAATGTGAAATTCGGAATTACCCCCAGTATCCAAAGGGACATTTTCACTGATATCTTAGCAGAGAAAAAACTGACGTACCGCTTTTTTAACGGGATTATAAGCGTGTCGCCTGCGCCCTTGTACGTTTTAGGGATGCATGCAAGATGTATCTAAATTAAGAATTCAACAAATTCGCAGCAATGCCCACGAAGAAAGACAATTTTCAAACATACTCCAATCTCATTAAAATCCTTTGATACTTCCTTAAGTTACAAATTATATTAGAAATATTAGCATTCAACATGGTTATACTTGATTGACCCTTCAATAGTATATTCAATGAAGCAATAATAATTTTCACTCGAATACGATTTAATAACGATCGTATAGCCTCTGGTTACAACAGTTTGACCTTAACAATGCCCTATAGAAGAGTTTCCAATAGCGGAAAGGTTAATAATTCTCTATGTTCTTCTTCATGAGAAACACATGCTTCAAATATCTCAATTTGACGTAAAAGGTGTTATTTTAGGGATAAATATGTTTTAGTTTTTTTCATTTAGCAGTTTTGTAACCTGCAATTCGTAATTTTTGAATTAAACGACATAAGCGCTGGCAACTTCAAGTTTTCTTTTGACCTATATGGCAAACTTTACAAATGACAGATCATGTGTGAAATCAAAAAGGTAATGGAATGGGTTACAACTTCCCTCATGAGGTCATGCTCCGCCATGAATGACGTAAATCAATAATTGCCTCTTTACTATCTACTTGGTTTCGTGTTTGATTGCGACGCACCTCTAACCGGGTAAAACTTTCTTAAACCTACGATTACAGAAGATTGGAGAAAATATTAATGGTTAGGCATGATTTGCCCTTTTCAACGGAATATTTTACCAAGAAGACTGGGAAGCTAACAATCCTCATACATAATTTGGAACAAATGTATACACACGCCTCTTCTGCGCTCTTTTTCTATTCTACGAAGTCAAGTTTTATCAGGGATAACATGGTCAAAATCGCCATCAACAGCGGACAGAAATCTCGAAACAAATCGGCAGCTATGAAGTTTAGGTTGAAAAGTGTCTTTCGTTCCAAGCGCTTGGAACAGATCCCTAACAAGTGAGGGTCGAAAGAATGGATAGTATCTCAGCCACTATCTCCAGACTGTGTGACGCAGTATTGCACATAGGACTGCGTGTTTTACAACCCAGAAAATCCAGTTTCAATCTCGCCGCGCTTCAATAAAACGGCCAACCCTATCTCACCCAGGTATCTTCCCTCCCTTATCGAGCTCCCTTCTTCCCCAGCCTCTTCCTCACCCTTTCTCCCCAGCAACGCGCAATATAATCTGAGGGCCTCTCCTCCGTTTGCCTTCTTATTTTTCTTCACTCCGCTCCATGTCCGCATGGCGGAGGCAACATTGTTTTTTCCCCTTTCTTCCTCTCCCCCTTTTCCTTCCACTGCCCTGTTTTCTTCCACCAAAGGGTTCCGCCTGCGTTGAGTGAGGGCTGTGGTTTCTCAAACCCGCGCCATGGTTTTTTTTGCGCACCATCTCCGTGGCGCATGAATATTCATCCGCATTCTATCAAGAAACGATTCCACCGTATGCTCTCGCATTACTCCCTTTTTTGTACGTTTTTCACGCGTACTCTGGCTTCCAATGGCTAAAATGGCTATGATGTACATTCTCTTGGAACCCGAACGGGGGATCAACACCGCGGAGCTAATGACTATGGCAACGGAGGGAATCTCCTGACAGCATCTTTGGGATGAAACACGATTCCCACAGTTTTGAGACTAAAGTGATGCGGGTTGGTTGGGGGTAAAAAAATAAATAAAATCATACTCCAAAGAAAGTGTATGTGGGCAGACCCTTATCAGAAGTTTATTTAGCGGCAAATTTACTGAAAAAATTGTTAGAAAACAATTTCACGCGTTGACTGCCTTGATAGCTGAGAAATACCCAGCGATTTCTTTTCAGGTGTAGCTGTCATTTTGTTCTAATAAGATGACAGTGAAAAGAGTATCCCATTTCGTATAAAACTTATCGCTGAATCCAAATTTATGCATATTCGTTACCACTTTTACTGTGGTAAAAACAGTTCATCTTCTCTGACCAAATTTAGCAATTCCGAGTTTTCAATAAATAAAAAATATTTACAAAATTTCATATTTTTTTTAAATACCAACTTAATAAGGAGACATACATAAACGAGTAAGATTTTTACGCATTATTATACATGTACAGACACATACCCATAGATATAGTGTAGGTATTGTCAAACTATAACCTAAAGCCAAAGGTGACACAGAAATACAATACCGGCGTTTTCCACATAAAAATTTCGAAATATGAAAATCGAGTTTTAAATTATGCCAGTGAAAGCGTATTTTTTTGTCATACGCAAAAAAAAACAAATGCAAGAGGAAATAATAGATCAATGGCAAAAGCAAGTGGGAGTCGTGAAAAACGCTAGCCGCCTTTATCATTTGCTTACAGTTCATTACCGAGGCTATTAATTTAATTTCGAATATCTTTCAAGGGAGGAAGCGTCGTGAAAAATTATTCCGCTTCGAAGAAACCCTCCTTCTGGCATTCCTAGCAGGGTACAACAAAAACTAAGGAAAGGGAAAGAAGGACAAATGCCATTTTCTCTCCATTTGTGTCTAAAAAGTCGTCAAATCTCTTCGCTATACAGGATAATGCTTTTATTTTTTTAAGTAATTTTTTTAAAAAATTTGCTCAAATACTTAAAATCCCTCAAAGTACTGTCCTTGGGCCTCTACATTTTTTCCTGTGACTCTGCCATGACAGGTACGCGCCCTGAAAGGTGTCTTCGGGGACCTCTGGCAAGGTCTTCGTCACGGCTGATTGAATTTCTTCAATGGACAAAAACTAGGTTCCAATCAGGCCTGCCTTAATCTGAGGGAACAAAAAGAAGTCTGCTGGGGCGACGTCAGGACTATAGGAGGGTGGGGGCAGCGTTGGAACCTGGTGTTTGGCCAGGAACTGGCGGGCTCGTAGCGCATTGTGGCAAAGTGCGCCGTCGTGATGGAGTTGCCAGGCAGCGGAGGTGTCTTTTCTCGTCCTGATGACCCTTTTCTGAGTCTTTCCAGCACATTCACGTAGTAGGCAGCGTTAACTGTCTGTCCTTGGGGAACAATATCCTGATGGACCACTTCTTTACTGTCGACAAAGACAATGAGCATTGTTTTCACTTTTGATTTGCTCGTTCTTGGCTTTTTGGGCTTGGGGGACTGGTCGGTGTGCCAATCAGAGCTTCGGCGTTTTGTTTCTGGGTCGTATTGAAAAACCCACGTTTCATCACCAGTGATGACGTTGCCCAATTAATCAGGTTCATTTTCAATACGTTGCAAAGCTTCACCTGAAATGTCCACTAGGTTGCTCTTTCGTGACACGGTCGGCGCGCAGAGGTTTCCAATTACTGACGTCCTGCTGCTTCCACAGCTTAGAGAGCACTGAGACCGGTTTCGCGGCAAAGTCTCCCCCCAACTGATTCAAGTAGTTTGATCCCATTCCGACCAGTAGGAGCGGCGCGGGAGATTCAATTGCATTAATTTTATAACACACCCTGTATTGCAGCGACTGTTTCTGTAACTGACGCCGGATTATGTGAGTGGTAATCCATAACATATAAAGTCAAGCGATGCTTAGTTGAGAAGTTAATTAATTTTGTAACGGAACGTTCAGGATATGCCCTAATGTAAATTTTCTCCATAGATTACCTAAAAATATTCCAAAAGAGCTTTTTTTGGCCAAATGTGATTATTTTTTAAAAACTTTTTTGTGCCATAACTAATTGTATTATTGCAGTCGAAACGGAGATCAAAGATCTAATTTTGGATGCATGGCAGGGCAAGACCGAAAATAATTTGACAAACAAATTGCTTCAAAGGATTTTGTAATTTAATTCACAAAACACTAAAAATGCGGGTATGTGTCAGCTACTGATAACAGCCATAGAGATAACTCGAACAAAGAATCCGAATGATATTATATGAATAATATATCGCAATAATTTAGATAATTTTCATTTTTGCTGCCACTTTTATTCCGGAACATTCATTTCTCCCTTGGGTAGAAAAAAAAGCACTCGCGACGTCATTTCTCGTTTAAAGATATGTTATCTCTTTTTCACTCGTTCGATAATTCGATAACCTAACATTCGGCAACGAAGTCTCAAAAGAGGAAGGACCATTTTATACAAAGCAGGAACTGAAACGGATTTCCTTCAGGTTATCCATTGAATGCAATCTTCTTCAGTCAAGAAAGAGAAAGACTCTACTTTTCTGACATGGAATGATAATCCTACCGTCGAAAATCCGTTAATTTCCATGGTGTATTTTTTGTAATAACATTTAATATCATAACTGAAATGAACTAAATGCCTCTTAATAAGATGTTTTGGCTACATCTTCTTAAAAGAACTGAAAGTTATGTATTTAACCAAAATGTTTTATTAAGTGAAATAACCGAATTTGATTGCACTCCCACGTTTGAAAGAGCCGTAGTGTTGAACATCCCTGGGCCACTTGTAATGGGAGATAAATATAAAGAATGCAATAACGTAGCCTTATTTTCATTTCACTCGAATCATAAAAGTGACAGTAATAAGTGAAGAGGAACACGTAAAACCACATTTATAGCATCGAATCGAAGGATTTTGTAAAGAATCTAGAGATATAAGGCGAAGCTAACTTACGTACGGTGAAATAAAAATAGGAGGAGGTCTTTGATGAAGAGGTTACATGCCTGTGGTAGTATTCAGACAGGTGATTTATTGACCAGCAATAAGAACACCACTCTCCCACAATGTCTGGGGATGACTATGCACTTCACAGTCTCAAAGTTTAAAGGACATATTTTGTGTATCATTAAAACTAATTACAAGTATATAATTTCATTCAACATTGTATACAATTTCCTATAGCAAAGACTAATGATTGCGATCCTGCAATTTTTTTATCCTCGCGCTTCATGATTCCCAGTCACCGCTTTGGTTCAAACAAATCAAATCCTTATTCATTTCTACCTAAGCTTCACGTTAAACTTTAATTACCCCGCGTAAGAATTAGAACCCTATAATTTCCCGTGAACGTGAAATAGATTTAACTTGAAATTTCAAAAAAAATCTCGTCAAATAAGGGAGTGCTTAGGAAAAAATACATAAAAATATCATGAAAACTTTAAGAAATATGGCGTTTTTTGGAGAGTAGACTTTCTAACAAATGTTTTCGTTTTCTTCGTGGCTATGGGGTTACATTATTACCAGCGTAAGTAGACGTTCGTATAAAGTCCAAGTTATAATTTAAAATAACTCACCCAAATCGAACCAATTTAATTTATAATTTGAGGTTCTGAGATGAAATTCATTTCAAATCAAGTTACCTCCTACAGGTATAACGCGCTTGGGATATATTATATTTATTTTGGAACAAAGGAAAATATCACACGAATATCTGAAAATGTAAATTTTAAAACATTAAAGAATAAAGGAAAAGAATTTTTGTTTTATTCTCTTAAACTTATTTAAAAAGACACCTATACTTTAATTGCATAGAGTGAAATTCATTTTCCTCCAACAGTGAATGAATTTGGAATTAAATCCGCCGTCTTTTAAAATTCAAAGAACAACACCTCGCTCAAACCACGAGGAAATAATACTCGATGTCACGGCACTCGTTAACGAAGGAAGCCGATTAATTCCACGTCTGATATCCAGAAAAGCAGAAAAACATTACGTAGATCTTCAATATTGACATGGTATTTAAAATGAAAAACCAACATACGCCTTACCTATGAGAAGACTTTGCGACGACGATAAGGAAGGCGTATACGGCGAGTGATGTAATTTCTGGAGTCCCTTCTTTGTTTACTTTGCCGGAAAATAAAAACCTCCGCCTTGAGGGAGACTTTCTTGCCTTGGCTGCAGGCTCGCCCCTTCCCTTCTCCCCTCGCCCCCTCACCCTTCCCCGTGCGCTTCCGCTCCGCCCTCTCCCCTTATCTTCCCCGCCTCCCGGCCCTCAAGATCCTTCTCTTCCTCAGATTGCGTTTCCTCGGAATCTCACCACCCGCGTGGCCTCCCCACGGCTTCAAAGCCTTCCTGGGGTTCATCTTCCACCTCCCACTGCTTATGGGTTTTCTCATCTCACCTGGCCAGCTTCGTTGCATTTTAATCCATTGATTCCGTTACCCACGCGTAACACGCTCGCCTAATTCCATATACGCGGCGGTCAGCGATTACATACTTTCTAATTCAAGGCTCGCGAGGAACGAAATAAAAATCGTTTTCCTGAGATTAAAAAAATTCATTATGCAAACGAAACATTGTAGCTCAACATACTTTCAAAGGGAAAATGTCATGTTTATTTATAAATGTTTATGCAACAAAGAATATTGAATTAACCAAAGTACAAATTATGCTTCATTCTTTCGAGTTTGCAGTATAATGTATATGCGCTGTAACTAGCGTTAGAAGAATTACTGGTGTACAAGTGTGGTGGAATCCTCTTTTCTTCTAAAATCAACAATATTTCGTATTATGCCTTTTTTCAGCCATAAAATATTCCTGTTTTGAAGAAATTCACCTCTTGGGTACTTTTAAAGTTCTTTATCGCCGATGAATAAAATAATTCACTTTTCACTTCATGTTGAACTTTAAACTCGACGGCGAAATTGAACTTTATTCTAAAAGGATCAACAAGGTGGTATTCTAAATCTATCACCCATTTGACTCCAGTAATAGCGAAACTTGCAATACTTTATTTAATGCGAAGAAGTAATTAAGTTATAAAAAAACGCAAAAATATAAATAGCAAACCAGGATCTTGTGTGAGACGATCCAAAATGAAGGTTTTTTTCATGGTAAACTAGGGCGGCAGTTTAGCCAGCTACTACGTTGGTGGTGTACTCGGCTACACTTATTATAAAGCCTTCAATTCAACATAAATTCGTTATTTCTTAAAAAATATGTGATATAACCCGCATAATTTATTTTATAACTAAGCTAGTTATAATCAAGGATAGAATGCCCGAAGGAAGACAACTGTCCGAACTGCTTTTCTTGTTCTCTCATTTCTCCTCGCGTCCCCTCGTCAGCGTTCTGACCCCCCCCCCACCCCGTTTGCCTTCGATTGGTCTCTCGCCCCACCTTTTCCACGAACCCTCGATCTTCCTCCTTAAGTCTTCTTCCTGCATCCAGTCGCTCGCTTTCCCTACTGTCCCCCTCTTGAGACGTTCATCTATTTTTGATGATGCGCTAAAGATGTTGGGCGGCCCTCAAATGCTCTCAATTCGGTTCCAAAAAACCCCTCCGGCTACCTCTTGTTTCCATCTCTGTTAGCTTGGGTCCTCTTTTTCTTTACTGTCCTGAACACGCTTTGGTTTTGTTTCATCTCTAATGTATTTTCCGTCGCTTCTTCGTCTTTGTGTTTAAACGAAATGTAATTGGACCCGCAGTGCCCTAACGGAACACGAATCGCCTCTCAGGAATAATTACATTCGCCATCACATTCACGTTCCCGTAAATTTATCTCCTTCCTCTGCTCATGTTTGTCAAATTACGGAAATTAAAAGGTTACATGTAACGACTACTTAGTCAGAATTGAAGGCTTCCCCTACTGGATTGTTTTATTATTCACTAATTAAATAAGGGAAATGTATCAACGTAATATATTACCAGCTGTCGGTTGGAACTAAGATAAAATAATATGTAGCCAAGAGAAACCGACTTCATAAACGCGTAGTAATTCAGGTAAAAGTGGACAACAGTATTCAAACCTAGTCTAACGATTTTCCATTTTTTCAAGTATCTGGTATTATTAATACTGAAAAGGCATACATTTAAACTACATTTTTATTTTTATCATTTAGTGATTAAATAAAACATTTTTTTACAAATATTCTGGTAATATTCCAGAGCTACGCGAAATTTGAATAAATAAATAATAATTGTGTTTCTAAGGGCAAGAAGTTTTAAAATATCAGAAAATAGTGCCCCGAGAGCTACTGCTCTTGCCCTCCCCAGAGGGTAACTGAGTTGAGCTTAGTAGAAGAGGGATACTTCCGTAGAACATTTGCCTAGCGTCACTTCATGTAACGCTAGACAAACAAGCGAATCATGAATTGCAGTCGCTGAGATAATTCAATGGCACTTTTGGTTACTATAACACGTATATGGACTTCCAGTTGTAAATTGATGTTTGTGGAGGATGAATGTTTATTCAGAATTGGTTATGGGCCGAAGACTAAGGAGATGTCGTATAGCAAACAAGGGTGACGTACGCTGAAAGCGTTTTCATTTCAGATTGAAGACCTCATTGAATGATGCCAGTGATTCGTGATAACTTACTATGCCACCAAAATTGTAGGTTGCGCTTATGATTTTCTCGTAAATTAATTTGAATTTTAATTTCCTTGTTAACAGCTCACACTCTTGATTAACAGGTCCCCGGTAACTGTAATTACTTTTCCATCATATATTTCACCTTTTTCATGGTAAAAGCACCAAATTTTGATAATTCTTGCTAAAATTTCAAGCATTTGGTAGCAAGTGAACAGTTCCACAATCTAAGCGTCCTTCAATTTAAAAACTCCAATTACAAATGCTGATGTCAAACTCAAAAGGACAAATTTGTAGAGAGTCATAATTTTGGCTCCACCACGTCACAGAAGAAAAATAAAAGTCTCCCAAAGAACTTCAAATGTTAGGAGTTAGCCAATGAAATTCATGTAAGAAATAAATTCAATCCTCATTGGCTCAATGGAGCCAATGAGGTTCATGTGCCAAATAAAAGCTTGTATCACTCTATTCCTCTTCAATTAGTAAACGTAATGCTCTTATACTTAATATCTTACGCGAAATAAATACATGATTTCTCATCGTATTTTGTTGGGTCCAATAGTGCAAAGATCGTATGGATGACTCTCATAGAGAAGATTTTTAGCTAACACACTAGTAACTTGGACAATTTACAATCAATATGAGGTTTATCACGATCCAATCCAATCAATCATATTGTGTACACGCTGTTGGGCAGGAAAAAGTTAATAATGAATCTTTAAGACTTGAATTTTGACGCAAGTTCAATGATATCAGTGCTATGAAACATGTTCGTAGCCTATCATTAAAAATTCAGTTCTTATTATCCACCGGATAGGGATCTCTAAGAAATACGTAAACGAAAGATTAAAGTTTGACATGGAACAAGCGCTTTGTGGTTACGAAACTTAGCCGTTGTGGAGAAACGATTAGCGCAGATTGGAGACTTTTGAAGTTGGCTGGGAGAAGAATGGACGAAATATAATGGAGCGGAAGTTAGGTCAAACAAAGAAGAGTCAAGCATGGTAGGAATAGTCTGAAGCATTTAGGGAGAAACTTGAAGGCAGAGAAGACGGATAAATGAGAAATTGATAGGCAAAGGGATGTTTTAAACATTAATCGAGGGGAAAATAGTAGCTAAGAGTAGTGAAGTTAAGAAGAGAAGAAGTATAAATTTTGAAAAGTATGGGGGGGGGGGGGGGGAGAAAACGTTATGTCGATCTGAAGAATGATGTACCGTCATTGAAATAATTACTTGGTGTTAAACGCTCAGAAAATACATAAAAAATTATATTAACCTTCATAATTAATCCGGCACATAAGTAATTGGACATTAAAGTCGATTGATAAAACGTCAGAGTAACGGACCATTCTGTGCATTCTGTTGCACACGGGTCTGCAATTTTACTTAAGAAAAAAGAAACAAATGTCGTGGCAATATGCCACTTGTGCTGATTGTTTGCAATAAAAAGTCACAAATTCAAACTTTTGGCAGCCTAGCAGAAAATTTAATAATTACTAAACATTTTAACAAGAAGTGTATTTAGAGTTCTGAAGAGCGACAAGAATAATGGGGGTTCATTGTGCCATTGCTACAAATGAATGAACTGCCTCGCCAAGCGGCGCTGCTGTTACAATTAGCTAATGTGCCATATTTCAGGGTCTGATGACACTTTTTAGTGCGAGTCTTTTACATCGTAAGAAAACGTTACCATAGATCATTTTGGGACCATTAGGTAATTTCACCAATACTAATTAAGAGTACCATAGTCACTGTACAAACAATATCCACTTCAGCAGCGGAACTAACTCCTACGGATTCGAAAAAAGAGATTAACGAACATAGTGCCTCATCAATTCGATTCGGCTAAAAAACCGGTCATAAAAATACGTGCAAAATTTGACTACTCAATTAAACGATTCAAACTCAGAATGGTGCTTGCAATTTGTATAAAATACGAAAAAAAGGGATCGTGAGTAGATGGTTATGCATATCTGAAATAAAATCTGATAAATACATCGTTGAAAATTCTGAAACTTCTGAAAGCATTGCCTCGTAGTTTGTTGATTCACGGGGGATGTTTTTGAATGAAAGTTTAGAATGTTTTCCCCTGTGGAAATCAGTAACGAAAATCCGATATGAAATGAATAATGGAATGTATATTTGAAAAATAATCACCGGATCCTGCTCCCCGATACTCTCTTACTGGAACATTGATTAGTTTACACTACTTAATAGCCCAAAGCGGAACTAATAATTGATAAATCTCTGCGTCTTAATTTGCTGGTGGAGAAAGAAAAACGAAGCGCCTCCTCGAATTACACTTCCTAATGTTCACTCTCCTAATAATTCTTCCAAAATAAAAATGCAGGCTAAATCGCTATAAGAGATGCAACAACATTGTTACAAATGAGTATGGGAGAATAAACAGTTAAGTTTTCACTACGTTGTACTTATTTCAAACTAATTCTCCTAGCCATCTTAACAGCACATTGATTGAAAAAGTGTAACCGCAACCAATAAGCCACAATATAAAAGCTTATTTACCCAGTTCACTCAAGAGTGAAAATCTTTCAGTAAAAGCCCAAATGTGGAAAGCGATCTCGCAAATATCAAAGGTTAATTTTAAACTCATATCAACAAATACAATACAACGGAAAATAAAACATTAATTTTTGGCTACTTCTTTCTCAATCTAAATCCGGATCCTACCTCCTATGGACTATGACCTTGACGTGGCGGAAGGGCTTCTGCGTTCCAATGACCCATAGAGATGTGCCGACGGGAGCAGTGATAATTGCTCCTGGTAGGATCACCCATGCCAGATAGGTCGAAGGTTAGGAGCCAGACGAAAGGTAGTCCACTCAGCGTCTGTTTCTCAGTGAGGCGGCTACAAAGGCGTCTCATCCCAGTGGGGCGGCCATTGAGTGATGGTGTCACGTTAAAAACACTATTGAGGAAGGCAACGGGAAACCACCTCAACTATCATTCCCAAGAGAATAATGATGGACAATATAGAGAATATGAGTCGCGGCAACTAAGGGACTCGACCCAATCGGCCGTGGGTCGTGCCCGGCAGCGGGAGAGGCAAGGCTTCCGCGGTCGTCATCTCAAGAAACCCTTGCAAAAGAAAATCGCTAGGAGCAAGATAGAAGATACAGAATAAGAAGACGAAATTAGTTACAAAGGAACTTAGAATGTAAGGACAATGTAAATGACAGGAAAATTAGAAAACATTAAGCGAGAGATGGAAAGGGGATATTTAGATATTTTAGGTTTATTCGTGGTGAGATGTAAGGGTAGCGGGGATTACTGGAGTGATAGTTATAAAATCATGTACAGCGGTGGGGACGAGAGGCAACGAGGGATTGCCATAATATTGAATAAAGAGGTCGGAAGAAGTATAGTAAACATAAAACATGCAAGGATAGAATATTACTAGTGGAGATAAAAGCAAAACCGACGAACTTGGTCAATGTTTATGTATACATGTCACCAAGCAATCATAAGGAGAAAGAAGTCGATAGGATATACGATCAGTTAGAGAGATATAATCGCGTGTGTTCCTGTAGGGAAATATTTGATAGTGATGGAGGATGGGAATGTGACGATAGGCGAAGGAATACATGGCGATGAGGTGGGGTACTACGGTTTAGGTACAAAGAATGGCCGTGTGGAGAAAGAAATTGATTTCTGCAGAAGACAGGGGTTAGACATCACCAACAATTAGTTTAGACAACACAAAAGGCGTAGGTATACATGGAAAGTGCTAGGTGAATCATAAAGGTTTCGATTAGATTATATTATGGTCATACACAGGTTTTGGAAAAGCGTGATCATTTCGCAGTTTCCCGCGAGCGGATGCGGACTCGGATCACAATTTAGTGCTCGGAAGTGTAGCATCCAATTTAAAAAGATAATACAGGGGGCGGATTGGGAAATGAAATTTAGAAGAATTAATTGGAATGTCAAGGAAGGAATATCAGCAGGCTATAGAGAAAATCATGAACGAGGGACAAGAGCGGATAACTATCAAGGAAAAATGAGAATAGATAAAAAAGGGATATCGAAATTCGCTAAAGAAACTAGGAACTTTAAATAGGGAAAGGAAGAGATCAAATACTTGGAAAGATAGATGAGAGAAGGAAATGAAAGAAATATAAACACAGAGCTAAGCTGAAGGAAGTACAAAGAGCTAAATAATAAATTGAGAGGGGCACCAAACCAAAAGAAGCATGGTGGAAGTCGCAGTGTGAGGATATGGAAAGTTTGCAGAAGACGTATACAATTGGGACTTTATTCAGCAAGGTTAAATCACTATCGTAAAGTAAGAAGGGAAGATCTCTGATAACAGTTAAAGATAAGTGGGGTAAGATTATAGTTGAAACAGAAAATATCCAAAGAGACGGAAGGGATATATAGAAGATATGGTAAAGAACTTAGGCCAAGAAGGTTAGAAACAGACTTAGAGGAAGATAGCTTAGGTCCAGGCATACTCAACCATGGGATAGAAAGGGCATTAAGTAAAATAAAATCAAATAATACCTTGGGGGTAGGCTACATTCCTGCGGAGCTACTAAAGGTTTTAGGAAAATGTGGGAGGAAAAGTCTGTATGGACTGATTCGTAGAATCTATGATGAAGAATTCTGGCTGAAAGATTTTGTGAGATCGGTGTTAGTTCCTATTCCGATAAAGATAAAAGCTACATCATATGAGGACTATAGAACAATAAGTTTAATTTCTCAAGCAGCTAAAGTGGTTCTCAAGATTACTAAAAAAGGATAGGGAGTAGGGCAAATGATTACTTAGGGGATGATCAGTCTGAGTTTATGAAGGGGAGGGGCACGCGTGGTGCCATTGCAGTAATCTGATCACCAATCGTGAGTAGCATGGAATACAATCAAGACGCAATTGCCTGTTTCGTACATTTCGAAGGGATAAGGATGGTTCGATGGCTATCGTACAGGCTTCCCACCCAGAAAGCCCAGTTTCAAATCCTGGAGACAAATATTTTTCAGTGGTATCCCGATCCCTACTTGAGGTGCTTTGTAGAGAGCACTTGGAATGAGTAGGACGTCTGTTAGATGGGACGATAAACAGCGGACCCCTTGGCGCATTTCGATAAGACTAACCTAATGCTGATACCGGGTTTCTCTCCACACTTCCTTTCCCATCCATCCCTAATGGCTCAAATGACCTTAGCTTTAGGTCACCTCCAATAAAAACTATTATTCCTAGATCTCTAAAAGGCGTTTGATAGAGTGAATTGGGAAAAATTAATGCGTGTATTGCAGAAAATAGGAATGGATTGGAGGGACAGGAGACTGATCCGCAACCTGTACATGTCTCAGACTTCTCAGGTGCGAGTGGGGAACGGAGAGTCCGGATGGGCAGTGTTAGGAAGAGGTGTAAGGCAGGGTTGCCCATTGTCACCGGTGCTGTTCAACGTATATGTGGAGGAAATGATTAAAGAGGCATGGGGAGAATCTGAGGTAGGAATGAAAGTCGGAGGGGAATTCATAAAATCGGTTAGGTTTGCTGATGACCAGACTTTAGTTTGTCAGTCAGCAAGCCTTTTTGAGTGAATTGGAGGTTCAGTGCGATAGCTATGAGATGAGAATCAATATTAGTAAAACAATCGTAATGTGATTTTCCAGAAAGGAAAAGGCTAAGCTAAATAGTAAAATAGGATGGAAAGAAATAGAGAAGGTAGAGCAGTTTACGTATCTTGGAAGTGTTTTGGACCAACACGGTCAAAGTAGAGACGTAAGAAGAAGAATTGCGCCAGGCAAAGAGGCTTTCACAAAGAGGAAGGAGTTGATGACAGGGACGTTGAGTAAGGATGTTAAGAAAAGACTCGTCAAAACTTTGATATGGAGCGTAGCTATGTACGGCGCGGAAACGTGGTCACTGAAGCAGGAGGATAGACGTAGATTGGAGGCTTTTGAAATGTGAGTGTAGAGAAAATGGAGAAGGTGAAATGGACCGAAAGGAAAACAAATGAGGAAGTACTAGGGATGGTGGTTGAGGAGAGGGGTTTTTTGGGAGATATCCTATGGAGGCAGAAAAAATGGATGAAAGGCATATTGAGCGGCAGTGGGATGTTGAAGAAGGTAATAGAGGGGAGAATTTTAGGCAAACGAGGAAAGGGCAGGAACAGGAAAGAGATGTGGGACGGGATGAAGGGAGAAAGGAAGTACTCTCGTACACAGAGATGAAGAGTGACTTGAAGTGGGTTGGTGGATTGTGTTTTGTTAGGAGTCACAAAATATTTATTTGGTAATTGTGATCATTCTAAACCTACGTTAACCGGTAGAGTAGCTAAAACAAATCCCTATCCTATCTTTCTTGAGAAATTTGACATGCTGCAATTTATCATTTCTTTTTTTTTCCTTGCTTATATCATTTTAAAGCTGCAAATATTGCCGTCGATCCCATAGATGATATCCTGTTTCGAGATAAAGGCTAATTCCTAACAACCAGAATGCATAATTGCGGACTTCTGAGATTTTACACATACTCATAATTATACTGAATCAATTTGGGTCTCCATCTTTTCATGTATCTAAATGAATGACGATGTATTTTTCACTGGTTAAAAATGCTAATATACATGTGCCTACACGTACATGTGAACAAATATACTGCACCAAACAGTCGAGTAACCTCTTTATTGATCCCCTGGGAAACACGTGTATTCCAACAGAACTCTAGCATATCGAGGATATAGCCCAAGTCCTACGTAGCATCATGTTAACCAGACTTCTTTTCATATAGCCGAATCTCTGGCACAGTCAGACGTTCTTGCGGCACCTTGCAAGAATTTTGTTGAAGATGCTCCTTTTAAGGGGCCATTGCTTAAGAGCATGAAACGAAAACTCGTACTTTCAGGTAACATTGTGATTGAAAATGTTAATTTGGCTGCTGGATGAATCCGCAAGGCCTAACACAACATCTAAATTTAAGACATTGGGGCTGTTCCGACTGAAGGGTTTAAATGGTGGCTCTGATGGAAATGCAAATGGTTTGGGATTCTGAAATTTTATTAGAGTTAGATGCATGTATCGTATTTGAAGTGGAATTGGAGCGAGCCTAAAAGATATATAGTATCTATAGCCCTCCGTTTGGACCGATGTTGGAGCTTATTTTCAACGCTAAGTTGGTCGAATAGAAAAATAGATATCGCAGTGTTACAGTATCATTAGAGGAATCCGCAGAAGAGGATGATCTTTAGAAATATTCTCTCAGGGCAGAACCAAATTTTAAGACCTTATTATTTGACAAGCGAGGGAAAGAATAGACGTTTTGACTGGCATGAAGGCTGATAAGAGAGTGGCGAACGAGAATATAGTTTGGATGAATTCCACACTATACACAATAGTGTCCGGGGCTGCTTTTAATGAGGTATGCATTTAACAACGATGATTGGTTCTTGGATAGCTAAATCCTTAAAAAAAACTCGAAATTACATTTTTTTGCACGAAAACGTTGTTTTTATATGTCGTGGTTCTAAATCCGCAAATCATGGATTCTGAGAAACTCGCAGATTTTCGGATAATCTGGATTCGGGACTTAAATCCCTGTGCAGCATGGCACCTGCCAAATATCCGTATTATGTACACATCCGCTCTTATAAAAACTCGGATACTTGTACTATTCTAAAACTGATAATTTGGCTCCGGTCGTAATAAAAAGCCAATACCCCCATTCGGCTGGGTGATTTTGTGGCTCTTTGCCATTAGTACGTTGTATATTTTTGCATAATCTAAATTAAGAAAATGCAGTGACATAGCGGTTTAGTGATCGATAAAATGTAGAAAATACACTATCTCTCTCTCTCTCTCTAGCGGGAAGAAACGTCACACTCGGGCACTTGTATGTGTGCGTATGAAGACTGCAGACCAGGAGAGAGAAGTAGGGGTCTGATTGCGGCGTAGTAGGCGACTGTCAGAGGTACAGTATGACTGCTCTCTAATTTGCACGAATGTAGGTAAGTAGTATTCCTCTCCATGCCATTGCGGAACTTGCTGAAATTTCATTATTTTTAGTCCGTCTAATCAGTACTATCGTAGAGCAGCCTCTACACTGCTGTACAATGTAAAGGAAAGATTTTTTTCGGGGGGAGGCGACCGACAGCTAAGGTCATTTGCGCCATTAGGGATGGATCGGAAAGGAAGGGTGGAGAGAAACCCGTCGTCGGTATTACCCTACTCTTGTCGAAAGGCACCAAGAGGTCCGCAGTGTAACGCTCTATCCAACGGACGTCGTACTTACTCAAAGTAATCTCCACAAAGCACCTCAAGTAGGGATCGGGATACCATTGAAAAATATTTGTTGTCAGGATTTGATCCCGGATCTTCTCAGAGGAGGCCTGTACGTTAGCCTCCGAACCATCTCGATCACCAGAAAGTTGAAGAAATGAAGACTCGGATCATATTAATTTAGGAAAAAGCATGCACAGAAAGCGATTTAAGATGATCCGATTAGTAAAAAGCAGATTCATTCATTTTTCCAGAGTCAAAAGAAATTGTTCAAGGTTTATTGGGGCACTGAGTTTAATTTTATCGGTATTTATATTAGTGATTTCTATCTTTATTTTCTCTTATGAGTCTCCGTGAGGGAATGTGGAATTTTTATTGATTGTCATTATGCAAATCGTTGTTTATTTCACGTAATGGCAATTTTTGTATCTGATCATTACGTGAAATCCCTCGAAGGTGTTGAAAGATATATATATATATATATATATATATATATATATATATATATATATATATATATATATATATATATATATATATATATAAATTGTTATGAAATGTAACGTTCGTTTCAAGAAGATAAGGCAAGGGCGGCGGATTAGGAAATGGAATTTAGAAGCATTAAATGGATTAACGAGGAAGGAGTATCAGCAGGCTGTAGAGAAAATGATGGATGACGGTAAAGAACTGAGTACTATCGAAGAAAAATGGGAATGTATCAAGAAAGGGATATTGGAAGCCGCTAAAGACACTATAGGAACCGTTAACGGGAAAAGGATAAGGAAACCATGGGTAACGGATGAGATGATTGCAATGATGGATGAAAGAAGAAGATGGAAAAATGTAAACACAGAGTTAGGCAAAATGAAGTACAAAGAGTTAAACAATAAATTGAGAAGGGCCACAAATAAAGCAAAAGAAGAATGGTGGAAAACGCAATGCGAGGATATGGAAAATTTACAGAAGAAGGGTGAAATTGGTGCTCTATACAGCAAGGTTAAGTTATTATCGGGAAGTAAGAAGGCAAGATCTGTGCTAACAGTTAAAGATAAGTAGGGTAAAATAATAGTTGAACCAGGAAAAATCCAAGAGAGATGGAAGGAATATATAGAAACACTGTATGGTAAAGAACTTAGGCCGACAAGGTTAGACATAGAAAAGGAACATGACGTAGAAGAAGATAGCTTAGGTCCAAGCATACTCGACGATGAAATAGAAAGGGCATTAAAGGAGATGAAAGCAAATAAGGCTGTAGGGGTGGACAACATTCCGGTAGAAATGTTGAAATGGTTAGGAAAAGGTGGGAAGAAGGCCATATATGGACTGATTTGTAGTATCTATGAGGAAGGAATCTGGCCGGAAGATTTTGTGAGATCGGTGTTAGTTCCTATTCCAAAAAAGGCAAAGGCAATATCATGTGAGGATTACAGAACAATAAGTTTGATATCCCATGCAGCTAAAGTTATTCTCAGGATCATCAACAAAAGGATAGAGAGTAAGGCAAATGATTACTTAGGGGATGATCAATTTGGGTTTAGGGAAGGAAGAGGTACGCGTGATGCCATTGCAGTAATGAGATCACTAATTGAGAGGAATATAGAATACAATCAGGACGTTTTTGCCTGTTTTGTAGATTTCGAAAAAGCGTTTGATAGAGTGAATTGGAAAAAATTAATGCTAAAAAGTTATATATATATATATATATATATATATAACTTTTGGACGGCACAATAGAACACAGAATAAAACAGATAACACGTAAAAAGACACTCACACTGTAGATGATTTGAGCTTTCGGCCTACTCCGAGGCCTTCTTCAGGTCAGATTTATTTATTTATATAATATAAAAAAATATAAGAAAGGTTAAGTTATCATCGGGAAGTAAGAAGGGAAGACCTGTACTAACAGTTAAAGATAAACGGGGTAAGATAATAGTTGACGCAGAAAAGATCCAAGAGAGATGGAATATATAGAAACACTGTTTGGCAGAGAACTTAGGCCAACAAGGTTAGACATAGAAAGAGGAACATGACGTACGATGTCCTATTATGCTAAGCGAAGTTCCTCCAATAATTCTCGCCCCCATGGTATTTCATATTTTATATCTATTCAAGAATGGCACTGTAAATCGTGCGTGACGTTGATAAAATAGTCAGTGAGAAGTTCATGCGATAGATGAATTTGGTGTAAACTTTGGCGTTGGGCGACATTATTGGCCTTATATCATTAAATCAATTTTAACTTGCACGTTGCATTGGGTAATGTCAATTGGGCTTAAAACTATTAATTAAATCACGTAAATTTTTCTTGACTGTAGAAGAATATTTTTGAGTTGAGATTTCTGTGGGAGATACTATTTTCAATCGAAAATCCTCGTATTGTACAGGGTGTTTCAAATTGAATATGTTCCCCAAATAATAATATTATATTGGTAAGTATACAAGTAATACTTGTCCTGGCTTCCAGTTTCACGGGTATCGCGCGTAAAAATAATTCTTCACAAGATATAGTCTATGAAATTAATTTTGACGATTTTTAGCTTTGATCTACCAGGAAAACTCTTGGAATTTCATTTCAAAGGGCATTCATTACTCTAAATCAGTTTCATATATTTAGCTTGTGGTAACGAACAGAATCGCAAAAGGAATTTTTTTTCTATCAATATCAAGCTATTACAAAATCTCATCTTACAAACAAAAGCAGGAAGAAAGACTGCGTGTGGCGGAGCAAAAAAGATACAGCACGCCATCTGTTAGTCACTCAAACAAATGTGATGCGCTTACTACAAGTATGTTGCGGTCATAAAACGATATTTAACTTCAACAATCCCAAGGTAAATATGGGCTTCAGGTTCCTTGAATGTGCCAGGGATAACAAAATCGTGATGCCAAATACCAAAGTTGCGAGGGAAAATGAGGCTTTACGGTAAAATAATACTACTCCAATAAAAGCCTATAAAGAATGGAATCAAGCTCTTTTTTTTTCTTCTTCTAGCAAATGGTTCTACTTTAATCGAGAAAATGGAAAGATAATTTTGAAGAGAAACCAAAGTGAAAACGTTACAGAATAAATTAACAAGCCTTAAGTTACAACAACTACTTAAGCTACCTAATGGCAACCACCCATGGCTCCAAAATAAAGGTCATTTTCAATATGAACTGTAACTACATTTTTAATATGGATTGAAATATTATTATTGTAAAATTAAATACTTTTATATTAAACATAATTTTTGATTTTATATTGAATCAAATATTTTCTATTTAAAAAAAAAGCATGAGAACGAGTTGCAAGTAACAATGATCACAAAAACTGGAATTTTTTCGTACGAGAAGATTTGATTAAAAAATGACCGGCAAATCACTGAAAAACGTATCGCAAACCATATTGGTCGTGTTTGTCGTGCTAAAGGCAGCCTAGCGCCAATAATCTTGCAACATGACTACGCTCGTCCACGCATCTCGCGCGCAACTGGAGAGGCTCTGCGAAACCTGAAATTTGAACCGATTCCACACCCTCCTTATTCCTCCGACCTTGCCCCTTGCAATTTTAATTTTTAAGAGACACCTCCAGGGCAATCATTGCACCTCGGATGATGATGTGAAGGCAGTTTTCAAGTCCTGGATTCGAGAAAAGTCGGAAGAGTTTTTCAGTGACGGAACGAAAAAACTTGTTACAATTTGGGAGAAATGTCGTAGATCGGAGGCTTTCGCAGCTGTTGAGAGATGCAGAGGTGGTTCTCTGGTTAGACTGCGTGAGAGTTATTTTTGGCTCAACGTTACCTCCCGTTGCAGGGAGCGTCTTCAGGAGCGATGTGATCTTTCGTGCTGTTCCGCCGGTATATATACCTCAGCTCTCGTCCTTTCACTTTTTGACCGTTAGGGTCTAACGGCCGTTGGTTGGTTAGGTAATGGTGGGGGTGGTAGATTGTGTTTCTCCATTCTCTTACCTCATCTTAATATACCGGCGGAATAGCACGAAAGATCACTTTGCTCCTGAAGACGCTCCCTGCAACGGGAGAGAAACATTGAGCCAAAAATAACTCTCACGCAGTCTAACCCGAGAACCACCTCTGCATCTTGGGAGAAATGTGTTGGCCTTAATGGTGACTATACTGAAAAATAAACAAACGATTTTGAAACTTAAGAGCTGTACTTTAATGTTCTTTTCGTCCGATCTTGCTATTTGTTTTTGTTTGTGGTCTACAAGCATGTGTGCATTAGTTTTCAGCTAACCCTCGTAACTTATAATGCATAGACGGCAGATGGACCCACTACTCAAACATCACTTCAGATTCAAGATATATATTATACACTAATACCGCAGGGAATTACAATATAACACATTATCTAAAGTTACCTCGCACGATTTCACTATTAATTGCCTACCAAGACAGGATCTATGAAGCTAAAAACAACTAAAATGGTGCTAATATAGTGAAATAAATTAATTCTCTCAGATGTTTAGAATGCAAGACAGAGAGAACGGTGTTGTTAAATGAAGCATGCTTAGAAGTAAAGGGAAGTAAATGCTTCAGAAGAAGTAGCATGATATTGCAAGGCTCGATTAGCTAGCACAAAAGTTACTTTAAGGAATCTGTGATATAATGTCTGGTTAAACCGCTTAGAAAAAGAAGTGATAAAATAAACTAAAACTATTTCTAAATTTTAACACAAAAAGGAAGGCAGAGTGAAAAGGTAGGATATTCAAAGTAAGACACTGGATGTGTAGTATATGCCATGGATGATGGGAAAAATGGATGCAAATACAAATGAAGACTCAAAGAGATAATCAGAGGAGGGAAGTCAGTCGAAAGCTAGTACTTCAAAAAACATATTTGGGTTGATAACTCCTGTTGGTGAATTTATTAGCAAAGAAAAAATTATAAGATGGTGTGCACTCGCCTTGGAAATTATCTTAGCGAGGTTCAAATTTCGGTCAATCCAAACGATGTTTCCCATATGAAGTCTCCGCCTACTCATGTAAAAGAAATTAAAACCTATTTTGAAAAACAATAACGCAAAACAATGGTCAAGAAATTAAGAAACACAACGTATTTGCCCACTGACTTTTACTAAGGTACAGCTAGTTTCATTAGGCATCTTATAATGAAGCCGGAGTTTTGAAACTAGTCTTGCCTCAATAAAATTCAGGGGACAAATAACCTGTGTTCCTTATTTTCATGAAAATAATCTTCCTAAAGTTTTAAGTGAAACCATCGAACCATCGGGCCTCCCACAAGACATTTTCCCCGAGTCTGGACCACCCAACAATATTTTCAATCCGGCCCACAATAGACTGAAGGATATACAGAACGCACAGTAAGGATTTTAACTGATCAGAGGTTATGTAAAACTTAAAGTTTACCACATAAAATTCTTTACTGTGAGCCAATGGAAAATCCTAAAAATTTAATATATTATATTATGGTAAATATTTTCAATGGTAAACATATTTGAAAATTACAGAAAATAATATTTTCATAAAGAAAACTTTGATTCGGCGTACCGATGTTTTCCGAAAGCACTCATGTGGCCTAGGTCGCAAAAAGTTCGGGCCACACCGCCATAACTCACAGTATTGTTCTCCCTCTGGCGAGAGCGCATTCACATCTGGGCAAACATGGCGGTCCCATGGGCAAGGCTGTCACTCTCTGCCAACCTGGGATCTTGGCATCACCCGAATTCCACCCCAAGCCGCTCCCTCAACTTTTATCTCGGCAACTTCCACCAACTCTCCACCCGTTCCCCCGCAATGTTTTTCCAAACCCATCCTCCGTCTCACACGCACGCACGCCCCCCTCCCCCCGAGAAGACTACCTCCTTTCCACCGCGGCCCTCGCTTATCGCACGCCCGCAGGAAACCCAGTGATGGACGTACCCCTCCCGCCACCATTAACTTTTTCTTTGAAAAATTTTATGCGCCATACAGAACGCCTTTTGGATTCATTTCCTAAGACTACCTGTCCGCTCGTCCAAGCGAAAAATCTCAGAAATGATGACAGAACAATATTTGTCTAAAAGATTGAACCATTTGGAGACAATACAGTTATGGAATGTGCCGAAATCGAGTACTTGTAGTTGTTAGGGGAAACGGGATTTGCTGACTGAAAAGTTATTCATTTGGAAGACCGGTCTGAGCGGTGAGGGGGTAAAGTTCACGCATGCTAAAACGCAAGTTCAATGGTTCGCTATTAGTGCCTTGCGCGGTTCCGAGCTAAGCAGGAATAGACGGGAAAGAAAAATAAATCAGAATAAGGGTTATGGTTACGGTTAATATATATAAGGTCATATCATATCTTATCTTCCGAAGAAGACGGAGTTCGAGTCCGTCGAAATTATCAAGATATTATTGTGAGTGTTATTTTATGTGTTCTCGTGCTGTGTGTTACTGTCTAAGTTATATATATATATATATATTCTTTCCATTGGGAAGGTGGCATCGCTACCGTAAATTTGGGATACGTGTGAGTTTTCTTTTGTGCGTGTTTCTGTGTTTTCGTTTTCTGGAGCTACGAGCTCGTATCTTGGTGAACAAGATTATTCACATCCGTGAGAGTTTCACATAAGTTATACATTTACATATTATTATTAAATTATCTACCGGTTAAGGTAGGTTTTTCATGGACACAATAACCAAATACGTATTTTGTGACTTAACAGAGCACAATCCAGCAACCTACTCGACATCAAGTCCCTCTTCATCTCTGTGTACTTCCTCCCTTCATTCCATCCAACTTTACTATCCTCTTCCTCCCCTTTCCTCGTTTGGGCATAATTATATATATATATATATATACTATGTATATGGTATATATATATATACTATGTATATGGTATTGCAACTCAGCACTCTAGTCAAAGATGAACAATGGTCTGGACAAACTTGACTTTCGAATCTCATTTAACTTTGTACTATGGTAGTAATTGTGAAACTGTTGAGCACAGGACCCCTAAACGCATTTGTCTGTGATATCTGGATAACTCACAGAAATGCGTGGTTCGTAGTCTGTATCGTATCCCTTTACATACTTATGACTCAGGCAACACACTTCGGTCTGAGAGTTGTTTTCTCTTAACAGATATTATTTAGGTTTATTCATAAAACTGGAAGCGCACCTCCACATTGCTGAAGTATATCTTTAAAATTAAATAAAATTTCTTTACCAGATCATGGTGCTTGACCTTGGAACTGTTCTTAAACTTTAAATTTATCAATCAATAACAGTTTAAGAGTCTGAAGATGCAGTGGTAAGACTTGGATTTCGAATAGGATTCAAGTTTTTTAATCATCCTTGCCATTTTAACAACGCCAATTTTTTCCAAGCATTTTTACGTCGTATTGTAACCATCGGCTTGGCTTAATATTTTCTTTAATGCCTTCGAGTAACTAAAAGGGGAAGATGAAACGACGACCCAGTGTCTAAGTGTAAAATTCTTATTCTTACGATTATTTCTGATAGCTGGAAGCCTCGTTCGCTCCCTCTTCTTTTTTAAAAAGACACAATAGGCGAGAGGGGTATGTATCGCAGCCATTGACTACTTGGCTATTCAAGTTTATGCGCCAAGAGCTGGGAAACAGACTATTGTTACTCCGTGCATTTCGCTTTTGCATCGGCATCATGCGCTCGTAGCCATTACGGGAGCCAAACGGGAATGGTCTCCGAATGAAATCAACGGGCGCAGTTCAAAAGGACCGAAATCTTGATTTTACCATGTACCTGGGGGTTTAAGTTGACGTGTTTATAAAAGATAACACTTAATTTTCTGGTCACAATCCTTAGATTACGAAACTTTGATTTTTATTGATAATTTTACAAAAGAACAAGGTGCGTTTAACAAAGTCGACTAAGAGAGTATATTCATTTATTCTATTCAGGAGAGTTGATGTGCATAGAGTGGGACCAAAATGTGACCTCAACGATGTGAAATAACAACTATGTCTGATGTCTCATAGCATTTTCCCACCGTCCGTGCCAAGAAGCCGAGTTTCTACATGACGGCCCCGTGTGTTCTTCTAATGTGTACGTCCCAGGTCAGGCTGGATACAAGAGTGACCTTCTGCCTCCACTTCCTAACTGTCAAGACGAGCCTCAGTCGGTGCTCGGAAGTAAACGCGCGAACGACGAGAGGGAAGCCGGAAGGAATCAAGTCATAATTTCCGAGGCGACAGCTAATGCAAAACATTCAACGTCGGACTCAAACAAAGGAAGCGAGGGGTTCGAAGGCACTGTCGCCCCACCGCCATCAGTCCCCACCCCCCACACGATGGATATCCCCACCTCAGCCCTCCCTCACGCTGTGCTCGGCGCTGGCTCTTCACAGTCGTCAAGAGCGCTCTCCAGAGCAGACAATTAAATGAATGGAAGGGACAGGGGTGGGAAGGGGCGTGATAGGCAGGAGCATTGAGAGCAGCGGAGAATGGGGAGGAGAGGCATGCCCATTCGATAAAATAACATCCGAGTTTCCAGAGTTTCTCATCTTACAAGTCTGTGTGTATCATTTCTCGTGACCCATTAATTTCTGTACTTAAAATGGCGCAGTAGCCTTTAAAAATCTCGGTCGGTTAATAAAAAAAAATTGCGAAACTGTTTTCAATTAAACCAAGGATTTGACAACGCCCCAATTAATCTTAAGTCTAGAATGTTTGCAATCGATGATGATTGAATAAAGAATAAATGTTCGATGCGAGAGTAGTGATTCTTTCTTGACGTATTTTTCAATTATTTAACATACGCCACAGTAGGCTGCTTTTGACAGATGAAGGTCATGAGCTTCATTCCGAAATAAGCCATTAGGCGTATCAAAATCAAATTTTTCAGGGTTTTCAAACATTTCAGGTGGTAGGACATTTTCATCCCTTCGTCACCTACGGTTTCCCAAAAACGCTCTGCTTTTCAGCAATGTAAATTGGTCGCACTTTAGTCGCGTTCTGTGGACTTATTTTCTTAAAAGTAGTTAGACAGGGGCTAGAAGAAAATGGTAAAAAGGTGAACATATTTGCAGCGTTACTCGCGGTGGTCATCAGGCCTGAGATAACATTACGTACGTATAATATCACGTACTTCGCTCTGAGACATTGGAGAGGAATGAGTGATATCCCCGGAACAGCTAAACAATAGTCTCTCGAACCCTTTCTTCGGACGTCACCTTGCGAGTTTCTTTCGTGCTCTCCAAAGCGTTATATTTATGCTCGATATTCTAAACGATGAAACAAATAAGAGTGTATCAGAGATGATTAAAGTAATCGTTACGTTGATGGATGCAATGAAAACATCCATCCATTCAATCCATTCTTACTCTTCCACGTTTCCTTACTTAAATTTCTTAAAGCATAAAGGAAAAGGATACATAGAATCCCACTCTTATGCATATCATTTTCTATTACTTTATACTTAAAGGATAAAAGCACAGACTTGAATTGTTTTAATAAATTAAAAGCGTGTTTCTTTTAATTCATTGCTATTATATTTTCAAGAGTATTCAAAAACTTCTATCGTGATAAAAAGAGCTATTAGTTTATTTTTCTAAAGCTATGGCATACGTAATTAAAAGGTGTCGATGTGTACAGTCACGCATAATTATGTTTTGAAACCGAAAACTAATCCCCTAAAAAGAAACTTAAGCATACACGACATTATACAAGATTAAAAAAAATAATTTTCAGTTAAATTATAAAAAAGGTAGAAAAATTAATCTTTTTAGATCTATTTTCCAGTTTCTTTTAACTTATTCAGTTGTAAAATGGACATATTTGTCATTACATTAGGTCCTACATGGGCGCACTATGAGGACTTGTACATTAACTCGTATAATCAGGAAACCAGTACTAGGTGCCCGATCACCAGCTTTCTTTTAGCATTCTTTCAGCACAGGATTTTTTCTTTGCCTGCATTCGACTTCATTTTGGCTGGTACAGCTGCACCTCAGTCCTCTCCCAACTCTCAGAGAGACGTAAAACTATTGCACGCCAGGAGCCTTCCAGCCATTCAGTGGCAGCCTAACAAACAGTTTCTTCTTTCTCCCATTTAGATGCTCGCCAGTGACAGCCTAGAGAGACTTTTGGAATGGATCGTACATATATTTCGAATGCTTCATCTCGGCCAGTTGTCACCTTTCCCCCCGAGAACGCCCCGCCCGACCGGCGGGTGAAACGACAAGCGGGACCGTTTGATGGCATCGCCTCCCTCCTCTCCACCTGCAGATGGTGCGACGAGATGTCCCTCCTTCCTATCCGCTCCATTTCAACCCTCAAACCACAAACACACACACCTAGAGCCCATGAATGGCAAGTCAAAGTGTTCCCTTACTCTTTGTTTCAGACTTTCCTGGCGAACCCTATAGAGAAATATATGCATGTATGTATGTAAATATATGTACACACGCACACACATATATAATATATGTATATGTATGAATATAATACTTTTGTGAAAATCTCACGGAAGTGAATAATAATGTAAATGGAATTAGGACCAGTAAACAGAGACAAAAACACAGAAACACATAAAAAAGAGAAACTCACTAGGTATCAAATTTTCGGTGGTCTAATCACCGAGTTTCTCTTTTTTATGTGATTCTGAGTTTTTGTATTTGTCTACTAGTGCTAATTCCATTTACATTATATATATATATATATATATATATATATATATATATATATATATATAAATTCACTGATAAGTCATAACAAACACAGAAACCAAAACACAAAAGAGGAAAAACTCACTGGTTCTCGAATTTTCGGTGGTCCAACCACCTTTCTCAAGAGGAATTAGGAATCAAGAGGATTCCTAATTCCTCTTGAGAAAGGTGGTTGGACCACCGAAAATTCGAGAACCAGTGAGTTTTTCCTCTTTTGTGTTTTGGTTTCTGTGTTTGTTATGACTTATCAGTGAATTTACATTACACGTTTGTGGGTCTTCCAAAAAAGTGTATATATATATATATATATATATATATATATATATATATATATATATATATATATGTGTGTGTGTGAAATTCCCACGCCGTCGGGCTTAGTACTGGTTGAGCTCTAATATCACCTACCAAACCGACATTCGGCTTGATTACTGTGTTTATGGTATATATATATATATAAATACATATATTTATAAAACTTAGACAGCAAAACACAATATGAGAACACATAAAAGGAACATTCACACGATATTTCTTGATAATTTCGACGGAATTAGGCTCCGTCTTCCTCGGAAGATTAGTTAGGACTCTAACTGATATATATATATATATATATATATATATATATATATATATATATATATATATATATATATATATCAGTTAGGTTTGCTGATGACCAAGCTTTAATTTGTCAGTCAGCCAAGAGGTGGCAAGCATTACTGAGTGAATTGGAAATTTTGTGCGATAAATATAGGATGAGAATCAATATTAATAAAACAAAGGTTATGATATTTTCCAGAAAGAAAAAGGCTAAGCTAAACATAAAAATAGGAGGGAAAAAATAGAGCTGGTAGAACAGGTGACGTATTTAGGAAGTGTTTTCAACCAACATGGTCAAAGTAGTAGGGGCGAAGGAGAAGAATGCGCTAAGCAAAGAGGCTTTCACAAGGAGGAAGGAGTTGATGATAGGGACGTGGGGTAAGGATGTTAAGAAAGGACTCTTCAAAATTTTGATATTGCAGAAAATAGGAATAGATTTGGTGATACAGGAGTCTAATTCGTAATCCGTTGATTCTCACCCTACATCTATTTCCAATTCAGTGCGATAGATATAGGATGAGAATCAATATTAATGAAACAAATGTTATGCGATTAGTTGTGTCCATCAAAAACCTACCTTAACTGATAGATTACCTTAGGATTTGAAGGATGATAGAATGGAACAACTATAGCACTTCACAAAGGAATGTTATGTTCACAGGCGTGCTTTAGGATTGGGAGTACTCCAATCAGGGAAGAATTCTTGAATGAGGCACGGCGGTAATTGCTTCTAATATTTAGGAGTGTGGTACACTGTGGAATGTATTAGGTAAGGTATAGTTAGCACTTCATAAGGTAAACGATATTGAAGGGGGTGCACGAGGAGTAAGGAATTGGTGGAAGAGAGTTAAAAAGCTGGTGAGGGAGTGATGGGGCTCTGGTTTTGAAAATAGGACATATTTTGCATCTATGGTGCATTTTGTATTGCAGGATATGGGAGTGGGTTTGGAACGGGGCGGGGATTTTATTAGTGTATCAGTTGACTTGAGAAGATCTGATAAGTTGGTAGGACATTTGAAAGTAATCAAAGGGATATTTGGAAAAAAAGGTTGGCGGTGGAGTTTTGGTTCTTGAGGATAGGGTGGTCGTTTCTTAGGATGGATCTCAGAGACTCAAGGCCATGGAAGTATGTGGTACAAATTGCAAGAGGGTGGGTTTCTGCGGTGGAGGAAGGTTAGGGAGTCTAAGCATGTCTTTGGATTCTTTTGTTTACGAGAGATTCAGGGTAATGTTTTTGGAGGAGAGAATGATTTAAGTTTGAGAGGAATTTATCAAGGGAATAGAAATGATTGTAGATTCTGTGTCCTCTGATGGAAAGGGAATAAGAAATGGAGCATTTGGGGTAATGTGGGTGGCAACTGTTAAAGTACAATTATTGTTGTTCGTTGTTCTGTTTTATATTTACAAAAGTGTGAAATGTTTTGTCTATTAATGATATTTTTGCATCTAGGAAGGTGATTTGGGAGGAGGAAACGGTAGAGGTGAAGGAAACAGAGGATTAAGCATTCAGGTTGGAAATGAAAGTTTTCAGGGAATCAGTATCATGTGGCTAAAGAAGGCAAATACCATCGCTATGGCAAAACCGTTGATCCGCAAAGTGGAATTTATTATTAAAGAAGAAGGAATTGCGGTTGAGGATGAAATAGGAAATGCTAAGGAGAAATTTAGTGCTGGGTATGTGCGGCTTAGGGTGTCGGTTGAGGTACCATTGGAGAGCGAAGAGACCTTTTCAGGGGGCAATAGTTGCATAAAGGGGATGTGACATCAATGGTGGCCATGGTAATATCGGTATCTGGAATAGGGAGGTTGATTTTAGCCTTTCCAGGAAATGCTTTGAATCTTTAATGAATGACGGTAGGGAGTGGACTATTGACTGAAGGCAGTGTTCTAAAACCCTTCTTCTCAGTTCCTTCTCTCCCATGAGAAAAATGGTTCTGCCAACGAAAATTCGGAATGCATGTGAGTTTCATTTGTATCCGGTTATGGTTTCCCACGAAGATCTGGTACCCGAAATATCACAGAGCTTGGGTGGATATGAGGGTGCTCAGAGAGGCTTTTCCGGGAATCGAATCCGAACCCTCCGGTCCAACGCTCTACCCCTTGACTACCGCATACCCGTATGTATGTATTTTCTATATATACACGTATATATATATACATTGTATGTATATATAGATGATTTCGTCGAAGTAACACGGAAGTGAAAATAAAAAAGTCAGTCCTAACTTACCTTCTGGGGAAGACGGAGCTCAAATCCGTCGAAATTATCAAGAAATAAGGTGTGATTGTATATATATATCTTGAACAGAGAATTGGGGCATTTGGTTGCATAAAGCCCCTGCAGATTTCAGTGTAAATTACGTTTCCTCGATAGCTCAAATGGTTAGATCATTAGCCAACTATTTAAAAAAGTACGGCACTATATAAAATGCACATGAGTGGTATCAGATATTTTCTCGGTCGAAATGCTATACGTAAACTATGCCCTTGATACACGGCCTTGAACTGCACATATCTTAATTCATTTCATTTCCGTAGAACCTCGGTGAGTGGGGCGTTCAAGTGACCTGAAGGCCTTGGGTTCAAATCTAATGCTGAGTCCCTAGGTGAACACCAGCAAAAATCCAAGCGTTGGAATCTCCTGTATAATAGAACTACGTGAGAATCCGTATGGAGGCAACCGAATAGTTTATTTCTAACTATAGGCAAATAAACGAATCAACCCTTGCCTTAATACGCGACTCTCTTAATCGAAAGAGACAAATCGTTGTGAATTCTGCCCTCATCTATCAAAATCAATCAGTATCCCTGGTTCAATACTGTTGTTACTATGATATTTTTAGTCCCGAGTTTTCTATTTAAAATGCATTATTGGCGGATTTTTGTGTATTATAAGATAAAGTGTCAATTTTATTCCGAGCTGAAGACTTCAATCAATGTTCACGCAAAAATATTGAAAATCACTCGTACGTTAATGTGTCTTTATTATAAAATGATGTTTAATATTTTTTGCCCACTTTTTGTGCTAGTGTGCCTTTTATTGCAATAATGTTTTTTAGACACCTTAAAGAAAAGAAGGAGAAATTGATAGGTTGGGGAATATACTGTACTTGTTGTACTTATTGGAAGAGGCGATCGACATCAGAAGTCATTTGCGCCAAAAAGGTGAGTAATTCGGTAGGCGTAGGATATTCGTGGAATGGAGGAAGGGTGGAGAAAAACCCGGCATCGGCATTAGCCTCCTCTAATCGAAAGGCACCGATGGGTCCAAAATTTAACGTTTCGCCCGACAAATGACGAACTCAATGCGCTTTCCACATAGCACCACTAGTAGGGATGGGAATACGTCTGTAAAATCCGGCCACCACTGAGATTTTACCCCGAGCACTCGGCGAGGGAAGCCAATGCCATAGCCATCGCACCATCCCGATCCCCGGGAATACGATTGAAACGTACGCGGGGAATGGGGAGACATCAAAGCAAAAGAACAAACTGGATGTTACAGGGTAGGGGAGATCATACACACAAACTAAGATGATTCACCCAAAGGAGAGACATAAGCAGCAATCCTTCCCAAATAAAGGCATAAGTAACTGGAAGAAATTATCTGGAATTGTATTTAAACCTTTTCCTGCAAACAACAGGATCTTTTAGAAGAGGATGGCCAAACACCTAGACTGAATTACTTTTTCTATCTGATGTTTTGATTTAGTTATTTCACCTGGATTATTTTTAATTATTGATCTTTCCATCAGGCTGATTGCCAAATTGCTTTGTAAAAATAATATTCAGGAATCCAGGAATAGGATATAAAATCCAGTAATAATACATGAATCAATTCAAGAAAATTCAGCGAAATCCATAATTGCTACGAACTTTGGAGTTACGTCTACATGATCCATGACTAAAAATGGTTTCTCTCGAGTAACTCTCGAACTCAATGCTTTTAGACCCATTTCTTTATCCAATAGAAAGATCAATTAACAAATGTGCTTCAGAAAATTTTGAGTTCCTAGTGGCAGCAAATATTCAGGGGTGGCCAATTATGGAAACGAAAGTGAAGAAATGTCCTACCGTATTGATTCGAGCATTTTATAAAATACATAAAGAAGAATCGTAGGAAGGGAAAGGAAGCAATATAAAAGAAATATCAGTGTAACAATTAACAGGAATACGAAATGTAATGGAGAAGAAACATCAACGTTAATTCTCTAGTTATCCAAAATTCTCCTTCAGGCATAGACACACCTTTGGGTTTACAGAACCGATTACAAGAGTTCGACAAGGAATCTAGGGAACACCTTAATCATAGTTTCCCGGCGGCAAACCCCTCGCCTCTCGGGCTAATACAGCGAGTGGAATATTCGCGGGTACCACTCAGCTCAGTTCAGGTAACTGAAGTAGTTTTACGCCACAGTAAGTTCTCATAGCAGAAGCATGCAACATGAAGCACGGCCCTCCTGCCCCAGATAGGATACGAAAATCCGTGCGGTGTGTTCAGACTTATAAGGTAATTTCTCACCGAAATAACTCCTCATATTCCGAAGATAAAATTCGAAAACGCGGAATGCCTGGATACCCATCCCAGATGTTCACAAAATCAGTCCACTTAGCAATGTGGTGATTGTAATTAATCTTGCTGGTTTAATTATTATCAGATATTAATGTCATTACTCTTACTTAGTAGGAAGTCATGATGAATATATATTTGGTGATGCATAAAAATCTGTTCTAAATTATTTAAATTTCAAAATCATTTTATGTATTTAAACAAATTTATACAAACATTAAAGGAGCATTCAGGAAACTTATTAATCCACCGAACAGAAATACGATAATAATACCTACGAAGGTGGGTATCGTATTAGGTTACATATTAAAGAGCTGTGAATCATTTTCATTACATAATTTTGTCTATCCGTTTGAATATTGTACCCTTTAAAGTTTTACAATTTCGTTTAATAGTTTTATCAACAAATACATCATATCTGTATATACGTGGGTGGTCTGAATAGTTTCCGACCTCAGAAAATTTCAGAAAAAATGTCTTGCACCTTTGTTAGGTCGGAAACTTTTCAAGCCATCGTTGTACATGTTTGGTATATTCTAATGAGCTCCTTCACTTTAGATGCTATCCATGTGGATGAGATGGGGAAGGATCGCAGAGAAAGGCCAAGAATAAACTTTAAAAGAAGCAAGGAATTGGGTAAATGTCGCTGCAAGAAACAATGAGGAAATGAAAATATTACGAGAAACAGGATAATCTAGAGATCGGCTCTAAACCAATCGTCGGATTGAATACCCGAGATGATGTTACTGCTACGGTAACACAAATCATTCGATTATCTTATTTGAAAATAGATATAGGGACGACTAGATTTTTCTCTCCGTCAAATCTTCTACATCTCTTGAGTGAATATAAACATGCGATGGCTAATTTCATTCCTTTATCATTTTCTACACAAAATGTCGATGGCAAGCAAAATCAACTCCATCCCTCAAATAGATGTCATTAATTCAGGTAGCCGTCATTCTTTCCAGGGTGGAAGTTAAAAAAACAAACGATTTCTATCTTCACCTCTACTATTATTAACATACTTTTTCCACACCATGAGTCGATCTAGAGAACCAAGGGCGCCACTGTCACATTTGATAGTTGATTATTGCGTTCAATTTGAAAATAAACCCATTGAATTAGAGACCTGCAACGCACCTGAAGATCATGCTGTAGACAATGTTATTTTAGAGGGACGGCCATTATTAACATATATGTCGGACAAGTAAGTAATATTCATTTTCAATTTTATTGCATTCGAAAATATTCCGCAAGGAAGACGCCATGACTCCCAAACTTCATGCCCCCTCCTTGACTCGGTCCTGGGTCGTGCCACCTATTTTCTACATTGAAGTATTCCTACGAGAAACGGGCATGGATAACTTGAGTGACTTACATATGATGAAAATACCCATCCAGCTCTATCGGGCACACACAAGTTAATTTAATTTGGCACCGGTGTACATATACTGCTGTTGGACAAGGCAAATGAGTCTACCATAGGACAATGAATGTTGAAAAAGAATCGGCACATTAAAAGCATATCATTACCCTCGATGTGCACTATTAATAAATATAGATACAACCTGTACGAATCCCAATTTGAGGGAATGTAATAGATCGTATTATAAACGATAAATTCACAAATCCAAGAAAGAAAGATTTTGCAACACATAAAATCACAGTAAGTTCCCCGTTTTGCTGAAGAAGCTGTCTGGAACAAAAGATACTTGAAATCAGGAGCCCAATGCAATCAATAAAGAGTACACTATTTGACTTTTGAAAGAAAATTTCAACGTGTAGTGATGAATTCCTTAGAAACTGATGAGACCTCCTCATAGCTATAATCCAAACCGAACTAATATGTTATAATTAGTGAAATACTTACGTCTACCTTGAATTAAGGCCTCTTTAAGGAGAATCATGCACATGAAAAATGCTGAGGAGGTAAATGAAAAAATTAACTTATACAACTTAACAATAGGAAAATTGGACGAGAAAATAAAAGGATATGTTAATATTTTACTCTTATGGCCTCTTACAAATTAAATTGTATCTTTGATACGGAGCGCAGTGTTTTACGACTTCAAAGTTATTCTTTGAGACAAGTATAATGCCCCTACCATTATAGGCTTTTGAAACAGGGGCAAGGAGAATAATGGAACGCGTAAAATGGATTATGGGAGGTAGAAATAATGCGGAGTTGAAAAATGGTTAAATGTAGTGCAGGGTGTTATAGACGAGACTTAAAATTATAGCCGTAGTTATTTTCTGCCTCCATCAAGAACCTACCCCGACTGCAAGACTACCATAAATAATACTTTAAATGGCATACTAACGTGGTACATTTTGAATTAGATCGCGTGCAGGGTAGGACAGTTGGATTATTAAAGATTCCTATTGAAGTTTTCCGTCGAAGATTCGTGTCTACAGGGCATTCTTCCCTGTAGGTTCAAATTCCTAAGCTACAGTTTTGCCGACTTACACGGAACCCTGGCGAAACTTCTGTTCCAGAAAGATAAACATAGTGGAATAATACACATAAGACGAGGAAGTATTAAATAAGATACTATAAAAATGATACGACTACATTGGCGAAAGAATAAGGGAGGGAACTAATAGGTGAAACTCAATTTATTGGTACAATCCATACGCAAAATTTGAGGTAGGTCTAGTTCTACAGATGTCAAAAACGCACTAAAGGCACCCAGATGTTTGAAATAGAAGCTTCAACTTTCTCATTTTCAATAATAAATAATACAATTATAATTAAATATGTCAAATTATTAACCACACACTATAGCCTTGTCCATGCCTTTTTTGTACCTGATCTTGATATAATATCCATGATTATGTCTCGCATGTTTTAAATAATGGCAAAATATTTTGCTGCTTACGTGTTTTATTTGCAATCAAGGTAATTCTCATCGCCTGGTATGAATACTCTCTAAATTAATTGCTAATATATTATCCATATGGAGAGTTAGTGCGGATTCACCCTTTGCCACGCATCTCAACTTATTTGCAAAGCACCACATTACATGCTGATATACACGTAGATATATTTTAACAAATTTTTTAAAATTTTATTAAATTTAGCGAACAGAGCATGTAAATGACAAGAAATAGATGGTTATTGAAGCACCAACATTGATTTAGAATGGGATACTCGTGCGAAACGCAGCTTTTGGGATTAAGCCATTATATCGGCGCCGCAATAAATGACGAAAAGGATGTTGAAGCGGTGAACGTTGATTTTTCGGCAGCTTTCGACCGATTGCCTCACAATAGATTATTATTAAAATTGGAGTCGTTACCATTGGATTTGAGGGTTAAGCAATGGATACAAAATGACGTTATAGACAAAACCAAAAGTGAAAATAGGGGATGTATTTTCAAAACATGAATATTATTGCAGGAGTTCCACAAACCAGTATTCTAGGGCCATTAATAACGATCTACGGAATAATTTACATTCCCAAGTAAGACTCTTTGCTGATGAATGCATTATATACAGACGGGTAGAGCGTGTAATACTTCAAAATGACATCAATCGCCTTGGTGACTGGCATCAAAATAATAATATGGGCATTAATGTAAGTAAGAGTAAGCATATAAAATTTTCAAATAAAAAGAATGCACAGAAGGATATTTACACCCTCTTCGGAGAGAGAATCCCATGTAGCAGTCCTTGCAAATATTTAAGAGTTTGCTTAACTAGGGATCTTGGGTGGGGAGTCCAAGTGGAAAATGTGACACGGAAAGCATTTAAAGTACTTCATTGGGTAATGAGAAATTTAAAAGGAAGTAGCGTAGCCACAAAAGAAAAAGCATATAAGGCACTGGTTAGCCCTATCCTAGAATACTCGTCCATTGTAGGGGATCCATATGAGGTGGAACATTTTAGTTTTAGTTTACATACAGAACTTTAAGGGAAAAAACGACCATAGTTGTAAAATAAAAATAAGAGCACATAAAAACAAATAAGAAAAAATACTATTTTTTAAACAGAACTCTTGTTGAATGGAACCAGCTGCCTGGAGATTTTTTTGAGCTCTTTCCATTCAATTTTAGGAGTTTTAAGATTAAGTGTACAGCCACTGAGAGATGAAATTTATTGGTCAGTGATGATACGCGTACTATTGTACGTATAGTGTGTGATGTGGATGGCGTGAGAATTTGTATTGCAAAAGTCAATGGTGTGTTAACTGTGTGTGATTTTGAACGGTATATGAAGTTGAACAGTGAATAGACGGTGCGTTGTATCGTATGTATGGTATGAACCTATTCCATAGGTGATGGTAAATTAGGGGCTGGTAATCTTAAAGTGCCGTCTCATATCTGTTCTTCTTGTTTATGTATGTACGTGTATGTATGAGCATTGTAATGGTGACAGTTGAACAGACTTGACCGTTGCCACCAGGATAATTTCATAATCCCAACGAGATATATAATAACCATTTATTTATTCATTTATAATTTAATAAAATGCATAAATAATCGCAAAAATAATTGAAAGTAATACAAGCATTGGAAAAATCAGTTCAGATCCTTGATCAACGGTTTTTGATTATTGTTTTCCGTATTTAATTTTTACGAAATCAATTTAAAGGACTTCCTGGCGACTAGTCAGCACATTTCAAAAGATTCAACGTTACATTCATCCTACGTACAGTGTCGTCGGGAGGTCATAAAAGAGTACTAATATGGGTCGTAATTACATTTTTCTCGCTGAGACTGCCGTTGAAGACTTTTATGCTTATTATTTTTAGTATGGCCAACGATTCTCTAAACGCAGCAGGAAATCCTAAGTAAATGTACTACAAAAATCAATAAAGAAACATTTAATTTCAACTCCTTAAATAGGTAATTGCTATACAAGACCAGAATATATGTAACTTTAATTGAAATTAACTATGGAAAATCTTCTCTGACACCCAAAAAATCTTCTAGCAAGTATTATCAGATTAAGTAGATTTATCATTTATTAATCCTCAATGACAGTGATACCCACGTAAAAATATAAGTAGAAAAGAGATGATTTTTTTTAGGTAAACTCTAATATTGTATAGGGCTTCATAAATTCCTCCGATATATTTTTTAATTGTAGCACTCTTTTGAGAATTTCAAATCATTTTACTGAATGCAAATATTTTCTCTCCAATTTACCAAAATCAGTTACATAAATATAGACACGATAAATCAGTGTTTGCCTGAACACCCTGGAGTTACTCCAAAAATTATATAAATCAAATCTAGATCTTCTTTTGTTTGTTTAATTATTAAAATCACATGCGAAAAATATTGTGGACCCCGGCAAAGTAAAATTTGTCAAGTCTACAGGAGTGGAAATAACCCCAGTCAATATGAGGGATTATATTACCGAGATACGATAATATCCGATTGCGGCATAGAGGGAATTCCACTGACCCAGATCTGTATTCGTGTTTCACCATGTAAACCCTTGTAATGAGTGTTTGACAGCCTTGGCG
Organism: Hetaerina titia; assembly: GCA_037158775.1. NCBI lineage: Eukaryota > Metazoa > Arthropoda > Insecta > Odonata > Calopterygidae > Hetaerina > Hetaerina titia. The sequence goes on from CM073773.1 coordinate 23,257,068, forward strand.
AGACTCAAACTAATAAGATATCTTTCGAACGAGATACATGAATGACATTAAACTTTAATGGAAAATTATTCCAATTGAGATAAACCCGAAATACGACAGATCACTCACAAAACACGCCACAGCCACGAATAGGAAATAATTTTGATTGAGTAGTTCATCCCGTACCTGATTTTTCAGCATAAAATCCTATCAAATCTAACGGAAGATGATATTAGACCGTAATGGATGGCAGGATAGATATCCATGCAACAAAAACCAGTCGATTTAGCCCAGAAATTCTATAACTAAATACATCTGTACTTCAAACTCTTTTAGCACGCGCGCGAAGGTGAATGGTAGGCTCATTGTTGAGACATAAGGCACTAGGCTGGTATTTTGCGGAGTGCAGAGTAAAAACGCACGTTACAAAAACGTCCGCATCGCTGCATATTCATCAGTTGAAATACTCAGCATTTTGAATGTTTAAATTACTTGGTAAAATAGTAAAACATTACTTGGTGAATAACGAGCATTTCGCGGTCACTTTGATTCGAATTTATTAAGAGAGACGGAGAGCAGCAAAAACTGAGCCAAGGCGTGACAACCACACGCCAAAAATAGATCCGTTCACCTACTCCCGACCGTTCTCCTCTCATGGCAATTAATCACGCCGAGGGATCCCGGCGATGGTATCTCGACGATGTAAACGTATGCCGTAATGATCATGCCGTTTCTAGGGAGTCTCCATATTCCGTGAATATCCAATGAAATATTCGAGCCGAGCCAATTTTCAAAGAAAAAGGCGGAATATTGCCACGCCGACTGCAAAATGTCCCCCACGATGCCCTTCGGAGGTCAGAATCACGCAATGCCATGGTCGTTCGTAGATGGCATCATTTATGCATGAAGCTACAATTGAACCAAAAAAAAACTGCAACTGCCATAATGGCTATCCACCGACCCATTTTTCAGTAGTGGAACTAGTTTCCTATTTAGATAAATTCTAATTTCACCAAAACGGATGAACGTTCCGCATTGATGCATGGCACTCCATATTAAACCTCAAAATTAACTTGTCGGCTTCATGTGGAGGTATGGATCTCCTCATGCATGACGTTAGCACCGCGGTTGATTGCCTTTTCGGAGGGAGCTATCCGAATGCAAAGCCGTCACTTTAATCTGAAGGGTGAATCTCGAATCGCATCACGATCTTAGAAACACCCTCTGCTGAATGAGTGACGAGCACCGACGTCACCGCCCAATGAGACGACCGGTCTAACGCTTACTCTTAAGGTCATCAGCATATTACAGGATTTGACTAACTTTTTTAAGGAGAATCCCGATCAAAAGCCAAGGATTACGCACAACACTGACGGACAACACGGACGGAGTCTTGGGAACGAATTCACATCCCTGATTTCGAGGGTAAGGTGAAAAGTTCTCTCCGCGACAATGAAATACTGTGATTTTCAGTTAAAAAATGATTTTATTTTTCTACAAGTCATTATAATCTTAAGAAGGATGTGCTACCACGTTTAAATTCAGCTACGCACTTATTAAAGGTTGACTTTGAAGGAGCAGAGTCCCTCTATAACCTTCGTCAATTTTGAATGGATTTCCTTAGTGGTTAATCCATCAAAAACGAATAATTTTATGACTGTACGAAATTCAAGTTTTTCCATTTCAACGAAAAGGACGAAAGACGTCCACTGCAACAATATGAGTAAACAAACTAGTTGGGAGGACCAGTTGAAACTTGTCTTACGAACTAATGACACGTCCAATCAGGTAGAAATTATACATTTTCGCCGATTGGGACGCCATCTCTGTACCAGACCGAGAATTTTTCACCTTACCCTCGTATATTGACATTAGAGACAGAGAACACATAGACACATTATTGACATTGGAGGATAGACAGGAATGGTAAAGGAAAAAGTATTAAACTTCTCAATTTGAAGTCGGGTACAACTTTCGGGAGGAGCCAGCTATGGCCACAAGTAAATTAGAATTACATGAGATCCAATTTTAATGCAGGCCTTGAGTTCGATTCGAGAAGAGCGGGTACACTGCTTGCGTACATAAACATACTATTTTCATAGAGGTTAACTCTTCAAATGTGGTTCAACAGAAATTCGACGAACGGATGAGTTAAATGTACAGATCAAGTAGTAAAGGCATTATTGACGGGCGTGTTACAGGTTATGCTATTTAAAGGTTTTGGAAACAGCTGGTTTCGAACATTCTGATATCCTTATAGATATTTCCTGGCCTCCAAAAATATAAAATATTTGAGACAAGATTATTTATAAAATATTCATGCGAGATTGAAGCAGAAACATAGGGATTAATTATATGTAACCATTATTTTCTGAATATATCGTATTAAAGTACGAAATACCTACAAAGTTATTGTATCTCCCACTCATGCTTTTTAATCAATTAATCCTCGGGCTCACAGACTGACAGGTGGAGAAGTATACGCTAACTCTGACACCTAAGGGCCAAATGATCGAAGTATGCTATGATTAAGGTATTATTAATATAGAACATATATCTAATGGCGTCGCCTATTATTATGATCCATTCGTTCCCTCTTGCACCTAACTGTTAATAGAACAGGACCGAGACTGCAGGTGAACACGTTGGCCACCAAGCTAATCCGCTCGGCATGTCAGTCGTAGAGTTATTCTGGCATGTTCCGAGTTAGAAAACTCTCATGCTGGAGATTCGCCCAAATAAAACATATTTAAATGATGTGCCGCATTCTGTATTTCATGGGATTAACCAAATCCCGTCAATAATTAATGCATCCCTGCATTAATATATTATGTGCACCGAAAAAGCGCGGAAATCTGTCATAACAAATTATGAATCAAACCAAGAACTTCAAACCACCCATAAAAGTTATCGGCACAAATGATTAAAGAACCTAATTACGAGATCCGGGATCTAATCTAGCTCATTTCAAATGATATTGAAGACAAGAAAATACTCCACTAAATGTAACCACGTCGAATGCCCCTTTAGACATTTTCCTAGAACGATATTCAAAAATGATGTTCAGATTTTTTGGGCTATTTTCAAGCTCTTACCTCCTAACTTTAACGGATAAATGGAAAAAGTGTCCTTAGAGAAGAAGGGTCCTAGGAAACTTTATGGTCTCAATTTTGCCTGAATAAAGACGTTTGTCTATTTATCTAATTCTAACTAAATAATTAAAGTGTGAGCCCCGACAACCCCTTAAATTGACAAGCTATGTTGCTGCTATAAAATCCACCTTTCAATAACTTTGTAGGAAAGCCTTTCCTTTAAACCTGCTTAATTTCGCCTGATTCTTCCATATTACGTCAAAGAGGGCGTTCCTGCGGGCAGAATGGATCCGTTTGTTCTCCGAAGATAAGTGAAGCAAACACAAATATTTTCCTAAAAGCATATTTTATGGAAAATAATGGAGAATATAAAATCTTTGCCACTAAAACCCAATTTCTAGTCGATGTTTATGTCTGTTACCAGTTGAGAAACACCTTCAATTCCAGAGACACCCAATTGGAAGAAAGCTTTTGGATTGGACATATGATTGGATTAAAATTTGATTTATTTAGGTGTCTCCTACGCGTCTATTGACATGGGTTGCCAAAACCCATCCCACCTCACATCGCAGTTTGGCCAATTTTCCCTCCGCTCCATTGTGCTGGTCGCCGCCATTGATCCATTTATGGTCGCCGCCGCGAAATATTTAATTCGTTTATAATTAAGTCAATGCTGCACATCCACAGGCAGAATAAACCCATTCATCTTGCACTCCCGAGACCATTGAGAATGCCGCACTGGTTAGTCAGGTGTGTAGCGCGCTCGTCGGCCAGCCAGAGTCGATAATCTTAAGAAGATATACTCACAAAAGATGGGAATACAACGAAAGGGTGGGTTATGTATTTCCAAATAGATGGTCCGGGTTCTATACTAGGTGGCTTCGGATTAAGGTCAGGGATATATATCCATCCGTGCACGGTCGTCCGCATCTACATGATCCTACAGACCACGCAATGGTGTACGGCAGTGGGTTCAAGCGTTAGTGTAAATCGATGTTTAATGGAATAGGGCTTTCACTAATTGGAATAGGAGCGGGGACATCACATTTGTCGTAATCGTGATGATGCTATATAGAGAAAAATCCAAACGCAGTGCATTTCCCGTCGCGACAGAGGTGACATCAAACCTTTTGTATCCTCAGTGCCCATTATCGTCGGCAGAGCAGGGCGATGGAAAGGATTTCCTCTAATCTCCATTCTCGTCTTTTTCTCGTTTGAGCCACATATATGACTTGAGAAGAGAAAATCACCACGGCCACGCACCCCTCTAAATTACACCGTCCCACCCTTGAACCCCTTTTTCACCTTACAAGGCCCACCACTAGGCTACTGGCTGGGGAGAATGTGTACGCGCGAGATGTGAAACAGCTAACGAGGAAAATCCATGGAAATTGGGAAAAACTACTTTAAAAAAAAACAAAAAAATGGCCAAATTATTTGGAAGAATGAATTATAAATTGCAAATGTTTCGCATAAAAACTTTTGGCACGTACAGGGAGACACATTCTTTAGAATTTAAAAAATAAAAAATATCGCCTAAGGTAAAATGTAATGATCTTCAATATATGAATTCAAACATTTACTCACTATTAATATATCTTCGAGGACATAGAGCAACTTCCAACAGCAAATAAAAAATGTTTACACTCATAAATATTCTGGGTTCCGTTTTGCAAAATAAAACTATGTCCATTGAGTGAATCTATTCGGAAACTTACAATTTAAAACCAAAATAATCATTCTGACGTAATATTATCTCTGACTTAGAATTTTAGATATTTCCCCACCTTTTCCCAACTTGATACTCAGTCATAGCTAAAAACATTTGCTCCTTTAGATGAAACTGTAACCCTACTGTATCCATTCATAGCGCTGCTCAGGAGGGGAGGACTAAGGGTAAGTGACAACCTTCGAGCCGTCTTAAAGTACTTTCGGCTATTACAAACAGAAACAGGTAATGAATTTTACGTTTGGGAATAACTAGGTCACATCATTGAATGTTCCCCGGTAATTTCTACGCCAGGTGTCTATTCATTGATGGAGGGTGTTCGGTTATTGATATATGGGTAGAACACGCCAATATCGTCTATGCGTTTCAACACTAATATTATTATTATAGATAGACCTTATATTTATCTGCCATTTCACTTTACAAAAGTTCCACGGGACGCCTTCTTAGCTTTATGCAGATGCAAAGCGAATGAGTAGTATCCTAGAGTACCTTGGCCAGAAGTCCCCAGTGGTGACTATCGGGGTATGACGTACAAGTTGAATATTCTCGGGGAGAGACGAAGATAATTATAGCATCATCCAAAATAAAAATTCCACTCAATTACTGGATACACCTCATCACCTAGACAATTTCTCGAATTATTTTCAGTAATTTGAAGAGTAATTAAATATAGAAGAAATTGGTAAAATTACTTGGATCTTACCCCATCTATAATTGACCCAATCATCAAAAGAAAAAGGAATCCCTCCTTGGATAAACCTCATTTATTTTGACATACTTTGAGAAAACGTGTCGAATAAAATGTAGTTGACAATTGTCGAGGTATTTTATATTTAAAGAAAAAGTAATGTGATTGTCAGCTGCCAAAGAATCTTTAAGTTAATTTTTTTTTATTGGTAACAGTTACTTTTTCCTGGTATCGCTGCCAACACGCATCAACAAAACAAAAATTGATACTAATTATTTGTAAGGAAAGTGTAGTGTTTTCATGCCAAAAATCTTAAAACTTCCTTAGCAAACATGAGTTTATTTTCACAGTACGCCATCTGCATGATCACGTATTATAAATTATCCATAAGCAATTTGAGTAATAATCATAAATAGCAACATTATTAGAGACTAAGTCCAGATTGGTGGCAGTGAATCAAAAATAAATACATTAAGGACACTGACCGAATAATACCTGGTTCAAACCGGGTGTTCCCTATGGTAAAACCTAGCAGAAATCCTGGGTGCGATTTTCTGGAAGCTAGATATTTTCTGGGAAGCCATTGGTGGGAAAGGAATGTGTGAATTTTGCACGCATTAAGAGCTTAGTAAGGGTTACTATTACCTGTCAAACCAACATTCGGGTCGTTAACTGTGGTGGTATATGAACAAAAGACACCAGAGGAGTACATGAAAACGTCTTACGCCGAATCACTATCAGGATATCTCGGAAAGAATCCCACTGGAAACTGAAGAGATATCTTAGACGAATACGTGCAGCTTATAGATCACCAACGTTGTATTCATTTCGAAGATTTGCAAAAGTGAAGTATGCTAATCAGAACCTATTTTTGATATACACGAGAGGTATACAGGTGCTTCGAGTACGCTAGCAAAAAGTAACGAGTATTTCCTGAGACCGCGCTTGGGAATGCTTTATACAGATATCCTTCATCAAATAAATGGCGAGTGATAATCATTATTGCACGTGACAGCTATTAAATCCAGCGGAGAGTTTTTCACACCGACTGCATGAAATGGTAATTACACGGAAGCGTACTTAAATATAATTTATTCTTTCTTGGTGATAACAGATCAACCATGGCTGCATGGTGTGCCATAAATTCTTAAACCTTAAGAAAGTGACCTTATGTTAATGGGAGGCATGGCGTGAAATTTGCGGGGTTTACCACCACCAATCAGAAATTACTCTTCGGTTTGATTATGGCGGCGGTGGATTTCGGTGTCTTGTGGAGAGAATTTCAAGTGAATGGGACGCAGTGTCACGAGCGGAGTTTTCCCAAGGACCCCATCGAGCAATGACTCACATGCGGACCTGCATGGAAATCGCATGGAGAACGTTGAATAGGTTAAATTACGCTTTAATTATTCCATACTAGTTGTATTTAAAATAAATAGGAAGCAAGAAGACGACGGCGAAGGCATGGGTAACAAAGGATCAGTACAGATCAATACACCCACGAGGCAAAAATTCAACCTACTCATACCTATGCAAATATGAGCTGCGTTAAAAATGAGAGGGAAATTTAAATTCACAAATTGGCAAAATATCCTTAAATTTACAATATTTAAGATATAAAATGTTGCAACAAGCTCTTATTAGCGGTTTTACCCAAGTTTCATAGTGTGAAATTTGCCACAAAAATACACTGCATGGTGCGAGGAGATGCGGATGCTTCCTCGGACGAAATGTTGTACAGAAATTTACCGGTGTACGTCCGTAATTTGTGACGAGCCCTTGGCGCCTTTCCTTAAGCGTAGGTTAATGACGCCACCAGGTTCTATAGCACTCTCCCTCAGATCCATAAATATCCTGCCTACCCGTAAATTACCCATTTACTGACGCGAATTGCCTTAGATGTCGGTGGCCTCCCTTAACATCTATCCAGTTAATATCAGCCTAATTATAGTTGATTTCTCACAAAATATCAAATGATTGAAATCATTGCCTTATGGCATAATTTCATGGAATGAAAGCATAATTAATCGAAACAAAACATATTCAAATACCCTTCAGGCCGTAACCTTGCGGAGTACACGAATTTAGATAATTTCAAGTTATATCAAGAAGTTCTTCCTTTTAATTCTTTTCTCCATGCTTCCGGGTCTTTGCATATTTCTCTTTAATTCGTACATTGTTTTATGCAAAATCTTCTATTCTTCAAATCCTCATCTTCATCTTTGGCCGCATTTTTCCATTACTTTCCCACACTAAAAGATTCCTCTTAAACGAACTAATATTTTCTCGTATTTTGCAATTTTGGCTATTCAACTGTCGTTCACCCTCACAAGATGGTGAACCTGATGTTCCTCACTTCTTTCATGCTCATACTCAAAGGAATGCAGATTGAGTAACGGTATATTCAATCCATATTCCTTCACAGCTTCGCTCATATCTCAACTCATCTCTAAAGGTATTCCCACAAAACCGTCTAAAGTTTCCCATACCCACAAAATTTACGCCAGAACTTATGTCGGCTTACACTTGTACATAGGCATGCCCAAGTTTTACATCCAAAATATTTGCGTGGGAAGTAGGGGGCATATTTTATACACAGCCATTTTTTCTGCCTTTGAGAAACATACATTTTTTTAAGCATTCCACATTAATCCAACAGCACTTACGCCAGCGTTCGTATTTTTTTTAGGATTTTCCCTATTCCTGGTTTTTCCTCCAGATCTGAAAATTTTAAAGCATCGCTAAACACTCAGATTTTCCAAATGGGGGTAAGACAATCACATACTATATTTATTCCACGCATTACTGTTACAATTTTGGAAAAGTCCAATGAATTTTTGGATAATTTCAAAACACCGCGATTTCTACTTTAATATATTTCTTTTTTTAATTTTGGGAACAATCAGGTGACCAGGTACGACCTCCCACGTTTTAGAATGGAAGAGAAATACCAAAACGAACAAACAGTCTCCCTCTCTAGAACCTAATTCTTGCTTCCGACGCAAACAAAAACCAGGCCATTCACCTTCGATGTTATCTACACGGTGGAATCCCAAGAGGTTAAGTTTCCTGGGAAGGGCGTAAGACCACCACATGCGGCTTACCATCCTAATCCATACAACCCCCTTGCATAGTAAAGGTCATGGGTCATCCCGTCTCCCTGGGGAAAGCCAAGGAATACAGGTTTGCTGAGAAAGGGAAGGAGAATGAGGGTGGAAAGGCTTTCTGAGCTGCGTGGAACTCTGAGAGAGTGGATGTTCGAAAGGAAATCAACGGTGCGAATATTGGTTGAATGCTGGAGATGGATGAGCACCTTGTTCTGTGGAGCTAATTGCCTCCTTCAGGCAGTGATACCCACGTAAATCTGTGAGAATAAACGGATAAACGATGGAGATTGACGAAAAACATGTCAAGAGTCCGTGAAAATAGCTACATTTGCTAGAAATGCTGTAGCCGCGGCATCAAAGCTACTAAGCAATATATATATATATATATATATATATATATATATATATATATATATACTTTCTTGAAAAACCCACGAACGTGCACAATAATGTAAATTGACCAACAAGTCGACAAAAACACAGAAACTAAAGCATATAAAAGAGGGACTAACTGGTTCTCGAATTTTCGGTGGTGCAACCACCTTTCTCAAGAGGAATTAGGAACAGAAATATAATATATATATATATATATATATAGTCTGATCTGAAGATGGCCTCGGAGTAGGCCGAAAGCTTAAATCATCTACAGTATGAGTGTCCTTTTACGTGTTATCTGTTTTATTCTGTGTTATATTGTGCCGTCCAAAAGTTATATATATACTTCCGCATCATCGATATATATATATATATATATATAGGCTCTATTGATAGAGAATGAAGGTAGCTAGTACAGTAGCGCACTGAGTGTATTTAAAGATCCTCATGACCACTATATGATCCACATGACCACTCCCCTGCCACACACCTTTTTGGTGGCTCGCAGGGTACTTATGTAGATGTAGATGTATATAACTTTAACTGATTTTTTCCGGAGAGCAATGCCAAACGATTCCTTCCTCTCTCATCATTGTCCATAAATCAAATCAAACCTATAAAGGATCGAGAAATACATGTGTCACATTGGTGGGAAGATTTTCTTTGTCACAACAAATACTTTCATGGCTCTAGTGAGCCACGTGCTTTGTAGCTTAGCGAGAGAATGCAGGTTTTCTGGTACTAGTGCTTCCCTGAACTTTCAAAGGAAAAAAAACACTTTCCAATGGCAAAGATATTATTTCTCGAATTCCATAGAAAGTATAATGCTCCTCTACTGCAAACATTTTCCGGTTTAAAATGCAAAATGGGAATCATGAGGTGGCAGGGCATTCTTTGTATGCATGCCGTTCGTGGTTCCCAGAGGAAAAGGGAAGGGAGAAGGAAGAATTTTTCTTCAATTATCCACCTATCACTTAAGTTATTTTTCCTTTATCAGGTTTTCCTTTCCTATTTCCGGCGTTCTCTTCGGATTTAAAAAATTAAGACATCGCTGACCACTTCGATTTCCGGGAAATAAAAAATGACAACTATTTGAAGAAAGAAATGGAAAGAAGATAGACGGATGGGCGGCGAGGCCGAAGACTGGTTCGTGCTTATCTGCACCAAAAACTCTCCTACGGATGCAAAAATGAAGGATGTTTCGACAGAGGATCTAAAAAAACAATGGCTCTACGTGTGTCCCTAATCACATTTGTACTTCCTTGTCTCAATAATATCAAGGGATATCACTGAAAAAATAAATTTGGTCTATTGAGTCGGTATTCATTCACATATCTATCAGAGCAAATTTAGCTGCGCATGAGATGCGCATTTAAATCCCGTATGAATGTCAAGAACAATATGTTTATAGGTTTTAAGAACGCATGAAACACATAGAGGTGGTCGTACATAACACGCGCGTCTGAAAAGGTTAACCTTCTTTTCTGGCTGACAGACGCGAGGAAAAAAATGCAATGCTCGTTATCCCAGAATGGAGAGATTGGGACGGAGTTAAGAAAGGAAAAAAGAGAGGATGGTCGCTTTATTTGTGGTCGTACGTGCGTGCATGTGTAATGAGATTTTGAGATACTCAAATTGTAAAATAAGAGTACTACATATAAATGACACTGACTGCTTTCTTGGCATTTAATTAAATCATTCCATTTCATAAAGAATATGCTACACTATAAATAGTGGATATGCACATAAATATAAATTTATTTATCACAAATTTTATTTTATATGCATAAACCTTGGTTAGACTAAAGCAAAACTACCCCCCCTTCCCCCACCCCTAACCCGTCACTTCTTCCGCTTCCCTGAGGAGGCAACGTATGGATAATGCATTGTCAAAAAGGACACACGACGGACTTGACTCGCATTTCATCCGCCGGCATTAAATTTTCCCCGTTGCGGTAAACCGTCACCCCTTCGCCTCCACCACCCCCTCCCGCCGCCCCATCTCCTCTCTCTCTCTCTCTCTCTCTCTCTCTCTCTCATCCCCCACGTTACATTGTCCGGTCACGCAGACCGCATCCCTTATATATAATCAATAAAGCCGACAACTCTTCACGGTTTTTACTTCTCAACTCATTCCTCCCTCAACGACAAAATAAATGCCCCGCTAATGCCAAACGCCTGTTCCTCCCCTCCCATTTTATTCAAACCCCCTGCTTCAGCCCCCTTCCCCCATCCGAGGGCGAGGGAAAAAGGAATACAAAACACGCGCGCCAGCACGGACCATTTCCATCGCCGTTCCGCCATGTCCCGACCTGTCATGTAAACGCCCGTATCACACCAAAAGATTTGGATTAAAAGTGTATGAAAAAAATTAACACGTCGGTAGCGTGCGGGTGGGGGGGGGGGTGGAAAGAGGTTGAAATCCTCTTTCGGGATATTATAATGAATTCACGGAATCCCTCGAAATTTCGACCCCGCTCCGTAATACCAGTAATCGAGACCTCGCGCGGGGGATATGGAATGGGCGCGGAATGAAAATATGCGTCTCCGAATCATTTTTCTCTCTTCTTTTCCAAAAGAGGAAAACATATTTTTTTTTAAACTATGAGGATAGGGGGTGAGATGGGTGAACGTTTCCCTTTTCCTTCGCGTTCCTCTCGATGTATAATAAAAAATAAGAGGTTCTTCGAATTCTGTTTTTATTTGACGCTTCGTCGGCGCCGATCCTGCAGCGGTGCTTATAGCGCATTGTTCCCTCCCGCCCAACGCCCAATGCGGTCCCGCAATTCCCCGCAACTTTACGAAAGGCTAAGACCCGAGTGAAGGGGAAGGCGCTCCTTCCGAATACTTTACCCCAACGTCCCGATCCTTCGGATGACTATGCGGCCAAGAGAACCCCATGATGTGACGATGCGCCTCCCTCCCTTTCCTTTCAAAATGACGTCCCTCTGCCGGTTCACGGTGCGTCGCACTGTTGAGTCTCCAAGTAAGACTGCGCGTGAATTCACGCGTATTTAGCTCAATACGCTGAATACGACGTTCTTCTTGCAACTCACCCAAGTCTAAACGAGCGGTAAGAAATTTTAAAATACTACCTTTCAACTTTTGGGCACATGTGCGTAATAAGCAGATGACAATAAAATTTGTCCATCACAAATTTGAGCGCTTTATCTTGGTTTTTCTATGTGGTCGGTAATTATAAAAATGATACCAGCAACAATTATAAACGAATATCAATCAATAAAAACGTATACCCGTTTGATATTTACACTCAAACTAATTCCTGAGCCGTTTGAAATTCACGCGTCAGTTCTTTTCCTATACCTTGGATTTCCCAGAAAGATCGGAAATAACAGAGCCGGAAAAAACTGACGGAGAACACATTCACCCGATTTTTAATGGAACCCCCGTGCGATTTGATGGTCACTCTACCCACTACGCTAAAACCAACACTTTGGCGACGAAAGGAAGATTATTCCAGTTTTTCTTCTTTTTAAACGGATGGTTCAATTTTCCAATTGAATGTTACGCTCTAATAATCATGGGTAATGACTCGGCGAGCTATTGACATAACACTTGTTCGCCATATTCTGACCATAAAAACACTTGACATTCCCTTTCCGAATAAATTCATATTTCCGTAGAAATATAGAACTTTTGAAATCAATACAGGTTGAAAATTCAAACGAGTTTGATTTTTCGTGACCTAAGCAATGTTGCAACGGTTACTCTGCAAGCATGTCCGGAACTTGCTTGCCTAGTAAATCACGTTGACTCCGTATTGTGTGATAAATCCAGCTGGTAGATATAGCCAGTGATTAACCTCCGACTAAATCTACATCTCATCTAAATCTCTACAATATCCCTCAAGTCCACGCACTGGCGTGTGACGGGGATCTGTAGGAACGTCAATATTCATGACTCCCCTATGAGCTGACCCGTGACACTTGCCGTTGATAACGGTTCATGTACTGTGAAGTGAGTTTGAAATGAAGTTAAAGGTACTCTATTTATCATATACTATATTATTTCATCAGAATGAAGAAGCTACATCAAGTGATAGCAATACAATACAAATGGTTTATAAACCAACGATAAACGATAGCTTAATAAAATCTTCTGAATGGGAATGACGGGTCTGAGCTAATAACGCTAAATGAAACAGTGCGTAACATGCATCACGCCATTCCATAAATTCTATTTAATATCTGATTTACAATCATGATGAGAGATGTCTTCGTCGCACAAGACTAGACTTAGTCTTGTCTTAAATGATCTACATATTTACATTTTAGTTGGCAAATAAAGTATCCTTATCGTATGGAGCTGAGTGTCCACCTGGAGTCATTGTTAATTTCATGAACTCTTGCTATCTATCCTCAAAAACTTCATTCCAAGAACTGAAGGATGATTATTTAAAGGTATTTCATTTTTTCTTTGATATATCGTAAGAAAATTCACCTGTCTTGTAGAACTGCGGTAAAAGGCCGTAAATTGTGATAAAATTCCGGCGAAATCTCGGGTGAGACTCTTTGGAGAGAAGGAAAAACACTACCACGCTAAACTGATCGCAATAGTATCAACCGTGAGAGTTAAGTTGCGAAATTGAGTTGAGATCACAATGCAATATATACAATGGATATGCATCACTGGGTGTTATATATTAATTTCACGACTTTATTGGGGCAAGATTGAGGCTTCCCTTCTCCCACCTAACCCCTATACATAACGTGTACATCCATGAAAGACACAAGCACCCAAGGCCTAGGTGGATAAAAACTGACATAGGCGGGAATCGAACCCACGACTGCTGGGTTAGCACGTTACCCTGCCAACAACGAGAAAAACATTAGACGCCATACACAAAATATTAGACTCAAAATAAGACTGCTGTGAGAATTGGTTAACGGTGCATTCGGAAAATAATCACCGCTAGATTTTTGTAACCGATCCAGGTCGCATCAACAAGAAAAAATTTTACTTTTCCCTATTACCGCGGAATTCGCTAACACCATTTACGCTTAAAATTCACGAAATTAGATAATCTGACTACCTGATTCAAGGAATGCTTTTGCGATCACGGCGCAAGTAGGACAAAACTGGCGTACCGACATAAAAATGATTCCATTGTAAAGCTCTTCTTTACTTTGTTTGTTGGCCGGTTTGGCAATCCCAGCGACGACGAATATTTCTGCGAGATTCCAGGCCCGCTTTGGAGAGGAGAGCCCTTGGTTTCTCTCAATTCCCAAGTAGATCTCCTCCTCCTTCCCTCAGATTCTCCACCGATATACAATGGAGCACAAGACCTCAGGAGTTACTCAGCTCATTTCGTAATTGCCATTACATAAAACCTCTCCTTTGCCATTTGAGATAGTATTTCCACGGAAGATGCTGACGCAATCCAAGGCGATTGGGTTCAGTGAGCAATTAGGACATCACAGACGTTCTAAGGAGGACTATAAGCGTAGAGTAATCCGTAGTGCAATTAGTCTACCCATGGGTACGGGGGGGGGGGGGGTCGGTCACAGTTTGTCGTCTCATCCGTCGGTCATTACCCTCCATTTGATGTCGTAGAGGCGTTATTCTATGTCTTGTGTGCCCTACATGTGACATCCGAGTATTTTTTAGTACCCTGCATGCCACTGCCAGGGTATATGGCAGGGGCTGATTACACATCAGGGGTATCTCAAATCTATCTGTTCCACATTTAGTCTCTCTAATTTTACTGACATGATATCACCTACCCAGGTGGGATGGCACTAATAACATATTTCAACATCATTGCTGTTATTGATACTTTATTTTAGTACCCTGTAACCTACTGCTAGGGTGTGTGGCAGGGGGTGAATACAAACCAGAATAATGTATACCTGGACATGACCCTACCGCTGTCAGACAATGTTATTCTGATTCTTTATCGTTCGTGGGAAAAAATGGCATCTTAAATCTATTTGTTCTATACTTATTCTCCGTAAATTTATTGACATGATCGCTCCAATGGTAGTACGGAGGGGTAATGATACAATAATCACTATGAGGACTAAAGAGACATCCATCCAATTTATGCAAGTGATTTAATCTGTAATTTTGAGTGATTCCCAGCCTTGCTCCTCTGATTATATTGATACGCTAGTGAGTTTATCATAAAAAAGTTTTACAAATCCAGGTTGTATGCGCTGCATGTGATCAGATTCGGAAATCAAAACAACTTCATGAGGATACTAGCAGAGTATTATAAATGAGAAAACATTGAAAATTATTAACTTCCAAAAACAAGATACCCGGAATCGAGCTCAAGAAGTGAGAATCATTGAGACGCAGGCTCGTATTATTATATTTACAAAGAGATGATATTTAGCGTATAATACAATGACATATTAGTATCAATTATCTGTTTCTATTATTTTGTTTGACAACTAAATAAGATTGTGATATCACCTTTCAAATAACCAGTCATTGACGTAACAAACAGTCAGGGAATGACGTTAATTCACATATATTAAATCGTCAACTTCATTTATTTTTCTGCCGCATTATCATGTAACAAATTTTCCAATATTTTGGCGACATGATTTTCCATATTATTCTTATTTGAAGACCGTCTGCTCATCACTCGGTTAAAGCCAAAAAAAAAGTAAAGTTGCGCATTTAATAAAAGAATGACATTCCAGCATTGTATTTGAAAGCTTTTTGCCAATGATAATAAAAAGTGACCGACTTTTAATTTTCAGTAAAAAAATAAATGAAATAATAAATTTCCTATTCTAACCGCAACAGCCAGTAAACAGGGGAAATAGCATGTGGAAACCGCAAGCATCCGAGGTTGACAATTGCGGCGGTCGACCTTGGGATTCAACGCCCGTGAAAAAATGCAAAAAGTCGACCTTAAACGTATTTTACCCCTTGTTTGACGAATTCTCGATAGTAAAATCACGCGAGATTTAAATAATTGTTACTTTCTGTTTCCAATGGTACAAAGTACAACCATATCGTCCAACGATTATGTATTAAAAGGGCTCAACCGTTCAAATGTCCTACCGCGGAGTTTTAAACATTTACTTTACCTAAAACGCATAGATAGCCATCGAGAAGGCCATTTAAATTCCAAATTTCCCTTCACTACTTCCTAGGAATAAATTACGGAAAGGGTAAAAAATTGTAAAGGGATCTTGTATCAATCATGAAGTAAATAAGGCAGTAAGAAATTTGAATAAAACTTTTTTATATTAAGTGTATAATTCTAATTCTTATGCTTATTAATCGCTACTGAGCGAACCCTTTTCTTTGGAGAGTTATTTAAAACGGGGACATTCGATTCCTGATATTTTTCTTAAACCTAATGAACAATTTATATCATCCTTAAAATTATTAAATTATTCCATTATGCATCAATATACTTCCATAATTTATTCCACATAGCTGTTTGAATTCATATTAGGATAACTTGGGCGTGTAAATTAAATAATTGCACGGTTAAAGGAGACGTCAACCAAAGATTGTTTTGAAAATCCTCGTTAAGATTTAGTAAAATCATTCTCGTAAATGGTGTACTAAACAAAAGATGCGTCGGTGTTTAGGTCTGGAAACAATAATAAAGTTAATCAAACTTCATTCCAGAAAGTCATACAGCTCCTCCATTTTACACATATCGTAATGTGAATTACGTCTTTATTCAGAAGATCGTATCTAAATGATGAAACTAATGATTTGTGTCATTTCTAAGGGGGTGGAAATGGCCAGGAAAGAGTGAATCCCCACATTTAATGCTGAAGAGAGAAATCTTCAGCATTACATGTGGAGATTTCTTCGAAGAATGCTGACATAGTAAGCTGTTTGCTGAATAGATGTTAAAATACATTAGTATTTCAGTGTGTAGCCTAAATTTCAATCTCGAAGATTCTTTATGATTCAGAACCGACCCGAGGAATCGTCCTGCGTTGATGAGAATGCCTTCGTTTAAGGGTAATTATCTTCCTTCTCACTTCGTTTCACCCCCAAGATAACAAAAGCATGTTTATTCTTTTGATTTGTTTTTCAAAAGTACAGAAAACTCAATTGGTGATGTCTGTCCGAAATTGTCCTAAGTAAAGCAAATCATGAAAAAGAAAATTAAACGATTAAGTATAACAGAATTAATTTTTCAGAAATAATGTCTGTGTAACGGTAAAATGTAGACTGTTTGCGTAGGCGTTGCACTCTTAGATCAGAGTCAAAAAATATTTCGGTTGTGTTCCATATCCAACTACATTTAAAACATAATCTCTACAAATATTTGGTCCTTCGGATTGTAAGCCATCAAATGAACATGTGAAATAGGGATTTAGGCAGCAGCCCATGAAAATAAGAGAACAACAAGTATCATTTAGCCAGAAATATATTTTATTAGTTCGTGTTTCCTATCCTAAGGACTATCTAATGCATTCAAATGATCAACCAGTTTGGATTGTGGACAACAATTATGGAAAGAAAGAATAATGCCATTGATATAGTTATTCGGTGGTTTTTTTTGAAGAATTTGAACACTATTGCCGAGCAAACTTGAACTCTTTCTTCTCTATTGTAAAATAAATCAATCAATTGAAACCTTTGAATGAAGAGTAATCTATCGAGGACTACCTGTATTCGAGAACTTCACGACTTCAATCAAACTAGATCATACCTCAGTTAAGGTTTAACCTTGTGTGAGGGTCATATTCATGTGAATCTTTTTGTTACAAATTTTCATTAACGATCCTTCTCTATGGTTTGTTCTAGGATCAGGATTCCCGAGATGAACTTCATCTTTCCCAATACATTCAGTTTCTCATCTACCGTGTTATAAGTTCCCCTCCACTTCTTCTTCACTATAATAATCCAATATTAAACCGTCATTTATTAATTTTTCCTTATGCTGAATACTATAAAACAACTCATCAATGCACAGCATACAAGTATTAATATTTTTCCATTTTATGGTAACAGCATAGTTTTATTGTCATAATGTATTTGAGCCGGAGCGCCCTCAGGGTTGTACTGATCCCGGCTGGTAACTTCACCCTGATGTAGCCAAAAATCCTCATCCTCCTAATTTTCGGAAGGTGATGCAAACGACCTAAAGAAGTCAATCGCATTTCGATGGAAATATTTTTAAAAAATACACGTACCGTTAGCCTTTATGCCGCCACTACCTCTCCGAGCTAGCGAAATCCAATTGAAACAACGGAGTGGGAGTGGATGGGGGTTCCTCGTCGGAGAGAATACAGATGCACCGACGAGCGCGCGACAGAGTAAACAATTCAAGAGCGGGGAAGGAGGGGTGAGGGAAAGGGGGAGGAGGCGGGAATGAGGGGGGAGGGGAGAGGGACGAACGGGGTTTCGACAGAAAAGTTCACAAACAAGAGAGAGAGAGAGAGAGAGGCGGGCAGGTGGCACCGTTTGGTCGATTCCCGTGACGTGACCCCGCATATTACATGGAGTAGGTACTCACGCGTGCGCGAAAAGGCCACCGCTGCCCGAGTCTGAAGTACCAGTCGAGGGCTGGACGGGAGGGAAATCGGGGAGGGGGTAGTAGGGGCTAGGTTGGGGAGGGGTCGAAAAACGTCGCGACATTGACTCTGCCGGACCGCGGATTCGAGGGTGGAATGATCACCGACGTTGGCTACATACTCCGGAAATTACCGCAAGGACGCGTGGCAGGTGGTGTTGTGATACGCCATGGAGAGACCAAGGAGGCTGTTCTGCCAGGAAGAGCATTTTACAAAATGCTGTGGTTTCACTATCTTTTTTGTCATATTCGCGATTTTCGCGAGGAACAGAGGAAGTCTTTAAACTGTCGATTCGGAGTCTCATTTTTTTACAACTTGACCTGACTCACCTGAAGTTTGAGATTTGAATATTTCCTCTCTGTTGCGACTTAAATAGCACTGTAGAATCCCGTTGCAATAAGTTCAATTCAGTATTGCATCGTCTGTTAGTTTCTACAGAGGATCTTAGTCTGTATTTTGTGGAAATTCGGCATATTGTACCAGAAGTACATCTTGTATTCCCTCATAACTTATTTGTACGAGCCTTGCGGCCTTTTCATTCCATTTCCACGATTCTTGAACAAACGTCTAATGGTACAACTAGTTCTAGCAATGTGCGAGTATATGATATGGCCTATAAATAATGAGAATATAATACCCTCTTCACTTTACATTTGTATAATTCCCCTCCAGACGTTTTACAATTACTAAATCTTTTTCAGATGGCATCACACACATACTTAAGGGGATTCATTAATGATAAATAATCACGATATCTGAATAAAATGTATTCTGCATATTAATTGAAAAAATACATATATATATATATATATATATATATATATATATATATATATATATATATATATATATATATATATATATATATATATATATTGAGATAGCCGTAGATTGAGGTAACTCGCAACATAGAGAAGGTAAAAGCTCGTACTTCTGAATAAGTGCCTTCATTTGAAAGGTTACCGTTCCCGGAAAATCCACGATGAAATATTGGATGTTTATGCAAATAATAGCCCGTTATATAACAGCTGTGGTGTTGAAAATGAATTCACAAATTGACCACTTGCCCCTAACAGACTATCCAAGAAGTGGAAGACGATCACTCACGAAATCGGAGATTTGACAACACTTATGACTTCATTCGAGAGAGAAACCAATGGCTTTCGACACTCTGTTGAGTCCTACAATGGTGGACTTCAAAAGTTTAAGAACCTCTGGGAGAAATACATAACTCTGGACTATGAAGAGAAGTCTCAAGGAAAACATGTAAAAATTAATATTCTATCGAGATTATCATTTAGTAAAAAATATCAATGCCCTAAAGAACATTCCCAATACCGTCAAAATAAATAACGGTACCCCTTATGTATTGCGCAACTTACGAATTAGAGATACTTTATTTTTTTGATTTGAAAGACTTCGATCCCATTGTCATTCAATTAGTCTGAACAGTAATCAACCCATTAAGGGTCGTTTTTTGACGGCACTCAATAGTTAATATGGATTAATATGGCACATTCTATCTTTGGTAGCTCATATTTATATCCTTAAGTCCTTTATACTTTCTGCCCGTCTTCCTTCAAGTCCAAAAAGCGCCTTTTCTTCCTCCCTCTGCCGCACTTCCATAAATTTCGCCCGCCTAACATTTCCTTTATTTTCTCACGTCTACTTTTTCTGCCTTCTGCTCATAGCGCCTACTTCTCTACTTCTTTTCTTCCACCAGATTTAAAACTTCATCCAGTCTTCATATCAACTCTCCCTACTTTATTCGTTCTTTTGCATGCTTAATTCTTATCAGCTTCCGATTTGGCTCATACTCTTTTCTCCAAGTCTATACTATATTTCGAATTCCTACAGCGCTACGTTCCATGTAAAAGACTTTAAAACGTTTTTAGCGTACTTGTTATAAAATCCCTTCTATCTGCAAATCTTTCTTCCTTCAACAATTAAAATTAACATTTTAAAAATTTCAAATGACTCTGAATCTTCTATATTCCCCTCATAATATATTCTGCCCAAATTGGAAATCAATCTCCTTAAGTATTGGCGAGTCAAACTTGCAAGCAAGATAAGAAATAACCCGAGACTGTTAATTGACTTGTTTCTTTGTGAAACGGAACGCATATCGCTTATTAACTGCATGTGTTGTGGCCGTGGATTGCAGAGGAGGGATAAGCAAATCCTTTCCCGACAGGCAATTCACCCGAATCTTCAACCGCGGCCCAACATGCCAATGTGGATGCGATGCTAGGATCGTTTCCTCTCGGCCGTTAACGATCGACTTGTATTTTTCGGGAGATCACCCCAGCACTGGAGCTTCGTGATTACGGTGGTTCCACTCACATTGCGAACCGTAGTTAATGGGTTAACATACGAGTGCGATGCCTGCCGCTTTAATTAGGAGGAGAAGTGTCGGCGAGGAACATGCTACTTCAAGTGGATTTGAATGCCTTCCCCGAATTAGAACGGCTTCCCCTTCACACGAATCTGCCCTTCCGCAAAGTTACAGGATTCGATTACCTCTCTCCGGAGAGAGAGTACTTTCCGAATGTGGGAAATAAAATTTGGAACTCCCGACGCACGATTCCGCCGAGCAGTTAACGCGCTCGAGAAAACTTCATCGTATGTTTTCCGAGAATACCCGAGCAACAAGGTTTCGCTGGATTTGATTCGGGTGTCCACGAAAATATTGCGAATTTTACACCCTGTATCTTCGATTGGTTTTGGCGTGATGAGGCTCAATATTCTCTACTTCAAATGACTTCTCTAGCCTCCATAGTTCATCCTTAAGGAGTGGTCGTATAATAGACTACCCCTCGAAGTTCAAACTACAAAGAAGTACAAAATTTTAAGAGAAAGTCATAGGAAGCAACTGCTATTTGCTCAAAACAAATAACAAAATGAAACTCATGAAAATATAACGTTCAGGTAGGTAAATATTACTGTTTCTTTTAGTCGCGAAAACTCTTCGAGCAAAAAGTTTTTAATATGGAGGTTTGATATCTCCTCCGGGAATCTGGTACACTACATTTATTTCGGCTATACATATCTATTGAGAAGGAAGGATGACTACATCTGCTATAAAGTGAGGGAAACATATGAAGTCATAAATGGAAGGAAATTGGAATGGAGGACCCAATACGTTGCCACCATCCGTTCATTGGAGCTGGCCTGCATGACCCATGACCGCTAATGCGCTGCAGAGAAATATCACGAAAACAAGCTCCACGACAGCGTCCCAGATTTCGAATATGATACCAATAAGCAATATGAGCGGTGTCATGAGAATTAAATGAAACATTATTTGATGCGAGGATAAATGTGCTTGATTATTAATGATATTGAAGGATTCCCTTCTAGTCATAAAAATAACAGAGCAAAAGAAAAAAATGAGGATCGGGTTAGTACGGTGGATAACACACTAATTCCTCACCCCTAGGAGGGCGTGGGTTCGAACCCTAGGAGTGGCAGAATTTTTCAGTGATGTGTCGATCCCTACATAGGGTGCTTTGTGGAGTACACTGTCCATTGGTTTAGGACATTAAAGTATAAGTCCCCTTGGTGCCTTTTGATCTTCCCTGTCGTCAATACCGACGCCAGGTTTCTCTCCATTCTTCCTCCATTTCCTGTATATCCTACCCCTAATGACTTATATGACTTCATTCGTTGGATCATCGCACCTAATAACGATCAAACAGTAGAAAAGCGTTAAAATTTAGTGACACTATAATAGGTAATCTTGTAATAGTGAAGCTTGGCAATAAGAGTAATCATTATCACCAGTATTTTAATCTTAAGATTGGTTTACTGCAGCTCTCAATTCATCCCTATTTAGTGTTAATTCCCTCACCCTCTGATAGGTTACCTGTTTTACGTTCTTCTTAATTTGCCCTATGTACTTGTCTGTTGGCCTGCCTTGCGGGATCTTTCCTTCAATTTTTCCTTCTATTGTGCTTCTAACTAACTAACCTCAAGGTATGTCCAATCCATCTAGTTCTTCTATGTCATAGAACTCTCCCTATGGTCCTTTCCTCTCCTGCTATTATACTTCATTGTTTCTCACTTTTTCCGTGCATTTAATATTCATCATTCTCCTCCAACACCATTTTTCAAATGCTTCTATTCCTCGTTGATCCAATTTTCTAATATTGCATATCTCCGATCCAAAGAGTGCCATGCTCCGCACGAACGTCTTGACAAACTGTTCCTTATTTGCAATATTATGTTCTTTGTACACAGTAGTTGCCTCTTCTCAATAAACGCCATCTTTGCTTGGGCTATTCGTCGCTTGATGTCGGTCGAGCTTCTTCCATTCCAAGTTATACTGCTGCCCACGTAGATGAAGGATTACACTTGCTCTAGTTTCACTCCTCGAATTGTGATATCTGCATTCAGCTTCTCTCTTTCACACACAAGAATTTTCGTTTTCTTCTTGTTGATGCTCACATTATATCCCCCCAGTACTTGGCCCATAGTATTCAGGTTTGCTTGCGGGTCCTCTCGCGTCTTTGCTACTACTGCGATGTCGTCTGCGAACCGCAGCATGTTAATTTCTTCGTCATTCATCTTGACTCCTCTGATGCCCCAATTCTTGTGTTTCCTTTATCGCCTCTTCTAGATATACGTTCAATAGTGAGACGTTGCATCCGTGCTGAACTTCTTTGTTTATTTTGCCTTCTATTTTTCTTCCGTTTTCCATTTTGTTACCCGATTCTTCTCGAGGTCATGGGTTGTTCTTCTGTCGTTGTAGTCTATTCCAAGCGCTTCTAGTATCTTGAACATTTTGTTCTATTCGACCCTGTCAAAGGCCTTCTCCAAGTCCACGAATGCTAACCTCATATAATGGCTTGCTTACATGGATCAATTTTTCGACCACTACCCTCAAGCTAAGTATTGCCTCTCTTGCTCTTCGGTTTTTCCTGTATCCACATTGATTTTCCGAGACGCTTTCTTCTACCTTTTCTTCCATTCGTCGGTTGATCATCCGAGTAAGTATTTTCGATGCGTGAGAAGTCAGGCTCAATGTTCTGTGTTCTTCGCATTTATCCGTTCTAAGCTTCTTCGGTATTTCAAACATTACACTCTACTCGAAGTTTTCAGGCAGTCTTCCACTTGTCGTATATATCTTTCGTTATTTTAAATAGGGTATCCTTTGCATTGGCCCCGAGGACTTTGATAATTTCTCCGTTTATTTTATCAACTCCGGTGCCTTGTTGTTCTTCGGATCTTTCACGGCTCGGTAGAATTCATTTCTCATTATCTCCGGGCCTCGTTCGTCTTCTTTTATCACGCTTTTTTCTTTAAGTAAATCACCTTCAAGTGGTTCGGGCCCTTGATAGAGATCTTCAATGTATTCGTTCCCTCTCTTCCCAATGTTTTCATCTTCTGTCAGTATCTTTCCATTAGCATCTCCGACGATGGCGGATTTTGTTTTTCTTACTCCGAATTGTGTCTTCACCAGTTTATATAAGCAGTTTCACTGTTTCCCTTCCTTAGGTTGCCATTGATTTCCTCGCAACATATTTCTATCCATACCTCCATGGTCTTCTTGCACTCTCGATGATTTGGTTCCGAAACTTCTTTCAAAGGCTTCCCCAGTTTCATTTATTGGATTCTTGGTATGTATTTTCTTCTTTCCTCCATGAGGTATCTTATTTGAGCTGTTATCCATGGCCGTTTGGTTGGCTCCGTCATGCTGACGAGTTGTTCATCTTACACTTGGGTTATGATATTCTTCATTTCTTTCCATCGTCCTTCTATGCTAGTCGCTTTTATTCTTTCTATTTTTCTGTCAATGGTTGTGGTAAACTTTTCTCTTGCCTGCTCTTCAGCATTTTTTAGTTCCATCTTGGTTCCTGTGTCACATTCTTGATTTTCTTGTAACGCAGTTATCCATGACCACCAGGTTGTTATCGCTATTTAATCTGCGCCGGGGTAGCTCTTGCATTGCTTAACTTGGTTTCTATATCTCGTTCTCACGAGGATGTAGTCAATTTGACTATTAGAAAATAAGAGTGATAGAATTTAAAAACCTACACTGATTTCACACCCAACCAATCTTCAGCATAATCAACTCGGGAGAAAAGTATAAGTTCATGTGAGCTTTTACTGCTCACGCTACTTAGCTGGTCATATCCATACCAAAAAAGGAAAGAAATATTTGTACTTTTCCACAGATTGTATTAGATGGTACAACGCGTTTCACCGACTTGCGGCATCATCAGGTACAAGTTTGCCACACACACAGTGGCAGAATATATACCCTCAGGACCGAGTGGGGGCGGGGAGGGGGGCGGAGGGGCCTGAGAGGGGTGGGGGTCCTCAGGTTCGTTGGGGGGTTGTTTTGACCATTTCCACGCGTTGTACCATCTAATACAATCTGTGGAAAAGTACAAATATTTCTTTCCTTTTTTGGTATGGATATTAAATACTTCCACGAAGTGAAGCCTGAAACAGTAAAATATAGCTGGTCATAGTTACATCGATTCGTATATTCCATAGAAGAACAATAAAATATATCAAAAACTAGGATTACGAAGAAAGTTCATTTTACGGTAAGCTTTCACTTGGATTCCCCAAAGAATATGTCGACATGATCACATTCATTAAAGTATAGTAGCTATATCTCAAACAACAAAGATTGGGAATTTCACTAAGGAAAAAACTACTCTAACGTCAAATAAGTAAATTTCCTAAAAGCTTTTGAAAAGTGAAAGGAAAAAGTCATTGGGTGATAGAAACGTCGATTATATTCAATAATTCGTTCTAAAATACTGATAATTTCATTGAGTTCCATAAAGATTTTCGAAGCAGAACAATCGCACTGGAGACATATTTGTGCAAGGTGGATTTGGAGACTACTAATTCCCAAACAAGAGGACATTCACTTACAGGTTTGTTCGCAGTTCAAATTGATATTATACGAGGATGAGAGGTTTCTATCGAAGCTCATCATTGCAGTTCATAATTTGCTATTGTATCATGAAAGCCTATCAAAGGTAACGATAGAGGAAAGAACGGATGGATGGCGAGGGTAGAATTTCAGAGGAAAATCAGGAGTGAAACTTGAAAAACAGGGGGAGATAGATGTGAATTCAGAAATGGATTGTCATTTGACTTTTTTATAAAATACATTTAATATAATCCTCTAGCGCCTAATAATGTTCCACGTGATAAGCAAGGGACGAGTAAAAACGGAAAAGAGAACTATATGGATATTCTAGGATGATTATTCCAATAATCATCTCTAAACAGAAGATATTAAACCTTATCTCAAGAAGGAAACAAACGAACCTCTTCGCATGTATATTTTCTCATGGATAGAAATAAGGACTCTATTTTCTATTAGCTCTACTCTCTTACCATATTCTTAACCTCTCCCATCGCCGATGGTGAATATTTTCATCTTCCGCCACGCGCACGTGGAAAAGTTTACAGTATCAATATAAAGATGAATACAATAATTAGTGATACTTATTAATTAATGAAAGTAAGGGAACCATACTACAAGGTTTTAGTTGGTGCACTACAACCTATAACCACAAAGGAGATTCGCTTGGTAGAACATTACTGTGACGCCTTCGGTTCTCACAGGGGACATCCACGTCATATTCCCAAACTCTAAAGTTTATCAGCCGAAATTACTCCTGCTGCTGGATTATTTGAAATACACTTAAGTACCTTCGTGCGCACATTTATTCTTTGAACTAACTAGTGTCAGTTTCTTTTTCCTTCAACTGCTTTTCATATTCGCCATACTTGACCTTTCGATTTTCAGCCAACCCTATCTGAGATATTCCTTTTTTATTAGGGAAAAACATAAAGCCAATTCTATTTATCCGTATAGGGAGCTACCTTCATTACTTAATAGGTGGAAACAGCAAGAAAACTTTAGAGAATGGAGAAAAAGTTTGTGCTCAACTCATGGGTAACTTTTCATCGGCGAATAACATACATGGGCCGTCCTTCAGATAAATAAATATATGGAACATTTGAGAATTGAATAATAGTTAAACAGCTGAGTTATAAAAATACTTCAATGATAATTATGTCTAAACCGTATATTACGTGGGATTTTTTTATATGATCAGTAATAAGTACTAAGCTGCTTTTTTCTGCATTTGCAAAAATTAAACTACTTAGGATCTGAATTACTCTATCGTTTTTGAGTCCAACAATCTATACAACTACTATTCCTCGAGTTCAAGATTAGCATTTGCAATGTAGAATAAATGTTGCTCTTTGTCTAGTTTCCATGATAAATTTAACGAATATTTCAATAAGAACCGATAGCTATAACATTTTAACGCAGTATGATAATTAGAATAATTACGGTCTAAATGTTGTGCCTAGATAATTTTAGCAGCCCATTTTTTCAATTAACCTTGAAAATATAAAATTAAATCCATTTATGACGCTACAATGGAGCAATTATAATAGATCATGAGTATGTAAATGTTCACGGTATGCAAATCATTGTATGCAAATGTTCACGGTTTGTATAAAAAGTATCGGAAAAATAGGCTTATTTCTAATATTGCTAAAATGCCTCAAAATTCTTCGAAGTACTTCCCTTGAACGTCGACTAACTTTTGCCAGCCGCTTTTCAACGATTGGAAGGCTCCCTGGTTGGCGGATTCTGGAAGATGCCAAGTACGCGTGCAAGTTTCTTTGACGGCACTTAGGGTCCCATGGTAGTGTCCTTAGAGGGAGGTTTTCACTTTGTAAAATAGGATATAGTCTGCTGGTGCCAAGTCGGGACTTGAAAGGGGTTTGAGAGTCGTCGCAATGTCGCAGCAGAAGGTCTTTGCAAGCAGACACTTGACTTCTCTTGGTCGTCCGTCAATACCTTGGGAGCGAATTTAGCGCCGATCTTTCGCATCGCCAAATTTTTATTAATAATGGAGTGCTCCTTATTTTAATTGATAATGAGTGTCATCTTATTAAGACCAATGCGTTCTGCGATCGTGCTTTTCTCTTTCTTTAAAAGTCTTAATTAAAAGGAAAACTCTTTTCTCTATTTCTTGGCTATTCTCTATCAATAAGTATAGCACGTATGTAGAATCTCATATAATAATGTCCTATAGAGTCAGTGAGTACCATTGTCAGTCTCCTCTTTTAATTGCTAATTATTTCAAGTGTTTGAATTGTTGTATGTGCCTTAATTTACTTACAAGTACGTATATTTTACTGTCCTTGGACTCGGTTGTTTTTTCGTATTTTTCGTTCAGCAACTTATATATTGAATATTCTGAGCGGAACCGTTCTTACTGCTTTAGTGAGTTACCCCATTAATTCTATTCATTAATTCATTCATAAGTCAATACCTATGTCAGCAGTCGAAATTATCTGATCATTTTGAGTAAATTGGCGCTATACAAGTTATGATTACACTCCATTGACCATTTACAATCACCCAACTTTTAGGCTCAGTCGGATGGTTGATGAATCACTGCGAATAATCTAAAATAAGGCGAATGATTTACGGATTTTTCTCTTTGGTAGAATTACAATGAATTTTTTCTGCCTCCCTAATGCTTATTCTGGTATGGTCTTATGGATTTCTAAGCAAAACTATAGGGATTTTGGGATTGCCAATAAATTTGACATCAAAATAAATCGAATATACTTTATTAATTCTGTATGACCTTTTCTTTCTCTTCCCGAGAAAACTAAGGAATAAAGTCAGTACCCTGCACATCATCATAAATTTTCAATCCAAAGATCGATTTAATGGAGCACTATCCTTTTTGTTCTCAGAACCCAATCTTTCTTTTATTGTTATACTGAAGAGAATCTCATACCTTCCAGCATTTCCAACAGAATTAGATAAATAAAACTCGAGCAATATTTATGCAAACAATCATTGCGCGTGAAGAAATTCGAATTCACCCTTGGAGAGTGAAATCAATTTATTCTTATGAGAGAGCGCATCTCCTTAGAATCGATGCTGAGGGAATGATTATCAGAGTTATACCTTTCCGAACAACAAAAAAGAACAGTGATATTATATTGAAAATCTGCACGTTGCCCACATCATCTAAATGGTTACATTTGGAGAAAAACATGAAATGCTCGATGATGGAAAATGACGATGATGAAGGAAATTTAAGAGATATAATTCCTCTGGGAAGTAAATTGTATGCTTTGCTATTAATATATGGCCAAAAGTCACATTTAAACGAAGTAAAACCGTATTTTATGAGGAAAAGGCAACAGACTTGGTTAAATATTTGTTCCGCGAGGGTCTAATTTGTGAAAAGGAAACATTGCTCACGGTAGCTCAAACAAACTTGGCCCCGAGATACATACGGCCAAAGAAACATCCTTTAATGTTTTACGCAAACAGTTGACCCACATGAAACGAGTCAAGTAAAATTTGCCACCTTATGTACGCTTAAGCGGTGCCAGATATTTTAATAAATTAATGAAAAAAATTGCGCAATTGATAAGCAAAAAACATTCAAAACATCATTAATTTGTGAGAATTAAGATCATAAAATAATCAACACATCTAAGAGAATATATATTCACGCATGACCCACGCACGCATCTATACTCAATGGAATCGTCTCAAGGAAAATCAAATATAGCCTCACTGAGACTATAAGTTTGGAGGAAGAACATTTTCTTTTAAGAATTTAACTGAAAACCTAATTAAATGTCACATTAAATGCATCAACCATTGACTGCAGTCAAATGTATAGACCCGGACGTTTAGACTCCGATATTATTTTTCGTTACACACGTTTTACCTTCATAGGTTGATGATATGAAGAACATTTTATGAGACATATAAAAACAACTATCAAACCATCGTAAAGGAAATAAAATGCGTACGAAAGTGAATCTAAAACTACGTGAAAGAATAACAAAAGCAAAATGAACTTTGCTCTCATCCGAAGAATAGAAATATATGAAACGTTTATAATGATATTACAATTCGCTACAATATAATGTTATTTAAATTTGAACGAAGGACCTGATGCGTCCCTTGGTCCACCAGAGTTTGTTTTGTTGTCTGCAAAAAGGAATTTGAAATTACTTTAACTCACATGCGTAGTATTATTCAGCATATAACTAGGATAATTAATTCCTTTTTCCACGGCTTTCCTCATTTGATGCATCGTCGATAGCCCTTCATCCCGGGGTAACTTTGACAAAAACCCTTCACTTGGCGCTTCCATCGAATCATCCCTTCGCGCCTGCCACTGTTTGCTTCAATTCCATCTCATTCGAGGCCTTCCCCCCTTTGCTTTTCCTCCCGCATCTGCCTTCAGCAAACTATCAAGTCTTAAAATCCTCGGCTGATTCTTTAAGTCTATCCCTTATCCTTTGAAGTGCCTCGCGTGTACCTCCTCTTTCGACGCAGAATCTCACTTCCGGTTATCGCATCCGCCCATGCGACATTTCTCACTCTATTTGCGTTAAAATCTATATAAATACAACTGTAAATGTTGACTCGTTTGTTCAAAATCTTAAATCTCTGAAATTCCTTCACCGATTGCTTTGAAATTTTGATACAACGTTGCATTTAAATACGCACGTGTTTTCATATACCTAATATTTATTGCATAGATGTCACACCTATGACAGGTAGCGTCATAAGAAGAAATGCCGTAGTAACACAAGGTTGTCATTGGTAACGAAGGATACCATGGAAGAGTAAGACGTACAGCTAAGATGGATAGTGAAGACGTAAAGAAGGCGATACTGTTTATTAGATTGTTTTTTTCTTGACTTTCATGCATTGCAACTTTATATGTTTGTGCAATAACTTATTTACTTATTTAATCGCTATAATGCATCAAAATAATATCTCGCACAAGTCGAGGCACAAGAGAAATGTTATCTTTCGTTGGATAGGCCCCATTCAGAATATGCTTCTAGTATATGGGATTCTCGTGAAGTTGGATTGATTGACGAATTGGATTGCTTGAAGCGTAAAGGAACTATATTTTTAAAACGTTGTTATGATAAACCTAGTGGTGCATTGAAAATATTAGAGCAACTAGGCAGGAATCACTCGCGGAGGGAAGTTGAAACTACAGCTTAGATCTCTTGTATAAATTAGAGGGATGTCTCTTTAGCAGTGATGTTAAAATGTATTATTATCCCCATTTTAGTACGGTAGGAGAGGTCATGCCAATAAAATTAGAAAGATTAAGTGTAGATCATATAAATTTAAAATGCAATTTTTCCCACGAACGATAAAGGATCATAATGACATTGTCCGACCGCAGTACGGGTTATATTCAGTCAGAATTAGTCCACACACCCTATCGGTGGCTTGCAGGGTACTGACATATCTAAAACACCGTGAAAATCCCGTCTCAAGGATAGGCTCGAACGCATGGACGAACTGTCTATAGCTGACTGGGTGCTCTTCCATTTAATGAACCTTATCTACGAGAATCGACTCCGAGCGACTTTCCTGGATCCCAATTTTTTTTGTTCTCATCAGAGATTCGTCCTAATTAAGTTAACTGGAACGGTGATCTAGCAAAGTAAAAGTTCACGATTGCTGAATGTAGTTTGCTCCTGCACGTGGAGTATCGTCCATCGAATTTGATTTCCTTTCAGCGCAAAGTAGTTCAGTTCAGCGTAAAAAGATAGATATTGGGAAATTGTTTGTTCTCATTTAAGACTTATTTGATTAATTGTAGAAGAGATAGGTTTAATTAGTCATTTTTCCCACGAACGATAAGTGATTAGAATAAAGTTGTCAGATCGTGCCAAGAGAGGAAAAATATTTTGTGTCCGAAGTAGTCTGGCATGTAATCACCCCCTTCCACCTAGCCTAACGGTGGCTTGCAGGGTACCTGGCAATAATAATAATGATGATAATAATAATTCAAGCGTAAGTCGTGTTACTGGCGGAACAGAAGCAGTGCGACGAGCAATTTTAAATCGAACCGAGGAAGAACGGGCGGGCGAGCGAAACAGATAAAGAATGGCTCAGATACGTGCCGAGGGACCAGCAGAGCGACGTGCAGCGGCGACCACGTTCTGCAGCTTCAGATCTGCTTCGTTCTCAACAGAATGAACGCGACAGGCTGAGAATGGATGAAAGACTTCAACGAGAAGCCGCAGATAAGCTTGAATTTACTCGATCTGCCAAGGATGCTAGCGAAAGTACTGCATTTGAAAATCGGCATGCCCATTATCATGATGCGAAATATCAACCAGCCAAAGCTTTGCAATGACAAGCGGCTTGCAGTAAAAATATTAATAAGCATCACCATAGAAGCAACAATCTTGACAGGATCTTTAAATATTTTTGGCGCTACAAGACCAACTACACTTACTAAATAACATTTTATTGAACAAAAACGAAAGCAATAGCATTGCATAACATGAAATACGATGGGAAAATATGGGGATCGGGGCTAAATCGGAATGAAAAGGATTATAGGGATCCATAGTTTATAGAAAAACGAAAATACATTGTAAGGGTTAAACTCATGCATGTACATTAACGACAAACAAAATAAAACAAGTGCAATCCCGTTAGAAGCATTACATTATTCCGATATAACATAAATTATAACAGATATATGTAAGAAACTAATTAATTAAAAATTGCAATTTGCCACAAAATAAAATTTAATGCGACCGGTTTCAATGTTACTACATCATAATCATCCTGATATAATTTTATTTTGTGGAAAATTGCTATTTTTAATTAATCATGGTATTCCACCATATCACGCCTGAAACGTCTCTTTTTATGAGAAACTAATGTTAAATTCTTATTCATGAATTTTTCCAAGAATACTCAATCCGTTTAAACGATATTCACCCAATACTAATATTAACGTTTAAATAATTTCAAACGTCAAAAGTTACAGGTGCTTTGAAACCGGAATACGAGCATTTCAAAATAGTATCATAATTATTCTGTCTCTAAAGTTCACGTCTCCATTTTTCTAGTAAAAACATATAAAATTTCGCTGGAATAACATTTAGTGACTGAATGAACTCATATATAACATGGACATCAAACAAGCCCACGAATTGAAGCCTGAAAGTGTGAAGTACGTATAATCATAATTTTCCTTTTTCAAAAAAGTATTTGCCTTTCACAGAAACGCTTATGCAGAATTCAAGTAAAACTCGACAGAAACCGTAGAAAAAGTATAAAATCTCCATCCAGAAATTTCCTCAAATACTTTGAAATATTTCGGCAAGAGGGAACGTGGGCGTGTTTTTTTATCATCCTCTTCCCGAGAGCACCAATGGAATCCGAAAACGAGGGACGCTAAACGCCGACCATTAAATTCGTTTACTCGTTAGGAAAAGCGGAAGAGACGCAACCTCGTCAAGGGAGAGAGGTCTCCGTAAAGAGTGCGTCCATAAGTAATGAGCGGGATGAATGGAGCCAATCTGAAGACGAGAGAGGGAACAAAGAAAAAAAAATCTAAGGAGCCCGAGAGGGCAAGATTGAATGCGGGAACAGGAAAAAAAAAGTTTTCCTGAAGGTCCTGAGGGAAAATGTCGTGACGAGGGAACGAAAAAAGATGTAATGAGGTGTATGAAATATACACGCGAGAGTAAAAATGAAAACAAAAACAAAAGACGATCACATTGTTTTGTGAAGCCACAAGGCGTATGACAGATGCATGTGTACCGGGAACGAAAATACAGGGCGCCGCGTTGACTACGGAATGGCTGCAAGAGGAGTCGCGTAAAAAAAACTCCGATGGTGTCACCTGGTGCACGGCCCATAAAAACAATACAGCGTATGGAATACGAAATGGTATGAAAAAATTCCCCGGAAAGGTATCGGTAAATTAATAACCTCTCCGCGGAGATAAATTCCACGCCGAAGTCTTCTGTTTACAACTCTACCTCTATTCGTAATAATCAAATGAATTCGGTAGAAAACTACTGTGATGAGATAGAATGTTTGCAGAACCGCAGCAAGCAAAATAGGTATTAGGAAAATGCCAAAAAAAAATAGGAATAATTTTACGGGGGAGTTTTTTTCATCAAACCAAACAAGACGAAACTTTAGGAGCGAAACTAAAGGGAAAACACCAACACTGACTTCCAAGTTTCATCAAAGACGAATAAATAGTCGATCGTCCTTTTTGTCAGTAAGGCGAACTTGGCCTACCTCCCTTGAGGGTGTCCCTGTTTGCTGTTTAAGTTTGGACCGGAGGCGCGGTTGCCAAAGGTGAATTTGTTTGGAAATGGAAGCGCGAAAGCTAAAACATATGAATAATCGAAAGCACTAATGTTAACAATAATTCGTAGTGCCCATTCATGATGTTTTTTTTTCATCCACAGGATTCAAGCATTGGGGATGAAGCCGTAATTAGGGACGAATATGGAATGACCTCATCTAAGTAAACTTCACCCTTTGCTCTCCTTTCTACTTCTAGGAAAAAATTACGGTTACTCAAAGCCATATATCCGTCTCTCGACCGATATTGATATATTTTGGGAAATTTGTTGAGTCTCAGAGTAAGCTACACTATCGTTCGACTGCACGCAAATGAAGAGAAAAGTTCGTTCTCTGTCATCAATAAACATTTTCAAAAGGTTTTATTCCGTAAACAAATAACTAATTTGAAGGACATCATCGTATTGCCGAAATCCGTGCCTGACGGATATTATCAACTAAGATTTCGACAGTAGCGAGGGAATGAGCGAAGTTGCTGCGAAGGAGTGGTAAAAATTTATTCCCAAGACTCAGTTTTTGTGGCCATCTCTTATGCTTCAAGTGTTCCTACGGGGTCTTCCCATATTCATATGAACTTACGCCGGGTTTTCACAGTTCCTGACCCTATTTGAAATTTGAAATACTGCTGTCCTTCCCTCTCCAGTACTTAAAAGAGAGAAATACATTAAATAAATAGTTGAACACAAGATGAAAATACACGCAAGGGATTGAAATAATAATTGTCCAGCTTTGAATCTTTTAACTGATGGTCTAAATGAGTGTATTACGATCTTAAAAATCCATCTGTTTTAAATAAAGCATTTTTATAACATTTAAAATCGGTTCAGGTGGAGGGCAACCGTATTTTTCGAAACATCAACTATTCCGCAGAGAATAGTTTTTATTAAATGCATATTACAATTGATTCTGAAGTTATCAATAACAATATATTTTTGAAATAGCATCATAACGTAAAATTCTTAATAGTGTTGAATAATTTTTTGCATTACCATTTTCGTCTTTTCATATGACTCACTACAGCTGACCCTATAAGTATTTTATCTGTCGATCTATGAAGAGTCGGGAAATATCTATTCAATACAAAAAAAAACAATAAAATTATAATTAACAAGAAATAACCAATCCCGTTCAAAAATAATTTTAATTAAAATTAGAAAATACTCGCACCCGAATCATTTTTCTAAAATAAATTAAATCAAACACAAATCCCCTCTTCACTTACATAAATGTGGCATTTGGAGTTGTTTGATCTAATTGTTTAAATTCAAATACGATATAAAAACTGACATAAAAACCAAACAAATCTAAATATATTCATCAAAATAATAAAAAAATATGATCCTCACTGATAAAACTCCAGTCATTATTTAGATCAAAAAAATTAAATTCAACCAGAGAAGAGTGTATCAAATGTTTTGTATAAAAACCTGATAATGTCTCCCCTAAGGTTATTTTTGAGATTTATCCTTCAGTGTTTTTAAAATTTGAAATGAAATAATCTTTAATAAAAATATAAGGCATTTTATACTGTTTATGTAATTATAATGCAACCATTTCAGAGAGTAAAAATCATTCGCCTTGACCAGGCGAATGATTTTTACTCTCTGAAATGGTTGCATTATAATGCACACATAGCGGGTGACTCCATTAAAGTTACTATTACAGTTTCTTGAAATCTGTTTATGTAATCTGAACGTTTTTGATGAGGAATGTAAAAGGAGAGCAAGGAGCAGGACAGAGCGCCCACACCTATAAGCATTTAAATAAATACAATTGTAAGCAATACTCTTCAACTAGCACTAATTACATTCATTACGGCTTTAGCTTTGTGTCACGTACACTTTGTTGCATTGTCCCATAAACAAGGAAGAAGTGCAAAGAATGAAGGAAAGGTTTGGTACAAAATCGAATGAAATGAAATTTGTTTGGAACCATCAATACGTAAACATCGTAATTTTAAATGACTTTACATGATTCTAAACTTAGACCACATTAGAATACGTTTTGTCTGACTACATTACATGAGCATGGTGTAATTGAATAGAGGAAATAATAAAATGTCCACTATTCACCTAAGGTTGCCTCGTTTTTTGACCCTTTAGCAATCAGTCCTTATTCTTAAGTCTTGTGAGCAATATTTACTTAAGAATTGTACTGCTTCATTGTTTCATAGCTGTGCTGTAAGTAAGGCCAACGATGCAATAGCCCTCAAACATTTAGCCTAACAATAAAAGGGTACAAGGACCGAATACATTGAAGTAGATGGAAAAAGAGTCAGCAACATTATCCTCCCCGTGATCCAAAAAGTAAACTCTGGGTCAGCAGAAAACAAACTTCATGGTTGCGGAGTTATCGATTTTCATGCCGACGTATCTCTCAACGTTTATTGTGAAAATATTCTCGCTCACTCCTTACCCTTGATTCCCACGCCCATTGATCCAACACACTGCCCCCTTTGACCACGTTTTGGTCAACAATGACGTCATACTTTTCCATAACACGCCCGCATGACGAAGTCTGTACTCGATTAATTATCAAAAAATTGATTGCAAAAAAAACTGATGAGCGGATACGTTGATTTATGTTGCTAAAAGCATTTATTAGTAATGGTAACGAAATTCTATAACCATGTCCCTATAGTCTCCAGGACTAGATGCCTGCCGAGATGCTGACGTCATTCCCAGCCATGCATATTTTCCGAGAGCGACAAAGGACCATTCAAGGTACGACTTAATTTTCATTTTAAAAGAACACCTACAAATTCATATTTGCCCACGAATATTTTCCTTCTGTACATTAGCATCGACTGTTACTCTACTTTCATAGATCAAAAGTTCTCCATGGATCATCATAATTGCTCCATAAATGTTATTTACGCACATCTGCAAAATTTAAATTAATATTATTAATTTTCAAACTTTTTTTGAAGATTTGAAACTGAACATTGTTTAAACTGAACGAAAAAATCTGTGCACTCTAAGAAACGAAATCATCATATTATACCATTGCATCGTATTCTGCAAGACAGCACGATGAGCTAAATGGCCCTAAAACCCTAGGATTAGGGATAAGTGAGTAATTTTGCAATTTTGCATAGCATTTCAAATATTATTTGCGCCTCTGGATAAAAAAAAGCTTAAATTAAACAACAGACGTCGGTCCGCCACCAAAATGAGGGTAACTACTCATGCGGAGCAACATTTAGCAACTGCTAATACTCCAATATTTTGATCATCCGATAGATGGTAACTATTAATTACACACTAGAACGTGTATACGAGTGTTTTAAGGCATCAACAAATTCATAAATTTCCATAAATCAACTTGTAATTTTTAAATAATTAGCAAATATTACCTTATTTTGAAATGAAATAGTATTCTCAAATGCAACACGTGAAATGGCAAATAAATCTCTTTTGGTTGTATCTATTGGATTAGCTGCAAATAAATATATATTACCATTACTATTTATTTTTAATAAAATTGCGTAATATAAATGCACATGTGTACTTAGTGGGGCAAGAGGTGCCGTTAAGCGATAATGTACAGGTAAACGTGAGACAATTTTGTTTCCCTGTCGTTGGGTAACCAGGCATCGCAGCGAAAAGTTATTGCACCCTGACATACCTACCATCAGAAAAACAGAATCAAATCCCCTACGTCAGCACAATAAGAGGCTGGCTGACTTAGCGAGTTTAGAGAATAATGACCCTAACATTAATATTTAGCACCTTATTAGACCCACTGGAACGGTTGCAGACGTAATGAATCATATGTTTCCAAATCAAATCCAAATAATTTTATTTTTACCGATTACACCAATTTAAGAACGTAAAACGTTAGAAGAATTTGGACATGGCGACATCCATGAACAGCAAGGACACCGATTTTTTTCATCATCGCATTAAAAGGTATATCTCTTTGCAATGAAAAATAGCTTGGTTTTATTCAGGATAATGGTTCACAAACTTCATATGG
This sequence comes from Hetaerina titia, assembly GCA_037158775.1. NCBI lineage: Eukaryota > Metazoa > Arthropoda > Insecta > Odonata > Calopterygidae > Hetaerina > Hetaerina titia. The sequence goes on from CM073773.1 coordinate 23,294,730, forward strand.
TCCTGAAATCATAATATAAAGTTGTATCGATACAGAAATGAAGAATACAAGACCTAATATATCTAACTCTTAACAAAATTTGGTTTTGGTTGGCATGTGATACCGCAGTGTTATCAGAAACCCGAGAGTACGAGCGTTTATGCAAGTAGCTTTCAAGGTTATGGATCGAGTATTTCAAAAATATGGTATGAGTATCACCAAGAAAACAACTAAAATTCTTGTTCGTGGCAGAGAGAAGCTTAAGGCAGATATATACCTCATTTAATAATTCCTTAGATAATTTAAAAGATAGTGCTCGTCGTATGTGGAAAAGGTTTAATTGTAGTAGGCATCGTGTCTCATTAGACTGCTGTTAACGTTTCAGCTATATCCATCGAGTGGTTTCATTTTCATATCCGAATGAAACAACAAACGTTTTATTTATTTAGAAAAATAGGAAAATATAGTTTAGTGCAATGATTAAACATTTCTTTTTAAAATGCTTAACACAATAAGAGATCAAAGCCGAATTGGATGATTCTCATGGTACATCTGCTCCTGTATTTGCGACTGTTTACAATTGGACAAGTGATTTTAAACGTGGCCGTACGTCCACAAATGATAAGCATCGTTCGGGACGCACAACATAGTGACTTCCTCCAAAATCCTGACAAAATCTCGCGATATAGTTGTGGTCGCAGGCATAGCACAAGGTAGATTGTTTTAAAATTGCACGAAAAATTGGGCATGAAAAAAATCTCGGAAAATTGGGAGCCGCGTTTGATTTGTGTAAAACAAACGAGACATAATCGTATAGTAGATTCGGAGACTGATTTGACGCTTTTCTTTTAAAATCCCGACGAGCTTTTGCGTCAATACATAAGGGTGGTTGGCACATAGGTTCACTCCAGTGAGAAGGCAATCCGGCTCCGAAGAAGGCAAAAACGGGGAAATCGGCCCACAAAGTGATAGCCACGGTTTTTTGGAATGTACGCGGAATCAACTACATCAATTGCTTGCAAAAAGGACAAACGATAAATGGAGTGTATTGTACGCTGTAATTGCTTTGGTTGAGCTAAAAATATCGAGAAAAGTGCCCTCATTCGCCAAAAAAAAAAGATTCACTTCCAACAAGACAATGAACGGGTATCTACACAGTTTCGGTGGCGAACATTATGGAATTAAAGTTAGAGTTCTCACAAAATCCACCGTATTCACCAAGTTTGTCTCCCGGTGAACTTTTTCTTTTCCAAATTAAAAAAAAAGCTCGACGGAAAACGGTTTACGTCGAACGAGGAGGTCATCGCCAACACAGATGGCTTCTATGAGGACGTTCCGAAAACCTACTTTTTGGACGTCTTAAAAATGTTGAAGAAACGCTGGGGAAAGTGTATCGCGCCAAAAGGAGATTACGTTGCACACTAAAAAAATAAACTGAAAATAATTATTTTTCTGTTTTTTCCTAAGGAATTATTGAACGACCCACATGACACAGGTCGAGGAGTGAAACTAGAGAAAGTGGAATCCTCCATCTACCTTGACAGCAGGATAACTTGGGATAGATGAAGTTCGACCAGCATCACGCGAATAATAGCTCAAGCTAAGAAGGTCTTCAGGCAACTTTTGCTTCCAAAAAGCATCTGAGGCTGCAAACAAGGAATCAGTTCGTCGAAACATTAGTATTTAGCATGGCACTTTACCGATCAGGGACATGGATCATTGACACTAAACAAGGTGATAACCAAGTGACCATTGTTAAGTCATATTACAGACCCCGACTTAACATGGTAGATCAGATCACAAACGTAAAATCAGAGAAATTCATTGTAAAATGGGTAAATTTAAAAATCTCGTTTTTTCCTCGTACCATTAGAGATCAAAATAGATATGACAGCAATCGCGTAGGAGATAATCATAATTGGTTGTGTACACATTTGTCGATATCCAGCATGATATTCTTTTTATTGAATAGGTAAATCTTTTTGACAGTTCTACAGCATATATTTGAATGCACGTATCCTGTTATTGAATATTAATGTGAGCGATTTCTTTCGTGTAATTAAGGTTTCTCGAGTGCATGAACAAACTAATATTTGTGCTTAGGTAAGATTTAGATTGATATAGAATATTGGACACGTAGACTAGCAAATAATAGGAGCATTTTAAACATGGTGCACGAAGAGGGGAATACTGGAGACTATATGGATAGATTAAGTGAGGAACACGGGAGATTGGGCAGGAAGTACATGTATACTGAGGAGCAGAAGAGGGAAGGACCATATGAGTAGAAATCCACTGCATAGAAGAAATACTGCATGGATTGAAGACATCTAGAGGTACAGTGGATTAGTTAGAAACATTCGTAATGAAAAGGAAAAGAGAAGGGAAGATTCCGAAATAAAAGTTCAAGAGAAAAGTACATAAAGGATCAATTAAGGTCAGCGTTAAACAAAAAGGCTATCAGGAGGTGCTAGAAAATTTGCACTGAATTGAAAAGAATAGAGGGCTGCAGCAATACACTATTCTTAGGTTTGAAATATTTATGATAGTCATGATTGCAAAATTCGTTTAAATATGCATATTTTTCGATGCCACATGTGTGGAACAGGAAATTATCTCTCGTAGTTAAATTTTCTAATTCAAGTAAGAAAATGTTTGCAAACGCTATCTTACGCCAATGGCATACAAAAAGGACTTTTTACGCTGCTTTTGCGGTTATCAAAAGAGATTAGGATTTAATCCCATAACGATTTAAAGAAAGCAGGCGAGAACATTTGCGAAAGTGCAGAGCACTACCAGAGAACTCGTAGAGTTTGCCTCTAATCCCTTCAGGTGGAATTGTTGAGACTCCAAACTTTCTCAATGAATTCCACACTTTATCTCAATGCTTTTTTCACGAATTCCCAGCCATTCCGAGAGTTCCGGATCTAATATGAAAATTTCACCGATTCTACCAGGAGATTTTAAATATCTATTTGATGGCAAAGTTTGCAAAAGGAAACGTTTTCATAATTTTTTCCTCATTTATGTTATAAATAAGGTTTTATTTCTCATATTTAGCTTTGAAGTTAACATTTTGCTGGAATTTGCACTTTTATTAACATTTCATTTCATGAGATAATAAAAAAAAGTATTGACTTGAGGTATTGCGAAGTCTAGTGACGTACGACACATTAATTTGAATATTAATCAATCTTTAAAAAGCACACATGAGCGATTATGCCAATGTATTATTTTTACCCAAAAATAATATTTTGTTCAAATATTAAAAGTAAACCTCACGCAAAATATGCAACTAATATAGGGTGCGTTCCGAAAGTAATGCAATTAAATTTCCCGCTCGGCTCCTATTGGTTAATGTGGGATCAAACCACTTGAAGTAGGTGGGGTTGTACGCTAAACTTTGCCACGAAACCGGTCTCAATGCTCTCCAAGCAATGGAAGCGGCAGGACGTAAGTTATTGTAAACCTCTGCTCGCCGACGAAACTTGTCACGAAAAAAAATGGAATCGACGATCGAGCGGAAATTTCAAGTGAACTTTTCTACATATTGAAAATGAACCTGATTATTTGGACAACGTCATCACTGGTGATGAAACGTGGGTTTTTCAATACGACCCAGAAACAAAACGCCGAAGCTCTGATTGGCACACCGACCAGTCCCCCAAGCCCAAAAAGGCAAGAACGACAAAATCAAGAGTGAGAACAATGCTCATTGTCTTTTTCGACAGTAAAGGAGTGATCCATAAGAATTTTGTTCCCGAAAGACATAGAGTAAACGTGCCTACTACGTGAATGTGCTGGAAAGACTCAGAAAAAGGGTCATCAGGACGAGAAAAGACATCTCTGCTACCTGGCAACTCCATCACGACAACGAGCCTTGCCACAATGCGCTACGAGTCCGCGAGTTTCTGGCTAAACACTAGGTGCCAACGCTTCCCCTACCCCCCCCTATAGTCCTGATGTCGCTCCAGCAGACTTCTTTTTTTTTCCCTGGGATTATGGCAACCCTGAAAGGAACCCGTTCGTCCATAGAAGAGATCCTATCAGCCGTGACGAAGACCTTGCGAGAGGTCCCCGAAGACGCATTCCAGTGCGCGTACCGGTCATCGCTGGAAAAAATTTATATAGGTCCAAGGACAGTACTTTGAAGAATTTAAAGTGCTCGTGCTAATCTGTTGAATAAATTACTTTTAAAAAATTGTATTACTTTCGGAACACTCCCTGTATATAAATTTGAAAAAATTCTAGGGTATGTAGTAGGCTATAACAAAAAGCTTTCACAATATACTCAAATGCAAAGATGCATTCCAATACTTAAACAAAAATATTGCCAGACATTATAATGTCCTGGGGGATGCTAAATTTCTCAATGTAAATAGGCTCAAATTTAGCTTCGAAATTTTCTTTAAATAAGAGAGTAAGTACTTTATTTCGTTGACCACAGATTATTGGAATTAACACTTATCACCCAGAAAGGTTAAAAACTTGTAGTGACGTAATATAATATAAATCACTGATTCAAAAGTTTAAAAAATGATATTCTTATCGATCAAGCACATTAATAAACCTGCAGTTTAGTTTGATAGTTGAGGATACAGTTCGCTCCGGTAAGGTACAGATCCCTACCTGCTGTGTGAAATTTACGCATGTACAGCGTAGGAGGAACCCTTTCCCTATACCGGCAGTAGTTTCCCATGAATATCTAATGCCTGGAAAATCACACAGCTTGGGTTACGGCACTGAGAGTGCTCTGAGGCATCACTTGGAGTTGATCCCGGGTCTTCCAGTCAGCAACCGATTTACCTCTATCCACTGGACTTCTACGACCCTTTCCTTTAAGAACAAGGTTTTTGGAAAATACAAAATATGAAATGAACTTTGTTCACCTCTCTAAATCAAGACAATAGTTTGGATACTACCCTTTACCACTCCAAACTCTCCGCAGAGTAACCTTATGAAAAATTACATCCCTGCCCGCCCGTAAGAGGGACACTCCTAGTAAAGCGCGCTTATGCCCATGACTCGAGAATATCACAATCAACGTGCATCATCCTTCCATCAACATGCATTCCGTTAGTAACGACGACGATAGTATGCTCTAACACCCGACAAAATGTGAACTGCACAAGACGGAAAAGTATGTTCGATGGAAATATAAGAATCGTAATAGTTAATAAGCACCTCAAACTCTTAGGTCTTTCTCCGAGACAGATGAAAGACGCGGACGCTAAAAATTTGTTTCCAAACCGAGTTGACTTGAATACGTGAAAAGTGAAAATAAAGTTCCAAACAGAATTAATGTCAAGTAGATGTAGTCAATGATAAATACAAAGCAAAAAAGCAAATTATGCTGCCGCACCCTAGTGTAGTTAAAGCTTTAAGGTTTTTTTTTATCATTTAAACATCACTAGTTATCAAACACTCATTTTCCTTTGAAATACCTGCATTGCTTACTATGAAGTAGCACAACACCGCATGCATTAATAGAAATTCTTACTTCAGGTTGGCCCAAAGACCTTCGCATCGTACATTCATCAACCAGGAAAGGAGGGACAGGCTAATCCGTCGGAAAAACATTCATTTTTGTAAATTATGTGGTTTTGAGCGGAACAGTAGTGGTGAGGGGAAAATACTAAATTCAAATTTTCGTTTGTCAAATAGGCTCTAGATATTTCCACATTTGCATTTAAAACCACAAATATGAGAACTTAAGCCATCGAAACAGGGAAAATGAGAGAGTCCAGCAAAGTGTACTATGATTTTCCGAGATGCACACCATGAATCCCGAGAGGTCACACCATCCAGCTCCCTACTTCGCTCTTTCGATTGGGGGTGAGGAGGCGTAAATAGTCACATCAATAGTTTGATCTCAGTAATTGATTGATGACCAATTCACTCTGTAGTTCATATGTTTTCAGCAGAGGTTACAAACGCGGAGAAATTTCATCGGAGGGTACAGTGAATCTGTTACAAATGTTCTTTTGCACTTCATCGCTTGTTACACTATCGATTTCATTTTACCATGCTTGAAGATAGACTTTTGTGGAAAAGAGTTTAGTACTTGCGTTAATATCTTGTCTCTATGTCTCCATTGGTGTGCGAAATTACGTAACGGACTCCTAAATGGCCTCACAGCCAAATAATTCATCCTTACATTGTATTCCGAAATAATAATAAGTGCGACCTGTGATTAGATTTTTACTGGCAAAAATCACAAGCAAACTGAAATTTATATGAAACTTTGAGAAGTGCACGGAAACGGAATAAATAGAACAAACGTTTTGTTCTTTTCAAGACAACACACGTTCACACTCGGCTAATTGTACCCGAGAGTCCTTGGATGGTATGGATGGGAGGTGTTTGATCACACGCCGTACACTTCAGATCTGGTGCCGAGCGATTAAAGGGATAGATGGGATAGGGATAAAGACGTGGCTTGCAACACAGCGTTTCGACAGTGACGCATAATTGCATGCTGGTGTAAACAAGTGGCAAAAATATAAGACGGCAAATGTCTTAAGGGACGAAGTTGAAAAAAATTGCGTATTAATATGATAAATGCCTTAATTTTAATGGCGACTATGTTGAAAAAGATTTTAAGGATGTGTCTTCAAATGTGTCTTTCAGATGTGTCTTTCAAATTAAAACTTTGCCTAGTCACTAGGTTAATATTTTACTTCAAAACGTAAGTTACTTTTTGTAGAGCTCTCGTACTTTACTCTTGGAAGCACTGCTTGACACGGTAGAAATACGTAGCACTGCAGCACGCTTCATACGCAACCAAACTCAGATACCACCTTGGCAAGTGACGTAAGTGCATAATTGTAACTCACAAGCAGTTTCAGGAATAATATTCAATAGGAGAGATAATCTACAGAGACATTTCAATTAACTTGCCTTTTCTTTTAAATGATCATTTTAGATGTCCACGTGAATTTAAACCAAATTACTTCTAACAATCCCATTAAACAAAACCGTAGTCTATCTTCCGAAATTCTCTAAAATGGTGCATCCAGTTTGAAACAGCGCGGGTGCAGACCAAACTAACCCTGCCGACGAGCCATTTGAGAGAGTCAGAGAGAGAAAGGGCAAAAGGCAGCACTCACCGTCCTTCCGATAGTAGAGGATCTCGAAGTGCGTCTCGACTCCGGCCTGCAGGGCGTCCCTCAGGAGGGCCACGGCGGCCGCGGAGGTCAGCGGCCCGTGGAGGAAGTCGGTGAGGGCGGGCCTCTGCATGACCTCGGCCCTCGAGTAGCCCGTGAGGCGGCAGAATCCGTCGCTGCAGTATATGATCCTGCACCATTGGGAGAGGGGGCTGATGCCCCCGTCCCCCGCCGCCGTCGACCCCGCCGCCGTCCCCTGTCCCACGGGATGATCAGTGGTGACGGCCTCCGCCCCCGGGGTCGCCTCGCATCCCCCTCTTTCCTCCGCCCCCGCCGGCCTCTGGGCCGGGGCCACCGGGTGTGGTATCCGCTGCGCATTGGCGACGACGAAACTCCGATCTGAAAAGTGAGGAGAGAGAGGGACGGGATTAGGTCACAAACCATAATATTATTTCAGTTGTGTATAATGTGGTTCACTCACATGACATTAAAGAGGCATTAGGAAAGCACGGTCGATTGTTTTACACATCAAAACAAACAATTAGAATTTCAGTTAAAAAAATTGCGTAGTGATGAATGTTTTGGAAAAAGAGCAATTCATTCCCAAACGCCTACTGCACTGAGAACACCGAAATGGAAAGTGTAGACTCAATTAAATACTTTGGCGTTATCCTCACTCACGACCTCTCTTGGGTGAAACACACACGGGGAATATGTGGACAAGCTAGCAAAAAATTAGGATTTATTAAAAGAGTACTGGATTAATGTGATAAAAAGGTCAAAGGAAAATGTTATCTTTCACTGGTTAGGCCTCATTCAGAATATTTTTCTAGTATATGGGTATCCTCGTGAAGTTGGATTGATTGCCGAATTGAATTGCTTGTAGCGTAGAGGAGCTATATTTGTAACGCGTTGTTATGTTGAACTTAGAACATATTCAAAATATTAGAGGAATTAAGCAGGAATCACTCGCGGAGGGAAGCTTTAACTACAGATTACATCTCTTATATAAATTGGAGGGATTTCTCTTTATAAGTGCTGTTGAAAATGTAGTATTACCCCAATTTTACTACGGTAGGAGAGGTCATGCCAATAAAATTAGAAAGATTAAGTGTAGAACAGATAAATTTAAGATGTAATTTTTTCCACGAACGATAAGGGATCATAATGACATCGTCCGACCACAGTACGGGTTATATTCAGTCAGAATTAGTCCGGCGTGTATTCAACCCCTGCCACACACCCTATCGGTGGCTTGCAGGGTCCTGATATATCTAAAACATCGTGGAAACCCCGTCTCAAGGATAGGCTCGAACGGATGGACGAACTGTCTATTGCTGACTGGGTGCTCTTCCATTTAATGAACCTTATCTATGAGGATTGACCCCGAGCGACTTTTCTGGATCCCAATTTTTTGCTCTCATCAGAGATTCGTCTTCATTAAGTTAATTGTGATGGTGATCTGGCAAAAGAAAAGTTCACGATTGCTGAATGTAGTTTGCTCCTGCACGTGGACTACCGTCCATCAAATTTGATTTCCTTTCAACGCAAAGTAGTACTCGACACAGATCGATATTGGGAAACACTTGCATGGCTAGGAGTCACTCGAAAAGAAATCACCGAGTATTGAACACTTTTATTATACGACCCAAATAATACTTGGTGGAAACAAAATGAGTCCATAATCAAAAGAATACTTAACAAGTTTTCACTAAAAATATTTCAATAAGCCAGAGTGCGAGTAGTTTAGTTTTCACAGTAACAGAATAGTAGTGTTTAGTCAAATTTATCGTACTACAGATTATTGCACTTTTAACGTGAAATTTTACAAATTATGAGTGAACTCTCCGATCAAATATTGAGATTCGCGCGTTTCGAATGAACGTCAAATAAAAGGGATCAGCTGTGCTATTTCACACCTCTTCCATTGCTCTAGTCAAGCGTTTCCCAATCTTTTTAACGACTTAACTCCCAAGGGAAGAGAATAAGACGGCGTGCGACTTCAGTAAAACTTTAATCATCAACTATTATGTTATCAGGAAGACTGAACTTAGAATTCGGCGATGTTGATTCCATTATCAAGCCTACGTCATGATACCTTATGGCAAACTCCATGGGTGTAGGCGTGACTCTGGTCTACTGAGAATAGAGTCATGCGAAATACGAATTAATGATTAACTAATAGACTTTATCAATGGAAAATTTAAAATTCCAATTGCACAGCTGCTAGCGAGTCGTTTTTCCAGGTGAATTCCTTAATATTTCCCCCTGTTCACGCGCAAATAATTTCATGAATATTCTAAATTCTCCAAAACAGCATTCGAGGACAAAATGGTTTGGAATGAAGATAATATAAATTCAAAACCAAACGCAATGACGAACAAAATAAATTTGAGAATTAATAATAAAAGAACTCTAGTTTTCATGTTTAATAGGTGAGGTTGGAGCTCAGCCAATTACAAATGGCGTATGAAATTCACTTTTACTTTCCCTCCTGAATATACTTGTAGGACTTACAAAAAAGATTTTAGAACGTATCTGAGATGTGTTAGCTATGAGTGCTGCCGAGGCTTATTTCCCAAAATGAATAGAGCCTTAAAGAGAAATTTAATCTACAGTCAGCCCCGAAGGCTATGTGAGTGTTATTCTGAAAACCGTGGCTTTCCTTTAAGGGAGGCACTCCGGGTCGCATTTGAAACCGCACGTGCCACGTGCAAGAGCTCTCGCGCCGCCAACTTCATCAGGGCGCGCCGGAAATTGAATCATGCCAAAATGTACACCTAATGCTTTCTCTTGGGCGGGAGCGTAAAATTAGGGATTTCATTTGCTAAAAATTCTAAGTGTTGAGACGAGATTTCACGCTATAAGTGGCAGTTGCCTATTGGCTCTTAAAAACCTAGAAATTGTTGTCTTCTCCAGAAGTACTTTTCCCAATACTATATTTTACCAAGCGTTCTGGGACCTGAAGTTCAATCAAGTATCTACTACCTCAGTGCTTGAGATAGAAACCTTATGATGTCAATTTACAACCAAGTTGCCTCCGGTTGCAGCTTAATTTTTACCTTAACCCTTGGCCCTTAACCTTTAAACACGTAAAATGCACCTATATGAGAATATGGAAAGCCTAAGAGAGGAGTTAATCCATTATGTTATATCATTTTTGTGGACCTGAGTTTAAAAGTGTGTTTTAGCCTAATTCAGCCAAAGTACTTCACCATGATGTCGGAATTTGCGAAAATCGTTGGCACAGGGAATTGCTATTTAGGAAAATTTAACCCGCTTTTAGGAGAAATTGAGGTTTACTCAGGAAATGTCTAAGTTTACTTTTTTTCAGAAATGTTAAATATTATTTTGCTAAGAAAGTCCTAAAAGAAGTAAAAGCATTTAAGCAATTCTGAAGGAAATTTAACCAGGGTGAATAGTAAATGTAACATGGATATAATCAGAGGAGAAACCACGATTGAAAGAATGAATGCTGGATAGACATATACTGTGCGATTCTGTCATTCACACAAGGAGAGTCAATGGCTCATATTCGTTTTTGACGACATTTCTTCCTCATGAAAACGAGGAGTAATGAATTCTTGCAATTACACCTAAATAAAAGGGATGAGAAAGAAGAGTTCCGGTTTTAAGGGCTAAGGAGAGACATCAAAAGCATGGCATCCAAGCTAAGTGATTTCAGTTCCGGAATGATTATAAATGGTCTGGCATTTAATCTAATTGCCTCGGAGTATACTTTTGTGAGGTTGCATGGTAAAGTGGGAAAATGGCGTGAATAATGTCAATTAAGTTCTGACATTTGCTGATGGACTTCCCTTGTCTTTCTTTCATCTGTTAATGTCTCTTCCACTCACTAGTATACTAATTTTCAGCATAAAAGCCTCAACACGATCGTGTAACAGGCTGTTTAAATAAATTGAGTGATAAATAAATAAGGACATAGCATTAAATATACATTTAATGAATTGGAGGATAGGACAGCAGTTAATTTACATGCAAGTAAAGGAGGTAGATATCAGTAAAAAGATTAATATATATTATTTATTATTGTTATAAAGCAATCTATCGATTTAGGTAGGTTTTGGATGGACACAACTACCAAATAAATATTTTGTGACTCCAAGCAAAACGCAATCCAGCAACCTACTCTACATCAGGTCACTCTTCATCTCTGTGTACTTCCTTCCTCCCCTCATCCCGTCCAACATCCCTATCCTGTTCCTGCCCTGTCCTCTCTTGTCTAACATTCTCCCCTTTATTACCATCTTCAACACTTCACTACTAAGTTCCTCCGCCGTACATAGCTACGCTCCATATCAAAGTTTCTACGAGTCTTTTCATAACATCTTTACTCGACTTCCCTGTCATTAACTTCCTCACCCTTGTGAAACACTCTTTGCCTAGCGCTATTCTTCTCCTTATGTCCCTACTACTTTGACCATGTTGGTCAAAAATACTTCCTAGATACGTAAACTGTTCTGCCTGCTCTATTTTTTCCCTCCTATTTTAATGTTAAGCTTAGCCATTTTCTTTCTGGAAAATCATATAACCTTTGTTTTATTAATATTGATTCTCATTCTATCACACTGAATTTCCAATTCAGTGCGATAGAATATATATATATATATATATATATATATATATATATATATATATATATATATATTATTAGGTAATCTACCGGTTAAGGTAGGTTTTTGGATGGACACAACTATCAAATAAACATTTTGTAACTCCCCACCTAGCAACCTAATCTATATCAGGTCCCTCTTCATCTCTGTGTACGTCTTTCCTCACTTCATCCCGTCCAACATCCCTATCCTGTTCCTGCCCTTACCTCGCTTGCCCAATATTCTAATATATACACACACATATATATATATATATATATATATATATATATATATATATATATATATAGGATAAGAATCCACGGATGACGGATTAGCATCCTGTCTCGACAAATCTATTCCTATTTCCTGAAATATACTCATTAGTTTTTTCCAAATCACTCCATCAGACGCTTTATCGAAATCTAAAAAACAGGCAAATACGTCCCAATTGTATTCCATGCTCCTCTCGATTAGTGATCTCATTACTGAAATGGCATCACGCGTACCTCCCCCTTCCTAAACACCAACAGCTCTTCCTCTAAGTAATCCCTATGTTCCCCTAATATTTGTCTTTCTCTCCCTCCTTTTTCTGATGATCTTGAGGACAACTTTAGATGCATGGGAAATTATACTTATTATCTGTAGTCCTCAAGTGACGTAACCTTAACCTTTAGGAATGGGAACTAACACTGAACTCCCAAAATCTTCCGGCCAGATTCCTTCTTCATAGATGCTACGAATCAGTCCATATAGACTTTTCCTCCCATATTTTCCTAAACCTTTAGTAGTTTCGTAGGAATGCAACCTACCCCCATGTAGCCTTATTTGATTTCATTTTTCTTAATGACCTTTCTACCTCATGGTCGAGTATTCCTGGACCTAAGTTATCGTCCTCTACGACATGTTCCTTTTATATGTCTAACCTTGTTGGCCTAAGTTCTTTTCAATACAATTCTTCTATATATTCCTTCCATCTCTCTTGCATATTTTCTGTTTCAACTATACTTGCCCGACTTATCTCTAAATGTAAGCTCAGATCTTCCCTTCTTACTTCCTGATAGTGATTTAGCCTTGCTGTATAGCACACCAATGTCACCTCTCTTCCGCAAACTTTCCATATCCTCGCACTGCGACTTCCACCATGCTTCTTTTGTTTTATTTGGTGCCCGTCTCAATTTATTATTTAACTTTTTGTACTTCCTTCTGCATAGCTCTGTGTTTACATTCTTTCTCAATTGGAACTTAAGAACAATATCGAGAACAGGAAAATCAGAGAACTTAAGGGAGAGATGGAAAGAGAAAATACTATATAGATATTTTAGGTTTATGCAAGGTGAGATGGAAGGATATATATATGTGGGCGTGTGTGGATCGCGGTAGTCCAGGAGTAGAGCGTTGACTGACCGGAGTGCCCAGTTTCGATTCCTGCGAAGCCTCCCTGATCACCTGCAGCTCCACCTAAGCTATGTCATTTTTCGAGCACCAGATCTTCCTGGGACTCTATCACTTACCAAACCGACTTTCGGATTGATTACTGTGTTTATAGTTATATATATATATATATATATATATATATATATATATATATATATATAGATGATGCGGAAGTACTCACGAGAGCAATATAACTTTTGGACGGCACAATAGAACACAGAATAAAACAGATAACACGTAAAAGGACACTCACACTATAGATGATTTAAGCTTTCGGCCTACTCTGAGGCCTTCTTCAGGTCAGACAGCCTTTTACGTGTTATCTGTTTTATTCTGTTTTCTATTGTGCCGTCCAAAAGTTATATATATATATATATATATATATATATATTTATTTATTGTTAACGCAGTATGTGTATATATACTCATTTATTTATTTATACTTTTTTACAGCGTATACAGCGGATAATCACCCTATGCTCACTTACGGATACGAACGGTAATAATTGAAATGTAAAGAAAGCTTTTTAAAAACATTTCAGAACGATAATTTAGCGCATTGATTCAGAAATACCCGCATATACAGCAAGCATCTTGATAATACAATCACCGTGGTGTTAAGGAATATGGGCGTTGCCGAGAATAATTGGATGCACACACCTTGTTTCCTTCATTTCGGGTCGAGAAACCTTTGCAAAACGCACGACATGAAGAAGCCAGAGTTTAACAAGAGCACAATTTGAAAATGTTACGACGGAAATTTGAAGTAAATAGATTACTTCTCTTTAGTTTTTGACCCACAACAAATAAACTGCCAACAATTGCATCTCAAGGAAAGTTGCTTAAATAATTAAACTCAACACGGAATTCTTAGTGGTGAAATAATTGAGCGTTGGAAAAAAGAAGAAAGAGATATACACATTCGTTACAAAAAACGGGGAGTTCGCTTTTGGATACTCCAAAATGCAATGTGACATAAATTCATGAAACTTGACTGTATAGTGCAAATTTATTTGCGATTCCGAGGGAGCAATTCATGATGTGCACTCGGCATGCTGCATAATATGAGATTGAATGCTGAGAGTACAGATTCAAGGAACCGTTATTTCCCCGCACAACTGAGGAATACAGAACAAGAAGATGAAAAAAATTATGTTAGAATAGAATGTTTTCCCTGCTAACTTTCTGGGGCGTCGTAGCCCCTAACACTCTTGATTAGAATAATCTGGTGCGGTATCACGTCGACATGGTTGGATAAGTATTATCCCATTAGAGAAATTGCCATCCAAATATCAAGGGATAGATATTAAAAACCTGTATCAGCGCGAATAAAAAAGACACACTCATACGATATAGTTTCAGTACAGTTAAGTCTCAGTCTAACAAGCTATTAAATTAGTTTATTTTCAGGATTATTGTAATTGTTTTTAAGCACTGCTCATATTTTTAGGGTGACAGTTGTCATAGAGGTATTAAATAAATATGACCAAGATCTTTGTCTTGGAATGCGCTTCTTCATCGTGAATCACCGGTTATTATCGGTTTGGGATAATAATTTCTAATTTTTGCCGTGATATTCTTATATAAGTATTGTATGCCCAAAACCGCTTCAGTCTCAAATCTGGATTACATCTGGTAGTGCGTTGGAAAAGCATTGCATGCGGTTAGGCATCACGACGTGCGTTCATAGAGAGCTTCTCCACTGATAATAATGGGGCAAGAACAGATCCTACGGGTGATCTCAAATAAAGACCTCATTTCAAGGATAACTAATCTCCATAAATGAGCAATAAAATGATAAATACTGATAATTAAGTTAATCCGTCTAGCTCTCCACCTAAATTTATTCGAACAAATTTTGAGCCTTTCCACTTCCGTCCACAAAATACGATGGGAATGGCAAAATTTTAGTTATCAGTGAAGAAAAAAGAGTTTTCAAACGCACAAAAAATTAACTTATACGATCATATCACATAAAATATAACATTTACGGTTTTCCAGCTGATTTTTGGTTCATAGAGTCGATAGTTTGACTTTTGTTAAGCCGGAGTTGGTTGCAAGCCATCCGATTCCCAACTCCATTTTCGTATTCATAAAATTTTCGATTTCATAAAGGTTATCGGGACACTTTAATTAAAATAGTTGGTTCCCTATTATTTTTCGTAAATACTTCGCATTCGTAAATTCGTAAAAAAAATTCGTAAATAGGTAAATACTAAACTCGCCGTTAAACAAGTTCCCTATGTGTCAGTCGTGAACTAATTGGGAGGTCAGAAATTGAGTTACCCCAGTATTTCTTAAAATTTAATAGTCGTTAAATTACACTGAAGTGAGTCCACTTTTACTACACGTGCTATCTATTCAGTGAAAATTTCTCAAACATGTAATTAGTATTAACTATTAAAATTATGATACGCTCTTCATTTATTGGTGCTTCTAATATTTTATTAGATATTCATAATGATATTTCGCTAAAATTGTAGTATTTTGAGGGTCCCCATGCAACATTTTCGCTGTTACATACACCTTAAATAAAACGTTTCTGCTTATACTAAATTTTAATGATAGTGAGTTTATTTTTAATCAGGAAATTGCCATGAAAACCAATTACATGCGTTGATATTAATACATAATATATTTACGGTTGCAGTTGGAGTCGTATCTTTAAAATCCTAGGAGCTACCGACTGAATCGGAAAATACTTGACTAGAAAACTTGTGGCTTTAACCTAAAAACTAAAAATATAAATCCACCTAAATTTATTTTGAATAATGACTTGCTTGAAACCTGGGTGATTGGAGAAATGAGAGAATTTCATCGCCAGAAAGGATGGGAATGATTGCATTGATTGAATGGCACGATCGGTGACCGAGGCACGATTTCCTTTTCACCCTTCGATAGACTAACATGAGGACGGTGATGCATTTGAGGCGGCTGGAATATATATACCTGCTTCATAATATCTGATCATATATCTTACACTCTAACGATTTAAATATATATTATTAACGGGAAAATATCACAACCTTAAAGTAAAACATTTATAAAGCTCCCTATCAGCATAGAGAGCCTGTGCTACCACGTAAACTGAACACTTACAGTTAAATATTCATAAAATTCATATCCCAGGTAGGATTTAAACCCAATTTTGGGAATGATTCGGGATCAAGTTGACTACTGTGACCAGGAAGAAAAATCTAGTTCAAGTACATAACCGTCATTTATTCATTCAGCATGGGTCCCTGTTGACAATCAATTAATTGAACCTAAGGAAATAAACCGAGGCAAAGTTTACAGATGGTTTTCAGCGCATTGAAGGACAAATAATACAGCAGAAACACTGGGCAATTATTTGCCTCGTGCGGTTTACCGTCCTGAAAAAAAAATCAAGGGAGTGTTAACGGGAATATCGACCGCTAAAACAGGAAAAGAAAATTAAGATAAAATCAGAGCATCGAGCACACTCTTCGGCAGCTTAGTATTCATTTATTTTTCATCATTAGCTACTATTAACTTTTAGAATATTACAAATGGTTAATTTCCAATATTAGCGGTATTCAAACGGTGGGAATTATTTTCGAAAGATACCATTTATTTTGTCACCTGCATGGCATGCCCTATTCATTGGAATACATTATGCTCGATTAACAAATATAACCATACACACAGTAATCAACCCGAAGGTCGGTTTGGTAGGTGATGGTAGAGTTCACCCAGTACTAAGCCCGACGGCGTGTTCAATTCACACATCAGGGTAGGGGGGCCAGTTCCTTTCCCTGGGCCGATTATGGTTTACCAGGGAGATCTGGTAACCGAAAAATATTAACAAATATATATCAAATAAATTATTATAATCTTACCAAATTGAAAGCATGCTATATTTAAGTCTTGCAAAATTACTTTTATACTTTTGAAAAATTTTTAATCGATAAAATTTTTCAAGAGACCATGAATAATTCAGAAAAATCTTTGTGTAAAATAAAAAAGAATTTCATACTCTCAGTAGCGTTATCAAACGCTGTCATATGTAAATTTAATTTCAAGCGAAAGGTTTCCGCTGTAAAAACTTTGAATTATGAGTTCTTGGAGGATATAGGAATTTGAAAATTATCCATCAAACACTCTTGATGGTTTTCTTCGGTTTCAGATGGCGATTTTTTGATTTCTGGGTCATATGAACATCCGATTCAGAAGAAAAGATTAACCCTCAGGAATACACGTTAATTTGCGTTATATTTGCTTTTTTACTACCATGTTTACCAGTAATTATTATTTGCATCTAAGGTGAGCTGTGCTAATTATATTTTATATTAATAGTGCAATTTTGCAATTTACATGATACTTTAAAATTGTTCACTTCATGGATTCCTCTTTCAGGAAAATATGAATTACGGACAGCTCACCTTAATTGATGGCATTTTTGATGATGACTAAATGTCACTCAATGATATTTTAGAAGATCAAAAGAAAATATGAAAAATAAATGAAGAATGTATCAGGACAATATGTTTGATGCGGGTCGTTGACCACACAGAAAATCGATAGAGGTTTAATTGTGCTTACTCTTTTGAATGAATATTTGACAAATTCATCGCCACATTAATAAAGATGAAATTTATTTCGTAATAAAACCTTTTTGACAACGTAAATAAATAATTTGATTACGTCAGTGCATGCGACTGATTGTTGAATTTTCAAATATTAAATTTGCTTAGGCAGAAAGCTTTAATAAATTGGTAGGTCAGGCTGGCCTATACGAAATACATTCATCAGAATGCTATTACACATTTGGGACTGTCTCATAAATACCTAGTGGGTCTTTGTATATTTAACTTTCCAAAAGATTCTGAGGTCAGAGTACCGAATAAGCCGAATAGTGGTTTAGGTATTCATAATGCACCCATGCTCTTTTCATTGAAAATTGATTAGATGCCCGAAAATATTTATGATATTATTATAGAACTGATGCCATCGTAGTGAAAAGACCACTAATCGAGAGGAATATATAGTACAATCAGTATTTGCCTGTTTCGTAGATTTCGAAAAGGTTTTTGAAAGAGTGAATTGGGAAAAATTGTTGCGTGTATTTCAGAAAATAAGAATGGATTGGAGGGACAGGAGACTGATCCGCAACCTGTGCATGTCTCAGACTGCTCAGGTGCGAGTGGGGAACGGAGAGTTCGGATGGGCAGTGTTAGGAAGAGGGGTAAGGCAGGGTTGCCCATTGTCACCGGTGCTGTTCAACGTATATGTGGAGGAAATGATTAAAGAGGCATGGGAAGACCTGGAGGTAGGAATGAAAGTCGGAGGGGAATTCGTAAAATCGGTTAGGTTTGCTGATGACCAAGCATTAGTTGCTCAGTCAGCCAAGGGGTTGCAAGCATTGCTGAGTGAATTGGAGGTTCAGCGCGATAAATATGGGATGAGAATCAATATTAATAAAACAAAGATTATGCGATTTTCCAGAAAGAAAAGGGCTAAGCTAAATATTAAAATAGGCGGGGTAAAAATAGAGCAGGTAGAGCAGTTTACATATCTCGGAAGTGTTTTGGACCAATACGGTCAAAGTGGTAGGGACGTAAGGAGGAGATTTACACTAGACAACGAGACTTTCACAAGGTGGGAAGTGATGACAGGAATGTTGAGTAAGGATGTTAAGATAAGGTTCGTCAAAACTTTGATATAGAGCTTATTAATGAACGGCGTGGAAACATGGTAAAGGAAGCAGAATGACAGACGTATATTGAAGGTTTTTGAAGTGTAGCTGTGGAGAAGGATGGAGAGGGTGAATTGGACAGAAAGGAAAACAAATGAGGCATGGCGGGTATGCTAGGTATGGTGGCGGGGGAGAGGGAGTTGTTGAGAGAAATCATAAGGAGGCAGGAAAAATGGATGAAAGGCATATTGATCGGCAGTGATATGTTGAACACTGTAATAGAGGGGAGAATGAGAAAGGGCAGGAATAGGATAGGGAAGTTGGACGAGATGAAGGGAGAAAGGAAGTATAGGGAGGTGCAGAGGAGATTGTTGTAGAGTAGGATGTAGAGCTGTTTTTTGTTGGGAGTAACAATATATTTATTTGGTAGTCGTGTCCATCCAAAACCTACCTTAACCGGTAGATTACCTAAATAAAAATATTATAGAAGTGTTGAAAATGTTATTCGACATCATACGTAAATCATGATAAAAATCTTTTTACAGTTTCATCAGAATAACATTTAAGGAACATTTCTATGTTAATACTTCTTAGAACAACCCAAATAAGTAGCATTTTTAACTTTTATTTTAGCGAAAATAACGAATTCCTGAGAACTTAAGAGTTACGACATTCACGGAGATAAAAATAATATTTTATATCATATAAATCATGCAAACATTGATTAGACATAATAATTAAAGGGATAAATAGTTTTTCATTTACATTTTAAAATGTTATACGAAAAATTAATCAGTAATGAGATCCGTCGACAAGAAATTAAACTACTCCCCTCAAACGAGTAGCTTATGATGGCACTGTGCCCACATATGAGATGTCAGTATCAAATATCATCCCAATAAAGATCAAAACTAGGCCAATTATAATTTCACTCCGATAATTTATGATGTGGAGTCCAATTTTTATTTCACTCGATTTATTTTTTCCTCGCGCAGTTTTAAACAACTTTCAAAATTAAAACAAAAATAGCACATTTCTTATAATTGAACTAATTTACATTAACCGCGAATAATAGCCGATCACGACAGTCAAGAAATATAGCTAATGATCGAGGTAGTTTTACATACTTGGAGAACATGAAAAATATTACCTTGCAAAATTTTATCGAACGAGTTAATGAAAAAATTTTGATCTATGGGATATCACTACCGAGCATAAAATAATAAAACATTTCTGCCTAACCCACCTCTCCTTGATTTTTTTAACAGAAGGAAATATACCTTTTATAATTGCCTCTTTTACCTTATCCCTTGAAAGATCTCACTGCCATCTGACTCTTCATCTTACGATATAGTCTCTCCAAAATAAAATAAGCTGATTCAAAGGAAAAATTTGCCTTAATTTTGAATTTTAACGTAAAAAAATAGAATTCAGCCCTAAATAAAAGCCTTAATCTCAAAAAGGGGAGAGAAAAACCGACCGGAATTGCAGAGTTTGTGTAGAAGAAGCCCCTAGAGGTGATTTTGTAAGAGATACTTTTTCAATGAATTTTTAGCTTCCCCTTATGAAAATGTCAAAAATGCGCTTGCATAATTTATTTGAGAGCATCATTGAAACTATGAAAAAAATGAGTGCTTGATCCTTAATTCCCTGTAGATCTCTTCCTCAGTTACGTTAGAATGAGATGTGACTTGCGTTTTAATTTCTGTCCAATAAATGTTTCGTTTTTCACTGGCCAGTTCTAAGCAATATTTACTCTTCTACCACACTGATCATGTGGTAGAATAGACCAGAGAAAGTTTTTCTCCTATTTACGAGAGGTTTTTTACTTATTTCGCACACATTTCAAGGTGATTTCAACGTTTATCCAGAGAATTACACTTAAATATTATCAATATTTCACGGCTTTCTAAAAAAAACGTATGTCAGAGCTACAAACATTAAAGGAATATTTCAATCCAAAGCGCTTGTACGCTCGTAACCGTATTTCTATTCACTCGATGGACGCCTTGATGAGAATCATTAAATCTGTCATAATTTGATTTTAATTCACCGAGTCAAAAATAGTAAACATGTTTGCTTTCTGATTTTTCACCGTATTCGTCAACATATTGGCCGCTTTTCCTGGAAAAGCACGCTACTACATTGAAATTGGTTTGACCGTAAACACCATCTAACTCGCTCATTAAGGTAACACGCAAATACTTTAGATTCTAAGAAAAAATATTTATTTGCACGGTCTCAAAATGTGATGACTCGACTATTCAGCGAGAAATTCAAATTTTATTCCATGCCTGAGGAAAAGAAGTGGTACCGTTTCATACCAACAAGGATGCGACTTTGGAGGCGGGGAAGAAGAAAGAGGAGACTCTCTCCCCCTCTGAGATAACTCTAGTAAGCAATTAAAGGTGGAAAAAGCGAGCTCCTTGCGCAAAAAGTAAGCACTTTTACCACGTTTTCAGGTCCTTCGTCTTGGAAGCGGAAACGTCCTTTGCAGCCGGCTTGCGGAGCTAATAAGAATCATAATTACGGCGAGGAGAAGGTAGCTTGGGAGTTCCTGGCCTGAGATAATCCAACCGCTCGGTAATTCGAACCGTGTCTCGAGGCGTCTAAGCCAGGGGTGGTGTTCCTTAGTCTCAGATTGACTCGCCTATTGATGTACCTACCGACGGGAGGAGATAAAGCTCACCGCGGGATTCGAGTTAGCGCGAATGGGCACGTAGCCGAGTGTTTTCGGGGACGAAGGTGACGAGGGTTAACCATCTTGGATCCCAGATGGTTATCCGGATGAAACTTAAAAGAGTATTATAGATTCAATGAATTCAAAATATCAATTTTTTAAATAAAGCTTCATACCTACACAACTGAACTAATGCGAGTGTACAATGATGTAGAATTCATTCAAACACCTAGAGGTATGGGACAACTTGTCCGTTGAAGTTGTGTTGCCGGCAAATACGGGCTCGTATTTTCCCTATTTCCCCCTTTGACTTCGTCTCTCTCACGCTATCGGAACCAGACCGGCGCGGCGGTTCGTCCCCAAAGGATTTCGCCCACCCGGAGCCCGTTTCCGGGGAAGTGTTAGTTGCGATCCCCACTCGGCACAACATTTTCGGATCCGGCCATACATGAAATATTGACCGTTCCAGAAACCACCCTTCAGGGATACAGAGTCCCCAAGCTCAAGAGACGTTCAAATTGCCTTTTAAACGCTTATTTGTCAAATTTATCCTCTCGAATACAAACCGAGGAAATATTACATAAGCTCCTATTCGTTAAAAAATAATATGCAAAGAGAGGTCATTTTTATTTCCCAAAAATCACATATGTATATATATATACCCGGCGTTTCTACCCTCAGATTCGGGTAAAGACGAGATGAAGCAACTAATAGTCGTGTATTCTGTATTCCCGTGGATATTTCTCCCCTTATTCGTTGTGATCTTTTTATTTCTTTTTAACTTTGCTGATCCTCACCGTCCGGCTTGAGTCCTGGAAATACATTGTGAAAAAGTACGGCATTTCCCAAATAAACTCTCCTTCTGGCAACCTCTTTTCATTCGTAAACATTTTTGAACTCGCCAAACATTGGACTAAATCCTCAAAAAAAATAAAAATTCCTGATCCGCAGATTACAAAAACATCCTTAATAATTCCGACAGATCGCCTCATTAGACGAAATAAACGTTATGAGACGGAATCTCTGAAAGATGGAAAAAAATTAAAGCTTGTAAAATGTCATATTACATCTGTATGTTGTAAAGGTTGAGTTTTTTCGACCTCACTCGACCTTAAACTAATTCTCTCGTGCAATGTACCTTAAACTCATACAACCAATCTTATAGTAAACTCGACTCTTGCATTATTTATTAGGTAACCTACCGGTTAAGGTAGGTTTCTGGATGGACACAACTATCAAATAAACATTTTGTAACTCCAAACAAAACCCAATCCAGCAACCTCATCTTCATCAGGTCCCTCTTCATCTCTGACATCTTGCATTACAAGATAAATTTTCTTACTCCTGGAATTTCAAGGGTTTAATTTCCACAATCACCAGCAAAATGAAGCCATGAATAACAGTGTGATATGGAATTTCCACTCCAGTAAAGGGAAGAACAAAAGCGTTTCTTTGCTAGCGTAAAATAAAATATGTAATAATGTAGAAGGACAATAGTCAATGGCGTTACTGCCTTAAATGATGATTCACATAAATTGAAACAATCCTAATTACAAAAAATCTAACACCAGTGATTAACCATGTGGTGTAATACTAAGCTCGTCCATACGCATAACCTGGACCCGAGCATATTCTTATTAATACTGCACCTATTACTAGTTACCACACTGACACGGTATCTATGAATCCAGGTGGAGGATTTGACTGTTGATGATGCTTTTACTGTTTATATTATTATAAGGTAATCTACCGGTTAAGGTAGGTTTTCGGATGGACATAACTATCAAATAAATATTTTGTGACTCCTAAGAAAACCTAGTCTACATCAGGTCCTTCTTCATTTCTGTGTACTTCTTCCACTCATCCCGTCCAACATCCCTATCCTGTTCCTACCCTTACCTCGCTTGCCCAACATTTTCCCCTCTATTCCCTTCTTCAACATTCCACTATCGCTCAATACGCCTTTCACCCATTTTTCCTGCCTCCATAGGATTTCTCTCAACAAACCCCTCTCCTCACCCACCATCTCCAGTACTTCCTCATATGTTTTCCTTTAGGTCCATTTCACCTTCTCCATTCTTCTCCACACCCACATTTCAAAAGCCTCCAATCTACGTCTATCCTCCTGCTTCAGCGACCACGTTTCCGCGCCGTACATAGCTACGCTCCATACCAGAGTTTTTACGAAAACTTGTCTTAACCTCCCTACACAACGTCCCCGTCATCAACTTCCTCCTCCTTGAGAAAGCATCCTTGCCTAGCGCAATTCTTCTCCTTACGTCCCTACCACTTTGACCGTATCGGTCCAAAACACTTCCGAGATATATAAACTGTTCTACCTGCTCTATTTTTTCCCATCCTATTTTAATGTTAAGCTTAGCCTTTTTTTCTGGAAAATCGCATAACCTTTGTTTTA
Organism: Hetaerina titia; assembly: GCA_037158775.1. Taxonomy (NCBI): domain Eukaryota; kingdom Metazoa; phylum Arthropoda; class Insecta; order Odonata; family Calopterygidae; genus Hetaerina; species Hetaerina titia. Next base: position 23,318,617 of record CM073773.1, read on the forward strand.
TTAATATTGATTCTCATTCCATATCTATCGCACTGAACCTCCAATTAACTCAGCAATGCTTGCACATATAACAGTCCATCAGAAAATAATGATGGACTGTTTATATATGACCCGTGTAATCATAAAAAGTATACTTCTACAAACATCGGAGAAAGATGAGTTGCATGTAATGAACTATAAAGAGAAATGTGAGTTGAAAGATTAACAAATTGTTCGAAATATCCTTTGCTTAATACTAATACAGTCTCAAACATATTTAAGCATATAGACTTTGTGTAATTTAATCAGTTGCCTTCGTATTATAATTGTGATTTCACTCGCTTAAAAATTCCAGTCTCCAAAACGACCTCTCTATTTCACACGGTGTTTCCTGAATACGGCGTCTCACTTGGATTCAAATAAAATATAAAATTTTGAGGAACACTCACTCCGCTATATGGTCATTTCTCAAAACGCGTCAATTAATCAAACCTTTAAAAAATGTCATAAAATATAAAAAATTATGAAACACATGCGTGAAAAGTGAAAGCTATAAATGTCGGGAGAAATTTCATTGTCTTTAGAAAGCTCCGCGTGGACAGACTACACTTATAAATTGACTTGTAGCTTTGAAAAAAATTATCTCTCAGAATGACAGAACCTAGATAAATTGATGGAAGTGAACGTTTCATTCATTTATTTCTTGAGATATGAAAAATATCTCAGAATAGCACCACGAAAAAGTGGTATTTTATAATTGTCTCTCATTAATCCGCAGAAAAACACCGTTATCACTTAAAATCATAACCAGAAACTAATTAAGCGCATCAAAATCATTGAAAAGGAAACCACTGATCAGTCATCTTCTGGAAATTATGTCATTTCGAAACAGGTAACTTTATATAACTGCCATCTATAATGAGCACTCATTAATCAAACGAAGGTTCAATAAATATAGTTGTCAATATCCAAAATTTACGGCGAAAAAAGAGGCGGTTCCGGAAAGCGATACATCGACTGTTCTCCCACAACATCAACAACAGTCGTAATTTTCTCGGAATTCCGGAATTTTGAATAAGCACCTTTAACCGAGAAAACTCGTGCATAAAAATTTCACCAGGTTTTTTTTCCCCACGAATTTCGAACGGAATTCCATCATTATGGCTCCGCATGCCGCCGGCGTTACGTGATACACCCAGTCCAAGGTAATCACTGCCTTCAACATTTGTTTCAACGGCGTTGAGCCTCGGCGTGTCCGTAAAGACTTTACGGATGGGTTTCATCCGCACAGATTCTCGCCCATTCCCCCGATCCGCACAAACAATGAATTTCCCCGGAGTATTCATCCGGAATAAAACATCTCCAATGCAGTGACTGGACGTTTGCGCTTCCAGTCTTATTCTCAGAAGTGCCACCATCTCCAAAACATCCACTTTCGACCTCCCCTCTCCGTCCGAGTACCCCCCTCCTCTACTATCTGGAAGAGTAACCCTTCCTTTCATTTCCGATCGATTCCTCCAGCCCTCCCCCACGCCTTCCCAAACCCCACCCTCCCTCACCCGCTTCGCCCCCAACCCCTTTTCCCCCTCCCCCGTCCCGCACGAAAAATCCGCCATTTGTCCACTTTATCCCTCCTCGCCACTCACTTGGGCCACGGGCCCTCTCTCTCCCTTTCGATTCGTCGCTAATCGCTTGTAATCCCCTTTTTTCTTCCTCTCCATCCCTTTCCCTCGCTCGCAGAACCCCGAGAGTCTTTAGCCTAACCAACCGCTTCCAAATCTTTTATCGCGGTTTTCGTAAAAAAAAATCCCTCTCGCGAAATTTTCTTTCCATCCTATGCCAACCTCTCTTCTCCCTCTTTTTACATTAAAATATTAACCTTATTTTATACTTAATTTTGAATTTGTTCTTTCTTTTTATGCTGGTTCTGTTTCTGTATTTCAATGAGCACTTTTTTCAAGGACATGGTATAACTTGAATATTATCATTCGCTGTCTATCCTGTAGGTGTTAGAAACAATCGCAAAAACCTATGGACTTGCTATGAAATTGCTACTTTCCTGTTACCCAAAAATGTTCCGGAATTCTCGAATAATATTCTGCATTACGCATTTTATTCTCTGATATCAACATTTGTTAAAAACTGGGAATCGGGAAATGTGCCATGGTGTGAATGCTCAAAGTTTACAGTTAATCAATCCCAATCCAGCCCTCAAAACTTCACATCCTATACTCATAAAACTGTTGCGCCCAGAATTCACTTCACATGCATTTGCTATTTTCTAATAATTTGCATGAAAAGCACAATGAATAGTTAATTCACCTAAAAGGTCTAATTGTGTACAAAGTTTCCAACACAAGCAATTGTTTAGAATATTTTAAAATTTCTCGATCGCAGTATCTCCTTCATTTTTGTTAGGACTTTGGATTTTTACCCCACGGTAAATGTTCATCAATTTGGTTTAGTTAAGTTAATTAATGACAGTTAGTGAAGATAAACTACGATGCCGATCCTAATTATTTAAAAAAATTATTCAGGTAAAAAAGTTCTTGTTTTGGGAAGAAAATAAGAAGTACACAATGATGGAAGGACATGGTAAGGTCGGTTATCAAAGATATTGTTGGGGAAATGCCGCGTTTTAACCTTTCCTGCCTGCGGCTCAAGTCATTTCAAAATTTTTATCTGACTATTTTTCTTATAAAAATATTTAAAAAATCAAGAACAATCTTAAAAAATTATTTTTAACAACTGACAATAATAAAGGCCCGCTATCAACTGTGGAGTATGAATTGACCGAAGAAAAACTACATTTAACCCTATACGCGAAGTTTTGAGTACAGGATCAGAAATAGATAAAAGAACTGTTCCTAGGAATAGCGAAGCTTATCAATTCTTGCTTTTTATCTTTCTACTATAATGTTTTCAAACCCAGCGTCTTGCAAAGTCATTCCATTCTTACCCCTCCAATTTCGTTATCCGGTGGTCATCGCTGTCTAAATTCACCTCCCCCTCTCCTTCACCGCCAACTTCCTAAACGACGACGATCGCGATCCACAACACCCGCAACGATTTACCTCCTTCCCCACGCCCCTTTCACCAAGGACTCTCGGATCCAGGGTTCAATCGACCAAAGCGATTGCATCGGAGGTTGCCTTCGCGAATGGTTTGAGGTGTCGGTGAGCTTTACTCGACGACGCTACATGAGGCACAACCAACCCCCAAATTGAATCTCCCCATGGGACTGCGACTTGAAGCACCTTGGAGCAGCCACTCACGCTCGGCGAGAAACTGAGCTCTCCCCGCTGGGATGCCTATCCTTCCCCGTGTGCTATATCGACCAGTGAACTAAAAGCCACGACTAAACAATCTGAACTCCCCCGGACTGCAACGTCATTTGTTGTATTGAACGAAACTATTGTGTTGAATCGTACAGAAGTGGTTTACCCATGCTTTACCATGCCCGTCATGACAAATAATAGACGGCTACTTTCACTCCACGCGAGTTTCCCTCTTGTAAATACGTACTTTCGTACTCGCATTGTATAGATAATGGATCTGAACTAAAGTTTCGTCTTCTCCATTCGAGAATCCTGAATTTTCGGAATTCAGGATTCTTGAATGGTTGTGTAACATGCAACTACAGATCACTGCATATGGTATATTAAACAAGTGTTTATTCAATATGTTCGGGAGTAAATATTCGTCAAACTTTGCTCTATTTGGTGCCCCATGGCCTGGAACCATGGAAAACACGTGTTTACAAAAAAATGCGCTGACAAGGAAAGTCATTTCAGAGCACTCACGCACACCCATTTAAAGGTAAGTTCCGAGGAGGAACCAGAGCACTCGGGTCCATGGATTTCGATGATTCAATGGTGCCAACACCCGAATCGTTTCATCCAGTCACAAACCTAGCAGTGACTACAAAAAAAATAAAACAACAATATATTGAGTATAATAATTATATTATTAGACTCAATAAGGTAGTGAACACACTCAACTGAGTATTCCCAATTAACGAGTGGTATCAGTATAACTCACCTTTTGAGATACTTTAAGGCAAAATAGAAAATCAAAAGTTGCCATGCTAGTCGGTAGAATTTGGGTACCTACTGGCGAAAATAAACTGAAAATATTTTTGTCTAGATTTATCTTTAACGGAAAAGCAACAAATCCAATACAAAAGGGGATCGGGATGGTGCGGAAGCTAACATACAGACTTCCCACCGCGAAGGCCCGGGTTCAAATCTTGGAGACAACAAATATTTGTCAGTCGTATCCCTACTTTGAGATTCTTTGTAGAGAGCACTTTGAATGAGCACGATGTCCGTCGGATGGGACGTTAAACTGCGCACTCTTTGGCGCCTTTCGACAAGAATAGTCTAATGCCGACGCCGGGTTTCTCTCCACCCTTCCTTTCCCACCCATCCCTAATGGCGCAAATGACCTCAGCTGTCGGTCGCCTCCACAACAAAACTAACAAAATCCAGTGGAAAATATCCTTTTGTAATAAGACGAGCTAGAAATGCACGATTGATTCAATGGATTTCATCTTCAAAAGAGACGACCTTAACTGGAATAATGCCCCATTAAGTGGAGAAAAAAATTTTTGGAATAGACCAACATATTATGTAGTTACAAATCTGAAGTGTCTCATTGATGCTAATGCGCACACAGACGGTGATCATTATTTGTATGCAACAGTCGGGATATGTCGCGGTGGTGACGTCAAAACCTTCGAGGCTCGACAGCTTCAAGTCCTTCCTGTTTGAGTATCCAGCCGACTGAACCAAATAACCTTTTCCTCACCAAAAGGAAACCACAAAGAGTTTATTCAAAAGCATCCCATCGTTGTCTTTTTCCAAACTAGTTCAATCTTCATTCCAAGATAACAGTCGAATACGAAGCATGTCACTCTTTCTTTTCAACTTTCCGTTTCATTTATTTTTAAAAACCCTCAATGATCTTTCGTAGTTCCATTTTCCCAACCTTCATTTCATCGATTTATCAACCTTCCCCATTCCCCCCATTACTTATTCAAAAACACACGTATTCGCCCCTCCTAACGATTACTACACGTCTCCCTAAATAATTGGCTTCTATCGGTGACCCATTTTGAATTACCTACGTATTTCTAACGACGTGCGAGACTGAGAGAGAGGTGAATCCATTATGCATTCAATGAAATTTCCAAAATTAGAGGCATCGACACACGCCATGCTATTCACTTAAGGTGTCTTTCTTGAGTGGTAAGAATTTATGACCATCATGAAGAAATTCCAGGGCTGATATCATTAGTGAGAATAAATCATGTCCAAGTACATTTCCGTGAAATTACCATTTCAAACAGTAGACGTGAAACATCCAACTGGTTTAATAACTGTCATTTTATATTTTGATTATTCCTTTCTATTTATTAGCCCAAGAATATCTGCACGAATCACAATCAATAAACACGGACGTGAAGTAATACTGGATATTTTCCATTGGCGTGTTCAGGGAAACTATCTTTCTAAGTCCGCCATTTTGCATGCATTTCAATTCAATATTAAGCTGGTATTCACAGTAGTAAAACTGTTGATGTGGCTGCGATGAAAATTTTTCATCTGGAAATTACGGGTTCAATATCCGTAGGAGTTGGTATGTGCTTAGGCATTTGGTCTATTTGTGAGCGTTAAGAGCATAGTAGTACAATACTGAGACTCCAAGCGTTGGTTAAGACTTTACAATGTGGATCCCCTGTTGCTTCTACTTGTAATAACCAGCCTAAATAATGGTTTCGGTAGGTCAGACTATTTTAAGACTTCACCACGCACCAAGCACCTCGGCTGTGAGATTCACATGTTCACGCTATGGACGATAGCCACTTCCTCTGTGCCAATGATGGTTTCCCATTTAGTTCCGGTACCCAGAAACTCCTGCCACTATAATGTATCTCGGATTGTCCCTTATAAGTCATTATAAGGACGTGACTGCGAGCCTCTCTAGTTCAACCTTCAACCCAGATCAACACGGAACTTCAGAAAATTTACTAATTCCAAAATCTGTTTTCTCTCCGACGTTTCATCGTTCCTAACTAGACGGATGATGTCATCCGTCACGTGAATCCGGTTGTAGTCGCTGAGTCCAACCAACATCAATCAGCATGGATTAGGTTTTTTTTAGGGTCAAAGATCGGCTGTGGTTACTTGGGATGAGGATATCATATGAACATCTTCCCTCCGTGAATCACTGCAATTCGTATTTTCAATTTAATATCAGAGACGATTCCAGATGCGTGTAAAACAAAATCGTCTAGTTCGAACACCAAGTGAACCGAATTAAAAACATATTGGAGCGCTCTCGATATTCACCGCCATTAAAATATGAGTCGATCTTTTTTTCTAAAAATGGAATTCAAAATTAATATGAGGCACTGAACTATCAAAATGCCAGAGAGCTATCGATCATTTCCGCTACGGTGCACACACCTCCCGCACCGGCCGTGAATTATTATTGAAATAAGGGAATGCATAAAATACATACATGCCCATTTCATGAGAAATTCACGTGGTCACAAGAGAGAGAGAGAGAGAGAGAGAGAGAGAGAGAGAGAGAGAGAGAGAGAGAGAGAGAGAGAGAGAGAGAGAGAGAGAGAGAGAGAGAGAGAGAGAGACCTCGCTTCTGGTGGACGTGCGGCCGAGTACGACGCAGCGGATAAGCCTGATCGAATGGCGGTTAAAAGTTGCCTCCCCCGCCCCCTCCGCCTCACGTAGCACCCCACCGCCCCGCCACACTGCTGAACTGCACAAGTACACGCCACCGATTCCCCCACGATACGTACAAACGTTACCCATCTAGCACACGTTTAACGAAGCCCTTTCTTGGATAACAGTGATTCGTGCAAAAGAAAGAAAACCGGCACGCGAAAACCGCAATGCACCCGTGATTGCTAGGAACTTGTACATATAAACATTTCCGAGATCGAGAGAACCATTCGCCACTGCTCCGAGACGCGTGCGCCCTTCCTGCACGCGGTGCACGGCATTCGTTCCACCCGCGGAAAAACATCCGACGATATTAAAATTAAGTCCTCCCCGACTGTCGCATTCGAGACCACAACTTCCCGCCTTTGCGTGCACTCGCCCACACGTGATGGCGAATGAGGTCACTACGGAGAAACAGAGCACCCACAATTAAGACTTTGAGGGTAAGGAATCGATAAGGAATGCCGAGGAAGAAATTGAACTGCACTCCTAAGGGGTTGCGCAAGACAAAACAAAAATATGCTTATCAAACCATTCTGCTCCCTCCCAGCACACTCGCGGGAATGAAAACCTTCACGGCTTCGCATCCGTTCGCGTCAAACGTTTTCTCTCGTTCACGCGTCGACATTTACACTAAAAAAATCCATTAATCAAAGACAACTCAGCCTCGCTTGATTGCCAAACTTTTCCCGGCAATAAGCTTGGTTAAACATGTTAGTTCTCTTTTCACGGGCGTTCTGAGCACGCTTCCTGATTGCTTGGTAATGAGAAATTCTTTGTCCAAAAACTTGCGTCAAACGAACGATTACTTGGAAGTACTGCGACTATTGATTCGCCCTCATGGCATATTTCTTTTTTCCCTTTTCCGTTCGCCGACAGGAAAAAATGTTGAAACTTTACCGAGGAGTCTATTTTTGGACCAACTATTGACCGTTTCGCCCAAAAAAAATTATTTTCAGATTTCCCGTAAAAAGGAATTACTTTCCCGATTTTATTTAATAAGTGTTGGAGCTAATATCCACATAATTCTGCACTGAACTTCATTCCCGTTCGTTTATTATGGCGTGTAAAAGTAGCGTGATGAATTCTGAGCATTGATTTCCCTCATTGTTTTCAATGATCAATGTACTGCTCCATAAAATAAAAGAGAGCACCAAGCAAAAAGAGAGGAAACCTTCTCGGAATTCAGCAATCCAAACGCAATAAACGCATTAACTTGACCGCCGCAAATGTTGAACGTTTATTTAAGACCAAAAGGGAAATTTCGTCAATTTATTAAAAGTCAGTATGAAGATTTTCCACCAAGTTACGCCAGAAACTATTTCATTTAAATACATTAAGTTTGTCAGCACGTTTGGTTTGAAGGTAGATCCTTCAGATAAGGAATAAAAATGTTATATTCTCACTTGGGGAATCGTGAATACGTTATTCACTTATTTATTATAACTGAATTCCACAGAGAAAATAAATTGGACAGAGTGCTGGAAAGGAAGAAGCGTTAGCAAAGCAGGAGAAGGGAGGAAGATTTTTCGGGAACTAAGAAAAAGAAGAAATAGAAAGAAGAAATATCGGTAGGTAGGAGACGTTGAAAGCAGAGGGGCAGAGAGAAGTTAGAATGGAGGGAAGTAGTTTTGAAGACGAGTTGAAGTGGGGCACAAGGTATGACAAGTCAAAATATGAAAAAGTGTTGAGCGAAAGGCGGTCAAGTTGTGCTGAAGTGAAGAAGTCCACGACAGTAAGTTATAGTTCGCAGGAGTCGCAAAAACTCGAACTAAAACAGACTTCCTGGAGCGATGGCTCTGTAGTAAAAGATAATAAATGTGTTATGCCCACTCCAACTATGGCATGTCAACTTAACGCGTCAGAGTACGGTTACCAGTTCCATTCGGTACCACATGATATTCTATTATCTGTATAATCGCATCGCTTGGATTTCATTGGGGCTATTCAAAAGAATCACTTGGTTTTATAAGCCCGGGACCTTATTGTCAATGGCCGAATACTCAGTCCATTAGACTAGCCTGTATCAAGAATGAAAATATCTAACAGCAGCCATATACAAAATAATTACTTAATATAATGTAACTTTGGTCACAAAAGTTCATGTGTATTTGTTGGTATATCCTGTATATATTTTTATATTATAACAGCCATATCTGCATTGAACAAATGACAAAAAACTTGTCTCTTTACGAATCCTTTTGCGCCATTGTAAATTTGTTAATTACATCGAATGGTCCAGTATATAGTGTGAATACAACCATTAACTAATGTATTCAAATACGCGTAAAAATAATTTCAATGATGCTAACCTTATTTTACGATTTCCTATTTAATTTTGACTCCTTTAAACACTAATATTAAAAACTAACATTGAGTGCGCCAACAACTTAGTATTCTATCTTAGTACCTCACACATCGTCTTAAAATAACAAAAGTGTAATTTATGTCGATTTTAATAAGATCATGTCTACAAAGAATATTAATATTCCATATTTTTAGAAAACGTTGACACAATTTCCAACCACAGCCAAGCCTCAGGATCCTTAGATTTAATAATCTGAAATCATCATGACACCATGGTGACTGTTTCAATGAATGACTATGTTGGCCCCAGGTATGAAATTTCTGGGGCGGACTCAATTCACAGGAGAAAATTAAAATTGATTGCATTAAAAAAACGTTCGAATATTACTAAAACAGTAGAACTGGGACGGATTCGATGAACAGTCGCGGGGCCCCACTAACATAATGATCATCATTTGAAACCTTACTCCAGGCATTCGACAGTCATTGTGTCAAATGAGAGAAAACGTTCTCGGCGATAAAAAACAATGTGACCAACAGAAGGTCTACGATGAAGTGTAATATTTTAAAAGCGTATATGCAGGGATATGAAATCAATGTCCAGAGGCGACGTAATAAGCTCAGCGTGCGGTTTCCAATCCGCGAAAATGCCAAGCGCCGGTCATAATGAGTATTCCTGTTGATACAGAACAAATCAAATTTCGGTATCAAGGATGAATCCGCGAACGCCATTACAATTACGGAGATCCAGATTGCACGCCCGAAAGCCCGACCCATTCGGTTGGAATTTATTTATTAGGGGAAGGAGCGCGGAGAAATCTCCGCACGTGTCAAATTTGACGCGCTAGGTGGGAATTCCATTCCGCGGAGCACGCGGGTGGGGGGGGGAGAAATTAAAAACCATTCGTCACGCCGGCGAAACGAACATCGCCTGGGGAACGAAACGGGGAGCGGGCGGGAGAGGGGGGACTGTTTTGGAATTTACGATCAAACTGTTACGGTAGAGAAGAGGTGGGAAAAAAAATAAGGAATAGAATAAAAGGCGAGGGGAGGCGAGAACACAAGTCACAATTTGCTGTCTGTTTTTACGATGATTTGATGCCGCGTAATTCTCCCACGTAAGCGAAACGGAAATCTCCCGTCAGGCATTGGTGGATGGAAGATTTTTCTTCCCGGCTTCCGGAAGCCATTCCCAAATCCATTTCTTGACGGGATGTCGCCGGAGCAAGCCCGCTCCCTTCTCTCCAGGTTACGCCCGGAGGACTTTCCGCGTCAATCAGCAGTCCCCTCCACAGATGAATAGACTGGCAACGGCTTAAACTACTTAAAAAAAATAGAACTCTTCCGTTTCCGAGACGGGTAGGCTGCGAGAGCCCTACGGCTGTCCGAGGTGGCACTACGCGCTCCGGATGGCGGGGGCGACGCGGATCCGAGGGGATTCGCGGACGGCAGCTCACGGTCTCGCTCCTGGGATGGGGCCAAGAGACGACGCAGCGATTGGTCAGACCAAATGGAATCGTGCACCCCACCCCCCTTCGTCGACCTCGCCCCCGTTCTCAATCATACTCCTTGACACGTAAACGGGAATGACTGCTGTAAGGTACATTTATTGCCATCGGAATTATTGTCGGAAACAATTTCAAATTGTAAAAACCTTAGAGATTTTTACAATTTGAAAGGGAGGGAGGGATCCCTCGATTTCCGGCCGAGTGCTTTATCCAGTTAACCTACCGAGGCTTCCCTTTACGCTCCAAAATGTTCGGGTCTTCAAAGGAGCAAGATGTTATGACGAGATACTCCGTCACAAATTACTCCTTGAAATTGTAGCATTGTAATGCGCATTAGCGAATGACCCCGTCAAAAGTTACTTTCGCGGAATTTCCTGCTGTTTCTTTGAATTTGCCATTACGATTATCTGAATTGACACAGTACAAGACAGTACGTTGAAGACCATATGTTAATAGCGACTTAAAGAAATAATCGTACCTGGAGTACAAAATAACTTTCCAAATCACACCCTGTGTAGGTTAGACGTGAGAATATATAGTACGTGCTTACTTCCATTGGAAGGCAATGTATGTTCCAATTCTCTTTAAAAAATACTTGTGAAATCTTAAGTCCAGCAACTATGTTGAATAGAATACAGTCGGGAGTGGTATTTTCGACACACACACGCATACACTGAGAAATGCAGACATGATTATCACCCCATTAATGCCATTGGGAGGCGTGATCGTGCTTAATGAATTTTCAAATTGATCCGCTCTTCTGAGAAACGGGACCATCGTCGCCAGCGGATACCTCCGGGCGGCAGGAGGCATGAGCGCCGAAGTGGCCCCAAGGGCATTGAGAAATTTTCAAAATCAAATCCACCAACAGTCTACCATCCCCCAACTCAGCACTATTCTCCGCTCTACCCCATCGAACTAATATCCCGCCGACGACGTCGCTCGTTCCAGAGGGAAAATTTTCATAGGCGTGGAATACCTCGTTCACTCGCATACCTTTCGATTCAATCTTCCTGTCGTCAGGGCTTCGGGACCACCGTTTCCTGCTTCTCTTCCATTTTTTCCCGCTCGAAGTCTTGTCGAACCGTCTCTCCATCGGAGCGTCCGACACCTTCGCACGATTCCTTCCACACCGCGCGTGGCCGAGTGTCAATCACTGCGACCCGAAAACCTCCCTCGCTCGCGCGCCTTGCTCCCTCCGGCCTGCCGGTGGCTCGGCCCGTCGACTCGCCAAGGCGAACTGATCATCACGTGCCGCGGGCTGGTCGACCGGCCGACCGACCACCGAAGCGGACAGGGGACTTTCAATTTTCCTCACGGACACGCTGTTCCTATCGTCCTCGACGATTACATTAATGAAACTCAATCGCCGAGGAGTAAGCAAAATAGTCACTCTCAGCGATTCAATTAAATCGAACCGAGATATTTTAGCCTGGACTGTGATTTTTAGTTCAAATGTTCTCGAGTTTTTTTTTAATTGACGTATCTGGAGGTGGCTTTCATCGTCCTCCATCTCGAGAATGTTCTTAATGATTTCAGGTCACGTCACATCAATACACTGAAATAGTTTGTCACCCAAAGTTTGTCGATCATCCAAATTTTACGCTGGTAAAGAACTAGCCGTCACTTATAAGCTGCCAGTCAATTCTAGCTTTGATTAATGTGCAGTGCTCCTAGGTTGGTGAAACTTCACGTGCCTACTTCACTCGATTGTTTGTTTAATGACATTCTAAACTTACGATATGCAATTAGGAGAGTTAGAAATAGTTAATCTGAAGGCAACAGATTTCCATCACACCCCAGACAAGGAACTTGTGTAAACTTCAACGATTGAGTCCATGAGATACTGGATGGTGAGCAAATGTTCGTCGTGATCACAGTAATAAGACGGGTCACGGGTAAAGAACCAGATAATATGTGCAAGAAAAAAAGCGGTGGATTCAAATTTGTGGACACTACTTTTATGGAAACCCTTATTACAAAAATTATTTTAAAATAGGATCTTCGCCGTTCTGTTCGATGAGTTAAGTGATTACCAGTTTTTTTTAAATACAGTAGCGCAATAAAACCATCAATTACGTTTAGGATTAAAAAACTATTTTCGAATAATATTTAATATTATACGCTATTCTGGTGAAAATTTAGCCCCTGACACGCAGCACGCGTGCTTTAGAATCTAAAAACTACTCGACGAACTAATGTTTCTGAACTATCATATGCTTTACATTAATAAAGCATTTTAAACCCTGAAATCTCTCAATACGAAGGTATTTCAACGGATTTTCCGCAATTTAGTTTCTCAGGACTAATATTTAGTCTTTTATATGGGTACCTATATTTTCTATTCTGATATAAATTCTGCATAACCTAAAATATATGTAGAAATTTAGATAACTAAATCCTAAAATGCATGATAACCATCCATTTACCACGAATATGGGGAGTAACATACATGGAATGTGACACTTCAGTCAGAAGTTTGTAACCTACGCATAACGCGAAAATATTAGAAGACATAAACAAGTAATGAGTGAGTTTTTACTAAGAGTGCCGTGTTTGCAAAATGTAGGTCCAAGAAATGCAGCAAGAATTTTATATTATGAGTTTGAGATATAAAAGAGAATACAATTAAAAATCAACTATTCATGAAACAAACTGAAAGATTAAGAGCGAATGACATCAACACTCGGGAATAATTAATCTTTTAATTTGCGTAAGGCTGAGATTCTCCTCTGAGAATTTAAGTCTTTCGGTATTAACAATTATTTCTATGTTAAAAATTTGACAAATTTTTAAGCAAAATGGATTATTACTGTCAATATTTGAGAAAGATTACAAAAAAACTAAGTGACCCAAGAATGACGAATTTTAACTGCGAATGTTTTCCAGTTGATCCTCCACGGGGCCCATGAATATAAAATTCTTCTTCACACTTTGGAGATATACATGAGGTTGGAAAAAGAATTGATTTTAGCACCTACTATGCCAATAAAAAATACCACTAGTACGGTTCTTAAAAAATGTAAAATATATAAGGTTATGTTACGTGTACCAATATACATCTCATTACGATTATTTTGTCCTGCACGTCTTAATATTGAGACATTGTGAAAGATGGCTTAATATATATTATACGATCTTCCGTTTTTAAGCTTCCCAATGGGTTACGAATAATTCACATCACATCGTCCAGATACAGGGTCTTCAGGAACATTGAGATGAAATTCGAATCTATGGAAGCGTGACACTTTTGTCTGACGGTCCAATCTGCATAAACGATAGTTTTTGAGTCTTCAAGCATAATTTCTCTATTGAGTAAAGCCAAATATATGCCGATTAATCAATAGCTATGACGTTTGATTGTGCTCATTAATTAACTAATTTAATAAAATATTTCATAATTTTTTAAGACCTTTTTCGAATTCAGTAACTCTGTGCTTTTTAAATCCCATCACCCTCATTATCGCCGTGCGCACGTATGGATTACCTTTTAGTTTCCCGGATGAACCATATACTCCAGTCGAATATAAATCTTACCATTTCCTCTGGACGGATATTTCCGGTATTACCACGATCGGAACGGAACCTCCACAAGCGAGAAATCATTCATTTGGGCGGAGGGTCTAAATCATGAAGGATCGGGTGTCAAAAAATCTGTCCCCTTTCTCATTCGAATCCGTCATAGTCTTAGCGCCTCGCGTTCCCTTCGAACCCTTGTCTCACGCCTTGCCCAACGATATCTCCCATCCGCCCTTTCCTATTCGATATCCCTCACCCTAACACCTTCTCACTATAAGGGGCTCCCCTCTCCCCCGTCCCCCCGTCACACACCCTTCCAGTGCCATTGGTATTCTCGGCGAAACTCACCTCGATCACCTCTCTTACATCCCCTGGCTCAAGTCATCCACAACTCACATCTACGTCTCTATTCTCGTCCCTCCGACCACCACACCGAAACTTCTTCCAGCCCTCCCGAAATCCCATTCCGCCCCATCCACCCCCGCCCACCCTCCCCCCGGAATTCCCGACTCCCGCCCAGGATCTGAGGAACCTTCTTGAGTATTACCGTATCTCCCGTACTCTTTGCTCTCTTTAATCTCACTCTTTACCCGTCGAGAAGCCCACCTCCGCGTTCGGCGTAATACCCCCAGTGCTGCCGCCGCCATCAACATAATTCTATCTTCATTCCTCCTTAAAGAGTTATCGTGAGTCCCTTAACGATCCCAACCACTCCTCTGCTGGGGCCATCTTTTACTTTATGGCCGTTCTATCGACAGTTCCACCCTTCCCCATCCATTAGGCCATAATTAAGAGTCCTACGCCTGCCCGGGCCGGATGGGGCTCCAAGTACGAGGCTCAGTTGCTCTCTCTCTTCCACCTCACCATTCTCCACCACCTTCCACTTCTCCTCGAACACCGTCGCGGACTCATCAGAAGCGTGGAGACTTGGTAATTTGTGAGGATTAACGTCAAGAAGGCGAAAACAGAAGTATGAGCTATATACTGTGCATAAAGTGTAGCAAAAACTGGATTTATGTATTTCAGCAATTCTTCTCGTGTCCCAGTTCAAGAACGGTTTTCATAGATAATGATTTAAATTGCATAAAGCCTTGTATTTTAATGTTGTAATCCTCGTATGTTTGTTCTACATTATTTTTATTTTTCTTCAATTTTAAAATAATTAAAATCACAATTTAGCATATTTAAAGAAAAGCTCCTATGACCTTAATATAACGTATTTGCACCACTCGTCCAAAAGAAAAACTGTTAATTGGTTGGATTGTTTGTGGGAGAAGGAATTCCACGATAGTGACCAACAACAACCTCTCAACCAGAACGCCCATCTGTAGAGGTTTGCTTCAATGTTTCTTCCTCGTCAGTAGCCAACAACAGGCACACACACTCAACCCAAAATCCTTCACAGGATTGAAGCGACTTCGCTAAAGATGCCTGGGTTATGAACATTTACACACTATCCATGGCTTTTTACGGGAATTAATTCCGTGCCAGGGACAAACACAGAGCAAACACACAAACACTCACTCACACATTCAAAGAGGGCCTAAATACTAGGAGAATATAACTCAAATTGAGCAAAGTCAAGGGATAGCAACAACCAGGGAAAGACGATGGTGAGCGTCAATACACGTATTTCGGGCACAAGATGGCCCTCTCCAATGAACTGAAGAAAATGAGCACTTTTAACAGAAGGTTTTAAGTTTAAACTTTAGCCCTGGATTGGTAGAAACAACGGAATAATCTTGTTTTTTACTGGTGTCTTGACATTGGAAACAATAAATCTAAATCTGCACGTCAGATGTTTCAGGCGTGTTGCCACATGAATGGCCGAATACATATTAATCCATGACTAATTTTCCGATAGAGGGAGAATTGTTGGCTCCAAATTTCAGGGTTTTTTCGATTTATGTTCAGTATTTTATGTACTCTTACTGATTAATTCGCTGGTTCAATCTTTCTGAGTAGTACTCGTAAGGAATTAAAGAAGAACCTTGATAGCAGTAGATTTTTATCTCGGTAAAAATTGCAATCCGAAGAAAACTCAAATTTACCTAGTGAGGTGAATAACTTATGTACAAATAAAACACTCTACCTTAGAGTATGCAGATGAATACAGTATTCACAGGTGTAATACGGCCGATGATTTATTTCGAGCAAATTCTAACGCTCGCACAGATCTAACACTCGAATAGCTGTTAATGTCTTTGAATTGAGACCTCCCATGAATCTAAAATGTTAAAATAGTATGCCCATCGCGGTGCAAGGTGGAAGGTATGCTATAATACGTAACAATTCAACTAACTGGGAAACCCTGTTAAGGCAACATGACTCTTCTGGGTATATAGCTGTAGATGTGAAAGTCTGACTAATCAGCTTTGTCAGAAGAACAAGCGAGACTTAAGACTTTTAGAAAGGTTAAGAACAAACGAGTTTAACGAGGACTCTAAATGGAGTTATAGCCCTACACTATTTTAATAGGTCAGAACACAAAGAAGAATAGGTAGATGAATGACATGAAACTCCAGTAAGAATGGCATGGACCCTTGGCGTGAATATTTTGGTTTTACATGTGCTCTTTTACGGTGATTACCTAACACCGCTTGCCACACGCCTTTCATCTACATATACACAATACTCCACAAGTGGCAGCAAGAGCGTTTATAGAGGGATGTTAAGTTACTAGCTATGTATGCACAATCCCAATTATGATCTCTACATAGGTATCAGTTTGATGATGCCCCCGAGAAGTGTAATGCACACCTAATAATATGCTCACATGCGACAATATTCAATAACAGAATACGTGTATTTAAATCCTCCAGTAGAACTGTTAAAAAGATGGCCCTATTAAATAAAAAAAGCGAGAAGGAAAGAACATGCAGGATATGGATAAAACACATGCATATCTATTTCTAATTATCTCCTATGTGATTATTTCATATCTACTTTGATCTCTAATAGTAAGAGGAAAAAACGACATTTTAAATCTATCCCTTCTACTCTATAGATCCCCAATTTTACGCACATGATCTGATCTACCATTGTAAGTTGGTGCCTGTAATATGTCTTAAAAATCCTCATCAAAATTACGCCGTAAATTTAACCTGTATTTAAACCTACGGTCAACTAGTCGCTCCCATTCTAATTCTTTTCAATAGTATCTTGACAATGCTACCTTTGCTACTGCCGGCCTTACGGTGGCTTGCGTGATATAATGTAGATGAATTTATTGTAGTACAGATATATACACGTATTCGTTCTTCCCCCGGACAATAAGGAATAATAATAGTAGGAAATTTATGATAGAAATATAAAGACATTCGATTTAAAAGTTAGGACAAGATTAAACGCTGCGGAGACGTAAGGTAGTGAATATCTTTCCCTTTTTCCTTCCTCTCCCATATCATTTATCCTTCCAACCTGGTGTATGCACCCCGTGCCACACACCTTCTTGGTGGATAGCTGGGTATTTATTTCGATGTAGAAGGTATATTCCTAAGTGCATGTGCAAGTGTATGTTATTGATAGTATATGTATTTGCATGTGTGCAAGTTAAAATTGATTTCTCATGAATATATACACCTCCGTGGTTATGAATTGACAATAACGTGTTATTTTTGCACATGATATTATTTTGTTTACGGGTAGTGACCTCTCACCCCCCGCTACACTCCCTGTCGGCGGTTTGTAGGGTATAATGTAGATTTTTGTGGTCTCGTAAATTAAAATGGTAAAGTATGACTTCATTCTATCGGTCAGATGATAAAACAACATCATTCGTATTGTTTGAATCTCGATTTGCTGGCCTAATATCGATAATGAAGTATGCCGAGGATTTGACCCTTGATCGACGCTGAATATCGTCGGTGAAATTCCTCCACCAGCGAAATGACCCGTGAAATCAAGATATGATCTCCAATCAGTTGCTGGCTATTCGTTGGCTATCTTTTAGTCAGGCACAATAAATATTTTCCATAATGTGTAATCTCAAAATATCAACTATGTAAAGAAACCTCAATACTATTATTCCGAAAAGAGAGGATTTAGACAAATGTTGCATTGAGTAGATTAATTGGAACGAGTGGAATATCTTGAAACCAGCATCATTTTGAACGGAGGAAGCCCGAAAGATCTCAAGAGAGGATTAACTCAAGGTAAGAGGGTATTTTCCACAGAAGGCCTCAAAGAAAAAGACGACGTTCAAAAAGGAAAAGAGCTAAAATAAAGTGAGAATTAATTAGCAGCTTTTCTGTAGACTATGGCATTCTATAGATTAGAGACGTGGTACTTTGGAAAAGCATATAAGAATACTTGTATAGGACTCTTCTAAACGTGGTGCTGGAGACGAATGCTGAAGACCAAATAAATAGAAAATACGAAATGAAGATATATGCAAATATATAAGATGTATATAGAAAAAAAGATAGTATGGTAAACCATTAGGAAAACAAGAACTAGTTGGATTTGGCACAACTTGAAGCAAAATGAATATCTTAGGAATAGAATATTGCATACGGGGAGGTACGAGGAGGAAGACCACACAACCTCAAGTATACTGGCCAAGTATAGAATATTGATAGACGAAAGAGCTATTTAAGGCGTGTTTAAGGTGTGTCAAAGGGAACTAGCATTAAAAATGGACAGGAGCGATGTAGTCAAACAATCATTGGATTAAAATGCTGGTGATGGCGGCTGAAGGAGAGATTAAAGGAACTGTTTTCCCCTGGAAACCACAATTAAGTAGATGGAAAAACTAATGTATATTAAATTATTATCCTTTTTCCACATATTTTTCATTCTTTCCCATGAAATTTTCTTCATATTGCAATTATAGGAATTCACTATGACTTTTTAAGTATTCCGCAGATGTATATAAAATCTAAATTTACTTTTCTACCGACATTTCAGTTCTGATTCCCATGAGGTTCGATGACGTTTCAGTCACTCTTAGGTTATCAACTTTGGATGATTCAAGAAATGCATCAATGTTTTCCACACCGTCCGTCGTATGAGACGCTATGCTTTGTATTCAAGAACTCAAGTCAAATGAACTCGAGCACCGAGAGCCTCCTCACCTCATTTCATTCTTTTCCTCAGATCCTGATCATTTCTGATTACTCGACGACTATTGGCGATAGACGTCCGTGGTCATTAAAACGGGTCTAAAAATGTTATCACTGCGATTAAAGGTGCCCGATGTATTCTCGCTATATGTGTATGGAGGAGTAATCAACTAATATACCCGGTACTGCAGCACAATCGATCACGGCGCAAAGTCTCGCTCGAAAAGACTCTCCATGAACTTCCGTCATAAGGAGAATTGAAGAGGAGCCGTGCGCGCGCTCCAAGCTCTTCGAACGCCGTCACCGTCGGTCCCTTGAAGGGCGGCATCCTTCTTCAAATTATGAATAAAGAGGTAAAAGTACACGACACATAAAAGGGAGAATTCTCGCTGCCCTGGTCTCTCCTCGCTCACATTTCTTGCGCGCTGAGCTCGCAGTGGGAGAAGAAATAAAAAGAAAGGCAGTGAAAGCCGCAAGCCTTTTCCATCCTCACATCCTGCTATCTCGGCTCTTAAAACTGATTATACATTACAATTAACTGAAAAACCAAACCAAGTCATTCATGCGGGAGACGACTGTAGTCTTTCGACTAAAATTACTCTTTAAATTTAAAGTCAATGACTCGGACAGATGACAATAGTGGTCGCTATACTGCCGAGGATACAAATGAATGAAACGCAACATAATTTGGTAGGCGTTGCAAGATAGTTTTACTCATCAGTTTCTACTTTTATAATGAAATCTTAGAACCTTATATGATTGAATGAAATTTGGATATCCGAGGCTTTAACGTACCTGGTGCAAACGACAGCTATCTAGCGTGCGATACCGAATCGAATCGAAATACCGCCATATGGTGAATAAATATTTATTCACATTGAAATAGAGATAAGGAAAATGGTAAAGGAATACATATAAAGGACGAACACAATAGAGGTGGGGATGGTGGATGTGAGCAGATCACGAATGTAAAAATATTTTCCTCGACCGGGACTTGAACACCGGATCTCTCCACTTGCCGACCGGATCTCTCCACTTGATCTGCTCACATCCGCCATCCCCACCTCTATTGTGTTCGTCCTTTGTATGTGTTCCTTTACCATTTTCCTTATCTCTATTTCAATGTGAATAAATATTTATTCGCCATATGGCGGTATTTCGTGTTTGAATGTGTATTTGGCCAATGTGGCTCGTCTCTTCTTCTGGCTATGCGTGCCATGAAACGCACCGTTCCTATCCTTTATGATGTTGTATGCTTGCTAACCTACTGTCCATTCTCTTCTTGTGTTTGTCAATTTCTCCTTTGGTGGGTGTAACAGCTCCCTAACGCCATCTTCTGTGTAATGATTTGGAGCACTTTGGCGCTTTATAAGATCGCAGATTTCAGTGTAAAATTACTCTTCCTCGATAGCTCAGGTGGTTAGAGCATCCGCCCGGCAAGTGGAGGGATCCGGTGTTCAAGTCTCGGTCGAGGAAAATATTTTTACATTCGTGATCTGCTCACATCCGCCATCCCCACCTCTATTGTGTTCGTCCTTTATATGTGTTCCTTTACCATTTTCCTTATCTCTATTTCAATGTGAATAAATATTTATTCGCCATATGGCGGTATTTCGTGTTTGAATGTATATATATATATATACATGTATATGTATATATATATATATACATACATATAGTATATACACATATTCAAATTATAGTATACACACATATTCAAAGTCAAGGAAATATTTTTGCACTTGTGATCTACTCGATTCCGTCTTCCCCAATTCTCCTTTGTTTGTGTTATATGTTTCCATCCATTTTCTTTGTATCTATATATCATGTGAAAGAATAATTATTTGCCATATGGCGCGTTTTCGTGTTTGATTGTATAGAAATATATTTATTTATATTTATACATAATAGTGTGTCCACCATAACTACAAATTATAAGAGAGACAGTTTGCATATCCGAATGCGTCAATTTACTTCAAATATATGCATAATTTCTGAATGAAGCCGGTTACTTCAAGAAGTTACCAGTTCAGAAAAGTATCTAAGAAGTAGAAGGGAACTCATATAGAGATGCGTGCGTAGATTTTTACGTTGCGAAGAATGAGAAAGGCTAAGCATATTGGGAATGGAGTTCTTCGGATAGCGGGCTAATGAAAGGTTGGGTCGGGGCGAGAAGATAAGGTTACTTTGCTTGGTTAATAACGGGAATAGAAAAGACGGAGGAAAAGTAGATGAAACAAGCGTCATTTACAAACTAGACAAACACTATTTAGTATATGATTTTGTTCTCGTTTTCAAAAATGCATACGTAACATGTCTTATTTTTGAGCTGGTCATAAAACATTAACGGGCATAATCATTTTTGTGGCAGCTTTTAAAGATAACAGAGAAAATATATTTATTTCGTAAAAACAGCCTTAGACTATCGGATTGGCTTAATAAGCTACCGCGTTTCTTGTAGCAGCAATGCTTACATATATGAAAGCATCAACGATTAGATCTGTCAAAGTAGCGACAGTTCATCATTTCTCTCCATAATCACTCTAACTTCGCCATCATCAAAAAATGGTAAAGGTCCTATGCCCTTACCTGAACCAACGAGTTATTGTTGAGGTAGGTAAGGTATCTTTCATCGGTCATTCAAGTCGAAGTTGACGAACACTCTTGAGAAGCACTCACCATTCTCTCGGGCATTTAAGTGCACCATTATAATCAAACGTTTGCATGATTTCGTGTGGTTAACAACCTCAATCATTAACTTAAAAAAATAGTCACATTCCAAATTCCTGGAAAGTAGGCACTTTCAAAGCTTTTGCGTAGGCGTGCAGGAGACCAGCAAATGCCTGACCCACACCGTGCCATTAGCTAGTGATATTCGGTGTAATCAAAGCAGAGCATGAATGAGAGAACCAAGACTTAAATCCACTCCCATTCGCATTCACATATGCTTTTGTCGCTGTTGCATGCCCGAAGACGTTGCTTGTGAAATTTTCAAAAAGGAAAGAGCAAAAGGCGATCGATGTGGGGCAAAGGATGCCAATGCAGTAGAAAAATCGACCCCTCTACGCAACGGCGACTTTTGACGCAAATCCGCATCGCCACTTCCGCTGCTGTTAGCAACAAAAAACCGCAAATTGCACGGCACCTCCCTCCAAAGGAAACCTCATGGTAGATAGGGAGTTAGATATATGTGTCGAGCCACCCCTTTTCGATTGCATTAAACAATTTTCGTAATTGGGAGCCTTTTAAAAGAGAAAGGGAGGGAAAATATTATTGCGTCGCGTGCTCGGTTCACATAAAAATCATGCAGACCGAACCATTAAGCTTTCATGAATACATTTTCTCATTTTGAAGAGAGAAGGAAATATTTTAATGAATCCGCATAGAAGGTTGTGTTTGTGTGTGTGTGTGTGTTTGTTGGCCAAACTAATTAGTCAATTTACCCGCGATATATGTCTATGATTTCTCAAATTTGAAAGCCGCTATTTATTTTTAGTCGTAGAAAGCCTTAATTTAGTATTTTATTTTATTGAGTTTATTTCAATGATGGGATCATTTTTTAGGTTCAAAAACCTTATAATTAGTTATATTCTAGTCAAATCTTCAAAAAATCCATACAAATAAATGACAAATGGCTTAATAACCATTCGATGAATATTTTATACAATTGAAATTACTTTAATGTCACCAACGTACCGACGAAATCCTGATATACCGATGATAATAATTTCTTTCACTTACTTCTTATCTACATAGTTTTTAATTGTAGCCTATCGTCTATAATCCAATTTTAAACATGAAAAATTTGCCGAGTGCATATCATATTAAATAATTCAATAATCCATCGATTATGACAATGTGAGAATAATATTCTTAGGCACAGAACATAATATACTTATGTACTGTATTCTAATAAATTTCCGATTCCAAAAACAAAAGCCCTTGAATCAATTTTTTTACTAGATTTATGCATCATGCAGAGAGGTCTTATTACAAATATGGGTATCACCTCAAATAGTGAGTTTAATAATTGTTTTTGAGAAAATAAAATTTTTATTATTCAATAAATATCGTAGGATGGACCTCTATACCGGTGACAACTCTACTACTCATTCTTTAGGATACCAGAACGAATAAAGGGAATATATTTCAATCAAGGATAGCCAGAAAATATACTTGATTCAAAGTGTCCACGTAAAGACTACTGTCTATTGTTTTCCGCTACATTTACGTTTTCATGCCCAGGTTTACAACTTAAACTGTTCTCCTCTTCATCTGATAGGATCTAATATTCTCAGTCAGGGTCTCTGTTCAACCTATTTCCCTGCCCCCAAATCCCTTTCTAAATAGGAACAAGAATTTTGTATCGGTTTAATATCGACTACGTCCATCCTATCTCCAACCTCGATCTCTCGAATTTAACCGCTTAATCTTTTGGTTAACGGTCAAGTTTCCAAACCGCACACGGTAGATATCCGATCTGCTCTCAACCCCTCTCATTCATAAATTAAATCCTCCCCTTTCCTATAGAATCCTATGCACTTACTTAAACGAAAATATAAGTGAAATTCCTTAACAACAAATCGGTATTGCTTGAAAATAATTCCATTGCAATTACAAAAGGATTTTGTTTTCGTCTAAATGATTTCGTTCAAGTTCAAGCGAATCCACTATAAAGGTCACCTTTCCGTATATTCCGAGAAAAAAAAATATATGATACAATAATATTAAAAAATATGTTTAATTCTTCCGATGATAAAAAATGAATTCCATACAACGATAATGTAGTAAAAACGTAATTATGAATCTTCCACGCTAGTTATTGACCCCTAAGAATGTCAAAAACTATTTATCGTATTAAATGTCAGAAATATTATGTTATAATAATTATGGGTGCTGGAATATGTTCTTAATAACTCACCAACTGTTAAATCATATTTTATTGATGCAATGTATTGCTTTTTATCATACCTTGTCAGGTCGCTTTTAAGTTTGAAATGTTCATTTGTCAATTTTACCTGAAAAGACAGGGTAATGGAAGTAAATACAGCTTGGGGGAATATTTAACTCAAAACAAGTAACGCACCCAGATGGGCGTAAGTAAGGTCATAATTTAAGCCTCATTATTTTATCAAATCAATTATTTAGGGGGATCTTTGTCCCAAATGAAATCACTAACACATTTTGATAAATATTTCATTAAAATCCTTGAGTGCATCCTTTACAACTATTTTCAAATTAACGTCAATTCCAAAATTATTTTTAGGCAAAATAATCTGCAATGTTATAAAATTAATTAAATTGTATTAATTATTCCACTAATTTATCTGCTGAAAGTGATTTAGAAGAAGAATGATGTACGATACAATTTTCATATTTTCTCTTATTTTAAAAATTTCATCCGTATGTAGACAGCTTGTGAGATACTGCAACTTGAATTAGGGTTTACCAACTGACCACAAGAATTCTTAAATTATTCTTATCGTTATAACAAGATATACATTTACTTTAACCAGTTCAATAAATTAGTTCATTAGTTCGGAACTAATTGAGTGTCCCATCAATCATGTACGATTGTTAAGTGCCAACTTGAAAAGTATCCATTTCTCCAAAAGAATTTACTTCAATTTGAAGGAGAGAAGAGATTGAATGGCATGGCCACCCATTGATGCGGATAAGTTCATTTTTCTGAAAACTATTACTTTTAGAAGACCAAGACAAAAATCAGAATACTGCGTCATCAATAATGAGTGGTAATGAGTTAATGAATAAATACTTGCTGTTTAAAAATGCTAGCGCTAATTTAGTAATGAAATATGCTCGTTTTATGAAAGTTTCATTATATTTTTCTCCCAAAAGACCACATACGGTCTTTTCGTGTAAAATAGTTGACAGAATTGCTTATTACACCATTACTCTAAGCTATTCTGCATAAAAAGCCTTAGAGCCACGGTAGTGTAACAATTCAAAGAAACTTAAAAAAACCAATACTTTGAAGGTTTTATGTAAAAGATGTCTCCGACGCATTGATATATGATTAAGAAAACATTCTACAGTTCGTTTTTATGCGCGCATTGATAACTCTAATTTACTTGAAAAGTTTTGTTTTCAGGTAATTGTAACAAGTTGTCCAGACTCATCGAGTTTTCCAAAACACTCAACGCTTTTCCAGAATTTCCAAGTTTTTGGAAACTCTGAAAGTAAAACGGATAGGAGAAACGGAATTTGAGCAAAAATAAAGACTGATAATATTAACCGATGTAATTTACCATGATAAATCCACTTATTTAAGTTTCACTCACTTTTGATGTTTTTAATTTTCCCTAAAAAATAAATCAGCTATCAGGAGCCTTCAATTCATCCCTCCGCCTATGTGAAGCGCGCAGCATATGTAAGTTGCGGGTTGCCAACGTTTAGGGATATACGCATACTAGGTACTTCGCATTAAATCGGTCCTGAGTTTCGACTTTTGGTTTTAAGTGACTTTATGTTTAGCTTAATTGAAATTTTTTGTCAATAACAAAAATAAATCATTAATTTTTCGCACCCTTTTCACATTTCATATTTAGACGCCAGTGTATCCGCCTAAACGTCAGTGTATTTCTCCGCTTGGGGAATGTATATAATTAACTAATAGTGATAACAAATAATTTCCCGATATTTCCCTTAGATGCGATATTCATACACAACTAGTTCCCCAATATATGACGATAACTATGCCTATTTTTGGCATTCTACAGCTTTGCACAACTAAATAAAATATAGTGTCAATTCCTTCCACGTGTCGCTGCACTCATTCTTTATATTATTCGAATTGGGCTTTATGTATCAAAACATTCAAAATTCTTCGAAATAACGCCGTTCTCTTAAAATGCATAATATTTAGCAATAGAAAGGTTCGTTTTGGTTTCCCTTCTCTGACATTAAATTATCATACCAAATTCTTTCTAGCTTGCTTAATTAAGATGAAAAGAAGCACACTAGTATATTTCTTGAATGTGTGTTCAAATTTGGTTAAACAAATTTAAAGAAGTTGGAGAGCAACTCCTATTGTAAAAATTTACAAACATTGCAAAAGGTTCCACCCATCTCAACAGCAAAATCATTCGTTTTCATTTCCTTCGTGTGTCAAATGGTTTTCATTATTTTTAAAATAATATAAAACCACTTCTCATCAAATGGAAACAAGGCTAACTCACGTGGAAAACATTCTCAAATAATTATTCATTGAGAAACCCTTCCATGGATGCTCATATTTCACCGAAGAACTGAAATTTCCTGCTGAAAGTCATTTGAATATTTTGATCGTAAAGGAACGAGTATGATTGATTTTGCAATAGTTGGAATTTTTTCCAGTGGAACCATTGTCTATTCCAGGAACTTTAATGAGATTCTTTCAATTTATTAATTCATTTTTTCCTACCAGAATGATCTAAAAAGTTCCCATAACTCAGGCAAAAGTCAAAAAATACTTTTCTTGTTACCAGCAGAGCTTGGGTCCAGTATATTCAGATTTTTAGTAACAAACAAGGAAGATGGCTTTAAATCCCTCTTTTAATATTCCAGAAATAATTTGAAACATATATATTGGTTTAAATTATTATTGTAACCCATTTTTAATTATTAAATTAACAATAAAATAAATGCATAAAACTATGAAGAAGTCTAGCTACAAATGCACCACCACCCATACTTTTTTCTGAATTAGAAAATTAGCCAGAGTCAAGTTGACTAGAATAGTTGACCTAAATATTTTGATTCCGTTGTAACGCATTGTTTTAAAATGTCCAAGTTATTTGGCATTGAGAATTTTACATAACGATTTTAGAACCATGGGAGCATTTACAACTTAAAAGAAAAGAATTTGACGAGATTTGGTCAAATATTATCAATTTGGTTTCCAAGAAATACTTATTCCACTCTTTCTATGCCAAGCATATTCATACTCTATGGATACTCCATGTCCGCGACGATTTACTTTCAATTCAGGAGCCACGGTAGACACATTCCATCCTTTAATAGGTCAAACTGCCATTGCCTCACATACGCGAGACATTCCGTTGAACTCTTCGTTCGTTTCGGTAATAGGAACATCGACCATCCTCCTCTACCACGAAGAATGAGGCTAACAATCTTTCCAAATACTCTGTAAGACCATAAAGATCGCATTTTGGATCTTCTGGGCTCTTACAGACAGCGAGAAATAGAATTCCTCAGATTTTAACTCGCAAAAGTGAGCTGCAAAATGATTCCAAATGTGGGGCAATCCCCTTTGACAAAAGGGACTGTTTCAATCAGAATGGTATGGTTTCCAGTTAGTTATCTCCAAGGTCTTTAGCTAAGTTTTCACGTATTCGAACATGTGCTTATCTAATTTAGAGCCTCTATTTAGAAATTATTAAATAAATATTCAAAGTAATATTAAAAAATAGAAAAAAGAGGTAAACAATGAGTGAATATCGATGAAACTGTGTATATATATATATATATATATATATATATATATATATATATATATATTATTATTAGGTAATCTACCGGTTAAGGTAGGTTTTTGGATGGACACAACTATCAAATATACATTTTGTGACTCCCCACCTAGCAAACTAATCTATATCAGGTCCCTCTTCATCTCGGTGTACTTCTTTCCTCCTTTCATCCCGTCCAACATCCCTATCCTGTTCCTCCCCTTACCACGCTTGCCCAACATTCTCCCCTCTATTACCCTCTTCAACATTCCACTACCGCTCAATACGCCTTTCATCCATTTTTCCTGCCTCCATAGGATTTCTCTCAACAAACCCCTCTCCTCACCCACCATTTCCAGTACTTCCTCATTTGTTTTCCTTTCGGTCCATTTCACCTTCTCCATTCTTCTCCACACCCACATTTCAAAAGCCTCCAATCTACGTCTATCCTCCTGCTTCAGCGACCACGTTTCCGCGCCGTACATAGCTACGCTCCATATCAGAGTTTTTACGAGTCTTGTCTTAACATCCCTACTCAACGTCCCCGTCATCAACTCCCTCCTCCTTGAGAAAGCCTCCTTGCCTAGCGCAATTCTTCTCCTTACGTCCCTACCACTTTGACCGTATTGGTCCAAAACACTTCCGAGATATGTAAACTGCTCTACCTGTTCTATTCTTTCCCCGCCTATTTTAATATTTAGCTTAGCCTTTTTCTTTC
Source organism: Hetaerina titia (assembly GCA_037158775.1). Taxonomy (NCBI): domain Eukaryota; kingdom Metazoa; phylum Arthropoda; class Insecta; order Odonata; family Calopterygidae; genus Hetaerina; species Hetaerina titia. Next base: position 23,346,925 of record CM073773.1, read on the forward strand.
TGGAAAATCGCATAACCTTTGTTTTATTAATATTGATTCTCATCCCATATTTATCGCACTGAACCTCCAATTCACTCAACAATGCTTGCAACCCCTTTGCTGACTGAGCAACTAATGCTTGGTCATCAGCAAACCTAACCGATTTCACGAGTTCCCCTCCGACTTTCATTCCTACCTCCAGTTCTTCCCATGCCTCTTTAATCATTTCCTCTACATATACGTTGAACAGTACCGGTGACAATGGGCAACCCTGCCTTACACCTCTTCCTAACACTGCCCATCCGGACTCTCCGTTCCCCACTCGCACCTGAGCAGTCTGGGACATGTTCAGGTTGCGGATCAGTCTCCTGTCCCTCCAATCCATTCCTATTTTCTGCAATACACGCATTAGTTTTTCCCAATTCACTCTATCAAACGCTTTTTCGAAATCTACAAAACAGGCAAAAACGTCCTGATTGTATTCTATATTCCTCTCGACTAGTGATCTCATTACTGCAATGGCATCACGCGTACCTCTTCCTTTCCTGAACCCAAACTGATCATCCCCTAAGTAATCATTTGCCTTACTCTCTATCCTTTTGTTGATGATCCTGAGAATAACTTTAGCTGCGTGGGATATCAAACTTATTGTTCTGTAATCCTCACATGACGAAGCCTTTGCCTTTTTTGGAATAGGAACTAACACCGATCTCACAAAATCTTCCGGCCAGGTTCCTTCCTCATAGATACTACGAATCAGTCCATATATGGCCTTTTTCCCACCTTTCCCTAACCATTTCAACATTTCTACAGGAATATTGTCCACCCCCACAGCCTTATTTGCTTTCATCTCCTTTAAAGCCCTTTCTATTTCATCGTCGAGTATGCCTGGACCTAAGCTATCTTCTTCTACGTCATGTTCCTTTTCTATGTCTAACCTTGTCGGCCTAAGTTCTTTACCATACAGTGTTTCTATATATTCCTTCCATCTCTCTTGGATTTTTCCTGGTTCAACTATTATCTTACCCCATTTATCTTTAACTGTTAGCACAGCTCTTGCCTTCTTACTTCCCGATAATAACTTAACCTTGCTGTATAGAGCACCAATTTCACCCTTCTTCTGTAAACTTTCCATATCCTCGCATTGCGTTTTCCACCATTCTTCTTTTGCTTTATTTGTGGCCCTTCTCAATTTATTGTTTAACTCTTTGTACTTCATTTTGCCTAACTCTGTGTTTACATTTTTCCATCTTCTTCTCTCATCCATCTTCGCAATCATCTCATCCGTTACCCATGGTTTCCTTATCCTTTTCCCGTTAACGGTTCGTATAGTGTCTTTAGCGGCTTCCAATATCCCTTTCTTGATACATTCCCATTTTTCCTCGATAGCACTCAGTTCTTTACCGTCATCCATCATTTTCTCTACAGCCTCCTGATACTCCTTCTTCGTTAATTCATTAACTGCTTCTAAATTCCATTTTTTAACCCGCCGCCCTTGCCTTATCTTCTTGAAACGAACATTACATTTCATAACAACTAAATTGTGGTCAGAGTCCGCATCCGCTCCTGGGAAACTGTGCGAATTTATCACACTGTTCCTAAACCTGTGCCTAACCATAATATAATCTAACTGATACCTTTCTGAGTCACCTGGCATTTTCCATGTATACCTACGCCTTTTGTGGTGTCGAAACCATGTGTTAGTGATGACTAACCCCTGTCTCCTGCAGAATTCAATTGCTTTCTCCCCGCGTTCATTCCTCGTGCCTAACCCATAGTCCCACACCTCACCACCATCTCTTCCTTCGCCTACCGTCGCATTCCAATCCCCCATCACTATCAAATGTTTCCCTGCAGGAACACTCGCGATGATATCCTCTAACTCATCATACATCCTATCGACTTCTTCCTCCTTGTGGTTGCTCGGTGGCATGTATACCTGAATAATAACCAAGTTCGTCGGCTCTGCTTTAATCTCTACGAGTAAAATTCTATCCGTCGCTTGCTTTATGTTGACTACGCTTCTTCCTACCCCTTTATTTAAAATTATGGCAACCCCTCGTTGGCTCTCGTCCCCGCCGCTATATATTACTCTATAATTTTCACTCCAGTAATCCCCGCTATCCTTCCATCTCACCTCGCAGAGGCCTAAAACATCTATGTTACCTCTTTCCATCTCTCGCTTAATATTTTCTAATTTGCCTCTCCTCAACATTGTCCTGACGTTCCAGGTTCCTATTCTAACTACTTTCGCCTTCTTCTGAGTCTTCTGTCCTGCTGAAGTTATTTCTTCCCTGCAAGGGTTTCGTGGGATGACGACCGCGGAAGCCTTGCCTCTCCCGCTGCCGGGCACGACACACGGCCTCTTGGGCCGTGTCCCGTAGTTGCCAGGACTCATATTATCTATAGTGCCCATCATAATATTCTTGGGAATCATAATTGAGGTGGTTTCCCGTTGCCTTCCTCAATAGTGTTTTTAACGTGACACCATCACTTAATGGCCGCCCCACTGGGGTCAGACGCCATTGCAGCCGCCTCACATATATATATATATATATATATATATATATATATATATATATATATATATATATATATATATACATATATATATATATATAATGTAAATTCGCTAACTAGCGACAAACACAGAAACTAAAACATATGAAAGAGGAACTCACTGTTTCTCGAATTTTCGGTGGTGCAACCACCTTTCTCAAGAGGAAATAGGAACGTAACTGAGGCAGAGGAGGGCCCGAAAGCAGTGGTAGGAAGGAGTGGTCCCCTTCCTACCACTGTTTTCGGGCCCTCCTCTGCCTCAGTTCTGTTCCTAATTCCTCTTGAGAAAGGTGGTTGCACCACCGAAAATTCGAGAAACAGTGAGTCCCTCTTTTATATGGTTTAGTTTATGTGTTTGTCGACTAGTTAGTGAATTTACATTATTGTGCACGTTTATATATATATATATATATATATATATATATAAATTATAAACAAGTTATCCTTATCAAAAAATTGAGCCGAAATACGAATTTGAGCTAATTTTATTTTCAACCAAAATAAGAAAGCGGTTTTTAGCTTAAACAACCTGCATTCAAGTCTCATGGAAACTATAATTTTATGCATTTTTACCTTATAAATGAACACGCACTTATCGCGCAAATGTTACTCCAGTGCGACTACGTATCCCTCCCAGTAATCTATCTGAACTTAACAAGAGTAACCGCCTAACACAGCGCACAGGTGTTTCGCTTACTATTCATGAACACTGTTTATTCTTCCAATCCCCTTTGATAAGTTCAATAAATTGCGCTGAATTCATCGTAAAAAAGAATTTCTAGGATAACGATTGACGCCATAAAACGTTACAATCAACATGAGCTCAAGCATTCATTATCTTTTAAGCATAGGCTTTAAATCAAGATAAATTGCTTTTAAGTTGTAGATTGAAATATTTGAGGGCATGTGCTACAGCGAGATTGCTTTTCATTCTAAAAATAAATCCAAACATTCATTTAGAAGTTACGGCACCAGTATTTCACTCGAAAAGACGTGCGTCCTCAACGCTAATGCTTTGGCGAGTCCGTCGTTCATTCCCGTATTAATTAGTGAAATGCCTCAGCCTTACGCTGCAACACAATCTCGACATTTGCTCTTAAGATTCTTGCAAGTGAAAATATCACCATCGGGACTATCGCAATTCTGTGGCAATCGATGGCTTCTCTCAATTCCAATAGCAAATTTTATTGAAATATTCCACATTGGAAATGGGTAGAATTTCGTCAGACAATCCAAAAGTCATTCCCGTACGTTCAAAACAACAACAAGCAATCATAAGTGGAAGCAGTGCCCGAAATTACAAAATAATTAGTTTCTGAAAATCACGTCGCGATTTGAGCCACGTTTGTCCTTTAAGTGAACTCCCGCAAATTGAATGTCGGTCTATGTAACTGAGGAAAAGAATATAAACTCTTGAAATTAAGTATTGTGTTACATCAAAATTATTTCTTTAATCAAGACAATCATCATAATTTATTTGATTCCACACCTGATTACCACCATTTGGCACAACATGTAAATTATTCCATCCGCAATAGTTTATTCCCTCCGAATGCAAAATTTAGCTTGAACTAACTGTTCAAACTTCTCGAGAATGCTATTAATTTTGATCTTCTGAGGTTTACCTTCACCGCATAGTAAAGATGTTAACTCTAATATGCCCTAGCTGATTAGAACAAAATGTATAGCATGTATGGAAAAATACTGCTCTAATTCATTCCAAAGTATTGAATCACTTAGTATTTTTAAATCACTGCATGTCACGGCCCTTTCAGAATTTTATTCCCAATATTTGTATGCGCTTTCTTGTAATTTAATTTTCTATTATGCAAGAGTATGTTAAATGCATCCAGTCAGATATTACATATTTTCAACCATTTCAGCATGCGCAGATTTATGCCATTCACTTCAAATAATTCAAGATTTAATGATGGCCAATATTTTCGTGAGAATCAATGTACCTCCTCCTAACATATTATAAAAATACGATGAGGAATTATTCTAAAAATATTCCATTTATCTAAAAAATATATTAGCCTGCTAGCGCAAGTCCCAGTTGAAAACAACGTACCTCTATAATGTCATTCATTGAGCGTAAGCACAGATCTCGGCATCGCTCCAAATAAATGCCTGAATTCTTTGAATAATTCTTTGTAGTCTAATAAAAAGTCCTAGTACAACCTTGAGGTCATGCGACATACTTAAAAATGCATTCTTAAACCGCGGAAAATACACCGAGTTTTGGCTTTCACTACCCTAGGAATTTCCTTTTGTGTCACGAAAAAACATTTCCTCAAGATTTAAGACGCGTAACTGCTTGCTAAAATCTCAATTTAGGTGTGTTTTTATTATACTCAAGAAAACTTTCGTAAAAACACCTTTTCCTTACTTCTTGTGTCCAAAATTAGTCAAAATTAATAGAATCATCCAATTTCTCCCGTGTCCCGGATGTCTTTGTTTTAGCAGCATAACCTCTTCAATAATAATCAGTTTTTATCATACATATTTTAACACTTCTAAACTTGTATTTAAACCTGTATTAATTGCCATAATTTAAGGAGACAAAAGAGTCCCACATCCGCTGAAACAGGCAAAATGTTTTGTTTGCGAAAAGTAAGTTGCCAAGAGGAAACGTTGATTTTAGAAAATCGATTTCTATTCCAGGGTACTTCCATTTTAAAGGAGTGTCAAATTAAGACTAAATTTCAGAAAAATCTTTTCTCCAGAATCAGGAAAGGAAAGTAAATCATATTGTGCAGTGATGATGAATGGCAAGATTGAACGCGCACCACTAGGAGAAATGTTCCTTTTCCCACCCCGCTACTAATCCCTCACCTATGCGAAGGGTACATTAATAGAATAGATCCGAGGGATAACTTCTAATCAAATCAACGAGCATCCCCAAATTCCGTTCCCAAACACGTAAATATATTTCACCCACCTTCCCGAGTCCACTACATAATAAACCCTCCCTTCAAACACCCTTTTGTCCTCCCTTCTCTTTACACGTGGGTATTCATTAGCTTTTAAGCGTAATTAAATCAGCCACACTCCGAAAGGTTTTTGTCGGGGAAGAACAATTGAGAGGAGAGAAAGAGAGGACACTCCCCTTCCCCTTTTCCAGTCCATCGCCTTCCCCCTTTCTCAGCGTCTCAGTCTCCTCGAGGGCACCGTCGTTGCTTAGAGACGTCCGCTTTAAAAACGCAACACACATTACACCCGGCTAGCCTTTAACCCTATTCATCCGCCCGCCCTTCCCCACACGCTGCTGCCCGCGCCTCCGTTTTTCTCCACCCGCGTTAATTCCTTCCTCCCCTTTCCGCCGCTGCTCCTTCCGACGAAATTTTTGCGCGGCACGGCGCCCCATCGGACGGCCAGAGCGACCGGAGACGGCCCTGAGAGAGGGGCAGAGAGGCACGATGAGGGTGAGGGGGAGCGAAGAGGGGGGAGCTGGGCACCCCAGGCTGGAAAAACCACGAGTCTAAAACCATTACGAAATTAAAATGGGGAACTAAGTGAGGGGAGGCGGCGGCGTATGGGGATGGGAAGGATGGGTCGGGGGAGCGGCGAGGTCGGAAGGGGAGGACCGGGGGACGAGCGAATTGGGAAGGCATAAAACCGGAAGAGGGGGCGGAGAGAGGGGGCGGAGAGAGGGGGAGGAAGAATGAGGATTGTGAGGCGGAGGGAGAGGATCAGGGCGAGGAGGCGGGGGAAGAGGGGGACGTGATGGGAGGGGAGGGGAGGTTGGGGAAGGGACGAAGGGGAAGGGCAGTGGTGGGTCAAGGGGGAGCCAGGGGAGTGGGTCCCGGAGGGATGGGAAACACGCCGGGGGAGGTTAGGGGGTTACGAGGGCAGAGCGAGAGAAAGAGAGAGAGGGGAGAACGGGAGGCGGCACTGTAAATAGTGCTCTCGGAGTGGGGACGAAGAGGCAATTCCAGGAGGAGTAGCCGTAACAGGCCGCTCTGGGAGCCGCCACGGGGCGAGCGAGGAAGGCGGAGGGAGGGGGAGAATTTGCACGAAAATGTATTTTCCATCCCCAAAGGGCAGCAAAAATCACGGTTAGTGGTGCGTACTCCGATTTTTTCGAAGCCATTCGAACTTTTGTTGAAACCGTGTAGACCCCGAGTCGGACACGGGCCGCCGCAAAACAACGGCGAAGTCGATATAAGCCGACGAATCTCATTGAGCGTGTGCAATGCAAAAGGCCCGGAGTGTGCTGGTTAAAAACACCAGATATGAATACGAGCACGATGAGTGGAGGCAAGTCCACGGCTGCTGCAAACCACTTAGAGATAGAGGGAGTGCGGCGGCTAGCGTCAGGAATGCGGACCTAAGCTCAGATTTCGGTTATGATACCACATGACAGCAGCTTTTACCTAATTCAGTGCCAAATTACTACATGAATAATTATATTTATTCATACAACACAATGTTTATGCAGATTTTCTTTACTTAATCATGCACGTATATTTCATAGCGTTCTATAATTCTGCACTTAGCTAAATTAAATTTCACATAGATTTTTTCTGTTTAGTTATTTCTTTAAAATTAGGAAGTTATATTAATTGAAGATCCACGTTTAATCAAAACTCATAAGAAGACTATAGAATTTTCTTCCATATAACAAACATTTTTAATATAGCTAACAGAAAGACAATTTGTTGTACGACTTAATTCTTCTTGTGGCACTGACAACGAGAGTAGGCAATCTATAAAAGTATTATGAGGACACAGAAAACCATTTTTAAAGCTTGTAATTTATTTACAAAACGTGTCAGTGTATGATGCTTGATTTTCTTAATCAATTTAAATTATCTCCCGATATTTTTCATTTAATGTAGATTAACAGAGGAATCTACTCGGCAACAAATTTAACCCTTTTCACGGATGCACGTAATTTCACACGCAAATATGAGAGAATGTATGTGACATTTATTTGATTCCCGAGGATCAAAATCGAATAAAGAAATATTCTAATGAGAACCACCATAGTAAATGGGTGACGATAAGAGAATCAAACCCCGCATATATTCATGTGTACCATACGTTTCCAGGGCTCATCAAGGACAAATTTGGAGACTTGAGCCCTGACCTACCCTAGGGTTTTCATCCACTCACATAATTGCCAATTTACTTTAAAAACAATCGATACTCGAAATCGCTTTTTAAAATCCTCTCTCAATTTAATGACTGCTCTTGAATTAATCGACAATCAATATCTTGGAGGCTCATTAGTCTATTCGCCAATGAGTGGATAATTCAACGTTCATCACAGCGAACGTTACCGGAACCCACTGACTCGAAAATATTAGTTTTCAAATTTTTATTTTATACTCTTTATTGATGAATGGTTACATTCAATAATCATGAACGTAATAACTGACTTGAGCGAGCGTTGTATTAAAGTATTATTTTCTACCTAAGAATTAAATTTAACACCGGTACACTACCATTATGCATCCCCGCGGGCTATATTTATTGGTGGATAAACTTCCGATTTCAGAGGTCAAATTTGGTCATCTTTCCATTGTGTTACAAATTTAAGTGGAATAAAAATGTTTTGAAGAGCGGATTATATTTGGTAATACAATTTGTTACCTAAACTAAATCAGTATCGAACTACAGTATTTCAATTACACTTAACCGTTGTATTTTCAAGATCAATAACACTAATAATTTCATTGCTATTTTGTTCATTTTAATAATTTTCAATTTTTTTGCATATCGTAATTAAAAATTTATGGAGGCAGGAAAAATGGATGAAAGGCGTATTGAGCGGTAGTGGAATGTTGAAGAAGGTAATAGAGGGGAGAATGTTGGGCAAGCGAGGAAAGGGTAGGAACAGGATAGGGATGTTGGACGGAATGAAGGGAGGAAGGAAGTACACAGATATGAAGAGAGACCTGATGTAGAGTAGATTGCTGGATTGGGTTTTGTTTGGAGTTACAAAATATTTATTTGATAGTTGTGTCCATCCACCTAACCTTTATTAGGTAACCTACCTTAACCGGTAGATTACCTAATAAAAATTAAAAATTTGTCTGAATCTTTTCTACTCTCAGCGATAGTAAAGTCTCTTGAAATTTTACGTTATCGTTAAAACGGTCAGTCGACCTGAAAATGAAAAACTGCCAATCATGTTCCTGGTCTCAGCTTGGGACATGGCCTACATATATAGAATGATCCTACGCTATCTTAACCTCAGCTTTACGATAAACATTATGACGCTCCTTATAAGTTTCATTCACCACATACTGCTTTAAATGTGTGCATAGTTAATAATAGAGTTCTAACTGTACTTAAGGACAATATTTTAGAGATATTTAACCTCAAGATCCGGACCAGCAGGCCATATTTTGTGAATACATTTCTTAATTCTTCAACCTATATTACTTAATTTGTTATATCAGATTAACCAAAGCCATCTCAATTGTTAGTCTCCCCTGTTCCAAGAAAGTCAGACTAACTTATTTAAGAAGGAATCATTTGGAATGTAAGGAAAAGGGCAAAGCTATAACAATACAGCCAACTTTGATTTATCCTGATTATTCTACATAAAAGTCCGAACCCGTTGTTACATACTTGTATGTTGTGCTAATAAGCAACCAAATCCCTACTTGAAAAATCAAAACTCAGTCATTTAAAGTTTTGAAAATCTCAAGTATATTCTGAAAAGATATCGAGCAATACATTCGATGTTTTTTGGCTTAACTTTGTGGAAATCCCCGTGAAGGATGACGCCGATGCGTCGAAACTAGTTTTACCGAGAACAATATTTAGTGGAATGATAATTTGTTTTTTTTTGCTTCAATCTAACAATACATTTAGCATGCAGTCATGGTTCACCCGTGCAAAATTCTCAGGCATACTAAGCAAATGCCCTTTGATATTCATTGAAATCATATTTTCGGTTACATTGCCCACTAGACTCAACCAGCAGGCAAAAATAAAATAAGAAAGTATTTGCGACAAAGCCTGTGCCTGAAAATACACAATTGGCTCAACTGTTCTCACAATCAGACAGTAGTCGCTCGAGGTAAACAATTGACGAACAACTTGAGTGAAATTAATTTATTCCAAAGTCGTCACTGCTTCACCATTATTATTCCATTATTATCAAAATACGAAACTGTTTGCTCTTCATATGTAATACTAGCACTTTGATATCATGCAATTATATTATGCAATCGAGGAGACGTTAAGATAAATGACACAGAGAAAAGCGTAGATTGTGAGATAATAATATTTTTTTAACTGATAAGGCGAAGGAAAGAAAAAGCAAGACCCACAACTAATCAATATGCATTCTCATTCGAACATAAAAAACAAGTGAGGTCGTCTGCAGTCCACAAAGTATAAAACGAGGAGGGAAAATACTAGCGTGCCGTGATCTTGAGGCTGCAAATCAACTTGTCCAGGAATGAAAGAATCGCGAGCTTCCTCCCTTTTTCAAGAACCGCCGTGAAACTCTGATCAGTCCTTGAAACTTTAAAATCCCTCGTCCTCCCTGTGTTTTACGCGTCTTGCGCAAATTCAATTTTGCGAGCAGTGAAAAAAAAAACTTCGCCCTCCTTTTTTTTAATTTCCGGCCCCTGTTATCTCAAGAGCGTACCTAATCCCTTAACTGCGTACCGTGAGCGCTATCCGCAGAAATCCGAGCAGGAGCATAATTTTTTTGTAAAAAAAAGACGAAACGCGGACGCCACAACCTTGCTGTAGCCGAAGTTGCGGCCACAGAAAAATATTTCCAGAGGGTCCTCCGTCAAAGACGGTCCACCGCCACAAAGGACTGCAAATACCACTCGCATACAAAAAAAAGTCGAAAGTTTTCAGTTAGCCCACTAAAAAGGACTGTTTCCCTTTCCCAAGCTAGCCACTCTTAAGTCTTCCTACGCCGAAATTTACGCTGCCGGTAAAAACGGAGGGGGTGGAGGGAGTAGGGGAGAAGGGGGCCAGAGTAGTATACCCTAAGGGGTACTTCGAACATCTCGAAAGACTCATTTGTGATGCCGGTATCGAATTCTATGCAGAGACGTGCGCAGGTGCAAAACATGGGATAAGATTCGGAAATGTACGAATTACGGTCTAGTCGATTACCTCATCTTTTGACGCACGCCTCTCGTTTCGAGAAAAAAACAATCACGCAAAAGTTCAGATCCAAATATCGGTCACATTAAAAGAATAATGCTCGCCTTAAATGAAATCCCATCGCCTCGTGGAGGGGTAGAGACATTCATCCGGGAATAAGAGAATGCGAACAGAACGCCAGCCATATCTATTTTGGTGACAAGTCCTCTTTAGTTTCCCCTTTCCGAACTGTTCAACTCGATCATCCCGACCTAGGCACTCGCACCTGATCCCTGTATTTTGGTATGAATGCAATGTTCGTGACTCCACTTCCAACTTTGGATTCCGGCACCATTTTTCCATCTATTTACAGCTTAACGTTCCAATGATTTCAGCTTCTGGTTACAGAGAAGACTTCATGAAAGCACCTCCCTTGAATGAATCCTTTTTTCAATGAAATTTCGCCGCTGCACATATTTGCTGTACTTGTTTTCCTGAGTACGTGTATATACTTTGTGACATTGCATTATTTAAAAAAGAGAGTTACATATTCCCACTATTGACATTTGCAGTTGGTTTTAAATCACAACTGAGCCTTTCCGCATGACTAAGAATGTTTACTGCGCCATGCCATGAAATATTTGTAGCATAACAGAGGTATTGGTGGGGCGTAGTAATGTAGAGCAAGATGAAATGAGAAAGTCCATCACTTCTTTTCGTTCAAGTTACACAGAGGTCAGGAACATAGGTCGTGGGTTTACAAGACAATCCTACATTGTAAGATTTTCTACTGAAATAAATTAGACTAAATGAAGGATGTATTTGGTATCATACTAAACGTTTTGTGCGATCTAGTTTCCCACTTAACTTTTATATTGCAGAACTTTCGATTTTCGAATAAATCTAATGAAATCTAGCTATACGAGAACATTTTATCTCTTTTTCCGGCAACTGAGAATGTTCATCACATCCGTGAGAAGAGAAGTATAAATCCGAAGATTTCATTTCTATTTAAATCGATTCCATGTGATCAATGTAAACCAATAACATTTTCTTCGAATGGAAATAAAAGTCAATATCTTCAAATAAATAGTCATCAAATCTAGTATTTGCTAAAAGGTAAAGTTTTAGGGCACCGTTAAATCAGTGGAACTACAGCGAAAAATAGGAAAATGATGCAATGGAAAGAGATTGATTCCGTTCAAGTCCCACTTTTTTCATCGCTCGTCAAAAAAATAATGCGGAAATCTTCCAGCGGTTATTCGGAGAGGAGAAGGAAAGGATAGGACGTTGATATTGTCAAGACTGTGTCGGGGGGTTGATGGGATGACACGTCGATGAGCCGAGAGATGACGGATATACGTGCCGGACTCGGATCGAATGAGGCGGGCGACGTTATGATCCGTATTAGCGAGCGAAGCAGGTTTTGACGAGGCGCAGTCAATTTAAACTAGCCAAATATGGGTAAATGCGATTTTTACACAATTTATTTATTTATCGCTTTACGTCAAATTTTTCGGTCGTGGTGGAACTTATTTATTTCCTCACGAATTAAAAAAACCGCGCTTTGCTTACTTCTTGTAACAAAATATTTTGACACCCAATAATCTTACATTTTAGATGTAAAATTAAATAGATAATATCACATGTAAACGAAACATCAGCATCAAAGACCCATATTTTTTTAATTATCCATAATTTGCCGATAACCAACCTCAGAGAAGAAGGTTCGATACATCGAAAAAATGTAACTCCATACATCTAACGGGAAACTCAAAGCGTGAGCAATTTCGTACCTATATTTTGCAACTATCTGGACGTTACAAAATGCAACATTTATTCATTGTCCTTAAATCTGAAGACGGTATGTTAACAATCATCCATTCCTATCTACCAAGTAATAACTCTCTTCCACTTTGATAACTCTTTCGCATCAACCTTCCTTTAATGAGTGTACATCTCAATAAATAATTTAGAAGTCGAATTTTATAAAAGAAAAGGACGGGTTTGTAAATTTATTGAGAGCCAAGAAAATAGATGGAGTATATTTATTGAATATTGACTTTTAGCGTTAAATTTTTTATTTAGCTAATTACTTTGTGAATAAATAACAAAAAATCATAGGGGACTGGATGGCTGATTGGTTATATTAACTTTAATACCACACCAAATCCCATGCAGAGTGAATAGTCTCCTAAAAGCTCCGGATGATTAATTCGAGCCGAGAAAAAAGTACCGAAAAATCGATTAAGGAAAAAAGAGATGCTAGAATGACAAACATTATTGAAATTACGTGGTAGAGGTCAGGAAAATAATGCTATTGATCGCGGAAATTTCAAAGAAGGAATTGTATCAATTCCATTTATATATATTTACTTTAAATAAATTAAGGTGTAAATCTTACAGATATATTGAATTTTTCAAAGGTGCATAATTAGCAGTTCGCCCTCCGATAACAAAAGTTGTAGAACGAAGTACTTCAAGGTTTTCTAAATGCCAAAAGACATGTCATTTTCATTTTTGAAATAGGCAACACATGAGAAAAGGAAGTGAAAGGGAATTGGAAGCGGGTGAGTTAATAAAAGTACACGTTGAAGGACATCCCTCGATGCGATAAGTCTTGAGAGATTTGAAGACCTAGCAATACAACGAGTTTTCAACGTGAAAACTAGGACGCGTTCAAGTTTCAACGAATCGACAAGCCCTACGCGAGATGTGACCGCACCACTAAGATGAGTTTCATAAAATCTGTCATTTTTAAATCATATTTAGTCCAACTTTCGTGCGAATTATTGGAGTAGCAACTCCGATATTGAGTTTGAAATTGAACGAAAACAGGTAAAATCACTATCGTATAATGTAAATAATAGTAATAAAAACCACTAATATTATTCACAACCTGGAAATCAGCTCACGATATTTTTTCTATCTCGGGACAATTGCACTGTTTCAGTATTCTCTTTCAAGATTGCTTGAATGAAATGATCATGTTTTAAAGATGAAAAGAAAATTAAAACTATTTGTTGTAACTAAATTGATTAAACGAGCTAAATTGGATTATTTTGCTGCTTCAATATAATTTTCTTGTGATTTATGCGCCCTGTAGATTTAATTTTTTAACCGCAATTAAATAGTATAAATTGCTTTATCTTGAATGAAATCTCACTTTCAATGGTACTCATCCTCAACAGACGGAATTACAATTGTCACGGAAATTCATACACCTCATTAGAATCAGCATCATTAGCAGACCGATATTCAATATTTGAGGGTAACATTGTCAGAGGTTCCAATACTGAAGGACTGCAACCCCAGCGTTTCTTCCCCCCTTCGGTCGATTTCAAGCCCTCCAACACCCTTTCCCCTCATGGCAAGAATCTAGTTCATGAGGTTCCCTTAAGAAGCTCACCGAAAGGATGAAATGACAAGTCTATTTGCATCTAGAAGACGCTAATTCGCCTAGTTCTATAACTCTTGCAAGCGAAGGACGAGCCGCTCATTAAACACTTCCAAAAAATGCTTAAGAAGTCTTAAAGTTCCACTCCATCATTTCTGTAAGTCTTCTTCGGGTATTCACTGTGCAATTTCAGAATCACAACGTGGCTCTAGGTTGTTTCAACCCTAAGTGGGAATTCTCAAAAAGATTCTTTAGAAAAACAATTTCTCGGACATTCAAGAGTATTGTGTTGATATCTTTACAATGGTAGACGAAATATCCACATCTCGGGGTTGAAAACAAAATTCTATTATAAAATTCAAGTTCTTTCTTCTTCATTTCTCCATTTGTGGTCGTTGCTAAATCCATGGACCAGCCCCTCTCGCGCCACTATATGTCGAAGGAGAGGAGGTTTGAATTTGTTGAGTAGTGAAACTCATTCGCATGAGTAGTCAATGTATTCAAGCATTTATAAATGCGAATACGGTTTGTGCGATTAACCGCTCTGTGGCGTGGTTAACCACGAAACGATATCTCCCCCACTTAAGTTCCTTCTTCCGCTATGCCAGCACACTTAGGGAGGGCTGTGATAGTAATTCTCAAATATTGACGACAGTAATCAAACAATATAGATATTGTGACGCTATATCAGCATGAAATAAACGATAATTTTCGATGATATCCGTAATTTCGAGTGAAATCTTCGGGACCCGATGGTGACGAAATAACTCTGCTAGCCAAATGCCAGGAAAATAACAATAAGAAGAGGTGCTATTGTACTGATCATTCCAAACCTGGAATATCCGACAAATATCTGGTGTCCATCGGCGAAAGTGTTATTTGAAGTGTTAGACAAGGTCAACACTGCCACTGAAATTTACGGCAATACGATTAACAAAGAATTTTTTTCAATCAACGTTTGGTTGGTCCGATTTACGCCTTTATAAGATTAAGAAAACAGATGATATGATAGTTCTATGATAAGCCTAATATGAATTATTTTAGCATGGCCGGGGTATTCAAGAAATACTATATAATGAAAGTCCCTTCGGCCACGACAGCAAGAGAGACGGAGTCTTTTTAAAGTCACAGATGATTCGAGTTTACTCCTGATACTGAGTAGTTAAAATGATGCCACATTTTCTCGACATCACTTGCATACAGAAGACTCAAATGTTGATTGATTTAAATACTCATTTTTCCCTCGCACAATTCGTGATCACAACGAATTGAAGTTCCAGTTTCCATGCAGTCGCGATCGGAAAACTTAATTTTCATCCAACATTCCCATTTAAATCTCACCAGGTTCAACGATAAAATCGGATGGCCACCCCTGAACTTCCCACGTGGCGACTCACGAGGCGTCACGGAGAAGTTGTATATTTTCCTTTTCAACTCCACCACCAAGCGTTCCTATTTTTTCTTTGAATTGAAAATATGTATTTTTCACTTCATGCACAACACTTCCAATTTCGGCTACATCCAATCAAATTTCTAACAAAACATCTACAATATTTTGTCCCCTGAAGTTTTAGAACGAGTAACCTCCACTAAATGTTTCAATAGTCACAGTGGATATGAAACAACTTTCAATATTTTCAATTAATTTAGTTGTATTCATCATCTTTTAACGCTAGTTTTGAAAATAAATTTCCAACAGATCAAAATTCTCCTCCTTACTCGAACAAGGAGTTTTCTTTTCCACTAATACCACATTTTCCGTTAATACGATGTTACTACAAACTTGTTGAGTTCCATCCCTTGATCGACATCAACGGATTTTCACTTGTTTAGCACGAAGCAGTAAGGCTCAAGAGGGAGAAAGCGGCGGCATCCACTTTTGCCAAACAGCCAGAGAAGTTGAATGAATGAATAAACAAAACGTGTACGTAGGGAAGACTTCGAGCTTTTATCGGCCGTGCCTCAGAATTTCCAGCGCCATGATCCCCTGTCAAGGATATTGTCTATATCCGCCTGTCCGTTAGGTAATACTCAGGAGAGGGAAGGGAGGAGAAAAGGACGCGGGCGCACTTTATAAAGGGGAGGGTGGGCGGGAGGAAAGGGCACGGAAGGAAAGACTTGATCCCGCGCGAAACTGACACCGCACGATCCCTTCTCCAAGGGGGTCGGAATTCGGGAGCTGGAATAAAGAGCGGAGAAAGAGGAAGAAAGGAGGTGCAAGAGAAACGGTTGGGGGGGATGGATAGAAGGAGAGAGACGTGGCGTGGAAGAAGGGGAATGGTGAAAGGAAGGAGAGCAAAAACGAGAGAAGGGAAGGCAGGATATGAAGGTGCGCACACGCGTTTATTCCCGGATGGTCGGAGGGCTCGGCTCAAATTGGGCGAAGTGGGATGGGAAGAGGAGGAGGGAGAGGGATCGGGAGGAGGGGAGGAGTGGGAGAATAACACACGCAACATCCTCTTTACACGAGAGAAACGTAATCTTTCGGGTTGGTGAAAGGGAGATGGGATGAGAATGAATGGGTGTCGGCGAGATGTTGCGGAGGGAAATGGGAGTGGATGAAATGGGGCAAGGAATTCGGAATGGGCGAGAGATAAGGACGATGACGAGAAAACTGGAATGGGACTTCCTTGGCCCTCACCTATTCTCTCTCTCTCTTTTTCTACCTCCCTCTCAATTTCACTCCCTCCCCCCCCCCTAGCGAACCCTCACTCTCTCCCCCTCCCTCTTAGAGGCAGCGTTTAAGAGAGACCTCAACGCGTCCCTCCCCCCACAGCCCTACTGTCCCTTCAGAACAGCTGTCAACGTGGCGGGGGAGGAACAACTCGTAATGAGAGCGGATGGGCGTGAAACATGGCTGTAAGAGGACGAGCGAGCCGAGTGGGAGAGAAGGTAGAAATGACCGGCGCTGAATGCAGGCTTTACAGTATGAAAACGGGACGAGCTGAGGAGAATGAATTGAATGAAAGTAGATAGCATTTGGACCAGTTGGAATTGAAAGAAGTGTCGGACTAATGTGCAATGCTGGACCTCTAGAATAAGGCGTTATGTTGGCAATAAATTGTTCGCAGGAAAGGAAGGCAGTGGTCCGTTTCGGAGTTCAATGCCGAAATATGAGTACTAAGCACATTTTACTTCTGATTTTTCCCTGACAAGGGAATCGTATTATCGGAAGGCTCAGTTTAATTGATCACTCATATAACTAATAAGTTATGCGTTAACTTTATTTTTCAAAAGGTTTTCAAATGCGTTTTCTATGAAAATTTATCGTTAAAAAGGATGTAAGAAAATCATACCATCATTGCTTTTATAACAACTTTAAAGGAGAGTTAATTTATACGCTACAATAATATATATTTTAGAATTTTGGAGTAGAACATATTAAGGTTTAGTCTGAATAAGTACACCTGCTCCTTAAAAATGATTTTATCGTGAAATTAGAATTATTTTGTTGCGTTAGCATTAAACATTGTAATAATTCATGCTGATGACTTCAAAAACAGATCGAAATAAATTCAAGCCATGAAATATTATTCGAGAACGTCTAATTTCATCTCCTTGATCAGAATCCTATACTTAGAACAGATAATGCCCGCTCAAACCTCAGATCATTATCAGTCTTAGGATGCGTTTGACACAGATTTTATCTTTGACATATTTTATCATTTGTTCCGAGTCTGTCACGCTGGATTTTCCTCTACAGTTCTTAAGGTTAACATTTCCTTTGACGACTATCCCCGTGACTCCATCGTGCCTTAATATGTGTCCGATAAAATTAGCCCTTCTTCTTTTAATAATTTTCATCAGACTTCTTAGATGTCATACCTCTCCGTAGAATCTCATCTTTAGGTTTGAGAGTTTTCAATTTGATCGTTATCATTCTCCCACGTAGCACCACATTTTCAATGCTACTATTCCCCTCCTCCTGCTGTCATTTTCCATACCAGACTGCTATTGTAAGGTACACTCAAGGTACTCGTGATTTTAACCTTTAAATAATCCCTCTCCTAATACCATGCAAAGTGATAGATACGTAGTGCTTAGCAAGATTGGCTTTTGCTCTTTGGAGAGGTAAGAAGTGAATCGTATAGTCATACACCCCAGTATACTAAGTTTATTTTCAAACAAGTGGCTAAATAACGGAAGACAGAATTCAAAGGGAATGAAAGGAGCCCGATTTGCGAATAAATTAAGCTTAGTAATCAGCTTATTATTGATTAAAGTATCCAAGGGTCTGCAAATCAACTTTTCATCTGACACGAAGATACCTGCATTTTGAAGTACACATCGTACGATTAGAAATCGAAATACCATTGAAAGGCGAAAAGGTATGTGATTGTATAATAATTGGTCATCAGAATTGATTTTTTTGTGAAACACATTCAAACATCGTGTATTCATAGGAAAAACAACCTTATTGACCGCTTCTAATCGCCACTAGTTCTGCATATTTCCACAACACTCAGAACCAAACTCGTGACCTTAGGATTTCGAAACAACATTTGAGGTCATCGCCAGCTAAATAACTCAGCAAAAAAATTGAACAAAGAACTAATTCACTAATTGCTATTTCTCTAAAAGAGCGGGGATTTGTACTGGAATAATCAAAAATTGAATGAATGCATCGACAAAATAATGCAGACATTTAAGTAGGACAACAAACACACGGGACAATCCCCAAAGCAATCATTTTGTTTCCAGGAAATTACCTGAACCATAAAAATAGCAGCACGGTTTGTAGGGCGTCCTGACGGCTAAGGTCATATCGCACCGTAGTTCATCCATAGAAAATCCAATACACGACACAAAAGCCGTGCCCGAGGCAGGGGTGAATCATACCCGCAGAGTTATTACCCAGTTACCCAGTGAGCGCGTCAACCAGCGAGATTCCCAGGTTGGCCGCCTTATTCATTCCGGAAATTTTAAAATTTATAGCTTATGAGTAAAAACAGACGGTGAATTCTATTGCTTATGTTTGGCTTCACACATCAAGATATATATATATATATATATATATATATATATATATATATATATATATATATATATATATATATATATATAGAGTCCCTCTTTTATATGTTTTAGTTTCTGTGTTTGTTATGACTATTAGTGAATTTACATTATTGTGCACGTTCGTGGGTTTTCCAAGAAAGTGACTATATATATATATATAAACCATAAACACAGTAATCAACCCGAAGGTCGGTTTAGTAGGTGATGGTAGAGCTCACCCGTGTACCAAGCCCGACGGCGTGTGTGAATATTCACACATCAGGGTAGGGGGGCCAGTTCCTTTCCCTGTGCCGGTTATGGTTTCCCAGGAAGATCTGGTACCCGAAAAATCAACTAGCTTGGGTGGAGCTGCAGGTGCCCAAGTGCCTTGCTCGGGAATCGAACCCGGGACCCTCCGGTCAGTAGTCCAATGCTCTACCCACTAGACCACCGCGACCCTTATATATATATATATATATATATATATATATATATATATATATATATATATATATATATATATATATATATATATATATATATATATATATATATATATATACGGATAAACAGAGGCGTAAACTTTACTTCTCCCACTTTATGACGAAATTTATTCGAGAGACTACCAAAAATAGAATACGCTTGACTGCATAATTTTCTTTCACACTATAAGATACAATCAGTGTGAATCACGGATTAAGGCAATATTTTCGTGGCTTAATTGAATAGTTTTAATTGGAAAATTGAATCTCAACGTAGACTTTCTTATCTCTAGGAAGGAAAACAGGTATGTGCCCACTGATAAACACGGAAGAGAAAATTAAGTCAATATAAATGAAATCCGAAACGAAGTAAACGGCTACGAGCAAGGCTAAATCCGTAATCATACCTCGTATCTGTTTTGATTTTACACACAAGCATCTTGCTAAAGCCACAGGGAATCCTATAATACTAATACGAAGTTTTCGAGCATTTTTGAGAGTTTCGTTTGGGTGTGAATAAGATAGAGAGAATTCCCTCCTCTGATTAATTTGGTAGGACACCGAGATATTTTTAAATTGAATCTTTTCCCTTTTTTATGGTTAATATCTGACCTGGAGGAGGCCTGGGAGAAAAACCGAAAGCTCAAACTATCTGAAATGTGTCCTTTGACGTGTTTTCTATATTTTTATACATGTGTGTTCTGTTGTGCCGTCCAAGTGATATAATATTATATATATATAGTCAGTTTCTTGGAAAACCCACGAAAGTGCACAATAATGTAAATTCACTAAATAGTCATAGCAAACACAGAAACTAAAACATATAAAAGAGGGACTCACTAGTTCTCGAATTTTCGGTGGTGCAACCACCTTTCTCAAGAGGAATTAGGAACAGAAGCAGTTCTGTTCCTAATTCCTCTTGAGAAAGGTGGTTGCACCACCGAAAATTCGAGAACTAGTGAGTCCCTCTTTTATATGTTTTAGTTTCTGTGTTTGCTATGACTATTTAGTGAATTTACATTATATATATATGTATATATTATATATATATTATATATATATTATATATATATTATATTATATATATATAATGTAGAAGCAAGCACGAGAGCAGTATAGTACTTAGATGACACAATAGAACACAAAAATATAAATAGAAATCACGTAAAAGGACACACATTTAAGAAAATTCAAGGTTTCGGCTCTCACTTAACCGAAGAAGGCCTAAGAGGCCGAAAGCCTGAGCTTTCTAAATAAGAGTGTCTTCTTACGTGTTTTCCACTTTAACTATTTGTATAAATTGACACACACATACTATATATATGTATCATATATATTCAATCGCACAGATATGATGTGTGTGTTCCAGTACCCTTTTCTTATATCTACAAGCATTATATATCCATGTGTTCGCCATTTGGCGGTTTTTCGTGTTTGAATACGTGTGTATATATATGCATACACACACACACACATATATATATATTTATACATAAATGCACATATGAATAAGTTAATAGTTTTCCTTAATCATCGACTACACCGTCCGTGTATGTCCACAACATTATTGTGTATCTGTGGCCATATTGGCGAAGCTAATTTTCCCCGTGTGAATATAATTTATTCATTTTAATAAATGACTTATAGTTCTCTTCTATTAGCACCATTCATCAAGCGGTAGCTCACCACATTCGCTTCAAGCAAATAACCATTTCAACACTTGTTTCCCTTCGGGAATATTTTCATCGCTCGCACGCGAACCCATCGCGCCTGAAATCGAATCGTTTGAAAACGGTCGTCGGAGACGTCGTTCTCTTCCGATCGCTCTCGATCCTAGCAACCAGGGAGGGAACAACAGGACGGAAAGGAAACAAACCCTGTTTACCATCGACCGAAAGTGCCAGCATCCCTGAATCGACCGTCGGATTCGCCCGTGGTCCACGTAACGCCGCCTACCACCCTCTCTCCTCCGCCCTCCCGCGTTTTTGCCTGCGGAGAGGGTCGGACGGAAGACAAAGTTTCCGCCCGAGTAGAAATCCTTTATGATAGCCGCCCTGCCGCTTTCATTTCCCGTGTGAGGTCGAGGGAATGGGGCAGAATGGGGATGGGAATGGGGGCGGGGGGAGGGGAAAGCGAAGAAGATGGCCAGGATGAATTGTGTATGATGGGATACGGGGTGGGATTGAAGGGGTGATGCGATGCGAGACGGAGGGAAAGCGGGTCTGGAATTCGATAGGATTCGAAAAGATTAATAAGGGATGCAGCAGCGTGAGGACGGAGGGAAGGGCCGCTCCGATTGTTACAATAGGCGAACGATGGCGTGAAGCTCTAGTTAGTATGTCTCCAGACGACGAATCGCTAGAGAATGGAGATTGTAGTCTAGATCGAAACCATGATAAGGAAAGGCCTGGAAGAGTACGCTCTCAATTGGGGAGCATAGCTTCTCCCTTATTCCAAGTCAACATTCGGCACTCGATTGAACGCTGACTGTAACGTTCACTTTAGATTGTAAAACCGATTTCATGTCTTGTACTTCGTCCTAATGCTTAGAACATGATGCTGGAGACATGGCTTTGTGGCGAATTTGATTTAGAACTCATTAAAATTCGTGATTGAAAAAACGATAAGTCATCAGTGCAATCAAAAACTTACTGATTTTGGACCATGTGGTGGAAGTTTCCGGTATCAAAATAAATGAGAAACCGGTTAATACTCAATAAAAGGAGCAGGCTTTTATTTAAGAATCTGCGCGCTATTTCTTCTTAAAAAGTCATGATTGAAAAACATTTGGAACCGGTCGGGGAATATTCAATTTAAGTTTTAGAAATCTACAAACTCTCTTACGTTAGTGATGTTTGATCAGTATTGTTACAAGAACAACGTGCTGTTTAATCCTTTCTCACGTGACATGGTAAAAATAAGCATATGCAATGTTGTCTCATCACTCAAGTTCACCTTTGACGGTAATTAGTGTAACGACTCAAGTTCAATGGGTCCTTATTAAAGAAAGATATAAGGATAAGAAAACCGAGCTAATACATATGCCTTGGATAATGTTATTAACGCGGAAATGGTCCTTCGATACCACCAATGTTAAAAAACATTTGCTTTGGTCCTTTTTAGAAATGGGAAAGTTTCAGTAATTGAAAGAGGACATAATATGTATTATTATTAATGTATTCTAACTTCTGCAGAAGATCCAAATCAAAGATATTTCCCAAAATAGTTTGGTACCTCAGTAGAGAGCTTGTATTATGTTTGCATATAAGATCACGAGAGCCATATTGAGTGAGAAATGTGGCAAGATTGAGGTGTTAAAATAATCGTTTCTTTCCTCTTACCATCAAAGATCGCTATCGGTATAAGTGACAGTTCATTCTTCTCTACAAACAGATGACTTGGACGGATACAAGTTTGGTTTTTCGATGCTTGTTGTACTTTTCATTTCGTAACGAGAAAATTCTTTCATATTTTTGAAAGATTTGTTTTCTTTTTCTTTATTTTTAAATTCAAAATGACATGATAGCCGGCCAAATTACCCGCAAATGTTGCCAGGGAACTGAGGGTTCGGATTTATTCAGAATCATCCAGACTCTTTGTTATATTGATGAGTTGTTCGGTGCCAAGTAAGGTTCTGTTTTATGAAACAAGAAGAACAGTACGCATTCCACGACTCATATATTTTAGGTCATGGTCTTTAAAACGTGGTACCCACTCGTGGCAATTTTCCAATGTCAACCTCAGCCGCCACTCCAGCCTTAAATCGTCTTCTCAATTTCAACCTTGCTGGACTTCGTCAACCTAGTCTCCAGCGAACAAACTTTTTGTTCATTTTTCACTAAGATAGAAGTACTACCTGTAACCTCGGTGGTTTCTTGAATAATGAAACAATTGACAAAAAGCATTACTGGTTTCGTGCCACTAAATATTCAGTGTGCACACGGCAAAACAAGTAAGGTCTTCAGACGGACATCCACACTCTCAAGGACGTAAATCAGTTGTGAAACTGAATTATCTTTCAAATGGGACGCGTGTGAGCGTATTATACATCTGCATCCACTTAATACCCCGCAAACCGCCGCAAGGGTGAGTGGCGGGGGGTGTTAAGGCCCCCCACGTAATTAACAGAGAAAAAACCGCTTGAAAAAGCCAAAAACAAAACATTGTATACATTCATGCAAAAATCCTCGTTACCCTCACACATGGAAACACACAATCTACCAACTAACATACACATGCACCTACAAATATACTCGATGTCTTTGCAATGTTTAATTTTGTTCCGACTAGTAAACTATATCTTTTTCCTATTTCTAAAGTGACTTCGGTTTCTTAATATTATGATTTATGATTGTTCTGGGAAAGAATGAATATTTGAATCTATCTGTAATGGAATCCATCTCCCTTATTTATCCTTATTTATCTTTGTGGTCTGATCTACCCAAATAGTGTGGGGCCATTATAATTCCTTTAGTGTCAACAAATTAATCAAATATAAATGATTCCCACCCAGACTCGATCTTAAGGGGATGCTGGTCTGACACATCCTTTTAAAGTCTAGTTCGCAAGGTCTTGAAGACGTATTTTCAAATAGGTAATCGATGCAAAAGAGCGTACGGGCACAGACTACTTTCCATTACTTCGGGCTTGACATTATAAATCCCCTGGTTCATCCAGAAGTTGGCACATAATAATAATAGGGTTAATAAATTGTAAGGATAATCGTGATTATCCGATCAAAGATAACGAAAATATTAAAATGTAGGTTTTCGCAAGCGTTATTTAGTAGTAAAATTGGTCTTCCGAGTAACACCGCGTGACAAGTATATTAATGACGTTTTTTTTCAACTCTGCTGCCGGCGCCTTTAGGTCTGGGATGGTTGTCACATTTTCGTACATCTTCATGTATCAAACCTTTAACTTGGGGCGTTACGGAGTAAATAGTTATAACAGAAACCATATTTGTCGTGAAATTTGTGGAATGACAAATAAAAATTTAGATTTAATAAAAATGATACTTGGGAAATGTAATCAGAGGGTTAAAGAGATTTCTTATTTCACGTTAGTTAGACCCCACCTACTGTATGCCGCGGGTGCATGGGATCCTCACCAGGTTGACTTAATTTTGAAACGTAGTGCCAAATTCAGTACAAATTTTGGATCGAGTGAAACGTAGAGAAGGTTGATTTGTGAAAAGTTTTTATGAGCATGATAGCAGTTTTAAACAAAAATATTGGAAGAATTAGTATGGGAGCCACTAGTTGACCGTAGGTTGAAACACAGGTTAAATTTACTTCGTAAATTTGAGGCAGATCACTTATCTGACAATGTTAAAGACATATTACAGGTCCCAATTTATGTAGTATGGTAGATCAGAACACGCACGTAAAATCAGGGAGATGATACAATGGAGAGATTTAAAATGTAGTTTCTTATTCTTACGATTAATGATCAAAATAGATGTGACGCACGAAGGAGATAATTAGTATTTGTGTATATATTTGGTCAATATCCTGCATGAATTTCAAATGGACCAATCTTTTTAACACTCTTCCCGTATGACTATAACATATCTTGTTATTGAATATCCTTGCGTCTAAGTACCTTATTTCGTGTGATTACCTTTCTTCCAGTGCATTATCAAACTGACATCTGTGTAGAGGTGTCATGATTGTGTGTCTACGACTGGTGACCCAACACCCCCCGCCACCCGCCCTCGTGGCGGTTTGCGGAGTATTATGTAGATGCAGAACACCTTTTAAAATTTTAAGTATCTAAATAGGATAAGGAGTATTGGGATAACATTGTTGCAGCAACGCCAATAACAGATCAATTAATCCTCGAGGATTAAATGAGACTTAAGTACACGTATATATCATAACTTCCGGAGTGATATTGTGGAACACCACACTAGATAAGTGAAAACTTAACTTTGTCACAGTGTTGAAGACTTGACTGTGATATATTTGACAATATCGTACAGTTTTCGTCGCTATGGAAAAGTGCAGCTTTCACTCCAACATAAATTGCATATAGAAAATGCTAGTAATTATACCATTTAATAGCTATGTATGCACATATATACATACACACACACCTTTATATATATATATATATATATATATATATATATATACCTACTACCGACCTTCGGGTTGATTACTGTGTTTATATATATATATATATAAATTAAACTGTTTGGTAGCCCGATGAAAATGATTTGGTGAAAATAATCGAACTCACACACGTGGCGAGTACGACAGCGACTACTCAATCCACGAATCGCCAACTTGCCCAAGATCGATAGTGAACTCGTATCGGAGTGGGTACACAATACACGTAAAAGTCGAAACTCCAAGTGAACTCGCATGCGACTAAACTCGTGTGCGTAATCGCCGCTCAGCTCACGTGACATATTTTGCAATCGATGTGCCCACACCTAAAACAATCGCACCCGCAATACATTTAGCAGCAAAACGATCGCTTTTGGGTTCGCTCGGCTGAGAATCTCACTCTCCCTCTCCCCCCCCCACTCCCTTCCCTCCTGAAGTGAGTGCCCGAGGGTTAAAACGGGAACACGGCCAAAAGAAAACAGATTTATTACGTATGGAAGCGTTTTCCTCTGGTGACTTCATTTTTATCGTCTCCTTATGTGCCGTCTCAGTTTTTATTCAAGGGAACGTTCATCTCTTCCATAAAGGTAGCCAAAAATTCACGAATAAAAGAAAAACAGGAGAGCAGTCTCAAGAATGGAGATGGCCCAGGGCGTATATCATACACTGGTAAATGGAGATGATTAGTCTGACGTTTTGGAGACGAGAAGGGAACGGAAAATATCACTGGGCGTAAACAACACTGCGTATCGGAAATCCTAGAAACGAGACAAGTCCCCTAGGTCCTCGGAGAAATGGCGTATCCGGAAACCGTATCTGCTTAATCACCCCTGTCCTATATTCCGAGCTTTTTGAAAATATATTGGCTACATGCATCATCTAGATCATTGGGAATATTGACTCCTGGTGAGAGCTATAATGCGGTATGGACATAGCCATAAAGCATTTATTTCTAGCGCTATTCCCCAACAAGCGGCCTCCAACATTAATGAATCTCGTTGACACATTTTTGAGGTCATTCCCTTTTTAGGTCAAGCAAGACCCAGATTCTAAATTTAGAAGAATTTTAAGCATTACATAACAAATTTATCTTTAGAGGAAATATATTCCGCTAACAAAATCTTAAAAAAAAACATCCCAAAAATATTTGCATAAGATACGTCCCACTTCGAATACATTTCAACAATTATTATGGAATTAATTTGTGAATAGCCTTATATGTCACCATATTTGACGCAAAGTTACATAATTCTAAGAATTTATTCACTCTAAGAGTACACGTATTTCAAGCAAAATATTTTATCATATCTGATATACGTGTGATATGCTGTGTCAACCTAATTACGATACGGATGACACGACTGAGAAATCGGAATCAGCCTCGTGTCAGTGCAATGTAAATCAACATCGAATACGTCCAACGGCATCACGGCAGCCCTCGGCCAAGGAGTGGTTCAAATCCGCGATCCCACGCTCAGCACGATGCGCTGCATCCATGCCGCAGAAGACGGGGCAAGTCACACGGTGGCACAATGCGAATCCTCTCAAGTAAGTGCTATTCGGGCATCTCGCATGAAGTGGATTCCATTTCAAGCACCAGTCGCATTGAAGTTCTCCAACACGTCCCGTTTCACGCAATGTTAGGTTTGGATACGAGCTCCATGGGACTCCGGAATAAGCATAATTATGCGCAGATACGAGCTCTCGGAACACACTACCAAAACAAAAGTGCTGTTGATCCCGTACCACCTTTTTGGCAAATGTTTATTGATGGCTACACTTAAGTAACGATGGATTCCGTGAAGATTTTATTGGCTACATGAAAGTACAACAGCAGTAATTCATAAACATAGAAAATGGTAGAATAAAATATAAATAGTCCCAGATGAAAAACTATAATTGTAAATTAATCATATAAAATAGGTTTCGATAATAACCTCCCAAACTTAAAAAGAAATTTGTGTTACAACTACGGCTCGGTACACAACATCACCGAAGCTTCGAGTGATAAGTAGTGTCATGTGTGATTGTCGGGAGAGAAATTTCCTGACGCAAAATCCACTTGGCTACCAAGTTTTATCTCTGATTCCAATTAAATTAAAATTTAGAATCATTTCTAATTATTTCATTCATATTTATCTTTATACAGTTTCATCCGAGGCTTGCTGTAGCAATAGATACCCTGTTACGTCTCTATTAGTGAAATACTAGGAATCAGTAACTTTCCCTAAACATTGCAGTTGATATTTTTTTCATCCTTATCGAATCATATCCGTCACACGGAATTCGCTTTGCCAATCAATGCGTGATGTTGAGACGGAACGTTAAATGATTAACAGATTAAACGGAACGGAGACTTAACAGCAGAACCCCATGTGAGAATAACTGATCCCGTGCTGATCAGCAAACCAAGTAAAATAACCAGACCCTATCAACTAAATATTTCGAAAAGGAAAGGTTGAATGGATACAAATAACGTATTCCACGTCCAGAAGTTAAAAATTAAACATACAGAACATATTGGCAAACGGATACTTTGGAAAACGAACTACAAGTTATATTCTGGCATTATTCGTGAGATGTGAAATTAGCGGTGACGCATGAACGGATGACTTATCGCTTGATATTTTAAATGCCCCCCGTTTCAAGAGTACGTTGATGCACGCTTCCTTGGATACCGAAGCGTGACGGAGACTACTAGCGAAGAACTGAGTATTCCACGCCCACCACCGAGCCGGAAGCACCAGTACACCGCGCCTAATTTGAAGCGCGCTACCAACTTAATTTCTCCACGCCCGCCCTTCCCCACCACCAACCTTTCACCACCCCTTCCCCATCCTAGCCATCCTCCCACGCAGGAAAACTCAGAAGATAATAATTCAACGGTCGCCTCTCCGTTCCGATGACTTCGGCGGTTGATAAAAAAATAGCGACGCGCGGAGCGTTTGTAAATCTTTCATCTCGAATGGCCCGCTCCGAATTGTCTCTTGAATTCTCCATATCACAATTATCGCACTTGTTTCGAAGTCTGAACAGAGGGCATTGGACAGGATGTGTGTGGGAAACGGCAGAAAGGGGCGGAGTGAGAAGAGGGAGAGGAAAAAGATAGAGGGAGAGAAAAAAGAGATAAGAGAATGAAGAGTGAATTATAAATGGAATGGCAGAAGGCACGGATTGGCGAGGAGAAAAGGAGAGAGGGAGGAGGAACTTAAGATGGCCGGGAGAGGAGAAATATGTAGGGCGGAAAAGAAGACAATAGAGTAGAAGGCAAGGAATGAGTTAAGAAAATGTATTGTGCTTTGTACCGATGACTGAGTAAAATGAACACATAACTGACGAGATACTGGGCGAGCCAACAAAGAGCAAGTGATGGAAGGTATCACAATGCAATCTTTTAATTATCCACCCGAGAATAATTATGAAAGAGTTTTTAAAGATGTTGGTGAAATGAGTCCCATCTGATGATTCTTACCACAAAACATATATTCATTTGTGATCTAATCTGACAATGCAATGTACTAAACTAAAAAACAGCCGTTTATTAAACTGCCTTTGGGGCTATTGAATTTCTATCATTCTTAGATGATTACAACAAAAAAAATTATCTCTCAGTGGGAAAGACGTAGTTTTCTGGAGAGCTTGTATCATATATTATAAGAAAAAATCAAGTAGAAGAAAGTCATAGAGGCACAAATTAATCTAAATATCCCAACTTTAATTATTTATTATTTAATTAATGGAAAATAAAAAACACGTACTTAGATAATAACAATTTAACATTTTATTCATTCTTGCATATATAAATGTATATATTAATATACACACACACAAACATATATATATGCACTAGTATATTCATGCCCATAAATATATATATATATATTTATATAATATTCATTACATGATTTTTGCGGCAATATTTATCAACGGAGAAAAATCAATTATTTATTCAATCACCATCACTTTTATCCATAAAAATCAGACAAACGTTGCCAGTCACGATGGCGGTCAAGAGGATGCAACGACTTATTGCAATTATGTGCAATTAAAAAAAATCTGCATTAATAGAATAAAAGAACCTGACATTCGGAATGAAAGCCGCACAAAACGAGAAAATTATATGTAATATTAGTCATATTATGCTTAAAATAATCATATCTAACTAAAAAGTTAGAGGTACGAAGGTTTATACAATAATATAACATGAACAAAAAGTGGTTAATAATTGAACAGCGCTTAATGTATACCGATATATAAATAACAATTGCAAAACAATTGAAGCATGGTTGGTCAAGATATGTCGCGCAAGCCGCTGAGGGAGCGACGCGAACGAGGGAGTAGTTATACCAATATTTGTTTGATAGGTACTCCATTGAAGTTCATTGTTTGAACATCCACTCGTTTAAATAATATTCTACCAAGCAAATTCGATGTTTTTAATTCATTTTACTTTTAAGAAAATTGGAGGTGACCCTAGTGAGGAATTGAGCGTATCTTTACTTAGGCATAGTTGATTTTTCCCATTAATCCAAATTATTAAGAACTTGGCTACCTGCTCGATAGATCGATTACCGCCGCACATCCTGAAGTGAACAGCCTTTCGAGGGTTTTCGAGTAAAACCATCAATAATTTTGTCAAATAAGTTATAAGATTTGAGCATCAGTCTTTCAAAATATCCTACGTTTGAATTTAATTTTAGTTTAGTCATCCCTACTCCTTCTACAATATTGACGAGAGAAGTTTGTTCAACAGAATGTTTCCGATCATTTAATAATACTGGAAAGAACTTCGCACTAACTAAACCATATATTCTACACTGAATAACAGTAGTTGTCAATACGTGCATGACACCGGGTTATATATATTACCGTCACCGAAATCATTGCAACTGAAAACCTTATTCGTAGATTACTCGGATAAAATGAAAAAATAGATCCCCAACCATTTTTATTCATAGATTTCGGTATTTATTCGTAAGGTTAAAAATTGAATGCAACGAGATCAACCAAATTGAAAAACATGTGATACAGAACTACTCACGTTTTGGTGTAAAAACCTGTTTTCCTTCGTAATTTTTCTTTAAGAAAGGTTCAAAGCTAAAATTCCCAGCGTAATAAAATAATATAAATATTGGTTGAGTTCTAAAATCCCTTCCCACACGCCCCAATTAGACTCGCAAAGGATGATGTAGGTCGTCATGGGCATCCAACTATACAGTAGTCCCCGAACAACTATTACATGTCGCATATACTTCCTGACACTCATGTTTGCACAACATAATATTGAGTTATTCATAACCCCTAAAAGCCCTCTTAAACTCTCCTTCCTATTCACCATTTGCTTAACATTCAACCCTCTATCACGGTCTTCGGAAAATTTCTGCCTCTCAATATATTAGTAATTTTTTATCTTTTACGATATCTTTTTAGTATCTTTCCTCCTCCACCAAAACATTTTCCTTCACCATCTACATAAATAATAATGATATAGATATTAAGGAAATAATTAATTGCATACAGCCGCAAATTATGCATCACCTAAATATGGGACTACTCGGAACGATTGCATAGACGGCTCGAGACTGGATGGACCCAGTTATATTCCGGGAAATACTTAAGCTGTGTGATTTCATTCACGCAAGAGCATTACAGTAACATTAGTTGGGAAATATAAAAGTACTGACCCACTCACCAAAAATTAGTGAATTTTTATTGAAAGGTAGCCTATACCCTCAGCTATCAAAGTCAGTATATTAGTTGATCCACTGAGCGCTCCTGGGCTGCTTGTAAAAATCCTAAATACCTTAAAAATTAGATAAAACCTCATCTCTTTAAAGCGCTATGCCCTAAGATTACAATTACACCCGCCTATATAATGTGAATTTCACAAAACTTTGGAATTTAGAACTACGTCCTGCCAAACACCTTGTACAGGATGTGGCCACGTAACTTCCTTTTTTGAAACAGTTTTTCGTTTGAAAAAATAAAGTTATGTTGCCGGACCCTGTACCTGTATATGCTGGTAACAGTAGCGATTTAAACACAATATACTAGGTGATTCTCAACTATAAAAGCCAACATTCTCGTTTGATTACCAACTGTGAGAAGAGGCTGGTGGTGATAGCTTGACTTTCAATATTCCTAATGAATCAAACGCACCAGTTTAAATACTGCTCTTGAGAGAGATCATTAGTCTCATCGACATCACTATCGATGTCGCGACATAGCACAGCTCCTCTGTAGAAGTCCACAATTTGTAATCACTGATCCCGCCATCCAGCTCCAACGATTAGGCGGAAGTGAAAGGAGTCGTGTCGTTTAGGGTATCGTTCCACAAGATGTGAAGAGGGTTAGCGGAATATTCGCTGTCCATCGCGTAAGTGACGATAATGATAACGCTCATGGGTCATGAAGATGTGAGATAGCGACCTGGCACGCTTGTTTTTGCACTTCAACAGACGGCTACATCTAGATCAGAGGCCATGTCTCGATTCTGGAAGTAAATAATAACGCATTCAGGCCCGTGTGTTGCTGAAACATAGGCTTAAAATTTCAGCACACTTGTTACAATAGTGTACATCTATGTACATGTGTATAAGGCGAACGGTAACTACGGCCATATGAAATAATAGGAAGGTTTAACCCCAGCCGTACTCTTATAAATGGGCAAAGGATAGGTAAGGGGAGTTAAAAAAGATACAAATTAGCAGAAAATAATAAAATAAAAGATACTAAAAATAATTCATTACTACTAGATACTAAAAATTTAATTTATTTATTTGTAGTATCTTTTATTATATTTATTTTATTATTTGCTGCTAATTTATATCTTTTCTAACTCCCCTCTCCTATCCTTTGCCCATTTATAAGAGTACGGCTGGGGTTAACTCTTCCCATTATGTACATGTGCTAGCGATGGAGAAATCATCAAAATGGATCATTTTAAAATTAATATTTTAAGCTGAGAAAACATTTATTAAACTCCGTTGTTTAGCATTTAATAAATGTAATTCATATTACGGAATTTCGGCATGGAGTCAATATACAGATAAACATTTTTACTAAATTCATCAACGGAGATCATCAAAAAATGTCATTCATGAACAAGATTTAATTCAATTCATGAACAAGATTTTAAACGTTGAGTAAAGTTCGAGAAATAGACGTTTTCCCTTTTGAGAATCGGATTATTTTTCATATTTTTTCGTAAGACAACCTATCAACGACTGACTACATTATCTCCGTGAATTTAGAAAGTTTTAAGACCATAAATTTATGAATTTTCAATGACTAGTTCGTCAAATTTTCAACGTCCCTCTATACAGAGAACATTTCACTCTGGAAATTAAAACAATCAACTTTGCAAGCGGTCATTCCATACGTACTTGAGACAAAATTACTACCGAAAAGTAAATAATAATGGCAACTGATCTAATAAATTGACAGAACATAACCAGTACAAAAAAGTGGTCTTCATTTACATTCATTTGTAAACTATTATTATTTAGGTAATCTACCGGTTAAGGTAGGTTTTTGGATGGACACAACTATCAATTAAACGTTTTGCAACTCCAAACAAAGCCCAATCCAGCAACATAAACTACATCAGGTCCCTCTTCATCTCGGTGTACTTCTTTCCTCCCTTAATCCCGTCCAACATCCCTATCCTGCTCCTGCCCTTTCCTTGCTTGCCCAATATTCTCCCCTCTATTACCTTCTTCAACATTCCACTACCGCTCAATACGCCTTTCATCCATTTTTCCTGCCTCCATAGGATTTCTCTCAACAAACCCCTCTCCTCACCCACCATCTCCAGCACTTCCTCATTTGTTTTCCTTTCGGTCCATTTCATCTTCTCCATTCTTCTCCACACTCACATTTCAAAAGCCTCCAATCTACGTCTATCCTCCTGCTTCAGTGACCACGTTTCCGCGCCGTACACAGCTACGCTCCATATCAGAGTTTTTACGAGTCTTGTCTTAACATCCCTACTCAACGTCCCCGTCATCAACTCCCTCCTCCTTGAGAAAGCCTCCTTGCCTAGCGCAATTCTTCTCCTTACGTCCCTACCACTTTGACCGTATTGGTCCAAAACACTTCCGAGATATGCAAACTGTTCTACCTGCTCTATTTTTTCCCCGCCTATTTTAATATTTAGCTTAGCCTTTTTCTTTCTGGAAAATCGCATAACATTTGTTTTATTAATATTGATTCTCATCCCATATTTATCGCACTGAACCTCCAATTCACTCAGCAATGCTTGCAACCCCTTGGTTGACTGAGCAACTAATGCTTGGTCATCAGCAAACCTAACCGATTTTACCAATTCCCCTCCAACATTCATTCCTACCTCCATTTCTTCCCATGCCTCTTTAATCATTTCCTCTACATATACGTTGAACAGTACCGGTGACAATGGGCAACCCTGCCTTACACCTCTTCCTAACACTGCCCATCCGGACTCTCCGTTCCCCACTCGCACCTGAGCAGTCTGAGACATGTACAGGTTGCGGACCAGTCTCCTGTCCCTCCAATCCATTCCTATTTTCTGCAATAAACGCATTAATTTTTCCCAATTCACTCTATCAAACGCTTTTTCGAAATCTACAAAACAGGCTAAGACGTCCTGATTGTATTCTATATTCCTCTCAATTAGTGATCTCATTGCTGCAATGGCATCACGTGTACCTCTTCCTTTCCTAAATACAAACTGATCATCCCCTAAGTAATCATTTGCCTTCTTCTCTATCCTTTTGTTGATGACCCTGAGAATAACGTTAGCTGCGTGGGATATCAAATTTTCATTTGTAAACTCACCACTAAAATTGTAAATATCTATGATACTCGTAAACCATAGTTTCAAAGTATTTTAAAACTCCAATAACAACTTTTGAGAAAATATTTGTAAAGAGTAGAAACGGTGTTAATACCAAAATGTTAAGTAGTGTTTATAATTTATGAATCGGTGTCTATGATGGGTAAATTTTAATATCATGGAAAAATAATATTTCCTTGCTCGAAAAAAAGTTATCAGAAGAGTAATCCTGCCGAAAACCTTTTCATTAATGGCCACGGCAGGATTGTAAATGCTAAAATGTTGCGTTTTTCAAATAGTTAACTTAATATAAATGTTGTCGAGACGTTGAAAATAAAAAAGTGATGCTTAAGTTCCATCAATAAATATATGTCCCCCTCGTTTTCACCAGTCCTTCAAGTAATGCCGCACTAGATGTTAGTTTTCTCACTTTCTTCTTTCCAATTGCCTTCATACGCATTATGTTCGAAGCATTATCATTAACTTTGAGCAATGGCACACGGGTTTTATGAAATTATTCGATTCTGGTGTGTAAAAGTTATGTTTTAAAATAAATACGAAAAGGCCTGCAATATGGGAGCTTCCCCCAGATATCCTTCGTCGCCTCGTCTCTGAGGCGCCACACGTCCACCCGATTCCACCACGGATGTGACCTGAAAGTGTACGGAGGGGGGAGAGTAGAAATAGGTGGTCACTGACCTGGTGGACCTCTATATTCTACGGAGAGGAGTTAATCGAGACTATGCTCTATAAAAGATTTACGTAACTGTATATTAGTGGGGAGAATGTTGGGCAAGAGAGGAAAGGGCAGGAACAGGATAGGGATGCTGGACGGGATGAAGGGAGGAAGGAGGTACACAGAGATGAAGAGGGACCTGATGTAGATTAGGTTGCTAGGTGGGGAGTTACAAAATGTTTATTTGTTAGTTGTGTCCATCCGAAAACCTACCTTAACCGATAGATTACCTAATAATAATATATACTTATAAATTTTTACGAGGTCTGTCTAATAAATATGTGAACCTAGGCTATAAAAACTTTATTTTGCAAAATTTAGTCTATTTCGATTTTGTCCCTTCAAAGTACTCTCCATTAGTTGCTATGCACTAATTCCATCTTCTTTTCCACTGTTTAAAGCACCCTTCAAAAACCTGAGCAGTTAGACTTTTTAGTTATATTGTCGTTTCTTGCTTTATTGGGTCCATATCTTCACGGTTATGTCCCCTCATCACATTTTTGCATTTTGGGAATAGGAAAAGTCACATTGGGCGAGATCTGGTGAAGGAGGATGATGATTTAATTTTTTGCCAGAAACTGGCGAACAATCTACGCTGAATGTACGTACGGTGCATTGGCATGGTGAAGGATCCATCCATCATGTTCGGTTAAAATAGTGTGTACTGTTGATTTTCCGAAATTCAGTTCATCGGCTCTCATTCGGAGAGTTTTTCGACGATCGGTAATGACAAAGGACCGCACACGATCAATTTTGTCGTCAATACAGGTGGTTGAAGGTTGTCTCGGCCTTTCATCATCCCTGGAGTCTTGTCAGCCATTCTTAAAATGCTTTATCCACTTGAAAACGGATGTTTTCTTCAGAGTATTATCACCGTAAACAGATGTAAACATTTCAGTAATTTCTTGATAACTTTTATCGCACTTCACCAAAAACCTTTATGTTGATTCATTGTTCCGGGATTTCGTCAATTTCCATTTTCGACAAGCAGTAAAAACAAGGACAACAGAAACTAACATAACTAGAACCACCAGAGCACAGCTCGACGATCCGCCAAGCAGAGACGGCTCATTGGTTCTCAGGCAACTAGCGCCGCTAGTGGGCGGGGCTATAGTCCGCGTCATGGCAATTATATATACATACATATATATATATATATATATATATATATATACACACACACACGAAACATAATAGCGAATATAAAATTGACAGAAAGTTTTCTAACTGAATTTAAATGTACATACCCTTAGTGACAACGCAAATTTTCCTGACAATTACAAAACTTATCAAACACAATTGGTATGTCTCCAAGCAGAGAATCCTTTGAAAATAATTTGACACCAAAATATTATCCCTCACGTTAAATAAGCGGACACCTTTTGAAATATATTATTATATTCTTTCATTTTTTCAAAAACTCTGTTTATTTCTGAAAATCCTGACTTAGGAAGTAGCATCACTCCTTCATAAGGACTTTTCATATTAGCAACAAAAACGGGCGGACTAAAACATCCTCATCTTCACAAAATAATGGACTAATCGATTAGCTCATTTAATTCAGATGGGTAGGAGAGTAAAGTGCAAAACACGGTATCTAGTGGAAAACGGTTGAAATAGGGGTGCCCCCCCGTAAGAGACAGCAGCTTGGCATCCCGTCTCCACGCGTGCAACGGCGACAGCTACCGTCGAAAAACGACGGGACAGCGGGTCCCGGGCCTCGCAGGTGCGGACACGTTGAATGTGAGAGGGTATGGGGGGGAGGGGGTGAGTGTGAGAGAGAGGACGTGAGAGCGGGAGATTGCGCCCCGAAAACAGAAAGAGTAGCGAGCCGTTCGGCGGCAGGGCGATGCATCAGAGAGAGTCGTCCTGGAAGGGTCGGAGGAGTATGGAGAGGGTCGAGAGGAGGAGAGAGAGCGTACGAGGGTGTGGAGAAGGAAACCGGAAGGGAGGAGGGGCAACGAGGGTTGATGAGCGCACAGGATCGAAGGGGAGGGGATGATGCAGCCGAGTTTGAAGGGGACGTGGGGCTGGCAGGGGAAACGGGGGAGGGAGAGGAGGACGCGCTGAAGAGGCGAGAGGCGGGGGGTTACGACCGGAAAAAAAGAGAACGAGGGGAAATGGGGGGGGAGGGTTAGGTTGGACCCTGTGTGCAGAGAATGAGATGGGATTTCAACAACAATAGCGGCGGGGAGACGCGGGAGGATTGGGTGAGGGGATGAGGTGAAGAAGGGGAGGGAGTGCGGGAAGGGGGGGAGGAGGAAAGGTAATTTATGGGTCAGGGACTGATTAGAGAAAAGGGTGGGATTGTTTTTCTTCAAGTGAGGTAGGTTAGTGGAATTTCGCTCGCCTAAGCTCGTTTTTTTCTCTCTCTCTCGCTCTTCCCGCCTCCTCCATACCACGCTCATTTGTGTCCGTTTGTTCCCTTCATTCACTCCAATAGGGGAGGGTTCCCTTTCTAACCCCTGCCCCTCCTCCCCCCATGATCTCTCTCTCTCTCTCCCCCCGACCCCCTCTTCGCGTGACGAGTGCTTATTTTTTGCCTTGACGCGAGTGCGAAACGCGTACTTTATTCCCGAAGTGCCGCTGGTTCATTTAATCGAAGAGGGAATAGGTTTCGAAGACACACACCCTAGCCTCCAATTCGGCACAGAGGTGGAGAGGTGGTAGTAATACGTAGCGGGTACGTGAACACTGCAGGTTTATCTCTCGAGTGCCAGTGGTGCTACACGGTGGACCGAGGCTCAATCGGGATTAAGGGATGAGCCAAGTGATTAAGCCGATTGTCTGTAAATTCCCCAAATCCCACACTACAAGGATCAGAGGACTAAGGGCGACATAATGGTGGTGCATCCTGCATGCCATCGCAATGGTTTCTCTCCGACTTCTTCTTCGCGTGACCCAATATAGAAAAAAACTCCTCTGTGATTCCACTTGTGGATAACTCGCAACCAACTGATATGAACTAGCCGTCTAATCCTTATATTCCGGTGGCTAATAGCTCACGTACCATTTCGCTCGAACTCATAAGAGTTTGTTTTAGTGTGACGAATAAAATTTAATGGTAGTTTTAAAAGGGGTAATATTTGCACAAAGACGTTAATAATACGATTGATACATGAAAACCTTCAATGTCTCCGAAATACCTCTTATTGGTAATTTGAAAATTATTAATCCCTAACTGAATTCCATAGTTTCGGCATATTCCAGAGACGTAGAATACTTATAATAACTTTCCAATCAATATTTTAGGATGCTATATATCTTTGTATTTTTAAATAACGAGTAATCCACCACTTATTTAGGTATATATTGCAACCTCTGAAGCAGATAGTTACGTGTCAAGTTCATTCCTTTGAAGGAAGTATCATCTTGCCCCAAAGACATAGGAGACATCCTTGTCAACCCCAAAAACTGTAAGTAACTGTGATTCGCAAATGTCCCCGTTTTCGAACTCACCTGAGTGATTGACTGAATGAACGAAAACGTACGTACATCCGTTTTATATAATTTTGTATTCAAACAAAGGAGTTTGACAAGGACGCAACCTCTCGCCAAAACTATTCAACGTATAACTAGAAGAGGCAATAAAGGAAGCATGAGAAATGGGCATTAAAGGAGTCAAGGTGAATGGAAAAGAAATTACCATGCTGCGGTTCGCAGATGACATCACAGTAATAGTAGAAACGCGAAAGGACCTGCAAACAAACCTGAATACTATGGGCCAAGTACTTCGGGAGTATAATATTAGCATCAGCAAGAAGAAAACGAAAATCCTTGTGTGTGGAAGAGAGAAGCTGAATGCAGATGTTACAATTCAAGGAGTTAAGCTAGAGCAAGTGGAATCCTTTATCTACTTGGGCAGCAGTGTAACTTGGGATGGAAGAAGCTCGACCATAATAGCCCAAGCAAAGATGGCGTTCATTAAGAAGAGGCAACTACTGTGTACAAAAACCATACGAATGCAAATAAGGAAGCAGTTTGTCAAGAAGTTCGTGTGGAGCACGGCACTCTACGGATCGGAGACACAGAATATTGGAAAATTGGACCAACGAAGAATAGAAGCATTTGAAACATGGTGCTGGAGGAGAATGCTGAAGATTAAATGGACAAAGTCAGGAATAATGAAGTATATAGGATGACATGAGGAGCTCTACGGTAAAGAAGAACTAGTTGGATTGGATATACCTTGAGGCACAATGTATTAGTTAGAAACATAATATAAGGAAAAATTGAAGGAAAGATCCCGCAAAGAAGAGAGACATGTACATAGAGCAAATCAAGAAGGACGTAAAACAGAGAACCTATCAGAGAGTGAGGGAATGAACACTAAATAAGGAAGAATGAAGGGCTGCAGTAAACCAATCTTAAGATTGAAATACTGATTATGATATATATATATATATATATTCATATTTTTTAAATAACGACTAGTCTGCCACTTATTTAGGTATAATTGCAACCTCTGAAGTAGATAGTTAAGTGTCAAGTTCATTCCTTTGAAGGAATATATATACATATATATACATATATATATATATATATATATATATATATATATATATATAATATATATATATAATATATATATATATATATATATATATATATATATAGTATACATCCTTGAAATTGACGCTCTCCGGCGACGCACAAACACACAAACACTCGAATAATAAATATTCCAGTATATATATATATTATATATATATATTCATTCAAACAGAAATAGGTATAAGGAAAGGGGATAGGAAAACACATAAAAGGCGAACACAGGACATGTGGGGAAGGCGGTTTTTGAGCAGATCACGAAAGTGATAATCCCGGATAAGGA
The DNA here is from genome assembly GCA_037158775.1 of Hetaerina titia. Lineage (NCBI taxonomy): Eukaryota > Metazoa > Arthropoda > Insecta > Odonata > Calopterygidae > Hetaerina > Hetaerina titia. Next base: position 23,386,902 of record CM073773.1, read on the forward strand.
AATATTTTTACTTTCGTGATCTGCTCAAAAACCGCCTTCCCCACATGTCCTGTGTTCGCCTTTTATGTGTTTTCCTATCCCCTTTCCTTGTACCTATTTCTGTTTCAATGAATATTTGTGCGCCATATGGCGGGATTTTCAAGTTTGAATATGCATATATATATATATATATATATATATATATATATATATATATATATATATATATATATATATACATATACACACACATTCAAACACGTAAATCCGCAAAATGGCGAACACATATTACCATATATTCACATGGATAAGGGTGTAAAGAAGAGGATATCATATATATGTATATACCGCAACGCCTGCTTAATGTCTCCTAATATCCATCGAAAAACGAAGAATTTATTGTAAGCCAGCTTTTTCGTATTTAGTTCTATTCAAACTTTCAAATTCAAACAGAAAACTTGAAATTTGTTCTAGGAAATAGACTTCATTAAAAGACAATTTTTTCCTGTGAAAGACTTGAAGCTTTAACAGTGATGACACTAGAAACGACTAGATAAATTTTTTCTCTGAAGAAGCCTTTGTTACGCTAGGAAATACGAATTATTTAATCTGCTCGTTCGGAATTCAAACACTTTTAATCATATCATTCTGAAACAATATTCTGCGAATGTCTACGTAGCAAATGAGCAAAATTCCTGAATTTTGCAAACAGCATGTCAATGAAGGCGTGAAATTAATGGGTAATATGGATGGAGATCGTGAACGAACATGCAGATTGCTGAACCATGAGGAAAATGCAAATGATTACTTATTTTCTACCGTGAAAACAATGGGGCTGCTCATAAGCGCAATGTGGAGCCCATCGTACCATCTATAACTATTTCTAATAGAATAAGTATCAAACCATATGATTAAATAAACAATAAAAATATTTACTTCATGGTCGCATATTTTGTATCCAGTATCATCACCAGAGACTAGATTCATGGGAAGTAAAACCTTACTTGGTGGGCAGGAGAGGGAATAACTAAAGAGAGCAACAGACAGCTTGCCCCGTAGAATACACTATGCATTGGGCATAAAAAAATGGAGGAGTAAGAATAGTTTATCGCTCCTTAATTAATAATTAACTGTTCGGCGCAATCAATTTAAATAATGAAATCCGTTAATTGCGTCATTATTAATTCCCTCCCACTCTCTTTCTCTCTCTCCCCCCTGACATTCATTTACGCGTTTATCGCCAATTAAACGAGTGACGATGATGATTACGCATTGAATCCTTAGTCGTGGGGGGAGAAAAAGAATGTAAATTGGATTTGGAACGGGTATTTTTCACCGATTCCCTAATGAATACATTCCACAAAATTATCACCATATATTTCCCACCGCATGTAAAATACGATGAATCCCGGGAATCGAACACGAAGCAAACCTTTGCGGGTTCGAGAGCACGAGACGCATTCGGTGTCTGCATTTTTTTCGGTGCGGGGAGAGGGGGTGGGAGAGTTTGACGATGGTGACGGAGGGAGGAGTAAAGGAGGGAGGAGAGGTGGCAGGAGGGAGAGGGGAGACAGCAAGAAGAGACGTGCGCGCCATCGTTCCCACGGCCGGAGCCGAAACCGGGACGGACGACGCGCCCGGGAAAATTATTTACGATGGGAATCAACTTGGCGGCTGGGATCGCTCTGTTCCAATCTCTCGAAATTCGCCGATTAAAAATTTCGAGCTCTCTCTCCCCCGGAATTGCTCGAGTACTATCCAATCCCCGTCTCGCCGCCCTCCATATTGTTCCACATCTGTCACCGCGTGAATGAAAAACCACCTTGACCCTGCACGGCCCGCATTTCTCATCAATGTTTGAGTCGTGGCGGAATAAGGTTCCGGGACGATGGGGAGAGAGGGGGAGCATCGGGAGGAGGAGGAGGGAGGCGGATGGGTAGAGGGAAGGTGGCATGGGAATGGGGGGGGAAGCAATCCTCCCTTTCTCTCTCGCGAGGAAAAAGATAATAACTGCAACACATTCGAACGATAACGTGCTATACAGAGAGGAAAGAGACGGATAGAGGTAAGGGAGAGGAGAAAGAATAGCCCAACTACACACACTCTCGCAGGCCTCATCGTTGACACACGAGGCGTAATATAAAAAGACTGCCTAGAATTTTACTTCTCCATCTTTAGATCTCACTTTATATTTGTGATAGCCCGTCAGATATGATGGAGAGAATAGTGAAAATGGTTGAATAAATCCATTCATCACGTTAAATCATACTTATCACTCTGCTTTTCCGGTAGTGAGCAAAAAAATATCATGGTATCAAATTCATTAAATAAGGAAACACAATGTATACATCCACTGTTCTTTATTATTGTACAACTAGTTTCAACGCTTAGGCGTACCTGATGATGACGCCTAAGCGTTGAAACTAGTTGTACAATAATAAAGAACAGTGGATGCATACATTGTGTTTCCTTATTTAATGAACATGAACTTCCACAAAGTTAAGCTTAAAACAATAGAAAGCATGGTATCAAATGTTTCGATCATAAATATAGCTTTGCTATTACGTCTAATTCTATACAAATACCCCTCGAACCAGCAAAAGGATATTAGGCAGGGGGTGTAAGTATCAGGAGGGATGGTCTAAAGGGTGTGGGGTGTGGTCTAATGGTGAAGGGTGTGTAAAGAGTTAGGAAAAGAAAACACTTTACTATAATCCCGAAAAAGACGTCCAAATCGATATACATGCTAGCGGAAAACTTACTTCCAAAAGAATCTTAATTTTACCCATTGCAATAGTTCCCGGGTAAACTAAAGGAGGGAGCAAATATTAACCACAACCACTTACACGATAGACCGCCTAGAGAGGTTATGCAGAACTGAAAAGCAAGGAGGGGGAAATTCTAAAAATCCATGGCCATGCAACTTATAGTTCCCAACCTTAACGTTACTATCTGGTATCCTAAAAACTGTTAAAACCACGTGCGTTTTACTGGATCAAGTTACCTAGCATCGAGTGTTACGGCTTCATTCTATTTTGTGATGATATTTTGCGATTAAAAAATCCAGAAAATGAAAAGTATTTTTAAAACAGAAGCTATCATGATTTAACTAGAATGAAAAACTCAAGTATTCAGAATTTAATCCAGGTCAGGATCAATTCAATCAAGATCGTCATAACGCACGAGCGTTGTCGTTATTAACGTGAAGGAAAAAACACGAGGAACCTTTCTCCAAATTTCTCGTTGCGGAACCCAAAAACACGATTCCTGGCGCTACGTACCATGAATCATTGGACCTGGGTCGCATGTTCTACAGTCACGAACTGCGCTATCGAGTTATTTGCGTCGGGGGTGTGAATGGTGACAACGCATATGAAAAGATCGTGATTTCGTCACGGGTCCGGAGAAGGATTGGGCGGGGTGAATAGATATTTTAACAACCAAAAGAATAACATAGTTTCACCCCAAGTATTTCATTAAAACCAGAGTATATCTATGATGATAAACATTAAATATCGGTTACGTCCCTACTTACACCGACTACATGGATGTGATATTCAAAAGATACAATGCTTGATGGAGTAGCTAAAAAAAGAAAATATATAACTTATCAATGCGCCATTTTTTTCCTTTTAAGGAGACGTAAGTACTCCATAAGCTTCGGTTACATTAGATATTACTCTTCAATTTTAGAGAAATTAGAAAGAAAAGCCGATTGCCTTAGGAAACATGGATTGCAGCTGGTTTTATTAGATCGATTGCCTAGAGCTAGACTGATAATATAGATTGTGGAGTTAGGACTACCTACTCGTTTAAAAATATTTTTGAGCTACAAGCATTCATGTTAGAGGCTGACGGACATCCATACTCCCTTAGACGAAGTTACATATTGCAAATATTATTAATATATTAAAGTAAGAGATTTTACAGTAAGAGATAACATTTTACCTTTACAAAGGTCTTTGATATGAAGTGAATATTGAGGTGCCCACGATCCATTGACGCTACGAGGTGGTTCAAGCATATTCTTATAGAGTTTTATAAACAAATTTCAAATATATTGACCATACCACTGATGTTAAAAGTCGAGTACATACTTTATATCACATATTGATTATAAAATATCAGTCATTAGAGAGACAATATCGTCCAATTGTCAAATATGTCAAATTGGCAATCAATTATCATCGACTATCAATGTATTCGCAAAACATTCCAGCCTCATCTTGATCAATATATTGCCTTTTCCATCGCAAAACAGGCCCTTAGCGATAGCAATACGTTGCATGGATTACTGAAGAGTTCAAAATGAAGCATCAAGGTCAATTCTAGAGAAAACAAACCATTTCTTGAGCAGAAAAGACTTGTTTTACGGGTATACTTATTTCATCAAAATATTTCACTTTTTCTATAAAAAAAAACAAGTTTGTTCGAGTAAGGTATTTTCTGATAAAAAATAGAGGATGCAATTAAATTAATTTGAGAACTAATCCAAATACTGCAATTTGCATCGTATCTGGCATTTTAATTGGATATTTTGGAAAAAAATCACTAAGAATACAATCGCAAACTATGTAAGCACTAGCTGCAGCTCAACCACCAAGGCTGTCAGATTGAATCCGTGACCTCTGGATTAGCAACCGCGGTCGTTATCCCGTCGCCACCGACGTCCACAAAATTTATTCTTTTGATAGTAACAAAAGCGTAAAATATGGATTTTCAACATTTTTCCTTCAGCATTCACTTATTCTACAGTTAAATTATTATAAAAATTTTTAAAAATGAAATTAAAAATCGAATTAACATATTTTTGACAAATAATCCCCAATGTTACGTTTTCCTCGTCCAAGACATTGTTCAGGATTTCCCCCCAGAGTCATTTCCTCATTCCTGTCCCCTTCACGTTTTCCACCGAAATCGAGGAACGACGAGTTTCTGATCGAAGAAGGGAATTGTCTCCGTCCATCGAGTAACTCCCATCCTGATATCTCCTAATAATCGTTCAACGACGCTTTCTGCTCTCCCGTGGCAATCGCTGCCAAACCGTCCTTGCTGCCTGCGCATGAATGGGGCGCTCGAGGTAAATTAAATGAAAAAAAATAATATCTCGCCATCTTTGTTCCCCTCCGTCCTCCACTTTTCGTGGAAACTTGATAAGTAAAAGCGCCGCCGAACAAAGACACGCGCCACGGCGTCGCTCGAAAACAGACGAAACAGCAGGAAGCGAACGAGCAGTGGAAAGGGAGAAGCGGGAGAAACGATCAAGGCTTTCTTTTTGGTATGGAGAAGGACTTTGGTTGAAAGGGGAACGGAGGGATTTACTTTCGTATCTATCCTCCTTTTTTATCATGCTCCTTCCTCGAAGGAAATAAGAGTGAGTCGTCACGGGGAGGAGAAACACGCGAAGGCCGCTATGGAAAAACACAAGAACCACGAAAATGGCCCGAGAGGAGAAAAATAAGAGTGGGAGAGGGCAGGGAAATATCGACGTGGGAGAAGGAATTAAATTCGGTTCGAATGGCTGGCGCGGAAGAGGAGGGGGTGACCATGGGGAAACCAGAAGGGAGGCGTGCTGGGGAAAGAGGCGTAAGGTGGAAGGAAGGCATTCAAAGTCGGCAAGGATGCGATTAGCAAAAGTTCCAGCCGTCCACTTTGAGGCTCCTGGTTCGAGACCCATCGAAGGTGACATTATGGATTTCTCGTATAATTTCCGAATCATTGACCTTATAGTTTCACGACTGCCCTCAGGCTACGCCCACGTGAAAAGCACGGAGTCGGTACGAGAGGAAAACATAATTAGCGACAGTTCGGAGACGTCAAGAGTAGTTGACAACATATTATTTGTGTCTTAAATTACTTTATTACATTTTGTAGCTTTGCTAACAGTTTTGCTTCATAAATGAAGCAGCCATTTATTCTTATTTCGTATCATAGGCATTCTGGGACAAAGACGGAGACTCCATTCAAGTTCGTCGACGGAGACTTTCACGGAATTCGTCGTTGTTTACTCGAATCCATTATTGAACAACCGCCTAATGACGTCACCACATCACCTCACACGGGCCTTTGGGTGGGGACGATGGGATTCCCGGCATTAGTGCGTCGCCTCCTGCTACAAAATGAGTAAGGAAAAGGAAAGGGCTCTACCGAATCGATTCGCGTCCGATGCGTGAATCGTACCCCACCTTCCATTCAGGCATCCGAGCCCCATCGCATCCACTCCAACGTTCAATAATGGGACCTCCGCAAACGGTGCGCAGGCCGTCGAAAAGGCCGCGGAGGAGGACGCTCCTTCGGACGGAGTTGTTCTCCGCACATTATTCTCAGGCCAAAGTTCACCCGTAAAACCCCCTTAAGCGTGGCACATACGGAGTTTCTTTTGAAGCATTCACTTCAAATTTCCATCAATGCAAGTACTTGATAAGGGTCATCGAGGTTCAAGCGTCAAGTTGAACTTGGACACACAAATACCTGAAGAACGATGACAATTCACGCCCTCGACCGCCGAATATAATACATTCTCCAACCACTAATTACTAATTCATTGATCGCCGGTTTGACAAATTTCTCTCTCACCGACTCATGAAGAGTGTAAGTTTGTAAATTTCTCGATGAGGTGGGAGCTGCATCTTTCATATTTTGCTCACATTATATTTGACCATTGAGTCTGTAGTTTTCGTTTAGTTTGATGATGTCACTAGTGAAATGCATGATAGCGAATAATCAATAAATAACGAATAAGAATCGAAAGTTGATCCTGGTGGCAAAGGGGATTGAGATTTAAATTGTGACGTCAAGAGCCCCTCTCTCATGACGTCACACGGTTCTCGGAACCTCCTCTCGGCACGGCCGGTTTCGTTGGTCTCTCGCGCGAGAGGGCGTCTCTTTTTCCCTCGACACACACATACACACACACACACAACTCTCGACGCAGACACAAAAAACAAGGGGTCGTTGCATCACGGGCACATAATGATGTTCACAGCTAAATCATCTAAATATCCATTAGCTGAGTGGAGTACATTCATCTCGTTTCCTACCCTATTTTATCAATGTTTACGCATCCCCCCTCTCGCCGGCCGACAAACCCCTGCCCTAGTTACCCTTTCCTTCCACTCCCCCCATGGTGCAAATGACCTCGGGTGCCTAGGGCGATCCCCGGGTCAAAAACGTAAACAATCACGTGCGTCCAATGCGCCACATTTGCGCCCCCTTGTTTTTTTTCACTATTCCGCGACGCGCACAGCGAAGAGCGACTCGAAGTGCAGTCTGGTTGCAGGGGAGGGGAAACAAAAAGGCGGGCGAGATTCCAGGTAGCGATCAGCGGGAGGAGAGGAAAAAAAAGTGAAGCGTTCCCGGGGCTCGCACGCGCGAGACCACGAAATCACGCAAATCGGAGGCGAGTGAATGCGCGTGAGTCGAGGGGGGGGATGGAGGCGAGTGACAGTTGACGAGGGTGAGGAGGTGGTTGTCAGGAAGGGATAAAACACCCCTAGTCCCTCTCCTATTATGTAAGTGGCACGTAAAAGGGACAAATAGAGCCATGGAATCGATAAGTTCTACCACATTTTCTCTCTCTCTCCCTTCCCCCCCCCCTTTCCTACCGGTGCCCCTCCATCCCTCCCCCCGTTTCTCCCTCCCTCCAGAGCACGTTCTCCGGTACCGCGTTCGGTGGCTCTCCGTATGACCTATGGCATTTGGAGGATATGCGATCGCTTGCGGGTGTGTGAGGGGAGGAAGGGCAGAGGGACGGGGGGGAATGGGAATATAATGTAAAACGCAACGCGATGAAGCGAGAGGATAAACAGTGAGACGTGGGAGATGGGATGGATAATGGTCATTTCGCGACTCGAATCCTATCGATTTTTTTTGTGTGCTGGACGCAGCATTATTTTGCTCCGCTGCAAGGAGAGAAATCGAAAAAAAAACACCGGGTTCCCGGAAAGGAGGGAAAAAATTTGCGTTTGCGTGCTTTCTACTCCCTGGCCAACCGAGAGCGATTGCTTTCAGAAAAGGAAAATTTAAGAAAACACAAATTCAGGCGGCAACAGAAGGCTGGTTTGATAGAAAAAGGGTGGAGTTAACCTCTCACTAATCCCTGGGACACCAGATCCAGGGTGTTTGGGAAAGACGGGGTCCAGTTAACCTCCATGTGCTCTCCACGAGATCTCGGGAAAGATCGGCGGGGAGGTATCGTGCCTGTGTCGCTTACTTTTCCTTTGTTTAAGTTCGTGATTTTGCAAATCCTATCGGTTTTGTCGATCGCAGTCGCAAACAAATCATTTTATTTCGCAGTTTGTTTCCCAACCCTGTGCCCACCATAAAATCGTAAATTCGAGCTGCCAAGTGAAATAAAAGTACCATGGCCTCTCAAATCGTCAACCATCAGCACAATTCCTGGGCTCCTCAAGGACGTACCCCCTAATGATCACAGCAAAGATACATCTTTCAAAGAAGCTTGAGACCTGCTCATCAAACCAAAAATCAATGATCACAATATCGATTCACATCGTAATGATCATGTTTACCTCAGTCGTAAAAGTACAACATAACTGCGTCGCTGTCAACATGGAAACCTTTGAGGTTGGCTGTGGAAAGCGAGAGTATTATGCATCAGTTTGGTAGTTCAAAGGTCTCGCGTCCGAATTCCCGACTTCCCGAAGTTATTTACGGTACTTGCATCAGATGTTTTCGACCTTACATTTACATTCAGTATAAAGTGGAAATCATACATCAACAGACGAGCTCTAAGCTCGCTTACGAAACTAATCATTGGGGTTGACAGCTGCGGCGGAGACTCGCTTATTGCTCAGCCGCACCACCACCCAGATTGAAACTGTTATGCGATGGCCGGAAGAAATTTCCATTCCTGTCGCCATCCAGCTCGAGAATACCATTCTGCACAATTTTGGGCGATCGGATCAAGGCAACCACTGCACTCTGATTCATGAAAAGGCAAGGGAGAAGAGGACGGCGACTCCCTTCCCGTTTCTCCCACTCTTTACCCTATCGTTAACAGCTCCGGTGCGTGCGACTGGACTTCTGGTTTCGGATTCGAGTCCTCCTCTATGTTCACCGGAAGAATTGGGGTCGTAAGAGAGGAAGCGGGACCGGGGAGAGGGTGAGTGGGAGTGGGGGAGGAAGGGAGGGAGGGAGAGGAGTGGGGGAGGAAGGGAGGGAGGGAGAGGAGTGAGGAGGGGAGGAAGGGAGAGGAGGGGGTGACTTGAGTGAGCCGTTCGATAAGCGCGAACCCCCATTTTGGATTCCCTTTCCACTCTCCTGAGCCAGCGCTCCCACCCCCTCATTTTCCCTCCCCTCCGCCGCTTTCCTACCCCCTAGCGGCGGCTCCCTCCCTCCATATATCCTCTCCCTCTCTAAGAATAAACTTTTTCGACATCCGGTGTTGAAAGAGGAAAACTGGCTAAATCTTGACTTTTGTAAGAACTACCACGCTGTCTCGTCGGTGCTTCCCTTAACCTTGCTATTCTTTCCCCCCTCACTCTTTGGGCGCTGCTTATGAATTTGTCCCTCGCAGGAATTCGTAATTAGAATTCATCCGATTTTCCACGTAATTGCATGGTTGTTTTCTTTACATAACCATTTTGGCAATCATTACCATTATCATTTTGGCAATCGCGAATAATCTCGCGACATTTGAGAGAGTGATTTATACGAGTGATATATGAGATTGTAATTTATTACAATAAGCACGTTTAACAGCCTTTGCACTACAGTAACACTTGTTGTATAACTTGTAGTATGTATCCCATTCGAAAAAAGTAACCTTAATAGTCATCATTTCGCTGCTCGCGACCAAAAAGGAGGAAGTAATACAATTTACTGGCACATCAGGATGCTTTGGAAGCATAAATGTCGTCTAAATGCGGTGATTGCGGAATAGTTGAGGAATGGTTTCGGGAAAAATAAAAGAGGGGCAGGGTGGAGAATGAATAGGCCATGAACAGAATGTGGAAAAGATGCTCCGGTATTTGAAAAATACGTGAACGTTTTGTATTTTTTCGCGTGAAGATGACTCAAGGAGTCGCAACCCGGGTCGTGACAAAAAATATTAGTGAAAACCACAAGGATTTCTTTCTGTCCCTTTCCCAAGATGGAAATTTTTCACAAAGTTTTCTACGACTTCTATGATAAAAGTAAACTGCGGTCGTTTGGCAACGTTGAGAATGTATGAGACTCGAAACACCAAACAGATTGGTGCATAAATTATGATGAAGCCGCTTGGGAGAAAGAGGTAAATCAAGAAAGACGTGAATGAATTGGGTCTAAGAGTCTCTCAACACGAAGATTATTAGGAATCTCGGGAGCAGAAGACCATGTATGAAACGATGTGAATTTTGAAGTTATATTACAAAAGGGGATTACAAATTATTAGTAAGAAATTAATAAAAGAAAGTAAAAATAGCAAGACATTAGTAAAATAGCGTTTCCATTTTAATCTAAAATCAGATTTTGGTTACATAGAGAGAGAAGCGTGTGAATGGCAAGTGTGGTTGTCCATATTTCACCTGTGAGCGATATTTCGCGTCCGAATTCATTATGGCTATACGTAAAATGGACACCTTAGTCTTATGTAGTTCCCGGCCTTCATTGATAGCATAACAATTGGAGCTAGGTTTTGGATTCTCCCTACCAATCGTTACACATTGTTATTGACACCGTCTAGCCTAAACTCTTGTTTACTCTATACCAAATTCCTTTATGCATATTTTCTTTCTCCCTACAGGTTTGATGTCGCCCAAAAAACCCGTTCTCCTCCATTATTTTTCTACCTTCATCTAAAAGTCTTCGACCACGGACTTTAACAACCCAGTGCATTTCAATACTTTCCCCATACAACTATATTTCCTTAGACAATTCACCCAAACCTGGCATCTAAAACTCTTAGTAAAACTTCGTTGTTTGTCTTTCTCTACATATAACTTATTTCATTCTTCACCATTAATACACGTCTTTACTCTCATCCGATTTCATGTAGACTAGACCACAGAGCTATGCAGCTTCAAATTCAATATAATAAAGTCGTAGTTTACATTGTAGAATTAAATAGTGTTTTGTGTTACTGATGCTTATTTTTCTACTCTCTGGCCGCAATGCAATGCATTTTTGCCTTTCATAAGACGATGTTTAACAAATACCCTTCACTGAAGCTTCAAAATGGACGGCTTGTTTGTCAGTTAAACTGGTTTAATATGTCATAAATTTCAATTGTTAACTCTTCAGAATTATTTTCTCGATCTGAATTCTATTTCAGTCCTGCTCTCATGAAATCAGGTCCATCCTCACTTTCCCAACCATAACTGCAGCTAACACCCTCTCACTCAGGTCCGCTCACCCCTTCTAATTTCCCCCTCTCCCAACCTTCAAAACCATCCCCAAGTAAATATCTCTAAAAATGCCACTTGATGCGTTTTTCCTCGAGAATTATGCCGTATTGAAACTGCGCTCGAGGATGGTTTGCAAAATTCCACGTAGAAAGGCAGTATGTAATTTCAAGCAAGTCACTGTGGCCATAAATCATGTGATATACCACGGGTCTACGGGGAACGGGATACTTCTTCTCACGATAATTCGGAAAACTAAAGTTATGTTTTCACGTTTACCCTAATCGAATACAAATGGATGAAAAATTATTGGACTAACCCCGAGTTACTTCCAATTTAAATCTGCACCAAAAGTATTTGATATGCATATTCGCATCTTGATTTTAAGTAAATATCATTGGTAGCGTGAAGCTTGTTTTCACGGAGTTTTTACTTTTCATCTCTGATTCTCATTATAAAAGAATTTTTATACGAATCGATTCTTTCCTGGCAATTCTATCCATATCTTCTCTTTCTTCCCGAGCAGGTTTCACGCGGGTTTCTGCAACGGTTCCGCCTTAACCTCTTCCATTTTCTTACATTTAGTGCGGGAAATGTAATGGTGACATTGTACGTATTTACTTTATGAGACCAACTGGTTTCACGGAAAACATTGAATTGTATTACAAAAGATTCGAAATTTCCTATATATAGCTTTAATAATTTTCAACATTCAAATGAAAGAAAACTTAGCCCCCAATGATTAAATGTTGCATTATTTAGTATATCGTTACAGCAGAGGTGAAGGTAAAATGAAGTATTTTTTAGTATTCTTAAGTACCAACCAGATAAATTTTGATTTCAAGTAATCCAATCAATCAAGTGGCAAAACAATAGTAGGAAACAGTGCATTATTGAGAGACTTATAAACTGGTTCTAGCTTAGTGTGTCAAAAACCTCAATAAATCTCTCATTACTTCTGCCTTGCCATCCAGCTACTTACTTTCTTACCTGCCACGCCGGCCATAACTTCCTCACAGCCAATCGCCCTAAAAGCAGTTTATGCTCTCCGAAATGCGCATGTCTATTTATTTCCTATGATTTTTCAAATTCTCCAAATTGAATTTACTGGTATTTAGTTCCTATTCTCGTCTGTAATGATCAATTAATGTTTTAATAGGGATTCGAGGACAGTGAGGTTTCCTCGGTCCCCTTGGACGCCAAAGACACCCATTCGAATTACCCGTTACTATGAGAGCTGGGTTGGAATTCGTAATTAGTTCCACAGTTATACACGAATTTGTGTGAATTCGACGGGTTCTATGGCTTCCGCCAGACCTGAAAATTCACATGCGTTCTCTCTCTAGAATGATTTCCACGGACGAAATATCCGAAATTTCTTTTGACCCTTCCATTTAAGTTCGTTAGAAATGTTTTGCGCTTGCAATATAAACGATAATAATAGTTCAAAGTGGAGTCACTTCGCGCATTATGAGCACTATGGATCGTGAAAATTACACATATCTGAGCGAGTTTCCTTTTCTGTTCCACCCAAAGTTTCCTATGAAGTTCCGATAACGAGGAAATCGTGCCACTTGCATTTCAAGTGAGTTTGTTCGGAGGCATCATCCTGGTTTGAACCTAGGAACTTCAGACAGTAGCCAAACGCTCTACTTGCCAGTCTATCATGCCACCTTTGTTTGGGACCTCAGTTAGGAACTCTCCAACTCATTTGATTATTTTGACCACAAATATTTCATCGGTGATATTCTGAAGAACATGCCACCGACCTCTTATTAGCCTTAAATCTACGAAAACGACATTATGTAGAAGATATACGTATTATATACATATTTAAAAAATAAATTTTCTCGCATCTTTGACTGGTTCAAATCTCCCTTTCCCTCACCATTGCTTTGCCGACAAATATTCGTAAATCGATCATTAAACGTCTTCATTTAATTCTCATTTACACTTCATTTCATTTGCTGTCTGTTTTAATTGAGCATCTAGAATGCGTCCAATATCCACAATCTATCTCCAATTCGAATATAAATACCCTCGGCCAAGTGTCCAGGGCGAGAAGAATTACGACGCGGCGGTTCGAGCAAGACACTCAGGAGCTCACATTGCAATTGCCTCTCACTCGACAGCTCTATTTATTTCAGACGGGAAGAAAAATTACCCTTCCCCCGAAACTTTAACAATCACGGCCCACGATCACAGGCTGAAACGATTAAATGCTGGTTGGAGATTTAAACGTGCAAGTGGGAGACGGCGTTACCCCTGCCGTGTTCTTAATGAGCATGGACTGCACGTGCGTTCGCCCGCCCAGAGGAGGCAGCCACGGTGCAGCAACGATCGAGTCCCCTAAGACAAGGGGATTCGGATGAAGCATTGATTATAGAAGTTGATGATTACATGTCATAAAATTCACCAGTAATTCGATTCCGGGAAAGCCTTGAGATATTTTGGAAAGCTTTTGCAAGGATAACTTTGGCGGTTTTCTATCCTCACCGAGGATCTACGAACACGGGATTTACCCTTATTGGTAAATCCCGTGTTGGTGAGATTTTCGTATGGTATGGTGGTAGAAGTACGAAGGAAACGATTGGCAAAATAGCTCGGGCAATAGCCATTCTATCGAAATAAAAACCTATGTAACGGCACGTAACGCGGTGCCGAAAATAAGAAAAACTTACCGTAACATTATGGAGAATATTTCTCTTTTGAGGTAAGGGGAAGACAATTTAAAATCCGCAGTAAAAGGAAACTTTGAAATATTGTAATTGTGTTGCTCCGGAGAATGACGAAAATCAAATGAGCGAATCAAATGCAGAGTACGAACAGAACGAAGTTTAAGGAAAAATTTTTAAAGAAGAAGGAATTAGTAAAAGATTTGGTGTTTTCCCGGCGCATCGGCTGCGTAAATTCTTCTCGGGTCCTCCACCGGGTTATATCGTCCATCTCGGCCGACGTTTCGATGTCCGACTCGGGGCTTCTGAACCCTGATTCTCATTCTCATTCAGAAACCCTGAAGACGATGACCGAGTCGGACATCGAAACGTCGGCCGAGATGGACGATATAACCCGGTGGAGGACCCGAGAATAATTTACGCAAAAGAAGGAATTACTTTCTCATGCGTATTTTAGACGCAATAACCGTCATAGGAAAAGCAATAGCAGATGTCAAATACCACACATAAATGAGTCTAGCGGATGGAAGAACAGGAATGAAAAGCTGCGTTAAGCCAAGCTTGGGATTGATGAACAGTGACGATGATAATGATAGTCATTTAGATTTTATGTGGAAATACTTCGTCGATTGCAGTGATCACCGCCACTTGGGGTAGTGTGATCCGTGGACCCTCGGCTCTTTTACGATGCCTAAAATATATCCTGGTAATAATATGTGCGTATGGCTTCATTCCCAGATTGCCACAAACACAAGACATCCCGAGACTTTGAAGAGAGAAGACAATGAAAATATACGCGAAAAAAATCAGTCATTTCCTTTCCGGAAACATCCCCTGGTTATTAACCCTTTAATAATTTCGGAATCCTCTCTCCCTGAAAACTAACCAATGCCCTCAAACAAAGCAATGAACATTATATGTAAGCTATTTAAATTTCAATTGACACTTAAAGCTAAAAGTAACCGTTATCCATAATAACAAGTGACCTAGCACCTACACTCCTTAGAGTTAGATGTGAATATAATAGCTGTCAGTCGATGTAGAGAGCCCCTTCGATTTCAATATATGCGGAATAACTTCTTATTTGCGGTTTAGAAATTAAATACAAGTTTATATGTTATAGGGGCGCTAAAAGGCGACGCCAAGTTTCTAAGAAAGTTTAAAAGGAAAACAGGAGTTTTCCATAGAAAGATGGAATCGCCTTGGGGGAAGGGAGAGAATTTAAGCTGAACGCGAGCAGCCCGACAATGAACACGCGATTCGCATGTTCTCATAATATATCTCCCTCACGTATACATATAAAGACGTGCACGCACACATACACGTTCAAAATATCGGTCAGCCGAGAGAAGTGCGAGAGATACAAACCACGCTAACAGTTCACGAAGCCGGGGAGAGATAGTTATCACAATAAGTACGTATCTGCGCGAACGCACACAGCCTCGATCCCGTAACTATCTCTTCGCTATGAATAAGGAATCTCTTCTTCCTGCGAGTGATACTTCTCGCGCAGACACTTCTCAGTTTTCATTGATAATTTTCCCGGACTTCAGATGGTCGGATTAGATTCCACTTCAAATTTCCTGCTCTAGTGGTAATTCTCCAAATGTTTACCCCGAGAAGTGTGGGAGGAGTATAGGATTTTCGGCAGAAAGTGGGTCAAGATAGAATCTTGGCAGGACTTACGTGATGGAAATGCAATTACTGCAATTAAGCTGATCCATCTTCAAACGCAAACGATATAGGCCACGAAATTACGGCGGAGTCCCGTTAAAGTTTATTGAATTTGTAATGGAAGTTTCTGCAGCGTCGCGATAAGGAGTATTAGAAAAATTAATATATGTGTGCAGCAATCTTTGAAACATCCGCCGAATGATATCTCCAACAAAAACGCGTTCTGAAAACCCTTTCTTTTCTTTTCTGAAAATGCCGTGCAGTTGCACGCAAATGACTGTCTCAAATTGTGCCATCTAGAATTTTCATTAAAATGTCCCCACTGGTGATGTTCCGTGACGTGTGAAGAATGGCTAAGCCTCGCCCTATATTTACCAGCACTTGAATATACATATTTTGCGAATTATCTCGAAGATCCAGAAGAGCCTGGTCTATGGGAAAGGAGAATTCTCGTGAGCAAACTTTTATTGCGTCAAAGGCAGTGAATGAGTGAATGGTTGCACAAAACCAATTGCAATGACGTGTTTTGAAAAATAACTACAACAGGCATTCACCTCAATTACTCACATTACTCACTATTGTGTATAGAATACAAATTGCTTCTTTGAGGAAAGGAACAGATTTTATATCTCACTGAATCATCAATGACCGGATAAGCCCCGAACTTTATAAGACTTCCTCCTATGCATTTAAACTATAATTCTGACTATTTAAACAATAATTCTGACTTTTAAACTATAATTCTAATATAAACTCTGAAGATTAGACTTCTTTTACTGTGTTCACTCTGAAGAGTAGACTGCTTTTACTGTGTTCTACATTGTTCTATAAATATTTTTCCTTTGAACACTGCATTTTGTGTAAATGGTCTCACATCTCAACAATTGAAATCAACGTCAACACTTCTCAAACCGAACTGGACTTCGACAGCAAAAATGTGTAAATATTTTTTCTGTTTCCAAAGAGGCGTGACCTTTCCTTCGTATGCGTGGGGAATGACGCGAGGGAATCCTGTGGGTTGGCAAATGGCACCTCAAGAGACGAATGGAAGTGGGACAACGGATATAAACCAGGCACACCTCCCCCTTGCGGTTATGGTGTACCGAAGTAGAAAAATCACGTCACCTAAAGAGGGGGAAGGATGACGAAGTGGGTGAAGGCTTGCCAAGGAGGCCACCCCTCTATGAGATGCCCACTTAAGAGGGGTTTTCTCGAGAGTTGGTCAATGTTTTGAATATTCGGTGCCTGTTGGTCCCTGCGGTCAAAATTTGTTTTAGGGAGCTTCGTAGTCACCGCCTTTCCCCCAAGTCGTCATCTGTTCCATCGCAAGCGGATGCGGACGATATTTGCCCGACATGTGTTGCGGATTGACAACCGCCCGCAAGAGGGGAGGCCCGACGAACTCGTAGGCTGCGGGAAGGGCCAGCTAATAAGCGACCGGCGTCGAACTTCGCGAATGTAGTTCACTTCGGAAACTGAAAGAGCCAACTTCCCGAGACTGGAGCAAGACCTACTCCCAGGAGTGTTTTCTTTCGCCTGACTCACCGAAACTGGTCTCCAAATTGGCGACGCAATTTAATGTCCGAAATTGAGTGGAGTACGAACTACTGCAAATAAAACGAACTTTTCCTTTCCATTTAAGGTTTTTTAAAATTAACTAATAAAATTTCTTATAAAAACCCTCTGGATTCAAACCATTCACAGTATTAACGACTACTGAAAAAGACTTACGAAGACCATGAATTGTTAATAAAGGACAGTTTGACAATGGTTATACGAAATAGGCTGAAAAACTTAAATTTTTGACTTCATACCAAACACAATACATTATATCGCTATGCATACCAATTTCAATCGGACAGTTAACTCTTTCTCTCTCTCCTTCTCTCGTATGTTGACCAATAAAATACTCTATCTATTGATATCTTAAGTGATGAGTTTACTCTGAAATAGTGTCACATTGTTAGTATTTGCGATGGCATGTGTATTTCATCGTTACTTATTATCAATTCGGGTTCCATGTGCAGTGTATGACGGTGTTGTACCATTTGGACACTCGTGAGCCTCGAGTATGAAACAATTGTAATTTATTGCACCACTTAGAAACTCCTGCTCACTCGTAATTGAGTAACTTGACGAGTTCGACTAAAAACACGAACATCAGCCATCCCTCGAGCTCCGTTAACCTCTTAAGGTGCAAAATGGGCGGACCAGTTCCGATGCTCCAATCCAAGTGAAGCTGAATTTCTCAAGCTACTGTCTTACATTCCATGTTAACCGGGCTTCACCTACATTCACTAAATGCCCCGTTAGTTAGTCAAACAATAAATTTAAGGTATTGAAAACTTCTCACACTTATATATGTTTAACTAATGCCTAAACTTTTGAATGGCAAACCTTAGAAACAAACAAAAGCCGTGGGAGATATCCCCGTATAGTTGACTCAGTACACTGCTTTAATCGAGCGGCTATTAATTACAGCGCACACGTGAGAGCCCTGCTTTTAAATACTGATATTTTGACGATTATAATAATCCGTGCCAATATTACAGACAGGAAAAAATGCACTCGTTGCCAAGGTTATACGTAAATTGTTTTATTTTTCTCGCAAGATATCTAAAATTCTAGTCGCATTACCAAAGTTATTGGTACCAGAATTGCATGGAAAACAAGAGTCAACACTAGGAAACGAACTGCCTCCTCCTTCACTCAATGCGTGAATTTCATAAGCCGTGAAGTTCAGTTCTAGTCGAGCTCCGATCTTACCCATCGTATAAACCTTCGGATTGATTTCTGTGACCTTAAAGATTGATCATGTGGTATTTTCAGTGTTTGTCTGAAGAAATGTATGATTTTGCGTAGCGTGCTCCCATTTGTGATTTGCCTCGTGTAGTGCATGGACTATTCCACTCCCGGAAAATTTGCCAGTCCAAAGAAGCAAACTAAAACAGGCTTTCTAGATCCGAAAATTAGGAAACCTAACCCACTTCGAATGAAATAACAACCCCGAGGAAAACTAAAGGGGTTTGAAGATGGCTTTAAGAAGAATGATGTGGTGGGGAGGGAGAAACGAGGGGAACTTCACGGCAGTGCAACTGATGATCGCGGACTTTCCATTACGCCTTGACGAACAAAAACGCCACTCAATCTGAACCATTCGTCTTTTGGTTTGGTTTTTGCTCCAATTCCCTGCCGCCAAGCAGGACGAACGTGAGCGAATAGGCGATGAGAATGTGCTTTTCCAATTTTAAGTGGAGGAACACACTTCTGTTTCTTTATCCTACGCATTATTTCCATTTCACATACCATTTCTTTTCATGCTTCCAAAATTAAATGTATGTAACTAGTTGGATATATTCCTAAATTACTTAAAGAATTAAATCTCAATTTTTCATCCCTAAAATCTATATATCATATTTTCGCAACTTCGACCGAAGTGAGTTTAATTTCACTGAATTTTTACTTCTTTCTTTCTTACTACTTTAATTTCACTGAATTAACTTGTCCATTCATAGACATTGCACCCTGCTCGTTCTTGAGGGCTCCCTAAATGGAAATTTTCGAATATCCAAGTTAAAAATGTAATCATCTCTTGCTGATATTTTCCTTTATTCAATTGAAAATAAAGTAAAATCCCTATATATTCACCTTTTTAAAGGTTTTTGCGGAAAAAGTTTTGCGTTTTATGCATTGAAAGAAAGCTGTAGCATCTGGCCACCCCTTTATGTAAAGTTGAACAATGGCGTTTTGTTTCACTAATGTTCTCCCATCAGGCAAAGAGTAATAGCGAAAAAAATTAACATAGCTTCTGCAATAGCTCTTCCTGCTGCAAGGAAACCTAAATTTACTAAATTGTACTACAAAAACACAAATTTCAAGCAAAGGGTCGGCTATTTTCATTAAGAAAACCCAGAATGAAGCATTTAACGCTCTCTCTGGCACCGAACAAAATTTAAAAAAGAACGCTACAAACCTTCGCTCGCCCTATTAATTTCCGTCGCCCTGTTAAACCGGACGACGCGACGCCCTTTTATATACATATTTTGAAAAATGTATGCATGAATAAAAAAGACACGTCCATCTTCTTTTTTTCTAACGTTGACGAAAACGTTTACCCTTTGGGTAATTCGAGAGTTTGAAACGGAGAGCCTTGGGAAGGAGAGGGATGTGTAGGAGGGAGGTGAGGAGTGATGGTTTAGGTGGAGGAGGAGAGTGAGGAGGGAGGCGGGTGGGGTCTTCCCCTCAACAGGTATTTCCTCCTCCTCCTTTAAAGCGCCCTCGCCCTCTCTTTCCTTCCCCCACTCACTCCCTCCCGCTCGGCACCCGCATAAATCGCCGGTCCGTGCGACTACGGGGAGCATGGCGCAGGCCGTCCGCAGGAAGACGCCGATCGGCCAATGTGGGGGGGAAGGGTACGAGGGGGAGAGATGCGGAAGAGATGGACGATGGGGCGGGGAAAGAGTGGGCGAAGGGAAATAATAGATGCCTACTTGAGAACCCCTTCCAATCTTAATTCTTTGTCATAACTTGGTGAGAATAACCTGAGGAATTGCGTACTTAAGGTATTTATCAGCCGTGATGACCTTCAGTGGAAATACTACATATGTAACGTAAATTACAAATAGGACCTTAAAAGGTTACAGCTGAAAAAATGATAGATCTTTACAATGAAAGGAGCAAAATCATCAGAGAATGAAGTAGTAGCAAGCAACCGAGTGCAGGCGAACAGAGCTTTCCTTGAGCGGAAACAAAAACGTCACTTACTTCAAATAACATGAGAAAAATGTTCAAAGACGCCTATATTTGAATTTTATTTTTCAATGACCATGAGTAATGTCTGAGAGTAGCAGCAAATGATATGAGATTGAATTGCTACAAATGATATATGAAAACCAAACGAATATACTGAGTGGTAAATGAAGACTGAATTTGAAAAAGTGGCAAGAGTGGACAAGCGGAGGAAGAGAGAAAACTTTGGAAAGAAAACTAGAAGAAAAACGTTAATTCTCCATATCACATAATAGTACTAACTAGAGTATATGAAACCAAAGGCGGGAGTAAGTGTGGAGAAAGATCAAGGATGAGCAATGACAACCACCAGGGTAAGAAATAAAGAGGAAAATGGAGAGATCGTCATGTAATCCATGGGGATCAGGATAGATGATACCAAAAAATCCTCGGATTCATAAACTATTATGATGATCACGTAAATATATATTTAAAAGACTGCTCACCCAATATTGGACCACTTTCAAGAGAAGATATTTTTCCCGAGAGAGAAGATAGAATATGAAAACTGAAAATATCGAAGGCGATATTTCACGAGTGACAAATCACCACAAGGTGCTCTTATCTCTCTCTTAAGGGAATATAATTGATCCGCAGATTGACAGACTCTTAAATGCGTTATTATATATACGCTTCCCACACCGCTTTCCATGTGGGTAAGAAAATATCCTGATTTTAAATCAATGCTGGTACTTACTACGGGTCACCAATTCCATATAGTATTCCCCTTTTCCCTTGTATTCTTTGGCATTGCTCTCCGCTCTTTTGCCTTTTAAACTAATCCAAACCTCAAAAATAAATACATGATTTTTCTAAAACTTACTTTTCTCAACTTTCACCATAAAATAACAACAAAAATCCTATGAACAGATTAACAAACTATACATGACATTGTATGAAATGAGCCGTTTAAAAGCGCCTGATGAATAAAATTTGATCTGTGTCACAAATGATACACGGGTAAAAAAAAACTTGGATTTAGATATGATAGGGAAGCGCTATCTAGAGGGAATAATGCGCAAGAGTGAAGGGAAATTTAAATAGGAGCTCCAATCGGTTCAACGAAAAATTTACCAACTTGAGGTAAAAATTAAGAATGTCGGCATTTTCCCCTAAGACTTTTTTAAAAGACACTTTACTTAAGATGGCTTACAAACCTGAAGGAAAGTCCACTGATACGGACGACTAAGATTAGCCCAAAGGACGATTGTTACATATTGATATGCAAATACTAATGTGTTTGTGCTAAACGTTTGACGAAATGAAAGTCCTTTCTTAGAAACCAAAGCGGCACAGGGAAATGAACTGCCCCTCCTTATTACCCTGATGAGTTAATTTCACACGCCGTATCCCTTGGTACTAGATCAGCTCTATTCTCACCCAACAAATCGACCTCCCGGTTGAATTAAGTGTTTCTTTAATTTTATAATCTCCCTTCTATGCATGGTTTTCCATGCTCCTTTTGGTAGAGCAAAAAGTCGGAGATCATTTACAACGGATAGAGCAAAAAGTGAGGACTGCCGTAACTGATATAATTGTCTTGGGAGAGTGTGACAGGGAGAAGGAAAAGAGGTGGCGAGGACGGAAGGAAAGGAGAAAGAATGGGACTGTTATCTCTGAATTGATTCCAAAACCCCTTTCGCCCAGCTGCTACGTTTCAACCCACACACCCTCTCGCAAACACTCCAACCCTCTCTTCCCCACCGATCCGAGCCCCTCTCCAATTTACGAGGACGAAAGAAGAGGAGGAGAGGGGGATAGGGGGAGAAAAAGAGCCAGGTTTGTGCAGTGGGGGTGGCGGGCAGGAGAAGAGGGGGGGGGGGGCTGGAAGGGTTTTTAGGGAGGAAGGAGCGGGCAGTGGAGGAGGGGGGGGAGTAAAATTCTCTCTCCCTCCCGCCCTTTCCCCGTCGCATGCCGGGGCCGTCCCGCGGCGCCCGTTGCCCGGCGCTACGAACCGAACCGAGGCATTCTTCCCGATCCGAATGACGTGGCACAGGCCGACAGTACTGGAGAGTGACGACCATTGGTGGCCCAGATGCACTTCAATTAAGTGATCACCTCGGCAATAATTTAAACTCAAAACAAATTGACGGATCAGGAAACAAAGGAGGCACACGCCGGGGGACACTGCGTGTCGTCAGAAAAACGCATGTTCCGGTCGATCAAGCGAGGCCAGCATATCGGAAAGGTCCTGCATAATTGCAATTACGTTTTTTAAGAAATGAGGAATATTCTCTTCATTTCCGTTCATCCTACTTAGTTTTAGTTCATCCTACATTATTAGTTTTGAAATGAAACATTCGCAAAAACTCAAGGCAGAAACGTTCACCAAAATCACCTTCGGCTTAATTTTAGCATATGGTCTATATACTTTATGAACTTTATGAACGTTTTATACTTAAATCAACTTAACGAGGTCTCAAACATCTGCACAAATACGGCAGCGAGCTTCGAAAAACAATACATTTTCTTCGTAGTACACACCAACACCTGCACAATGAGTGTTATATTCACCTAGAGAGATCATTCCTAAGTCAAAAGATATGATCTTCACGAGTCATTAATTACATAATTAATATTAAACCGCAGAGTGAAGCGTTATCATATTTACACACAATCTAACATCATTTCTTAGCTTTCTGTAGCTTCGAATGAACAAATTCGTTAAAGTCTGTTCTCCCGATCGCATAATATCAACAAATTATTAGAGGAGGGTCCCTAAAAGAGAGGTCATATTTATCCTGCTGATGCATACAGGCCTCATAATACCCTTCTCCATTTGGATTTCCTCCCGGTGAAAAGAGGCAAAGGTGGTACGACCATCTGGGATTATCTGATTTCGAACACAGTTTTATAATATTTTAAAATAAATACTCGGTCTTTAGTCGTTTTGACTTTCTCCAAGAGGTTTTAGCGTTTTGAAGTAAGAACTGGAAAATTTCATTCAATTTCAAAAACCTCTTTCAGCTTATAGTTCATAAATAACACCGTCCGATTACGTTTGAGCTACCACGGTGCAATTAATGAGAAAGATTGCGTGGCCTTGACAATTAACTAGGATAAAATCATCTTGTGGAAAGGGTAGAGTCATCTTTCAGATAAAATGAAAATGAACGAGGATAAAAGGCGGTATATTTTTTAGTTTGCAATCCAAAGGTGTTTATTGTTGTCACACGATATAACAGGGTCAATTGATATCGTTTTTCTCCGCAAACACCGATCATCGAGCCATAGCCAAGGACTCAATTACGTGCCAAATTTGGCAACAATGGAAGCATTTTTTCCTGAGATTTATTTGCTTCGTAACAATTGTTTTGAGAGATGAAGACCATCTCAAGGACTTGTATATCCTTCAGTTAACATGTGATCTTAAATACGTAAATTTAACTACATTCCATAGGGCGGGGCGTCATACCTAACATCCCTATGCTAGGTGGAATGGATTCGTTTAAATACCACACTACAGCTATTATTTCCTAAATTCACCAAAACATTCGTCACTTCTTTTTTATTGATACAGGGTTCCAGCAAATTCGAAATGATTACCAATGTTTTCGAATATTCTCAACTCATGGAAGAAGAGAATATGGAATGAGTGCAACGTCGTCATCAGAAGGCAAAATTCATCACCTGCATTGAGCACGGTTAAATACATGCACCAAAATTTAAGTAAATGACGACTAACCTTTTCGGTGATAATTAGGGGAAATATTAACAAAACTATTTCATGTCCATGCACGGTATCTTTTTTCCAAAATACAATCTTTCCTGAATTCACACCAAAACCGGGGTCACATTCGAGAGCATGAGCCAGGACTTTGGCAAAGACGATACCTTTTTTCGACTTGTCAAGCCGACTGATCTCAATGCTAAGCCATATTTAGATCTCCTATGCCCTGGGCGCCCCGACGGTGGAGTCACGGAGGCTGACCGCGCGGGACGAGGGAGCAACAGCGGAGCCGCCTCCCAGAACCGGAGCGGATCAGCTCGGATCCCCGGACAGAGCGGGGAGGGTGGAAAAAAATCACGCATGCTCTCCGATGACGTAGCGACGGGAGCGCATCGAAGAAGAAATAAAAAAAGAAACGCTGTTCTGGCAAGGCGCTTGCATCCCCACCGATGGGTTTTGACCGCGGGCCTCCTGCCTACCTCCCCGCCCCAAATGAACTGCCCCTTGGCCTGCTCCTGGAAAAGGATAGGGGGTTGAAGAAATGGCAAGGAGGACTCCCCATCCTCGCCCTACGGGAATCGGGGGTCGTCGTCCCGCGCCCCCTTAAACCTCTCCCCACGGGGGCTCCGCACAACTCAAAACCCTGACCCTCCCGTGCGTCCCACAGCACGCACACGAACACTCGGACCTCCACCCCTCGAGTCACTCCCCCCCCACACCCGCCTGCGTTTCTCGGAAACGCTCTTCCCCTTATCCGCCCCAGCCCAACTTCCCCGAAAACCACCAACGCCGCCCGGTTATATAGGCGAGCACTCGCCCTCTCCCTCAACTCCCCTCCTCCTTCCCCGTGACGCATGTGGACAAAAGGGTTTGATGCCTCTCCAAAAAGCAAGGTTGCAGAACATTGCCGCAGCGTCTGGCGTCCCACTCACTCAATCCCCGCGCCCTCTCTCACCGGGGGGGGGGCCTCCGGACCCCGCCCTCGCCCCTGTCCCCCCACTCTTCCCCCACCCCTCCCCCTCCACGCTCCCTCACTCGAGTTATAAAAGGAGACTTATTAATGTGCGAGAGTGATTCCCATGGTTGAGGTCCGAGTTTAAGAGAAAAGGAATGAAGTTGCGGATCAATACCATCTCACGCAGCCTTATTTCCCTCTCGCCCTATCCTATCTTCCCCACCCTCCAGCACCCCTCCTCCCACTCCCACCGGCCCCCGCCTTCTCCTGTCGAACCCCCCCCCCCACCTTCAACAAACTCCCACCCCCATCCCCTCCTCACGTCCCTCGCCCTCTTCGCCGCTGGTCTTTCTTTCCCTCTCTCTTTCTCTCACTGCCACCATTTTTCTCCCTTTTCCGTCTCTCCAACGTCCCTGTGTTTCTCGCTCGCTCCTTTCATCCTCGATTCATCTCCCTCCGTCGGCGCCCACCCCCTCCCCCCCATCCCCCCCGCACCTCCCCAACGCCTTGCCTCGCCACCCCTCCCCCTTCCGATCCCTCCCTTCCTCCTCCCCCCACACCTTCCCATATGCCGGCCCCAGGGTTCCTTCCCTCCACCTCCTCCTAGGCCCACGAGCTCCACGCACACGAATGCTTGGTCACCTCTTTTTCAACTTGAACACGCACGTTTAAAGGGCAATTGCCAACTGTGCACGCGTGCTTTCTCTGGGTGATAAAAAATTATTGTATGACTTTCATGCCGAGATATCCCTTTCTCCGTGATTACAAACAATTCTCGTTTCTCGCCAAAGGATGTTTGCGTCACTTTTATTCCGAAAAACGTGAGTTCTGCTCCGTTTACTCATTCTTTTGAGTCGCTTTAGGTCGTCAACTTCTCGCAATCCTCGAGACAAACATTATATTCTCGTCAACCGTACACCAAATTCGGGAAAATAATGTTCAATGTATTCAAGTTGCTTGAGATGTAAAAATGGTATTATGATAACTTTGGCATATAATCTAAACAAATTAGAATTAGAGAGGATATGTTTCCTACAATTTTTTAACATTTTAACCATATTTTATCAGATGATGGAATAAATCTTCAAATCGGGGATCACTGGAAAAAATACAGGTCAGAAGTGCAGCGTAGATATTTTACTAGTCAGAATATAGGTCAGGAGTACATTGTAGATATAATTGCTACTCAGGATGAAGGAAATCTTCACCGACAAAATATAATCGCTGTTCTTTCATGGCATCGTCGATCACCTATTTGCCAGCGCATGGGTTAATCTAACGGTCGACCCCTGGCACACATCTATACTCGGTCACAATTATCCACGAATATGGGCCATTTCCAGCTCATTATTGTACAATACTTCTTCGATGTTGACACTACTAACTTTCTGCAATAAAATAGCCACGTAATGTTACGTAAACCACATGACACGCTACTGATAAACTCATTTTTAATTTGGTAAATATATCTGAACACATTTGAGGCTCAAATTTATTTGAGTTTATAATATTTAAAACTTACTGAGGTCCGAGTAGGCATAAAAGTATAATGATTCTGGTGAATTAATTCGCATACCCAATAAGTCTGTTTAAAAGCGCAAAACTAGAAGCGCTCAGACTAGTCCAAAGCCCGGTAGCATATCAGTTAGTTTGCTACTACTACGTACTATAAAGTCTTGAATTCGAAACGAAAAACCCTGCAGGAAAATTCGTCTTGCTCTGATGTGATTTTGAGACTTTTACCACGAAAATATTTGCAATACAGTCGGGCGGTGATTACAATCATTCCACTGTAACAAATATTAATTTTTCTTTCGCGGAGAGAGTTCAGTTAACAAATTTCAGAGGTCAAGGTTAAATTGTGTTGGCAAAATCTGCAAGATCCTTACAAATCCGAAAGTAAAATGCTTTTTGGTGTATTCCTGACCCCGCCACGCCCTCCTTTTGGAGATCCAAGTCCTTCCCTCCCTTAAGACTCCGCCCTCGCCTTTCACGCTCACAAAATCTTTTCAATAGAAGCAATAAATCTCTCGAGTTTCTTTCTCTGGGAATGTGCTGAATCACTGCCGCGGAATTTTTTTAAAAAATAAACCGCAAACACTAAATATCTTATGAAATTCGATAGATGTTGACTATCTTTCCAGCAAAAGGTTAAATATTGCTTCGATATACATGAGGTTGAATTTTAGGGTGAAGGGAAATCGCTTGGTGAGTAAGCATTCCGGGGATTCTTTCGGCGTTGGGAACCACATTATTGCCCGTGTGCTATGCGAGATTCAGAGATTTATGGAGCCTATGAACGGTGAAGGCGGCGCACAAGACGTGGAAAGGAGACACTTTTTGTCATGCCATTCAGTGAGTACGCATTATATACGTTGGACGTACATTAGAAATGATCTCGGGCGGAAAGGAAAAGAAATGGAAAGGGATGTCTATCTTTAATAGAAAAATTACCTACAGCTCACAATTGCTAACACTTGGGTCGTATTCTCACGTCAATTTTTCGTTTTCACCATTATGTAATGACCGATAAGTTGCCAGAAAAACAAATATTTTCTAAATAAGGATTTTAAAAATTCTCTTTTTAAAAATGACAGAAAGTCTCTAATTCTAAATAAATCCTTTTCTTTTGAAGATAATAACATTGACCATTAATTTCCTCCTATCAAGTTAACATACGTGTATATAAAAAAAACTTTTGCATTGGTCTTCGCCGAATTCAATGTCCAGCACTGGGTAAATAGTAGCCGATTACTCTTAATAATTTGACTAAAAATGTTTGCGTAACATTATTGCGTTACTATTTACATTGAAAGCCGTCATTTATGTCCGAAAAATAAGGTAAAGTTTTTTCAGCGCCTCTTACTAACCATATTGCATTGCATCAGGTGAGAACAATGTATAGCAAATGACATTAACTTATGATACCATAGTATTTTCTATGCAAAAGAATTTAGCAGATAAAAAGGTGGCATAGAAACAAATCAAATTGAAACAAAAATCCCATCTATTGCGCAATTCTCTGTATCCACGAGAAATGCTGTCCACTTGGCCCTTCTTTTGATTGGTTCCATTTCCACTATCAGCACCCTCCACGTTCTCTTCCGTTGGAACATTTTCTTTTGAGCTTCACACAATGGAATTCGTTTCCGAAGCTGTCACATGGCCTTTATAAGATGGCGTGCGATTTTCAAACGATTTATGAAACAAATTCCAAGGACTTGGTAGAAATGATCAATCCATCCATTCTGTGTTTGATATTTGCTTTATCGCCACCGAGTTTGAGTCTGTGTGTGATTTCAGTGCAAAAAGGATCTCGCTAGAGACTTCAACATCGACGGCCTGGTCTTTGTCTCACACTCATCTCTCCTCTTTCCATCTACCATATCTCCCCATTCCCACTTTCTCCCACTTCCCCTACATTCCATCCTTCCTCCCCTCTCACCCTATTGTTCTACAGCGCGCTTGTAAAATCATCGGAACGATAAAGTGTCGCCACTACGAAGCCATTCATGGGCTATTGTCCAAATTGCAAATCATAAACAATCACCCTTTTATCTACACAATATTGTCGTTTTATCAACGGGTACCGGCGTGTAATCCTTTTTTTTCTGCGGTGGATGGACAAGCGGTTTATTGACAAGGGACGCGGTGTGGAAAAAGAGACTTTATTGTCTCGATATCACCGGCCGTTAATACGGCCCGTAATCAATCAATCACACACCCACTTCGTGCGATATCTGCTCCTACATCTCTCCACTTCCCTCCCACCCCCTAAAGTCCTCGTGTCTCCCTCCCCTCCCCTTTTGGCGCTCCCCCTGCCCACATAAAAACCTTAATTCTTCACCCGGGATCACGGGTCTCTCACCCGTCCATCCTGAAACCCTTCCGACCCCCGCCTAACTCATCCCCCTCCCACCTACCCATATAGTCATTTATTTATTATCTTTGACACATTATTTTACGGCCTGTTTAATGCAATATTAATTGCGAGGGAGGACGATTAGTACGCTTTTGCGTCAAAACATAATGTTGGGAACTGACGGGTTGGAGATTTGGGAATATCTGGTGAAAAAAAAAGGAACCAAAGTGACCTTACGTTCACATTTGGGATTTGCACATTTTTTACTCGCTTTCCCGTCTCTTCCCATCTCATCAATTTTTTCAACCAATCCGACAGAGTTCCTAGTTCCTTCACTTATTTTTAATCCTTGAGTTAATATGGGTATCTCACTTTTTCGTACTCTGATGCCGTGGGAGGAAAATGATAAAATAAGATTACATGACCAGGAATATGTGGCTGTGAGAACTCAGTAGATTATTGGGAGGACTAGGAGGGTAAAAGAATCAATGTTGAGGCTTCTTTACTACTCAACAATGAAATCACTGTAAAGATGATTTGAAAAATATTTTGTTTCCTGTTATCCATATGCTATTCGATCATTATTTAAGGAAGAATTTCATTCTTAAAGCATCAAATCAGGTACACAGTATTGGAAGCGTCAGTCTAGTTCCTTCGCTCAGAGGCCAAACGCTCTACCCTCTTTTTAAGAGTACCCCTCAATTTAGGCACATTAAACTAATTGTATGTACATAAATAGTAACTTTTTTATAGATAAAACTTTCAAATGATCAAGGACATCCATCCTTATGAACTTTAAGTTCTTGATAATATGTATATTGAAAATAAAATTTCCAAAGCGATATAAACGGCATACGAAAGGAAAATCAATATCTCCTCCTAAATTAAAGAACAGGTTAAACAATATACCAGGGCAAACATTAATATTTTAGGCAAATAATATTCTCTCAACCCATTTTCAGCTGTAAAATCTTCGCGGGACAAAAGCGCATTAACACTAACAGTCTCGAAAATGTATTTTCAAATCATAGTAGAGCGTCATCAGTTGTGGGTAAATTACGAAAGTTGCACAATAACGTATAATACTATCCTTGTCTAAATGTGTAAGAGTATATTGGTTATCGATGTTTGGACATATCAAGAAACAGCCACACGACTGTCGGAAAAGTGAGGGACAGCTATCTTTCTGGTGGATATTTCCAAAAGTAGCGTTCCACAACCCTGACATTACTGTTAAGGCTTCAAAAAGTCACCAAACCTGGCTACGCATTTATGATCACCAAGGATATATATTATATATATAACCGCGGAAACACCTTTAAGGCATATTCGTAGCAATTGCTTCGTTTTAATTCTCACCGATCTAGCCAACTTAATACGCACAACTGGTTTGGAACGCTAACCAGATTGGCATTTCTTCGATCAACTTGCTGCTATTAACATCGTTTGCCGCACTACTGGAATGTTATTAAGATGATAAAACACTCAGGCACATTGAGGTAAACTAGAAACATAAAATTTCTCCGGTCCTCGTTCGTCACTTGGAGGCCGTTGCTCAAATTCACAACTTATGACACAATCTAGTTGACATGTGGATAACCTTTCCATATCAATGCATTTGTTGCAACGCTAACCAACATTTCACGGGATGTGATTTCAAAAGTTTTAAACTGTGGTTAGGTTCTGTTCTTGGAAGACGGATAAATTGACCTCCAGCATTGAGACAATGGCTTCGGATAAAAGCCAGCGATGGACTCCCGACTCGCTATCGCAAAACTCGAACTGAGGAACCGTTGGAAGGCTTCCACTGCGGGGTAAAAAATATTCCATCCCCGGGATTTTGATCGGTCATGATGGCCATTTGGACGAGATAATCGAGGATCTACGGCTGCCACGGCTCCTTCCCCTCGTTGCTCCCACGGGGAGCATCACCGCCCCCTCAATCTTCATCCTTCACCACAGAGCTCACTGAATTCCTCGCATTCATTTCCCCTCCGCCCGTTTCCCACCCCCTCACTCCAACTCCCCTCGCATCCTTTCAGCCCTCTCCATCACGAAAGCCCCCTCCCGCCCCTCAACCCGCACTGCTTTCTCTCCCACCTCCCTCCCTCCCACCCCCTCCGACCGCCCAAATATACATGCATAACAAAAAAGGCGGCAGGCTGGTTAATATGCAATTAAGTTAAGAATGGAAGGCTAGGGAGGGGAGGAAGAGTGTGAGAGAGAGAGAGAGAGATGGAGGGAGGGGTGAGGAAAACGTGCTAAGAGCTCTTCCGAGAGAGGAGAGAAAGGAGGGCAGTGGAGGTAAAGGGAAGAGAGTGGCGTAGCGGGAACTCGGAAAGGAGGCTTGGAGGGGAAGAAATGCGTTCCTCTCTCGGAGTTGGTTCGAGATATAAGGAGAATGATGGAAAGCGGGCGAAAAGAAAGGGGAGACTGCGAGAGGAGGAGGGGTAGGAGAGGAAAGTGAGAGAGAGAGAGAGGTGCGAAGAGAAATGAGTGGCAAATGTTCCGGCGCCTCGCGTACAAAACCTACATTTCGAGATCGTTGAGCGTGTCGAGCAGTTAATAAATTATGATGCCAGATAGAGTAGAAAGTGGTGGCGCATTGTGACGTAAACCAGACGGCGCCCGGCCTGCGGCTTCCTTGGAGACTTAAATCGAGGAGGGAGGGAGGGCAGTGCCGATTGCATCACACGATTTCCAGGATTCTTTTCGGACCTTTCGGAGGGGAAGTGTCCACCGGATCCTCGGGCCCGTGCGAGCATTCACAAATAATCCGTCTCTTGCCTCTAAGAAGTCATCGCTTAGTCAGCGCCCAGACAAACCATGCTGAAGATCGACGACGACGACACCAAATTTCATACTCGTTGCAAGACACACGTCCTCGACAAACACTGCGTTCCAGGGACGGGAAGCGGAGTCAATGCAATGAGAATATTCAAACACTAGCTTATGGTGCAGTTAAAGGATGAAATTTAAAGAAA
This sequence comes from Hetaerina titia, assembly GCA_037158775.1. Lineage (NCBI taxonomy): Eukaryota > Metazoa > Arthropoda > Insecta > Odonata > Calopterygidae > Hetaerina > Hetaerina titia. The sequence continues at coordinate 23,418,831 of CM073773.1, forward strand.
GGCGAAATACTCCAGGAAAGTAAAAAATGGTGTATAAGGCTAGGTCTACTGTGTGTTTTCTGAAGTTATTCCATTTGCATTCGGCAACCATTTTCACCACTTAACGGCATCCCTACATGCTGCAGCAGAGCATCGGAAACATTGCACCACCTCTTAAGTTGGGCATTCTAATATGATTAAAAGCGGGAGGTTATTAGGCGGGAGGAAGGCTTATGACTTATAGTCATTCAATTTCATGCGGGAAGAAGATAACTTCAGGGTCACGTAACACTTTTGTAAATGATAACGTCCAAAAAAATCTCAATCGTAACCATCTCTGACACAGAACCTTATGCCCCATATCCGAGGCCCAACAATTCCCTTTTAAGAGGAGATCAGTTTCCCTCGAAAAGAAAGAGGCTTGCGATTTTTTCAGTCAGGGTCGCATTTGTCATACAGTTATCCAAATGCACTAAACGGAATGAATCAACTGCCTACATGGGGACGTCATTATTATTATTAATGCAATAGTTACAAGTCGGCCGTATTGTCGAGTGATAACATGAGGAGGAAAAAATGAATTGATACAAATGTTACTCGCACAGGAAATAAAAATACATATGCCGAGATTTTAATAACATACTCTCACAAAAAAAGCACAATCTCAATTTGTTCTCAGTCTAGCCATGAACGCTCGAACGTTACTTGGGAAAGGCTCTAGGATATTTTAGACTAGATAATTCTAATCGTCTATCCTGAAATTTAAAAAGAAATGTTTTCAGGGATTAGAAAGATGCCTTCGCGGCTGTATTTTAAAACTATGGTATTTCCTCCCCAAATAAGAGGGTTATTGCAAGCTTTCTGAAATATTATATTTCGACGTAATTATAATGGCCCCACACTACTTAGGTAGATCATACCACAAAGATAAAATAAGGGAGATAGATTCAAATACTCATTCTTCCCCAAAACAATCAGAAATCATAATAGTAAGAATCCGAAGTCCATTTAGAAATATTAAAAACATTTAAGTTACAAGTCGGAACAAAATTAAAAATTCAAAGATTGTGCATGTGTATGTTTGTTGGCAGTTTGTGGGCTTGCATGTGTGTTAAAGGGTTCGGTTGGTTTTTGCATGAATGTTCACCATATTTGGTTTGTGGGCTATAAATTTTTGGCTTCTGCATGCGGTTTTTTTCTAAATTACGGGGTGGTGCCCTAACACCCCCGCCACACACCCTTGCGGTAGCTTGCGGGGTATTGAGCAGATGTAGATGTAGACGTAGCATCCCCAATGTGAGATTGGTATATTCACTTCAAGGCGTGCTTTCTTCTTCCTTGATTTGAGAGATTCTCAGCCCAATTTTTCAACATTTCAGTAACGCTAGCCTTTCTCGTGATCTTTTCCGTTACAAATCTCGCGGAAAATCGTTGAACTTCGTCTAATTGTTTCATCCTCCCAGCAAGATAAGGAACCCCAACTGACCCGTATTTTAAAATAGGCCTAACAAAAATTTTAAAGGCGAAATTATCTGTTTCGCTGGAGTTTTTTACCAGAATCCGAAAGCTCCGAAAGCTCTTGTTACAATGCGTTCGACGTGAGGTCTCAATTTCAGATCCCTACTTAGGATTACTTCTAGATAATTGCAGTGAGTCGTTTCTTCGCCCATTAAGGGCAAATGAGAGGAGGTTCCCGTCAAAGGGAACCGAACCGGTCAAGAAGCTTATCAATTAGCATGTCATCTGGGAAATCCACCGCAATAATGATCAACATAAATGATAGTGACGAAATTAAACTCATAGAACATTCCAGTAGGCACCAGTTTCACCGAATTTAGGTTCACCTTCGAGTACAACAGCCCCGCAGGATGAGCTACTTGGGAGAATTCTTGAAAAACCTAGGAGATATAAATCTCCAAGAAGTAAGCATGTTTTAATATGTCAGTGCTTTCCCCTGACTGTGTTGTGGAATCGAATTATACGAGATAAAAGTAATTGCTTTAAGCTGTTAGTTCACATTAGAATCTCACTAATTCGCCCCCACAGCTGTGATATGCCCAGAAGCATATCCTGCGCCAGAATAAGACGTCGATATCCTGGTGGAAGTTTCGGAGAAGTAATATTTCGCCTTTGTTTCTTATGCAACTGAAACAGAATGGAAAGATAAAGATGACGCGGCACGAAGATTTGGCCCTATGGGAGACCTATTGTCCCGCAAGTCATCAAGGGGAGGGTGGCAATGGTTTTAAAAGACATCACGTGAGAATAGGGGAACATAAAGTTCAAAACATAAAGGACGCTCAAGACATTAACTCTTTCTTTTTTATCATTCATGCTACGAATTATGGTAAGAGGAAACAATTACTTGAATTTATTCATTTGAGAGTGGTATTCCAGTATTTTTGATACAAATGTGCAAATTTGAACGCAGTGTATGAAGTTTAAGTTAAATCGTTCGATTGATACCTTGGAAATAGGTTCAATCTAATTCCACAAGGTAGTCTGACAGCCATCATTAGGGTGGTTGGCAGTGGGTGATTATAGACCAGGCATGCAACATCATAAGTTTTGGTCTAGCTTCCAGACTTAAATAACTTAAATCCCCGATTAAATCATAGCACCTATATTTTGTGATAACGAAGTAATGTGTTTTTTTCATAGCAGTACTTTTACGTTTCATATGACTTTTCTATTTGCATTACTAAATTTTTTAATCATTCTCTCTTCAGATGAATTCCAATTCGACACTATATTATTGGTGGAGTCTAAAATGAGGGATGTGGAATCCTCGCAGGAAAAAGCACTCGCCTGCTGGCCGGATATCTAGTAGTTGCCGTCAAGCGATGCGAATGAAGGTGAGAACTGAGTTTATTTGTGCCATTAGGGATAGTTGGGTAATTTTTTAGGGGTAAAATTGCCAGGGAATTGAGGAAGGGTAGTTTCTATTGACGAATTAGCTTAATTTTAATGAAAGCCGAGAAGGGGTCCGCAGTTGAATATCCCATCTGACGGACGGTAGATTTCACATGAAGTACTCTCCACGAGACACCCCGGGAAGGAATCGGGATACCACTCAACGAGATATCCCTGCCACAAATAAAATCCTGCCACCTCCAGTATTCGAGCCCGTGCACTCGGGGTGGGATGCTGGAAGTGGGAAAAATGCACAATTTACCGCACCAACTCAATCCCACGGTTCTATTCCCAACGACTTGGATATCCTTATCTTAATTCAACCTGCACGATTTTTCAGGTCTTCCTGGGATACCATAGGTGGCGCAAAGAAAATGCCCTTCCCACCTTGCATATGTGAATTTAACACACCCATTAAGCTTACTGCTAATAAAAGGAGAGGACCTCCACTCTTCTGTGTCAAAACCAATCTCTGGGCTAAATACTGTGACTTTTGATTTTGATATCACATGATATCTATGCACGAAAAGTAGTCCCATCAGGGTGGTTAGTGTGCTAACGCGCCAAAACGACATGGCGACCGTAAGTCAGTTGTTTTCAAGCTCGGTCCTAGGCATTGACGTCGTGTTCTCATCAAAAGGATCGGTCATTTGAATAAAATGGTTTATTTTAAGCTCAGTTATTTGAGCTTAAGGAAACCCAAATGTACCAATGCGAAGGGGAGTTTGCATAAGTTCCGACGTCCTCTCGATACATCAGGTGTCTTTAAGCGAGGTCCATGCTGCACCGCGGGAGCAAACTCCGTACCCTCAATGATGTCGAATGGGTTAAACCACGCTCCCTCACATGGCGAATACCCTCCCGGCCACGAGATCGCCACAGGGAGGACTATACTGGCCGGCGCTTTTGAATTATGGCCAAATACCCACGTGAACATGATACCCAAAGCGAACGTGCTCCATTCTCTCTCTCTCTCTACTCCCCCCCCACTCTTCTTCCCCCCCGCCCCTCGCCCATAACGGGTAGCCGGGTTGGGCTGCTCTCGAACAAGAAGTTGAGTGTGTGTATGTGGAGGGGAAGGGTAGAGAAGGCAGGGGAGGGAGATAGAGGGGGAGAGGCGAGAGGGCCGAGTTCATTGTAGCAGATGGCGCGCGCTATATTACGAGGAGTGCATTATAATTGAAGGGCTGAGTCTTAAAGGGAGACGGGACAAGGGGTGTAACGCCGAGGCGAGCGATGAGGTTCCCGCCGTGCGCATCTCTCTCCCCACCCATTCCACACTTCGCGAGATAACTACATATTTACACAGTGACCTCCTGCAAGGCGTCACATGGGCGTGCGTAGCAGAGGATGTCGGCGAGTCCAACCTCATTAAATTATGCAATAATGGTGTATCACGAAGTGTTCGTTAAAGGAACTGCACGTGACAGGGATCTGTTTCCATCAAAAATGGTCGAATCGATACTTTCTTTATTATAAAATTGTGGAGGTGGTAAGAGATCGAATAAAAAAATGAAAAATAGAAAAGTTGATTGACTAGCACTTTGCCAAAAAGGCATTCCGCGAGATAAAAGAATATACTCAGCCAAGGAAACCATGCTAATGTTGAGGGGCAACGTGGCTTCAAAGATGAACTTCGGAAACGTTCAATTTAGATTTCAAGTATACTTCTCTATGGATGTGTACTCGGTCGTTAGTTTCACTCGAAAGCATTACACTCAAAGCAATGGAAGTATACTTGTTACTCGAAAGTAAAAAATATGATAAATGGAACAATTAATATACTCGTAGTAACCTTGAAAACTGCGAAGATTGCAACCCTGGAATTGAGCAAATACAAATGCTCCAGGTACGTGATAGTAATATCTAAACGTAAACTCGATCATCACCATCTATAAGAATAAATTATGAACAATTAAAGGAGCAGCAAAGGTTATGTGTAAGAGCAATCGAAATTTGAGTCTTCAAACAAATAATGAAGAACGAATGGGTTGATCGAATAAAAAACAACGTCCTGAGAAAATCGCGAGAGAAAAGAAACAATGGAAAACAATAAAAAGCGAAGGCATTTTGAGACTTAAGTTACTGGAGGAAGACAGATGTGCAAGAAAAAGTGTATGAAATGAACCAAAGAGGAATACCGGGGATGAGACACGGTGAAAACGAAAGAAATGTAAGAAAACGAATAGCCGATAGAGTTACTGAGCCTACTAATTGTTAACGCGGGAGGAGATGGATATCATCAATCCCAGGATTGATGACCATAGACAACGGTAACTGGAACCTCGGTATTGCATCAAAAACCTTGGAAAAAGATAATGGATGGAAGATTCCAACATGACACTACAAATACCAAATCATGCTGATATTTACACATACATAAACACTGCACGAGTGAGAAAGAGAGATAAAAACAGGATTTCGCTCCAATCCTCTCATGATATTCATTATGCAGAAGTTTGCAGCCGTAATGCTTACTTGGTGTCAGAAGAAAACCTATATGATATTTTGCTATTTGAATCTTACACTGTCTTAATAGTTTTGTAATTGGAGAAGAATAAAGATTCTCTTCTAATCCTGTATCTCTTTTAGACTTAATTTTTAATATTTCTACCGGATCTATTTGAATAATCATGCAAACATATATTCCGTAGAGTTTACTTTCTGACTAGACACTATTGAGAAAAGCCTAGCACTCGTTTGCCGAAGGGACAGTACCGAGAGAGTACAGTATGTAACCTGTACTCTCTCGTACATATTACATATGTACTACCCATGAATCTAGATATGTTTTTAACACATAAAGCTCTCCAAATTTTTACACAAAGAGCTTTTTCCCATTTGTTATTAAAATCCGGTGATTTTCGATTTATTATCGAATGTTTTATTAACATAACGGATGTGTAATGAAACTGCTTTTTCATGGGTACCTTCCATCCGTCGAATGGCTCTAACTTTTAGGTCCACTCACATATTATTCTGTCTCATATAAAGCTAACCTTAAAAATACGACAGTAGGACGCATTTCGCCTGCTTCATGCATATAATGAAATTTCCTATGAAGGAAGTGGCAACCTGATTTTTCAGTCAAGGTCTCGCAATTCAAGATTCATGGAAATCATGCGAATTCTGAAATAACGAACATTCTCGATGGTGCGCTAAGTGGTGAACATCCACTCGACTGATCTCCTAAGTGAAAACCTCCACAACATGGAAGTTATTTTACAAATCCGCTGCCATCGATTTCTTCTCCCGGCTTTTTGTTGTAGCTGCCGATACCAGCGAAGCAGATTCACCCGTCCCCTCGATGCACGGCAGTCCATTCACCCCTTCGCTCATTCCGCGAAAAAGCTCGAGAAAAGTTCAGCTCCCCCCAGCGGCTAAGAAAGGGGATCTTTAAGGTCGAGCTCCTTTGATGGATAACACGCTGCTTCACTTCAGAATGGTGATCTGATTCCATTGATTTGTTCATCGGACGCAAATATGTACAAAGAGCAGGTCGCCGACTGCTTTTTTAAGCTGCTGACAGACACAAATGCTCACTTAAAATATTTTATCAAAGGCATTGAACGTTTCAAATTGATTATGATTGAGGTCCGATTCACTGTGAAATGAACAGAGCAGAGTATTCACTTCTGGAAATTTTTGACAACTTAATTTTTAAATGAGGACTTCAAGTATATTCAAAAAGAATATTTGAGGTTATGCAAGAGCAATTCCTCATGCATTACGTCTTACTTATTATTATGAAAAAAAAATGAAAAATGTCAACAGATTTGAAAAATAAATAATTCGAGACGCAGGGGATTACCCCAAGACAAGATAAGACTATTGTATTATAATCCAAACCTAAATACTGTAATTTTGAAGTGTGAAAATAATCTAACTCGCCTTGAATGAGATAATTTTTTACCCTGAATTTCAGCTCTACCGTGCACACAAGCGGATGAAGCTATTAAAGACATTGTCTCAGATTCCCCACAGTTCTTTGAATTTAATCCAGACCTATTTTTGCAGTGCAACCAAATAAATTTCTCTATTCCAACCTGTTAAGGTTTAATATGAATAGTTACTTGTCCTTGCGGTCTGTCTGCAATTGGAACTATATATGCACCGCAAATACATTTGAATGCATCTCAGCTCAATTGAAAACTATAAGTAATGAGACAAAGGAGGCAATGGAAGAGTGTACTTGATTATTTTTCTACTAGTCAGAGAAACACCTTAGAGAGTAAGAGGAATAAAGGAATAAAGACTTTGCCTACATTTACTGGACTTTTCAGTGAACTATGATGGATATGTTAATTTCCTAGAGTATTATTGATTATACAGGTTGAAATTTTTTACGGAAATTTGAGAGACCTTTAATTGTCACGTTGGTGCTTATTTTCCGCCAATACGTTAACAACAATTCAGAAAAGCATTCCAATAAAAGATATTTCGTAGCATGCAAAATCACAATATGTCATTCCTGACATGAATATTTTAATTTTTTCAAGAACTCTTTATTTCATATCATTTCCAATCTCTCCATGTTTTTCAGGATCCTAAATTCCTTAATTTAGCATAGCTAAGTCACTACATCGTAATTCATCATTTTTTTCCATTTTTTCTTTGAAAAGTGTACTTTTACAGACCATGAGTCACGAAAGTTTTCAGAGAAAATTTAAACAGCGATCCTTAGGTTTAAAATATGGCAAGAGAACAAGAACTTTTACTGGAAAATGATCTTGGAGGGAAGTTATAAAAATTAAAGTGATAAAGAGATTACGAATAGAGAGGTAATGAACCGAAAATGAACTCTCCTCAACTAAGGAGATCAACTGAAGTAGGAAACATAACAACGACAAGAAAGAAAAAAGTATCAAAGTTCAATTATGCCTCCAGACATCTCTGAAATCAGAAAGACCTAGGGATCCAATGAGAAGGGAGATCTCCCCCTTACATTCGAGGAAAACCAGCCAATTGGATACTTATAACTGGAAATGAAAAATTAAGGTAAACGCCTTAATTGTCAGAGATACGGACATTAGGTCATGGGGAGGAATAGATGAAGGAGAGAGTTAAGAGTGACAGAGAGAAAAGAAATTAAACAGAGAAGATGGGGAGAATTGGTTCCGTTAATAAACCGCCCCGTTCCTTCCTGCAGGGTTCCCACTCGAAAACAAAAGCAATAAACTCCGGATGAAGGAGTAAAAGACTGCGTCGTGGCTGGCAACGCTTGGGCACTTGAAAATAAAGCTTGACAAAAGGAAGGAGATGAGAGATATGAGTGCTGAAAGGAGAATAGGCACGATTATCCTTCCGCGAGACCCATGTACAAAGCACACATGCACCACAAAGCGAGAGAGAAGCAAGTCTTCGGGATGAAAATTAAATCCTGAGCTATCCAACAGTGCAAGAGTAGAGAATGGAACTGGGATAAAGGAAATGTGCCTTCCCTTGAGAAGGAGGAAAATTAGGCGGAGGAAAGCTAATTTTTGTTCACCCCATCTGCATAAGATATTTCATTAGACGGTCACAAAGGAATGAGACATGACTTCGCTCAGGAAGAGAGAAAGCAAGTGATCGTTTTGAAAGTAAAACCATAATTCTTTCACTCCGATATCACCTTTTGCCTCCGCTAGGTACACAATAGCAATCACTCGAGGCTCACCAGGAATTTTATTATAGAACCGAAAAGAATGCACACCTACCCCAACGTATTCATTTACGATACATACATTTTGCAATAATTCAACATTCACTATTGATTGGCTGATGGGAATTGGATAGATAGATCGCATTCTGAGGTAAATATGTAAATATTTAAAAACGAAAGATAGAAGAAGACAAAAAATCAATACCCCAACGTCATTGCTTAGTGCTCCTTACGTCATCACTTTTTGGTGGCAAAACCGCGGTTGCAAATTATGTTCCAATAATTGAGTTCTGGCCAAGAAAATTGTGAGAGCGAAAAATCAATAGCTGGGGAAATTCATTAAAATCAATTCTTTTTTTTTCAAGAACCAGAGCTGCCACTCTGAATGAAAATGCTTCAGAATTTCACAGCTGCTTCCAGTCACGAGAACACACTCTTATGAACAAATGCTATAATACTTATGAACAAATATTACATGAAAATTTCCTGCATGTTCGGTTATGGTCCATTTATTGCCCTAAGTAGCCTGCCAATTACAGGTCAGTCTACGAGGATACCTAAAATTATTACATTCCTTCGTGGGTTTCTCAATTTATTCTGCATAACATTTACTCCAAGTAATTTCCAACTTCACACCAATTTCAAAATATGCCTATTCTGTCTTTCCTCGCCATCTCTCCACCCCACATTTATCATTTCATCGCAACTTTCAGCGTCCCAACTAGTCCCCAATAAATTCTTCATCAACTTTACCCGCCTTTTTTCCTATTTCTTCCAACAACTTTCTCTTTTCTACAACCATTTCTAACACTTCATCACTCACTTTCCTTTCTGCCCAACTTATTTTCCCTTTCCTTAATCCCACAGCCGCATCCCGATCGTCTTTTTTCTCAAAATTCAGGTCTCAAAACCTTACGAAAGTACGACCAATTTCAAATTCTTTACTAACCTTTTCTTTCGGTCCTTACATCGAGTCCCTTAATCAAATTTTTTTCCTGATAATAAATACCTTTTACACTGAATTAAGTAATGGAGATAGTTGTTCTTAGTAGTGGCAGAGAGCATTTTCTGATATCCCCTACTACAGTGGACAAGACCATCATTCTGTTTCAAATTTAAATACATAATCATTCAATTTCTTAGAAAGCTAAATACCTAGAGAATACGGATAACAGAAAGGTCTATAAATAACAACAACAAAAAACATGATCAATATTCTAATTTTTTCTCCCACGCAACATTCATGATTTCTCCCACGTTTCATGCATGAGTAGGTCGCTGGATTGTGTTTTGTTAAGAGTCACAAAATGTTTATTTGGTGGTTGTGTCCATCCAAAACCTACCTCAACCGGTAGATTACCTTATTAATAAAAATATAATAGAAAAAGTTGCACATTCCGCATTTACATTATTCATGAACATTATTCCTGACTTTAGAAACAATAAGGTCGTTGATATACAAAGTAACCGAGACGAGAAAGAAATCATTTTTTGGAAGCAACAAGAAGGACCACTGTGAGAATGAAAAGAAAATAAGTTGAGTTGTACTATTATTCATTCTCCGCCATTATACTTAAAATTTCGCTTTTCTCAACGTTCATTATTAGTCACGAACTATTTCACATCAAAGTGATTATTATTTTTATTTCTTTACCCTTTCAATAAACATAAACTTATGAACAAGGGGAATAGATTACTCCATCTGCTGCCAATTGAAATTCAAAGGTGAACTTTTGACTATCAGTTCTATCTTCAATAGATTTTCCGTGATTCACGAATAAGCCATCCTAACTATAAAATTTTAGTAATAACATGGCATTTTTTCTCTTCTAGTTTTTCCCCTCTTCTCATGCTTGTTAACTTGTTGATTAAAACCTTTTTTTCATGCCTCCGTTATGATGATCGAGATCTCCATTGTATGCGCATTATGTTCAAATTATACAAAGTAGCACGTTCCCTATACTTCAGTGCCTGAAGAGATTATCATAACGCACGAATGTGTTCCAACCATTTTAGGTTTTCAATGAATCCAAAACAAATTACTTTGCAATTTCCAATACTTCCAACTTCACTTACTTTTCACACATTGATGTGTGGCCTTCTAATTCACAATTTGATGTATTGCCTTTGTCTGAACCAAATATGCATATTACTCAGTTTATTACAAAGTGGTTAAATTCTGAGGTAAAGTGGTTCACTTCTGAAAAATGAGGAAAATTTAAAAAAACAGTCACATGGATAGAAATGTTTATCGTAATTTAAAATACGCTATTCATTGAAATAACTAAGTGTTGTAATAAATTAAATAATCACTACATTTGGTAAGTGGAAGTATATTGGTTAGAGTACTGGGCTACTGAGAGGAGGGCCCGGGTTCGAAGGTCGGGGACGCGTCTTATTCGATCAAGTAACAATTTAAGAGTCACCAAAAAAACTTTCATTATATGGGGTCAGTTACGTAACCTTATTATTCACTTCATAATTAAAGTAAAGTTCATCATTTAGAACCTTGGTGTCATAATTTGTACGAGTAAATCAACATTACTTCCTTCAGTTCTCACATTCAATTCAGTCCCACCACAATTTTTAGATGAATAACTTAGGTAAATATATTTATGAAAATTGGGATAAATTTTAACACTTCCATGTATTTTTTCAGACTTGTTTGACAAACTACGCATGAAAAGATGTTTTCCAAGAAAAACTCACAAACCGACGTCAAAAAATCATGATTTTTTTCATCAGAATAGACAAAAAAATTCACCACTAATAAAGGTATGAATAACGCCTCAATAAAAAATTTGAATGTCATAAAAGTTCACCTTACGTGAACTTAGTAACTTTTAAATTACTTTTCTTCTGGGCCAACCCCAGTTATAGCACACATTCATTTTTTTCGCGTCTGCTTTTTCACCGACAAGAAAACGAAATCATCATAAAATTTACAGATAATACAAATAATACTAACTGAACATTTGTAAGGTTCATTCAAATAAATCACTTTTATTACTCTCCCATTTATGCGTCATGTCATGTAAAATACTCGTGTTACTACAACTGAGGAAATCCTGGAAAGATAACACAGGAGAGGGGATACTCGTGTACTTTAAGTAAACCGCGTGTCCAATTATAGAAACGGGCGAACATCGACGGGGGAGGCCGTGTGAGGACGATTCAATCGGCGAGAGGTCAACGAAGAAGCAAGACCCAAAACCGCCGGATGGCTTCAATCGATTGCTTCAAACTGTGTGTTCTATATAAATTGTTGATGATCTAGAAAATGTGTATGATTCCTTTCATCTACATCTACATAATACCCCGCAAAGCGCCGCAAGGGCGTAAGGTGGGGTTAGATCACCACCCGTCAAAGGGAAAAAATCGCATTCAAACCCAACACTTACATGCAAATCCATACCCACAGTGGCGCATAAATTCATTCAAAAATCCTATCATTTTACACGCATGCAAGTACATATCTACCTCCTTTCATGACGTGACTTCATGATTCCTTTATGTCATTCAACCTTTTCTCTTGCATCAAACTCAATTCCATAATAATGCAACCATTTGTTTTGAACATTTAGATTAGCAATAAAATGAGCTACTGCTCCTAAGCAACTCCTTTATTATACTTAATTCTCAATTTTAATCCTCTAAAACGTATTGAGCCGTGAATTTATGATGTCAAATTAATTTTCCAAATTAGTAAAGATTATTCTTGGTTTCTGCACAAACATGATTAATAGAGAGCATAAAGATTGAAGAGTGTGATAATTATTTTCTCGCCAATTCATGGTGACATTATTGCTAATTAAGCTGAGTCAGTGTGTTATCGAAATCTCCACAAACGCAAATAAGGAAATCCTATAACGCAAAGTTGAATAGCTCTTTAAGGGTACTGTACGACGCCAACCAATAACAATGCTCAATAAATCTTAGAAAATGTGCTTAATTAGAGGTTTAAAAAAAATAATAAAATAACATTCCCTCTGAAAGCGATAAATATTCCTGTCCTTGTGAGCAATGTAAAAACCGTACAGTGTAATCCCTTAATGCCGAAGCGTAATTAACTAACGTGCCCTTATCCAATTCGCCATTCATGAAAGCCATTATAGCAGATTATTAATTTTTGTTGAAAACATTAAAGCTTAATTCGAAAACACACTCGAGTATAATTCTTGGGCCGACTTTATTTTGTCGCCACAAAAAAAAGGAACGGGGAAAAAAGTCACCGGAGGGTCGTCGCCATCTGAAAAACGCCTCTTTTTCCATGGGTTGCCCACGTGCTCGAAAACCAGGGTCTTTCACGCCCTAACTCAAAAGTCATTTGAGATTAAAATGCCAAGCTCCCGATTTCAACATTTCAGTGCTTTGGACAGGAAGCGCCACAAGTGGGATGGTCCCTTCCTAAAATGAATGCCACGCAACAAGTCATGCGCCGAGAGTGACATCCAACGATTTCATTTCGGCCGTGATTCTTCCGCCATTAATACTGGCGAGACACAATCAAGCACCACGCACACTCTCTATCGGGGATGCGGGATGGATAAAAGTCGGACCAGACCGGAGAAATGGGAAAGGCACCATCGCTTTCGCTTCCCGTTGCCCTACTAGGATTCGAAACGATTACTTACCCCAATCCAATTATCTTAGGCATCCAGTTCCGACGACAAAATGTGCGATATTTTGAATCCCTTCGATGGATAACAGTACATTCTCGCCACACCACTCACGTCCCCATAATGATTTGAATTGATGATCGAGGCAAAAAGCCACGCAAGGCCACATCATGCCAATGCGAAACGATGTGCCCAGTTCCCTTAACCAATTGAGTGAGTCCAACATTAGTTTTAGCTTTCGTCATATTGTTGGAAATGCAATAATAATAAAACCATAAACGGATTAGCACAATCTAATGAGCCCCTCCCTAATCTAAATACTGTTATCATCGAAAGATACTCTTCACATCACCAAAACATGTTCGCTTCAGAATAATTTTGATTAAAACCATTTTTCATTATCTACTTTACCATTTCACTTTCATTCTACGAGTATAATTCGTAGGAGTAATAAAATATACGCATCCATTATGGCCGAATGTTTTACTACGTACATAAATACAAGCTTGCATTAATGTCAAATTATAACTCGCACACAACAAACTGCAAATTAAATGAACTCCGATTATTGTTTACCATCAAGTAGTATTGCCTACGTATCTCATTAAAAATATTTTGTAATTAAATATCTTTATAATAGGATATTCTAAGTAATATCGAATTCAATAGAATTTCGGGGATGCAAGTTATTTTGAATTGGAACGTAACGTTAAAAAGTGTAAGAAGGGAAGATTGCTAGTTAAGCGTGGAAGGGGAAAGCAAAGATTAGGTACAAGTATGTTAAATGGAATGAGGGAATGCTTTTATATTCTGCATGACCTGTCTTGTTACAATGGAGGCCTGTCGTATAAATGAGTGTGGTTCATTCATGGTTCATTCAACCTTGCACGTTGCACGTGCACGCAAAACTTCGAAATTTAGCAGCGGTTAGTCTCCGTTTCTATCAATCATCTATGTCAAATGGTGATAAAAAATAGCATAACTTCCACTTACAAAAGATTCTCAAATTAACTTAAAAGTTGATATTTTCTTTTGTTTTTATCAACCTCAATTCATTGTTTAGATAAAAATACATATTTTTATTCGCAAAAAATGATCAGTTTGATTCTTAACCCTAGATATACTGCCAATTTTCTCTCACCAAGACACGAATAATTACTTTTACATTTAAAATCAATTAATTAATTTCGAGTACTTCCATTTATACATGTTGATGTCCGAATTAAACATCGCGATTCGTGCAAAGCAGAGAACTTTTGAATATTTATGAAACTTGGCGGTGATAAACGCTCGTGTGATCAGAGATATTTTCGGGTGAAATGTAACAATATACTCTTAATATAAGATGTAAATTGGTAGTCCCATCATTAGTTACGTTTTATTCGTCTCAGACTAACAGTTAGGAATGCTCAGGGTGTACTTCTCGAAGAAAAGCGTCAGGGAATCGCTCTGATTGTACGACAGACCCTGAAACGCGCAGAACACCTAGAATGAGGGAAGAAAGGGGAATCCGACGAAAAGCTGAAGACAACGGGCCGCATTCTAAACGGCAAATAAAAGAATTAAAGTGACTGGAGAGCGTCCGACATCCGGGAGGAGAAACCGAGTGAATCACGTAAAAGCCATACGAAACAGAACGTTCTCTGAAAGAGCGGGGACGGGGTATGCCCGGTAGGGGAGGAGGGGCGTTAGGGTGCGGAGAAAACGGGTTCGGGAGAAGGGAGAGGGAGGTTGGAGGAAAAAGGTGGTCCGCGGAATTGCGGAGCGGGCCGTAGAAGGGCTGCTTGGGCAGGGTAGTGGGATTCACTTAATGAGAACGGAGCGAGGAATTGAGGATGTGTGTGAGAAAGAGAGTGAGATTGAAGAGCGGAATCCGCAGGCTGGGACGGACCCCTCCCCCACGCGGATCCGGCCCGAACCCCTTCACGCCGTCACGATTCCATATGGGATTGGAGTGACAACTCAAACAAGCGGTCAATTCCTCCAACTCAATGATGTAGTGTCCGCCAGTGACGAAGCGTTGAGCTTCGATCCACCAAACAGAACCGCGCCGTGAGATGAATATTTTAGCCCAGCCTTTTCGTAACCCAGAAATGTGAAAGGAAAGTGCCCGCATTGATGTTACTGAATGACTGCTCGGGACGCTTCACACGTAAATTTTCCCCTTCCTGAGGCTTGATTGGCGGCGTGGTAGCCGAGTGGTGGGTTATACCGTAAGGATTCAGGCGGGGTGAGGTGGCCCCGAGTTAAAATCCAGGGAATGACTCTAAATTCACCATATATGAGTGGTCAGATATGAATGTCACTAAGGCCCCACCAAGGTGGATAACATACGCATTCAATAAAAGAGAAATGCATTGAGGAGGTTCCCATACGTCCTCGAAGATGTTTGAAAGGTGAAAATGAGGCAGGAATGAAATGAGAATTAGAAGGATAGTGAAACAATTTTATTGAAAAAAGACCCTGGAAGATGTGTTGGATATGGTAAGAGGCTGGTTGGTAAATAAGAAAATATGGAGTAGCTACAGAAAGCTGGCATTGAACCGGGTGTAAAATCAATAGTCGAGTTTCTGTGAATAGTTTCAATTTGATCGTATTTCAACATTACTAGGGAACACCCAGCTGAAATGTATGGATATTAGGCTGGTATATATAAGTTCCCAAATGAGCTACCTTAAATAGAATCACGAAGAGTGAATGAATTCGGATCCCATTCCACGGGTATTTATCAATAGGATAATATCTGGCAGTTTATTTTTTTACTGAAAAATTATTAATTATATACGGTGAAAAGTAAGATTAGAAATTTCGCAGATGACACGGTGATTTATAGGGAGATATATGGCGATCGTTTAAATCCAGCAAAGGTTTAGATTGCATTTCGAATTGCAATTTCCCCTCCTTATTTTTTAATTCTTATTTGTACGTCATTGGATACATTTTTGCGACATTCGTAAGTGCATTGTGCATGTGTATGTTAGTTGATAGTGTATTTATTTGTATACGTGTAAGTTAAAAAGGTGAATATGAATGAATTGCATGAATATATATACCTCTGTGGGCGGTGACCTAACACCCCCCTCCCCGTCACACACCCCTGCGGCGGCTTGCGGGGCATGATTAAACACACGTAATGTATGTGTATGTTATGTGTATGACACATATACACGGTACAATTTGGGCGATGTGTTTTATGACAACACCGCTTAACCGATGCCCGAGGTTACATGAGTATATCTAATATCGCCCAGTGCATTGTGTTGAATGCACTTTTGCACACCTCAAACGCTTTATTCTCTCATTTCACCTTGAAGAAATTTGCACTCTCAGCGAATATATTTGATGTAGGATTTATAATTCCTATGACATCATATTATCGAATATATCGCTTGTTCATTGCTATTATTATGTGAAATATATTCTTCCGTATATGTATGTATATATATATATATATATATATATATAAACACTAGGTTAATAAATATTAAACACACAGAAACAAAAGGACACTTACAGTAGATATTTACGTTTCGACGGCACGGCCGTCGTCATCAGAACCTCGCCATCAAGACGGCCGTGCCGTCGAAACGTAAATATCTACTGTAAGTGTCCTTTTATGTTTCTGTGTGTTTAATATTTATTAACCTAGTGTTTGTGTGTTTGTGCGTCGCCGGAGTGCGTCATTTTCAAGATTATATATATATATATATATATATATATATATATATATATATATATATATATATATGCATATATTTTCCAGAAAGAAAAAGGCTAAGCTAAATATTAAAATAGGCGGGGAAAGAATAGAGCAGGTAGAGCAGTTTACATATCTCGGAAGTGTTTTGGACCAATACGGTCAAAGTGGTAGGGACGTAAGGAGAAGAATTGCGCTAGGCAAGGAGGCTTTCTCAAGGAGGAGGGAGTTGATGACGGGGACGTTGAGTAGGGATGTTAAGACAAGACTCGTAAAAACTCTGATATGGAGCGTAGCTATGTACGGCGCGGAAACGTGGTCGCTGAAGCAGGAGGATAGACGTAGATTGGAGGCTTTTGAAATGTGGGTGTGGAGAAGAATGGAGAAGGTGAAATGGACCGAAAGGAAAACAAATGAGGAAGTACTAAAAATGGTGGGGGAGGAGAGGGGTTTGTTGAGAGAAATCCTATGGAGGCAGGAAAAATGGATGAAAGGCGTATTGAGCGGTAGTGGAATGTTGAAGAGGGTAATAGAGGGGAGAATGTTGGGCAAGCGTGGTAAGGGTAGGAACAGGATAGGGATGTTGGACGGGATGAAGGGAGGAAAGAAGTACACCGAGATGAAGAGGGACCTGATATAGATTAGTTTGCTAGGTGGGGAGTCACAAAATGTTTATTTGATAGTTGTGTCCATCCAAAAACCTACCTTAACCGGTAGATTACCTAATAAAATATATGCATATACATATATATATATGCATATGGATGAACATATTTCACACAAATAATATATATATACACACACACGCACGAACATTAATTTAATAAAGGGATCCAGTGGTAATTTTAAAACTATTTAACATTAATGGATAGTTAAATACATAAGATATTTATGCGTAATATTTTACTTAGCGCAACCATTGCCGATACATGAAACGAGCAAATTTTTATCAATTTTACGGTATTAGCGGCAGTGTAAATAAATTGTATAATATGTTGATGAGCCTATGGTGGTCATTTCAGGCTTTAATAAAGATTCACAGGGTTGTCTTCTTTAAGTGAAAAAGTAACTTGGTAATTCCACACGAACTTTATTAAAATACGGCCTAAGTTTCGACGTTGGACGCCATCATAAGGTGATCACCGTACTTTAATAAAGTTCGTGTGGAATTACTAAGTTTTACCGTGAATTATGGAAAAAATGGAATTAACAAGTTACTTCTTTCTTCAAATATGTTGTATAAATTCCATAAAGTTATCCCGGAGACAACAAATTTCAAACAAAAAATCATAAGATCGTTAATATCGTTCGTTAGAAGAGATCGTTAGAATCGATCGTTAGAGGCTAAGTCGTGAATATTTCTAAAGCACGACAATATCGGTAGGGCATATTCTGTACACTAATCTAGTGCCTAAACACTACCCAATTCTCGTTACCTAACAGCCAATTTTAAGATTTATTTTTATTTATAGTTTCACCAAAAATTAGTTGACAGTCATGCATAAATAGATCGTTTTCCACTCATATCTAGCAAATTCCATTATCCATCCAAAATCACAATTGTTTTGTTATCTTGATATGCCCAATCAAATCTTCCTTTCTGAAGAAACAAGCCATTAGGTCGGAAATAATACAAATGTGTCCCCTCGCGTCCCAAACCATTCCATAGTTTCACTTTCCGCGCCAATCACTTTCCATCTTGGGCAGCCGCACGCCCAAAGATTGCGACTCCACGAGTGCCCCGAGTCCTTTTACTCCTCCCGGGCAGACACAAGAACACGGGGGAAAAAGGAATAATACGGTGGGAGTGGATTTGGAGGAATGGAAAGGTTGAGAGAAGCGTAGGGGAAGAGACTGTCGGACGAGGAAAAATTAATGGCACGCCACGCAAGTTTTGTACTTGCCTCCATCCTCATTAAGGGGAGCGCTTAATGAGGAAAAGAGGGCGAGGGAAGAAACGAAGACGGAAAGGCGAGGAGGTTGTCGTGGGAGGGAGGGCGGAGGGAGAGGTTTTCTGGAGGTAGAGTGGAGGGGGCGAGGCAGGTATCGAGGAAGTTTGGAGTTAAGCATCCGGAGAGGCAAAGGTGGCCGTTCCGGGAGGCAAAGCGATGAGGCGGGGCGAGAGGGAACGGCGCGGAACTGGAAGAGGAGCGAAGGAGGGGGAGGGAGTGAGGGTGCGTTGGTTTAGGAAGAGGAAGTTCGGAAGACGAGGCGGCGTGATTGCGAGGCCCACGTCAAGGGGGCCGCGGGGGAGGTATGAGCAGAAGGATGATCCACGGCCGGTTTGGCCGGAGGTCCGTGGGAATCAGAGACACGGATAAAGTGGTAACACCTCGGTGAAAAAATTACTTGTGTTCAAAATCACTATATTTCACAAGAGGAACACTTCCTTAAGAGAGGAAAATCACAGAGGACATCTCTCATTACACCTCATTGCACCTGTTTGCGGATGTAAAATTTAAATTTCTTTAAAATTCGATTGATTCTTGAAACAGGTGAAATTGAGTGAAAAAATAATGTGAAAATATTGTTATTTTTGTGTTTACAGGTCTGTATGAATGAATCCAGAAAAGCATTGACCGATGAGAAAACGAACGATAGAAAGGTCGTTTTAGAAACCTGTAGCACGGATAGAGAAAGAATTAGCAGGGATAGCAGGGATAGAAAAAGGTTACGTTTCTATAGGAATTAAAGATACTATTTAAATCGGTTTCCACTGATCATATAGTATAACGCTGCAAATGCAAAGTGATTTTATTTAAACCTTGGATAAAACATGGCAATTCATTAAAACCAGGACGGCATGAAACACCAGATTAAAGGATAAAGAATATGAAGAGAAACCGAGATTAAATGTGGCGATCCAAGTAAGGAAGAAACAGATAAAAACACTATGAGAAACACAAGGAATCCGTAAGTGGTACAGTAAAATTATAATTGCCCGGGAACCTGCGGCAGAAAGACAAACGAACGAATATTTAGTGAAAGTAATTAAGATTCATGCAAGAAATTGAGAATTTTTGTTAGCCTAATTGATATAGCATTCGGTCACTGAACGGAAGCCTAGGTTTAATGCAGGCTGGCTCCATTCCCTCGACTTCCTAAAAAACCGCAGGTAATTCAGGGATAGAAACTGACTTCCTAAAGACTGGTGTGTGAATTTCACACACCATTGAGCTTCGTTCTGGGTAATCTCAGCCCTAACCTATCAGACCAATATTGGAGTTGATTACTGTGGCCAGAATATGGAGTTATCGATTAGTGAAAGACCTCACTTGAAATGGAGAACGAAGAGAGAGTAGCCAGTGAGAGGGAATTGAGAATAATGAAGGGCTAAAGTTTTCACCCTTCCGATTGAGTAACCGATGAAATTAATGAATTCCAGGGGGAAAACGAATCTAAGAAGAAAATTTTTGTCTGAACCGATTTAAGTCGGGCGGAAAGTGAGAAAAAATGCAGATTTTTCGATGACATACTAGGTATAAGACAAAGATTTAATTTTACAAGTGGTCCATATCTACGTGACACGAGTCGGAAACATGAAATATCTCCACTGTTATTTTCGACATACCATGGATCTTATGTGCAAACGAAAGACATATCCGTCTAATTAGAATACCATAACGTCACTGCGATATTTACAGATACTAATAATGTAGCCAAATATATTTCCAATAATGGGTAAGGATGCGTTTCTTGAGACATCTCGAGAACAGTTAATTTACAGCATTTGAGCACGCAAATTGAGCGATTGAAAATGAACACAGATGAAGGCCAAAGGGATAAAAAAATAGCTGAATTATATATACACTGATAAAACATGTACTGTATATTACATAAATCAAAAGTCCTTAGTTATTTCGTAAATTTACTCTTTTCAACATTTGTTGTAGAAATTCTTTAGGATACCTTTGCTCCTAGGAATGACGCCACAGGTTTTCTTTCTCCGTTTTTTCCACAAATTCCCAACGCCATCGGAATAAGGGCATTACGACAACACTTTGGTAACACTATGGGTGTATCCCGCGAAACAATCCGTATCATATGCATCACTAAAACTGGATAAGGTGAAAAAATCAGAGAATTTTCCTCATTGGCATAGTGAGGAATACTATATGTGCGAAATTGATAAAGAAACGAGACAAAACGGTTCCCAACAGAGCTAAAACATACGCAAATATTCATGAGCATTTAAAATAAACTAAACTTTTATTTTACTATTATATCTCACTTTGATGATTTTAAATGCAACAAAAACAATGAAATCTCAAATTTCAAATTCGTCAATGAGGTGCATTTCATCAAGCCTCAAACAGTTAACTAGTAATAAAAACCAGTTTTGACAAACCTCAGATTCACTGGATAAGATAGGTCACCATTAAATAATTATTTTTGACAGTCATTTATTATCCTATTTTTAATAAGTGGTCGTGAAATTTTACGAACGCTGCTTTCTTCAATGAAAATGTACGACGCACAGTTAAACTTACTCAACCAATAAAAATTGAAAATTCTTAGGGTTTTTCCCTAAAAATTTAGTTCATAAATGACGACCTTATAAAATGAATCTCACAGGTGCGCATATTTCTGTCAAAAAGGCAATAACTTATTAACTCGTGACAGTGAAAATTGTGCTAAATATTTTTGGAAGGAAAACTTGCCACCAATCGTGCCGAGCTACAATTAAATCTCCAGACCATCCAGCCCTCATTCATCAACTTCACAATTCCTGTAAGGATTAAGCATCATTTACGGAGCCATACCTACGCGACGTATTAAACTCTCAGCAATCATTTCAAAATTATAAGGTACGTAAAGGATTAATATTTCAACGCTCCAACCAGCTCAGAGGATATGGAATATCTTTCCTAAGATGCATTTTATCCTCAATTTTTTAACTACTCCAAACTAGTTGAGTCTAATGCAAAATAACTATGATACATGCAGGACCACTATTCCATTACGCGACGTTTTAAAAGGACGACTGCCACATTCCTTTAGAACAGGTTTGCCAATGCTTGCTAAAATATTAACGAATCGGACAAGGTAAAAATCCCTAGCTTAGGTTTTACGGCAAGTAAGACCTCCTTGCGTTATCACCCCAGGGAGTTGAAAAAACACGATACTTCTGACATAATTTTTTCGCCAGCCAGAACGTAAAAGGACCTTCGTTTTTATGGTATAGCATAAAAAAAGTCCGAAAGGAGCAGCAACCCTAAGAAAGAACCCTAAAAAATGTGATGCTCCCTGATGCTCCACCGAAGAAGGGTAGGTGGAAATATGAGGAACATGTACGCCTTCATAACTTAATACTTTATGGAATTTTAAAACAGTATCCTACGGCAATAATTGTTTTACTAAATTCAAAATTAATGGCTCCAATTGGACGTTTCTTTCTTCTGGAGGTATAAGAATATTCCAATGATATTTTTAATGGAAACAAGGCGGAAAAATAAAAACTGACATGATTTATTATTAACATTAATGAATTCCTTGACAGCTTAAATTTACAGCGCACATTCCAATGATTAGTAATATTTGCGTCAGTGAAATACCTTTTTTATCGCATTTTCAATGGCCAAAAGGTGGAAATTTCGGTCTAATTCAATGCTGGAAACTAACGCAATTTTCAGGCATTTAATTACGGAAATATACAATAAGGGTAATCGATGTCAGGGGCGTATTTTTCTCTTTAAATTAATTGCCATTGGTTCACAATGTTTTCCGAGATTATCCAATTAATCTCTTAAATCATGAAAACGTTCCAATCAACCACTAGTAAGCCGCTGTTTGAGTATAGATGAAGCACTATAATTAACCGAAAGAAAAACAGAATTACATTGATATAATTAACATGGTAATTAAATTTGCAAGTAGGAATACACGCAGTTATTTTTGCCTTCCTATGAAATAAACTCGTAACTCTTAATGATTCCATAGTCAAATTCACTAACCATGAACTATCAGGCCAACGAGGCACGGGAATGAAAAGAATAGACATGCTAGGCAGAATAAAGGGAGATGGTATGCAAGCGGAATCGAAAGGTTGAATGTAGTTTGGCCTGTCAATTTGTACCTTGTTAGGCAAGGCTAAGTAATGCAGGGGCGAGGGGTGATCAGCTTGTGTCATCAAAACCTACCTGCCACATTCTATAGTCACAGTAAAAAGCATCGCGGGTGTCTGTCGCACGACTGTAGGGTTTGACTGGGCATTTCCTGACACACATCTCTTAATATTCGTGTACGAGAAGTGAGACAAGTCTACGTAATCTAACAGATAACATACGTTGTATTTTTTGCTAAAATCTCCATGCACATTTTTACGCTACGAGATGTTGAATCAGTAATTCCTTCCGTCGTCTTCTTTATAATCTTATAATATAAACTGTTTTCTTGATGCTTCAATGTTACCTATTACCACATTTCATTTTCTAGGTTTAAGTATTTTTTTGTTTCCCGCCAAGGTCTCATTTGCATTAATTATTTGAATTGAAACGAAGCTTTAAAGCAGCACTATAAAGATAATGAGCGACGATGGTTTTTTGGCTAATGAAATATTTTTCATTAGCCAAAGGTGATAACCTGTCAAAATTAATTTTGCCATAATTCTGCGCAATATTCTAATCATATAGGTTCCCGTTTGAACGGACGGACGCTATCACTTCTAACTGCAATCCTTCCTAAAGAAAGCCTCGCCTTTCCCTTGCAGTAGTCATCCGTGAAACTGATCTTATCTAATATTCTACGACTACGTTAAATGGGGCTTTGTGAAGTGCCTTTAACGTATCACCCAAAGCATATTTCTTTCGATATACAGCTGTTATTTCCTTTTACCGACTACCCATTCAGAATCTGTATCGGATTTTTCTGCGGCATTTGGTATGGATCACACTGGATGCAGAGTGTCGTCAAACGCGCGATTTATTGAGAGAATCTGAGAAAGGACGCAGGAAGATATTCAGAAGCAAATGTGGCGTTCGCCAATTGTTACACCTCCTAAGGTCGCCTCCACTCGACTCCTTCCTTCAACTATGAGGCTTGCATTTTATTTATACCCTCATTGCATTTTTTCCTCAAGCCTACTTCAACCAGATTGTATGAAAATATACTGCGCCGAGTATATTCGTGGCACACGCCTTGAGGATGAGGTTTTTATTGCTTCGGATACTCTCTCCCTCATCGGCGCTCCTCTTAAAGGTCACATGTTTGAAAGCGGATGTCTCCTTCAATCCGCCGCCACCGCCGTTTTCAACAGTTCAGTCGACTTCTCAGCAAATTCGCGGGGAATTATTCACTTTCAGAGCGAGCGAGAAGGATTCCGTAAGATCTCGAAAATGGGAGGTCTTACTGTAAGAGACAATGGAATTAATAAGATCTAATAATCCTCTTCAGAAGAAGCTAACAATCCCCGGTTAGGGATGTTCATCGCTCTCGAAGGTCGCCCTTCATGCTGCTTTGCGAATGTCGGTTGAGGAAAAGTATTTTATTAAGTTAAAAAATTAAATACCCACGAATTGGTGACAAATGATTAATCATCGTTGATCTTCCTAAAAAATAATGAAACGATACTTGTAAATTTATCATGGCCATGCAATCATCAGTCTTTTTCACTTTTATCTTGGACACAGTTTGCAGAAGGGAGTAAATGGCAGCAGAACTGGATAGAAAACAAGTTCCGAATTGAAGTTGGCAAGGTTATTTTTATGAACATTATAACGGTAGTATGCCTATTAAAACAATATACCTTACATTCGTGGTTTCAATGTGAAGGCCTTTCACAAAACAGCTACGTTTTTTCAGTTGATTTCAGCAAACTAAACCAATTATTTGATATTTAATGACGTGTGTTTGATGACCAAAGTTATTTTCCAATTGAGACACAGCAAGCATTTATATGGATTAACATAAAAGTAGAAATCCATCCGAGTTCGGGAGGAACCTGGAAACGATTGGTTTTGTTGAGTAACCCAGCATGTTTGCCGAGGAGTATCAACCCCTTTTCACTTTTAATGCATTTACAAAAGACGAAGAGAAGGAGGAGGAAACCAAAATGCCTCCTCAGCCGAACAGGGCACATTTCAACCACTGTTGGACGACGAGCACAATGTTGACACGCGAAGCTGGCGAACGAATCGTCGGGAAGAGGAGGGAGGGAGTGAGGGAACAAGTCGCAAGTGCACCCCGTACAAAATCAGATCCCTTCCTCTCGCGCAATTATTAACCCTAGAAATATTTCCCGGACAACTAGCGCGGGCGGAAGTCATCGCGCCAAATGGGGCCTCCGCAGTGAAAGGGCAAAATTCCAGGGCGGGATGGGACTCGGAACGAAATTTTCGGACACCTGTGGTGAAGAGATAATCATCTTGCACTTGCTGTGTTGGAGGGGAGCGCTCCGGGTGTTACTCCGGGGTGGCTCGTACGTTATCTCGACCACCCGCTCCCCATTGCCGCGGGCGGGCCTCCAGCTGTGAGGGGGAGAATGCCCTGACGTCGTTTATTCACGCCTGGGAGGGGACGCGCGTCAAGGGGTGAAACTCGAGGCCGTACGTATGTTCAAAAGGGTTTTTTTAATGGGATCCACAAGTATTTTTATTCCGATCCTGCGCATTTTAAAATATTTACGCTTCATTCCACCGATGACCTTTAAAATTAATCCGCTGAGTTTTCTTGTTGATTGTTTAAGATAGCAATCAAAATGCTTGATTCATTTCATTATATATTAAATTTTTCTTTCGTTGATCACGAGAATCATGAAAGTATTAAATGTCTTCTTAATTATTTTCCTTCTTCCCACTATTCAATTGACGCCGTTTAGTATTATATTTTGTACCGATTACCATCTGTATTTATTGATCGCAAACCATCTTCATTATTTAAAGATTCATTTGGAGTAATTTTAAGGGCTGGCCCAAGATCTCTTTCCTTCAGATTTATCACCTAAGGCAATTCATAATTTTCCTTTTTCCGTGTTTTAATTAGATATATCAGAGGGTTATCGCAATGATATCCGTGCAATCAGGATTGTTTTTGCATTCTGCAACTCGGTTTAGAAATCTCTAAGCCACGGATTGTCAATTTGGTCAGTATCTTACAATCCGTTATTTGGATAAAAAGTATACTATGGTCAACTTAGTATCACCTTCAATTGTCAGTATTTCTAAATGAAACATCAAAGTTTTGTTGGTTTATTTCATTGATAAAGTTATTCCTCAGTTTTTTCAAGTTTAGCGATTTTAAAATAAAACAAATCATCTAGTCGACAAAATACCCCGCGATGCACCAAAAATGTGTGTGGCATGGGGTTTAAGCACCATGTGGGAAGGGTGAGTGAGAAGGGAGGCTATGAAAGAGGAAGTGAAAGGGTAAAAATAGTCGTTGAAAAACTCTCAAATAGCGTGCAAATTTGTACACATGCCAAAGTAAGACTTAATTTAAAACGAGGGGACAATTCAATTAAAAAATTGTTTTTTTTTGCAAAAAAGTGAATAACAATGAACTTAGACAATCTAATAGAAACCACTGCAGAATAAATAAATAAAGAATTTTTGGATTATATTTCAAGCTGGAAAGGTGGTGTATCAACTGCTGAAATGCCCAGAATGAATATGAATATCCAGTGCATAAACACCATCAAGTCTATAGCTATTCCTTATTAAAAATTGACTAGAAAATACAAACATAACAGATTTAGGTTTAACTTTGTGGAATTCCTTCATGATGAGGGTAAAAAAAGAAACTTTGCACTTCCACATAAAGATTTAATACGTCAAGACATTCTTCACACAGAAATGAAAGGACGCAGGTCGAATGCTTTGGAGGAGTTGAAAAATTGGCAATCCCTTCAGTCTGACAGATTTGAGATGGTCAACGAAACAATATGCCTCCCTCATTTCCCCCTCCTAAAATTCCTAAAACACTAATATCTTTCTGCGCCAACCAGTCAGCGGTTGACGTTCCGGATGATGGTCATAACCAGAGGCAGTGATGACCATCGACCGTCCCTTAATGAAGCTCAAACCATTGCCTATAAACACCCCCCTGATTAAATCTAGAACACAATGTGTCCTTTTCCTGTTGCTATTTCTAAGAACGGTGGAGTTTAACATTGTGTTCTTCATTTAATGAATATAAACTTCCACAAATTTGGAGCCGGAAACCTTCCAAAACATACCCTAGCCCACCAATAGGTTTCTGCACCGACACTCAACTCACCCCCTCTCCCTTACTCCCCCTACCTTCTTCCCCTCTTGGAGTCCTTAGTGAACCTACCTTGGTGAACCGAGGTATTTCAGGCTACTCCTAATCCCCGACTAACATGACGTAAAATATTCTAAAACCATATTTCATGCTACAATAATTCATTCTTTAGCTCTTCATAGTTTACTACCACCCTAATTTTCATCAAAAAACCTATTATTGTCCTCCCTCTAACTCGCTTTCTCAGTAGATTCCCCTTTATTACCGCATCCGGCATCCCATTGTCTCTCCATATCAGCCGCATCCATTTGTCCTGCCTTCTTCAAATTACTTCTAACAGCCTCGTCCCTTCCTTAACATGCTTAGAACTCCATTGCTAGTTTATCTAACGCCCACAACGGCCAAGTTTTGGAGCCAAATAAAACTATGCCCCATACCAAAGTTTTTGCTAGTCTTTTCTTGAAGAAAAAACTAGCAAAAAATAAAAGAAAATACTAGCATTTCCTTAAAGTGTATGGTATCAACTCCCGACTCTGTGTACATGCTTGTATGCTCCATTGCCTAACCCAATTCTTCTTTTAATGCAAATCTTCTAATTCCTGTGCAATCCGTACTATTGCGCTCACCTTCTTCTAAAACACGTTTTTCCATAACATTTTTTTTAATCCATAATTTTTTAAAATTCCTTTAATCGTTTGTTTTTTCAATTAAATCTATGACTTCCTAGCCCTTTTTCTTTTTATTACTCTCATCGTTTCGCCTTCTTAATTGCATGTTTGAGACATTGCCATATTTCTTCCACTGCCCCGTCCCTTTTCCCCTGCTCGGTATTTTATCCGCGGCCTCGTGGTATTCCTTCCTTTTTGCTTCAGTTGTCATCTACATTTCATTTTCAACTACTTCATTCTCTTAAATTTGAGATTGCATTTCATATAATCCAAATTCAATCAGTTCCTGGGAAGCCATAAAGCTGACCACGTTAACCCTAAATCTATGCATTGCCGATTTAAAGCCTAACTGATATCTCCACATATCACCTGGCATTTTCCATGTGCCCCGGATGTTGTCTCATCTGGGTTTTGGCTTTGAGTTATTTCTCGTGCAAAACTCCATAGTTTTCGCCTGCAGTCATTACCTACTCTCAACTCTACTCTCCTACCTCACTCTCGTCCCTCCCTTCACTTACCACCGTATTCCAATCACAAGAGTGCTCATCACTAGCAAGTGTTTTCTACCAGATACACTTGAAATCATTCCGTCTACCTTTTCGTTAACGTTAATCTAAAGTCTTCATCCCCATCACTGATGTCGGAAAGTACACATAAATTGATATAAAATTGACATAGTCTGCTCTTATTTCCACTAATAATATTTTGTCATTCATCTTTTCCTCAGTACCCTTCTCCATAGGTTCAGCGCAATGGCTGGCTACTATACGTGAACTCTGTGCCCCTCCGTTGTATGTACTGCTCCGCAATTATTTCTTCAACAATTCCCGCTAAATTTCCATTTCACCTCGCATAGGTCTACTATGCCCATGTTCCCTTTCCCCATCTCTGGCTTGATGCTTTCCAAAGTCTCTGTCCTCATAATTGCCCTGATATTCCAAATCCCTTTCTTCGTTGTGGCGTTCCTCTACTGTCTCTTCTTTTCTGCTATCATTCGCTTCCGTGCGCGAGAATTAAGTGCGATGGCGACGGCGGTGCCCCCCCAGCTTCTGGACAAGCCACCCACATTTGGAACTCACATTGAATTTTCTCAAATAAAAATGAATACGCTTTTATTAGATAGCTGCAATAAACGACAGTGTTGTCATTTTGACCTCTGAAAAAATGATATCACTTTGTCCTTATTGAAAGTTTTGTGGAGTTTCCCAGAATATTCCAATTTAATTATATTAAAATGCAGGGACTATAACCGCGAGTGGTAACTGCAAAAATTCGAACTTCATTTTCTGTCCCTACGGGTTAAGAAAATTAACATTGTTCATTCGGAACATGAAATAATGGCTTTAAACGCAAACAGAGAGAAATAGGGATGGAAATTAATTAATCATTTAAACGAAAATGTTTATGGATACCGGAAGTATCTTAGTAGACGTCCTCAAAACTTTACAGCATAAGTAATAAGGAAGCACCAAATTGATGCTTCACCCAACTAACTAATACCCTCCAGGGATCCAATAAAATTTTGTTCATATTTATTTATTTTAGTAAGTCATAGCAATAACTGAATGGCGTACGTACAAATTGCTCATCAACATTTATAAATTCAAAGCATATAGTTATGTTTCGTGACAAAAGGTTGCATTATGTTATAAACTCAGAACCCGGAGAGAGGTCCAGTGTTGATTCAACGCCACCATCTTCTTCAAATGATCATATATATAAAAGAACGCTCTCAGACATGCAATGCCTCATAAATCTCCATGAAACTAAACGTAAAAGAAAAATATAAATGTCCCCAATAAACCGTCTTATGTGTAACAACATACTGTGCGTATCCACTTGGCCTAGTTTGAAAATAAGGTTGAGGAAGCTAGAAAAAAAGTTAAGCTGAAAATCCTCATTGTATAAAATACATGCAGCGGCAGATTTTTCCAATTAAATCTACGGGACAGAGTATAATGCAGATTTTATATGACCTTAATGACGGTTATTGTTTTGATATTAATTTATCTCGGTAGAATCAAAATATATTAAAATATCTCGATATAATGACATAGCAAATAAAGAATATCCACTGCTAAATAACAAATAAACGGGTGAAGGTTTGGTCAGTATGGCTCACCGTGTTGATGATGACGTCACAAAATATCGTGCTAACAACACTACGTCTACCCTAAACTTAATGTTCTTTGTAGAGCTTAGTCAAGCACATATTACAGATTACTTGAACCTAAATTCGTGAATTTTCCTCAGAGTTGCTGACAAATGGGGAAAATATTTTTTTGACCAATGTTCTCTTTAATTAAGTTGAAATTCCGATTGAATAAAGTGGGTATATTATCTTTCTGCCATGAGACTTATGTAACAAGCGTAGATTCAGAAGCAACATCATCCATTTTACAAAATTGTGCATATGGGCAGAAAAATCATTCTCTTTCTCCCATTCTTTTCCCTCCGTGCTGAAAATGTCAAATTTATTTATTATAATTTTATATGCACAGGATTTGATACAATTTGGTGACATACGTTCTGCCCACCATTGATTTATATTCATGATATATCGCAAACAAACTATTTACGAATTAGAAAGATACTTTTCCGTTATTAAATACGCGCCTAAGCTGATATTATTCTCCAAGTCGAGCACAAAACTACCAGAGAACGTTTATCATCTCTCGGGCGGTTACCCCGACAGTGTGCCTACAAAAACTGCAAAAGCTAAGAGGAAAGGGGGTTCGTATTCATTACGAGCGGCTCCATTAACATGCAAGGATATGCTAATGTACTTGCCCTCTGCTCTTCAAAAAAGATTAAGTGATGCTCCTGACGATGGACTTAAATGATAAATCATTACCTAGCTTGAAAGCTTCAAGGACAATACTAAGCCACTGAAAATCGACCCTTACATATTTTCCTATAGAGTACGTACTTTGAAAAGAAAATATTTTTTTTAATAGCGACAAGTATTCATTAGCATTTCAAAGACACTTGGGATCATCTAAAGATTTTCTGCTTAAATAACGCTAGCCGTAACAAAGGAAATCAATTTAATATTTGAATATGATGAAATTTAGAGTGGGTGTTTTAGAATTACGGTGAAATAACTATGCATGTAGAAGTTGAAGTACAAACTCTATACTTGCACTAATATTTGATTTTTCTTACTGATTTTGTCACTCTTTTGGTTATAATTCAGCGAAAATTGTAATAATTTAATTTAAAATTTCTGTTTGATTAATTTAATTATTGTGATCAAAATGAGCAAAATATTTTTTAGTGCTAAAATATAATCTTAATACCTGCTCGTCATATTTCGTGTTGAAAGTATTGTAAAACATTTGACGCCATACAATACAAATTTTTACTTTTCATATACTTTTAATAAGTAATTTTAATTTAATGTTAAAACTTTATCTGCATCAAAATAAAAAACCTTTATGCATCAAAATAAAAATTTTTTGGCATGTATTACATTTTAATTGAAAACAAGATGAGACAGCGATGTAATAATTTCTTGTCAAAGGAAACGTATTTAAATTATTTTAGATTGGAGTGGAATAAAAAGTCGTTTCCCTAAAATTTCAAATATTTTAAGAGGAGTTAAAAATGTAAAAAATACAATGACTAGTAAAAGCAATTCATTAATGTAAATAATAAATTTTGACGTAGATAACCCTGCACTAGCTACTGGATCCACAAGAAGAAGCTCTATGAAACTTTAAGAGGAAAATGGAAAATTTAGTAACACAAATATTAAGATTGAAGAATTGAATTTTGAAGGCGATCAGTTTTGAAAAAAATAACCTGTCGATTTCAACCATACCTTCAACTTCAACTATACCTACCCACTGAGAGAAGAAAGAAAATTGACAAATAATTTCTGCAAAAAATAAATTCGCATAATTGTGACTAATAATTGGGTAATAGTAGATAAACAGCAGAATATTTTACAAGAAAATAGTAGGCATCTATCGAAAACTGCATTTCTATCTATAATACTTTATTCTATTTGGGAAAATGTAAGTGGACTCCATACGAAAATGAAAAATTTATTATTTAAATGCATATACATATTGCTCACGCAAAGTCGTACACAAAATAAAAATATAATCATGGACATAATTAAACTTTGCCCGAATGAATCTTGCGCAGAAACGTTTCGCTATGTAGATAAATTGAGACTCGGTCAAGGTGAAATTACTAGAGTAAAAAAGCGCCATTTTGGAGCTCTGTAAAAGGAAAACATACTCATTACCTTGAAATTACATTCCCCAAACCCAATTTCAGTTCCCCTCTCGGGCATTCTCGTAAACAAAGAGACCATTTCCTTAATTTAAGACAATCGAGGCAAGTCGTTAAGCCCAACTCCTCCTGCCTCACGACGCGCTGATATGTTTTCTGTGAATCTGGGAAGAGGATTTTAAACACTTGAAGCAAGCGAGAGTGAGGTATACACCCCATCTGATCGCACGCCAACGACAGTACACCTTTAAGTCCTTAATGATTCCCGATGTGAGAAACTACGACTGTGCCCAATCCGTATCGCGCCATTTATCACCTTTTAATCGAACCATCGCAAACTCAGTGGCACTTTGGACCTATTAGGGGATGACACAACGGGATGTCTAACGCCCACGCTAGGCCACGCCCCCTCATCGACCCACTCCATGCACTCCATCCCCTCCCTCGAACACCCCCTCTCTCTCCCGCCCCCGCCTCGCAACTCCCCCCCCCCACACTACTGCACATCCAAACCGTACTAACTGCCTCTTTCCCTCCCTCCCGCACAGCATAGATGTCCCAGCCTCCCTACCCCACTCAACCCATTCTTCCCCATCACCGGTCCCACCATTGCATTGCCCTCTCCTACTCTCCCCCACCCCGCACGCCTTCCACACGACCTCCTGGTTTTGTCGCGACTCTCCCGCCATTTTTACACTCTCCGGCCTCAGCGCGTTGTATGCTCTTCCTTCCTACGTCTCCTCTCCTCTCCCTTCCCATTCGACCCCGCGGGAAACGAAAAGATGAAACAGATTTAATAAAAAAAATGAGACGGATTGTTTTTTTTCATGGGTCGATTAAAAACTCCACCGTAAAAAATGTAAAGGGATCATATGAGTGTGAGTCGTTGTTTGTTGTTATTATATGCTTTCACTCATTCAAGTTCCTGCCGCCTTCCGACCCCAACGTTAATGTGCTTCCTTTTTCTCCGCAAGGACGAGATGAAAATTCGCCACTATGTGTTCCTCGAACGGTAATCCACAGGAAGCTACGGTCTTCCACTAAAACGCAAATGAATGCTATAATGCATGAAATGACTACTCCGATTATCAGAGTCAAATATCGGTTAACTGAAATTGAGTGAAAGCTCTTGAATAACTTAATGTGTACGGAAAATTGAGGAAAAAGCTCCAACTGTGAGATTGTTTTTTTCTGAAAAGCTCCTGAGAACATAAGGATGCCCAGTGAGGATTGAGAAACACTACCTGTTTGTCTATTCTTGGTAAATTAAATTTTGCCAGCTGGTTAGGTCACACATAAATATTAATTTGTTTTTTTTTAATTTGATGTGATTCAATGTTTGCTGCCTTGAATTTGTCCCGTGGACTTTTTGAGAGTTTGTCAAAATCCACATCCCTCAAGAGTTTCGTTCTGCATCGGATTTCACCAATGTATCTACAATGGGATGCATGGTTTCCTAAGTTTTCTCACTACAGCTTTTCCTTGCCATCACATATTTTCCAAAATTGCAACAATTACTTCTGTATGTTAACTCTATTTATAACGTTCTAAGCACATACCTACATTCTTCAAATTTTATCCTTTAATGTAGATTGATTATATTTTACACAAAACATTCTGTACAATACTATTACCATGCGTGAATATACATCAGCCAAAAAATGGCGCCTTCATTTGCGATGTTAATGTATGAGAGAAAATTAATGCCTCTCCCTTTACTTCTTGTTTATAATGAGATTTTAGATGATGTACAAGTACTTCCTCAAGTTATGTCATCATTGAATTCTGTTTTCTATAAATATTGGATATTATACATAAATATGATGGAAATAAAAAAAGACTGGCCGGGAAGAAAAACATGGACGGGATAATTTAGTTAAAGAGAAAACATTTTTCTGGAAGGATTAAATTCAAATGTTCAGTGCCAACAAAAAAAATGCGTTGGAATGGTATGAAATGTTTGTTTATATACTGATAGTAATTGAAAAAAATCATTGCAATTAACGCATAAATAAATAAATTAAAAGAGACTAAATACATAAAAACTACTATCCTCAGCTATATTTCTTGTGCTGACTCCAGCTTCTTCCTCCTCGGGGTTAATCGTATCACGCCATCCTCAAGTCCTGCCCTCTCAGCCCCTTCGCTCCCATAGTTTCAGGCGCCACCCTCGATTAGTACCCAATTCCTCCCTTGCCTTCATTCCAACCCCTTTGCGCGGCACTTCCAAACTTCCTGTCGTATTTCCCAGATCCTTCAATCTCACACCCGAGTAAAGGAAGTTCCTCCCCCTATCCATTTTCCTCCAATCTCTCACCTTCATTCATACTACGATAAGTCCGTAATACTTTTGAACTCTCGCCATCCCCATTCCCAGGGACCATTGAAGCCAAACGGGACTCGACAGTACCGTTCATTGAAAGGAGCTGTAAAGAGGAAGTTATAGAGAAAAAAACAAGTTACTAAACTCAAGTAAAAAAGAAAACCGCAGGAAAAACAGCTCCAGGTTGAAAGTGAACGAATTCCCCCTAAAACAATCAGACGCCATTGAGATGATGGTTATTTTACGGAACACTTTCACGTAACTAACTACGAACCTCCAACTGTCACTTCATTTTGGAATGAAATTGAATCAGGATCGTTTCTCTAATTTAAGCGACTACTCCACCCCCGAGATCGTCATTCAAGGGTTCTTGACCTATTTGGCAACCTTTTTCCCAAAATGTTGCTTTATCCATTCCGGGAATTTCCAAAGTTCCGATGGATAAGTTTTTAGACGAATTCTTGGACTCCTCTGGAGGGATCCCAATGAGCAAAGTTTGGCTTTCCATCACCAGTGTTTCAATTTTCACCGATGTCCGAATGGCCACTGGAATAGGTGACTTTTGGATCATCGGGCTGGTTTATATTTTGTGCACTGGACAGACCCGGCTAATTTCATTACAGTTTTTAGGCAAACTGTTCAATCGACAATTTGATGATCAACTCAAAGGAAGGATTACGTGATTTCCGATCGAGTATTGGCACATTTTTTCTCATACTTCACAAACATCGTAAGGATGAGCATCCCTTTGAATTACTGACTATTTGCCTCACATTTCTCACAAGTCAAACAACCGTCAATAGTTTTCAATCCGATCAACAAGAACTATCATTTGGCCTGATCAGAGAAAAAAGGTAATTCAATTGCAGTGAATACTCCTTTCTACTGTTATCTCTTCAAAAATTGTACAAGATAAACCAGTTTAAGTCGACTGTGGTGGACCATTCAATAAGACAAAGTTGCGGAGCAAAAGACACAGGCATGTTTTTGTTTGTATTCCGTCATATTAGATCTTAGTTATTCTATAAAGTGTAAATAATTAAATCAAAAATAATTATTGCGCATTGTAAATATGTATAAATTATGCATAATCGAATAATTATAAATCGGATGGATTTTAAGCAAGGAACATATTGATCTAATTCCCGTATTTTACCAAAGAATATTATTACGCGAGCTTTGTCTTCATGGATATTTATATTTTACGGGAAGATATTAATGCTGAATAAATTATATTTTTCTAAATTGCAATTAGAACATTGTCTCTTATTAAAAGTTCAAACTTACCCAAAAAGAGTGGCGACAAATGTTTCGTACCTTTATTGAAATACCAAAGGGGAAGTTCTACTCCCTTCATCGTTCCTACCATTCCGCCAATACAACAAATGGATACAAGGTTTGCAATAGACTTAATGGGGTCCATTGGGTGGCTGATGATTGTTGCAGTTTTTACTCCAGTGATAAGCGAATAAAATTTGAGCGCGATGATCGCGACCCAGTAACACTTCGGTATGACCGACCGTATCCCATTCTTTTCAAGTTTTCCAGCGCGTACGTCATCTTCCCCTCTCTCCTAAAAGCACAAACAGCAATGCAGATAATTCAATAGAAGTAATTTGCTTTTAATCGCGTCAAACGTTCCAGATGGCTTACATATGCAATGTGTGCTCAGGTCAAACGTTAGAAGTATCCATGTTCTACTCAAGAGAGCCCCCTTTTACAAATATGTAGTTCGACGATCCCGAGTGCATATTTGCAAATAATTTTCATTAGTTTAATAAAATAGTAATTATATTTCGAATTATGTCATTCAAAACCTCATAATAATTCATATTTTTTTAAATTGGAAAATAATTCGTATTAACTTCATTGAATACCATGTAAAAGAGCTCCGTTACTCTTTTTGCGCGTCAAAAAAATAAATAACCACGTTGGTAAATACTCACTCGACCTATTATTGATTAATATGATTCTGGAGACAGGTTATTTTTTCAAAAGGAGCTTTCTAATCGATACGGACTGTGAAACACTGGCTACTGGCTTTAAACCGGATGTGAAGAACTGTCAGTACTCCACGGCTACTAATTACGTTCAACTACCATAGGCATGTAAAGGGTTAAAACCCTCCCCAGCCCCATATTCTCCACATTTTCTCCCTTTCACCATCACACCCCCTTCACCCACCCACCCCCCTCCCATTTTACACCAAACTCAAACCCCAAAATGCACCCGATCCCCTTTCTCCCATCTTAGCGAGAAAGGCCATCCATTTCAACCCGGTCGAGTCCCCTCCCCCCGGAATATCTCGCCCTCCACTGCCCCCATCCTTTCCTTTTCAGCCTCCTTATTCCCCCCTCCGCCCGCCCCCGTCACTCCTATTCTTCCCCCCTCGCTCCCACCCCCCCCTAAATACGCTACACAACCTTCCTCTCAGTCCACCCACCGCCCGGTCTCACGGATGCCTCCCCCCGCCCATATCTCCTCTCCTCTCGACCCTCTTACTCCCCTTCCCCCCCTCCTCCATTTTCAATCCGTTTCCACTCCAATGGTCCGGTAGGGGAAGATGGGGAATGTTAGCAGGGGTTAGAGGAGGAGGGGGAAAGTGGAGGGAGGGGAGGATAAAAAAGTGGGAGGGGTGATGGCGAAAAGGATGCTCAGGCGTCTAGCCTCCTGCCTCGGAAGTGGGGCGTCTGCATTGGCCAAGGGATAGATGAGTAAATATATAGGAACACAGCCAAGAGCGCATATTTGACCCTCCCCTTTCCTACGGAAGCGTCCCGTTCTATAAACTCCCCCGCCCACGAGCCCCTCGTCCCCATACCCAGCCTTTCCTATTCTCTCTTTGCTCCCCAGTCCATTTTAGCCCTCTCCCCTCACATCCGACATCCATTCCCCATGCCTTTATACGTAAATATCTCCATGCTCTGCCATAGATGAAAGATACATTAACAAATCCTATCATTGCCGTTTAGGATGCA
This sequence comes from Hetaerina titia, assembly GCA_037158775.1. Taxonomy (NCBI): domain Eukaryota; kingdom Metazoa; phylum Arthropoda; class Insecta; order Odonata; family Calopterygidae; genus Hetaerina; species Hetaerina titia. Next base: position 23,456,088 of record CM073773.1, read on the forward strand.
ATATGGTAGTGGAATTTCTTGAAATATTATAGAAAAAAATTACCTTTGTTGAACTAAATCAATGTAATTGAGCGACATAAATAGAATGGCTGATTTCGTCACGTCACTTTGTGGAGCTCAGTCGCAATGAAATAGAAAAAAACTTGGGTTTTTCCACATTAATGTTTTATGACCCGAACTAGTTTCTGGCGAACGATTTATAGATTCACGTTATATTTTAACGACGCATTATTTCATCCCATGATGAAATTTTACGTCTAATCTAGCTCGTGTAATAAAACTGTCAAGTAGGTATTAAGTCAAGCTGTAGATATCAAGTTTTCCAATTTCATAGCGTAAAATGAAGTAATCAAAACAGTTTGTATTATTTTATCAACGTACAGCGATGTCTATTTTTTATTGACTCATGGGCAGGAATATCACACATTACGTTCAACTCTACTTTCTATGTATGCGTGAGTTCGAACATTATTCTAGCGTTACGGGTTGTGTTTAGGGAGGAGAAGCCTCTCACAGTGCTGCCGTTTCACAAGATACGTAGTTGTTTGGACCCTTCTCGATAGATTATGAGCCTTCGCGTAACAGCGTTACGATTACGAGGAGAGAACGAGTCGCCGGATAAGATCCACTCTCTCGCACGCCTTTCACGAGACGTCGGTGTTTTTTATACGACCTCGCCATTTATCCGCCGCTTTTCCCTCATGTCGTCTACGCTGGATTACAGCAAATGCCTCGCTCAGACTTATCCCAAGAGTATTATCCATTTCTTGAGTTATTCACTGGACCAGCGTCTAAATTTTCAATTCCTTCCGTTTGTTTTTTCTTACAGAATTGATAGAAGAGGTATTTTTGATGACGGTAGGGGAAATGGGAAAATATATTGCACTTATTAGATACATTGAATTACTCGGTGACCCGAAAAAAACATCGGTTAAGAAGTGAGTTATTAAATTTTATTTCAAAAAATAAGTCATGAATTATTTTTATTCTGCAGTAAAATAACCGTCTGAAATATCTAAAGATATATTATGAGCTATTTTAAAGCTATTTTCTACCTGTCGTGGACTATTTATATTATTTTCAACATAATAGATTCAAATGATAACGAAATTTTGGCTACAGCACAACCGAGTACAATTAATAATTTGGGATTGCATATACGCCACTGAATATCTTATGGAAATTGGTTGCGGCATGAATTCTATATCAAAGCTATGAAACAATTAATAGAGAAAAAATAATTGAGTGTCCTTTTGAGGTCAAAATAGAAAGGTCAGTAGAAGAGAAAAACTATAGTAATGGGATAAGAATGAATTAAGATGAAGGGCAAATGAAAGATATCAATGGGAGAAGTTATGTATGTATGGAGAGTGTAGCAGGAAGTATGAAATAACGGAAGGATTTAAAAACATTCAATCATAGGACTTAAGACCAGAGATGAAAATGATGAATTCTATAGTAAATATTGTCAAAGTTCACAGTGAAGTTTGCCTCCTATTTAATTTATTGCTTAGTTTTTATTTTTATTTTGTCTCGGTTGAACCAGTCAGCAAAGGTCGTCCCAGTATGATCTCGGGTGTGAGAAAAATAATTTACCAGGGCACATCTTTGCCTGGAATTTCGATTCCATCTCCTTCAGCCACCACACAATAACCCCTTACGACCAATCCCCGCGTCCCCGTGACTTAAAGCCATCCCTAACGTTCTTCAATCGCGTCCCGCGAGGTTCTCCACTGATTGACCCTCCATTGACCGGTGACAGGCCAGCCAACTTCCCTCCTCCTCGCCTCCATCAAGTTCTCATTTTCACGAGGAGGGGTCCTTCTCAAATGACGTCACGCCGATCCCCACTACTTTCATTTATTTCTAGAACCAACCAGACGTCTCACATCTCCTCCTTCCGCCGCCTCCAGAGAGTGAGACTACGTCACAAAACCCTCCCTCCGCCCTTTCCTGGAGCCATCACTCATCATGAGGCGCCGTCCCCTCGCGCCTCTACTGAGTGACTGACTCTTGGCGACCAACCTACTTAGCGATGCGACTGATAATGTCTACAATTGGTAGAGCAGATCCACCTGCAATATTTTAAGAACTGAAATACCTTTCACTGGGGACGAACCCCACCAAGGAAATAAATAAGAATGTAACAAAAAAAATCAAGATAATTTGAAAATACTTCTCTCGAGTCAATAGTCAAAATATTTTGCGATAAAATTGGAATTTGGAAAGTTTTTCCTAGTAAAAAGTTTTACCTAAGCACGCTGCAAGAAGCGGAGGATATCATTATGCAAATGATGGAAAATGGACTGCAGAAGAGGTCCTTCGAAAGTTGTTGAATGAAGGAGAAAATGGAAGACTCAGGCAGAAGACAAAAACTAGAGAAAATGGAAGATTCAGGCAGGAGACGAAAACTAATTGAACACACTCTGGAACCGTTATAGTTAACAGGAGACCATAGGTAATGACACCAAAGGTAAGCCTCTCGGGGCACCTGCAGCTCCGCCCAAGCTATGTGATTTTTTGGGTACCAGATTTTCCTGGGGAACCATAACCGGTACAGGTAAAGGAACTGGCCCCCCTTCCCTGATGTGTGAATTTCACACGCCGTCGGGCTTAGTGCATGGGGGAACTCTACCATCACCTACCAAACCGACCTTCGGGTTGATTACTGTGTTTATGGTTTATATATATAAAAATATATTTTTTTAATTGGAACGCTCTCCGGCGACGCACAAGCACAAAACACACATATATTGAATATTTAAAATATAGATACACAAAGAAAGGACACTTACATTACTAGTTTTCGTTTCGATGGCGCGACCGTCGTCATCAGAAAGGCGTTCTCGGGGAAGAGCGGAGAGGACATGTGCGGGGGAAGGGTGAGGGGAGGAGAGGTGAGAGACCAATAGGACCATATCCACATATTCCACATCCATCCATATTCCATCGTCTCGAGATTGGTTATAAAAAATGCCTGAAAATCAACGAGTTTAATTTAACATTAGCATCACTCATGCGATACATTCTACCTGCTTTCCACTCAAATGGATCCATTTTTGACCTCGACCCAAAAAAAACCCGGGACTGCTTCTCTTTTCCTCCACTTTCTCCTTAATGAAGCATAATGCTAACGGAGGAATACTCTTAATTTTTATTCTTCTTTATCGAATCCATTGATGTTACTTTGTAGATATTGATTTTTCTTGCAACTCGCGCTCCTCCAAATACAAAAAGAGTAAAAATCTGGTATGAATGCAGAATAATAGGATGTTTTTATCTAAAATGAAAATTTTTCCTTCCGTAACAACTTGAACATTTTTACAATTAATGAACTTAAAATAATTAGTCCTGGAGTTCAGAATTACTGACATATAAATATGTTCCATGCACGAATGATGCAATTACTTAAACACGGCGAGGGTTATTATTCTTTCCCTCTGTCTTCATGCATGAAAGATTTCCAACACTAAGTTATACTTCCGAAAATTCATTAATTATGAAAAAGTGATTCTTATAAAAAAATATAAATTCGGAAACAAAAAAAATAAAAATTCGGAAAAAATATATAAATATCGTTACTGTTTACTGGATTGCACAACGGTGTGTTTAGGAATGGAGGCAAACATTCGTACAATAGAATTCGTTCCATTTAGGCAAATTATTGTTCCAAATTCAAACGGTATGAGAATATTCTTTCAACAGGGCGACAACATTTGGTAAAAGTGCTAAAATTTAAAATACTGAGATTTTAAAGAGCGAATACATTAATCCACAATGGGTAACTCAATTAAACCTGCTAGGCAGACTAACAATTTCCTCAAAAATCCGAAGTGGATAAGTACGCATGCTAAGGAAACAAAACACTACTGGTGAAGAACTCTTCACGACTCGGGGATACTTTTTATGATATCGGGTTTCCAATGAAGATCAAAGAGGAGAATACGCATATTATCTACTTACTCCATCTGATCTAATTTAAATTCGCACATGTAACTAAGTCACTGCCGAAACTTATAGCCTCGTTTTTGTTCGCATTCCGTCACAGAAAATGAGACGGTCTTGCGATTTAAATCCAAGAAGCACCTAAAACGAAGTATCGGACCCCCGTCATGAGCAAGATGCATGTTGGCATCGATACAATGCACATGCAATAAAGCAATAAATTAAAATACGACTCTTTTCAAATTAAAATTCGGAAACCAGGAATTGAAAAACTGCTCTCCAAAGTGTTAGCTCAAAAATCCTCAATATAGATTTTTCCCATAATAAAATCGCAACCTCGAGGGTAGAAACCACCAAAACAAGGAATGGGAGCGTCCATCGTTCCCATCCATTCAATACTTTTTCCGGAAATCAAATTAATAAATGAATGTATTCCACTTTTCCACTCCAGCTCGTTCTCTCGAGCCCTTCAGATTCCACCTATTTCCTTTCCCGCACCCTTTCTCTCTCTCTCCCTTTGCCTCCCCACCACTTCAATCCGGTGCTCCTCTTCCTCCCACCCCATTTCCCCATCCCATCCTCACCCACCGTTTCCGTATCCCGCCACCACCCTCCCCACAGCCGCCGCCGTCCTTTCCCCCTTCCACCTCCCCCATCAATTTCCCCGACTCTCGCCCTCGAAGCCCAGACTCCCCTCTAAATTATCTTCCGATCCCACTCGCTTCGGCAGACCCGCTCTCCGAATTCCTATCCTCCAATCCCGCACTCCTCCCCCTCTGATTCTTGCCCCCGCCGAACCACTCCCCTTCCGTCCCTTTTTCCTCCCCCCCCACACTCCACACCCCTTTAGTCTCGCTTCGCCCATCGCCGTTCCCTTTCCTCGGAACTCGAGCCGCATTTCTTCTGCCCTCCGCTTACCACCACCATCCTCCTCGCTCACCCACCCTCCCGTTTCCCTGTAAACCCTCAACCGATACTAAGACACCGATCCGGGCGTCACTATGTGGATGTATTTCCTGTCCAAGCAAACGGAAAGAAATACAGCTTTGCCACGTAACGTTTTTCCTGCATGCACTCGGATTTTGGAATTGGCCGGAAGATGCCCTACTCGGAGGGGGGCTCTTCATTTCGACATTTTATTCAGAACCCGTTTACATAGAAAACCTTCCCTGCTGAGCTATTTCCAATTCCTATGGTAAATGTAATTTTACCGTCCCGAACAAATGTCAACTGACTAGTTACGAAAAATGGAGTATTTCTTTTGATAATAACGATTTTCATAAAATAAACTAAACATATTTTGATTCATTGCACATATTTAACGATCACACAGGTTTGCCACATAGATATGTTAAAGCGAAACATTTAAGGGAGTGTTGGGGAAATTTCTAAAATTTTCATCATAATTTAACTGTAAATCAGTTCAAGCGGTATTGTTAACCCGAAAATACTTCCATACAATCACTACTACTTTTATGTCTTGGGAAATACTATTGAAACGATCTCCATTGGATTAAAGGTGTCTTCAAAATTATAATACTCCTCCCTTTGGTCCCGTGCAACTTCCTTTACTTTGGCATGTGATAACCCTTACATTTATTTCGCATATCATAGATAACGAAGGTGCGTGAATTTGTCTCAATACACACTAATATGAAATAATTAACATTTTATTAATACTTCCCATCTTGTCTGATAGAATTAAAAATTTAAAAAAATAATAAAAATTCACTGAAATCCAATTAAAATTATTTTTGGATCAACATATGCAAATCGTCAATTATTTATTCCTGTTTCAATTAACTGTAAATACTGTGACAATTGAGATTCTTCTCGACTACGCTCCAGTCTTGGGAAAGGGACTATATATATATATATATATATATATATATATATATATATATATATATATATATATATATATATAACTTAGACAGCAACACAGCACGAGAACACATAAATTTATGTGTTATCGTGCTGTGTGTTGCTGTCTATGTTTTTTATTCAACACTTCCGTGTTACTTCGAAGAAATCATCGAAATATATATTATATATATATATATATATATATATATTATTGATTCTCCTCCTTAAAATGAAAATTTAATTTTACTCCTCGCTTTGCAGACACCATGTATCATGGGGCTAGCAGCTCTAAGTGAGTCAACTAAGATTCATAGCCGTGTTGAGTGAGAAGGAAAGTCTTTGGGCAGGCCGATTAAAGCAAAAGTTTAAGATTTAGGAACTCTTCCTATTTGAACGTCAGCACAAAAGTTTCCATGCTAGCCATTCACCCAAAAAAACAAAAACTTATCATTTGGATGGGTGCAAGAAGATGAAGAAACTAGAGCAATCAAAGACATATGAAGACAAATAACATGATGGTAATGTCGCATTCGGAAACAATGTGCATTGATAAAAGTCATATACATTTTTTTCTCTCCATTGATTCTTTTTTACCCGAAGAGTTCAGAATAAAACGTACCTACCCAATGCTTGGGCAGATAAAGTTCAAATACGTATCTTCGATGTTCGTCGGATGTAATAGTAAAAAAGCATAGTTTTCCTACAAAACGTAATATCCAGATGCAGCAATTTGCTAAAGTGAAGTAACCCGATTTTTCGACCTGAACGGGCGTCTACGAACATGCATATACGCCATATATATATACTTATTTATTTATTTATCGATGAAGTTAAATATCTGGGGGAAGCTCTAACATCAAGCCTTTCACATGGGGGGCACATATCAGGACAACGTGCGGATCCGCTTTAAAGAAACTCGGCTTCATTAAACGGGTGGTTGGGAAAGGTAATGAGAAAGTTAAAGAGAAGTATTATTTTGCTCCAGTTAAACCTCATTTGTAATATGCCGCGAGTATTTGGGATCCTTGGAAGAAAATTTGGCAAAAATAATTAGATAAAGTGTAGAGAAAATCCGCCAGATTCGTTAAAAATTGTTATTATAAGAACAAAGTGTGACAGGTCTCTCAGGGGAATTAGGCTGGAAACCACTTGAGATATGAAGAGAACAGGCGAGACTTGTACTTTTAGAAAGGTCCTGAACAAACGAATTTAATGATGACACTAAAGGAATTATTATGGCCCCACACTACTTAGGTGGATCAGACGATAAAGATAAGAAAAGGGGGATGGATTCCAGGAGAGATGGATACACATTCTTCCCCCAGATAATCAAGAATCATAATAGCAAGAAGCCAAAGTCTCTATAAAAATACTGAAGACATTTAATTTAAAAGTCAGGACAAGACTAAACGTTCCGTAGACACATGGTATATTAGTATGTGCATGTGTATGTTAGTCGATAATTTATACACCTGTATTTGTATGCATGTTAGTTATAAAGGTTTTCGCATGAATTTATACGATTTTGTGCGTGTCGATTGGTATAAAATTGTGGTTTTTGCATGCGGTTTTATTCCTAATCACGAGTGGTGACGTATGATTCCCCGCCACACGCCCCTGTGGCGGCTTGCCGAGTACTATGTAGATGTAGATGAACGAAATTCAATTTAAAGAACGCACATCACTCGTGTCAGCAACGGCAGCTAAGTAACAACAGGCGTGACTCCTATGTCTAAAAATGTTCCGAACGGGATTCAGAAAGTGATTAGGTAAATCTCTTCGCCAATGGTTACTTTTGCTACTATCCAATACCAGTATCGGAACTGAGCGGCAGCTCTATAAATAAATTCAACTCAAAATCTGAACCGGATAAGTTTTCCCGTGGATAAATTATCAGTAAAAAATACTCTGTCTCCTATTTGTACATGTACGTGGTCTTGCTATTTTCACTCGACCTCATTGTTTTGCCCAATTTTGCTCAGGTATGTTCCCTTCACAATTTTGGGGTTATTAGAAATTAAAGGATGGCTGGTCAACCTGACGCCAATAGTGTTAATCAGCGAACGATTGGCCGAGGTTCGCGACACATTCTCCACCGCTTTCTCCCTCCCTTCCTTCATCCCCTTATCTGCCCGCCCCTCTCTCACACCCTCCCCGCTCGTCCGCCTCGCGAACGCCCCTCTGTTTTTTACACCCCAATGTCTTCCCCACTTGAACCGCCCTCAAAGCACTCTCCTTTCTTTTACAGCTCATAAACTCGGTTTCAAGCACACTCCACATTCCAGGGATGCCAAGGGGCCCATTAGCTCGAAGGCTTCTGCAGACTGGCCCACCCTGCTAAACACAACACTCCCCCACCCCCTCGATACGCAGATTCGCAGGCCCAATTTTGCTCCAAAAATTACGCACGCGAAATTCGGAAGCTTACATGGGAGGCGTTCAGAGGCTAGCCAACGACCAAAAATGAATAGCATGAAATCGGAGATTGTGTGACCCTATCAGGTTATTAATTTATCACACATCCTAGAACTCATAAGGGCATTGAAAATTCTTCATTACTTAATAAATTCGCTCAAATTCTAAATGACTGAAGGGAGGATTGATTGGGACGACAATCTTAGGAACGTGGACATTTAATCATCGATGAAGTTAATAAGAATATTCTTATTTGGAAAAACGTATGCAGTCCTCTGCCTTATCATTCTGCATTTTGCAGAGCTTCCAAACACAGCAGCAAGCCACAAATGACACTTTTCCAACGAAATGATAACAATTGAAACGTAGTCATTTCACGAACTGTTGTCACTTTTTGTTATAATCCCTCAATATTAATGCAGATCCGTTAATTACGTAGAAAAATTTTACGCTGTTTGCTCACTCATATAAGGTAAAAATAGGTGCCTGAATAAGTAAGACAATTATTAAAGACGAGTAAGGACATCTTTTCAATTTTCAAAATGATCTTCTATCATCAAAGGGAGATACCTAATTGGTACTTTTGGCACCACTCGCCCGGATTTCAGAAATTCCAGATAAAATATTTATATTTTTTAAATATTTTAATCCGAAAACAATGGTTTGAGCAAGAAACGTCTCCCGTTTACATCTATATCTGGTTTGTCTTTTGTATAGTTTAAAAGTTTTATGTCCTAATCTTAGGCATAGTTTCAATGTTCCTAATAACTTGAAAACAAGTACGAGTAGACAAAAGAAACATTGTCGAAATATATTTCCTGGCGGCGAATCTATGAGCTCATTTAGCAAAATACAATTGTGTTTCTCATCGCCGAACAAAATATTCCAAAACTTCTGGCCCCTTAACGTTGGCAATGCATTTCCTCGGGATACTGCAGTGCGAATTTGTAGACTTCAATTCAATAATTGAGAGAAAAATATTTTCCAAATACCAGAAGTTACATTGGTTCCTCAATACCCTCCCAAATATCATATATGGCGACCTCATGAGATTGGCCAGCTTAGAAAGAATTCGGAATGGCAAAATAATCACACCGATTGCCACAGGATTCTGAGCCAAAGGTACAGAAGTTCAAAATTGGCCCAATATGATAAAGTAATATCTTAATTTCGATTCCATTTTCAAGTACAGAACCTCTTCACTTGAACAAAAACTGCTTTAATCATTCTTTAGTCTCTTCATGAGATAGGTAATATTACATTGGTATATTTAAACCGAGACCGTAAACTTGATTGGCACTAGGTTGTTAAGAGTGAGTGCGATTCACAAAGATCTAACACACCCGGGTGATTGAGCGATTGCGGTTTCACGTAAGTCCTTTCTGTTTCGTTACATCCGTTTTATAATTTTGCATTTATCTGTGTGATTTACCGGTGCATAGGCATAGGAGAAATCCTTGTAAACCCTGAGTGTATGTGTGAATGCGATTCACGAGAGTGACTTATTCCTTAACACACCCTAGTGATCAAGTGGTTATTGGTTTTTTTTACTGTTAATTTTGCTTTTTATGCGTGATTGAGGTATACGTGAGTCACTGTTTACCAAACACACCCAAGGGACCAAGTGTGTGTTCCTTATCTTTCCCTTGCTTTTAACTTTGTTTTACCTTTCCCCCCACTTGACAACCAAGCGCGAATCAAGTTTACGGTCTCGGCTATCTCATATTCATTGCTTCACGACCTCAGGTACGTTCATTTTACATTTACATGGTGTATTAAAATGGATATATAATAATATATATTTTAAATACACACCTTTCTACGCCCAAAACCACCGGTATAATTAATTAATCGTTAATTGTCGTAGTGTAAAAAGAATTGAAACCACCATCAAAATCAAACGAAAACATAGCAAATATTTCCGAATGAAATCTCTACTATACGATATTCCACCCTTTCCGTTTCAGAGCACTAATAATCATAATCACTTTGACAAATGCTCAATATACACTACTTTTCTAGAATAATCCTAAAAAGCCATTTATATTAAGTTTAATATTCTATAAAATATTACAAGAATATCAAATTTCAATAAAATGAGGAGAATCTTTCTGAAAAATATCGGTTAAAGGATTAACAGGATTCATAGGCGGCGGAAAAAGATGAATTGTGTACAATGGTTTGCTTAGCTAGACCTTTTCACAATGAAGTTTACATAAATGAATACGAGTATATTGCATTTATTGCTCCCACGGTATGCAAATGACGACACTCTCCAAAATAAAGTACTGGGGATTATCCCACGAATGGGCATGGGCTGTCAAGAAATCAACTATCAATATGCCAAACAAATAGCTTACGTATAGTATTTTCAGAGTGAAGGAGGGAAGTGTTGACATTTTCCAGACAAGGGCATTTCACAGGGATAGCTTTTGGAAGATTTTGTTACTTTGATCTTTCTCAGCATTGAAGTTATTTTTGATGGCTTATCAGCTACTGCCTACCGGTAAAGGTAAGTTTTAATAAGAACCTAACATTTTTAGGGAAATAAAGAAAAAAATTAAATCAGCAAAACCTATTCAATACATTAAATGTGAACGCAAAAACATGGCACACCACGACAATGACTCCACAAACTTTCGTGCAGGCTAGTGAAATGCATACTCGCGGGATATTAGAATACCATTTTTTGAAAAAACCGGTACAGCCATAAATGCTCCAAAAAAATAAGATTCGAAGAATTAAACTCATAAATCATCACCCTCACGAACGATATGACACTCAGATAATGTATTGGCACTTTGTCTACTTGGCCGAATTCTTGTGAGAAGGATCTCTGTTCCTATGCGAGAGTTGGCAGGGTTTTTAGCCGATGCCCCCATTCCAACGTGTACATAATATAACACTCGTCTGAAAAAAAAACGTGAATCACTTACGGCACATAATGCCTTTTCTACTCTGATTTACCATTAATACGTAAGCCAACCAGATCGTGGTAATTTATCGTTTTACAAACATGGTATTCCATTCGAATTTCGTTTAATAGGTGAGAGTGGAGCTCAACTGTTGCTTAACTCCGATGGCGCGGGCATTCACGCATTCGGCGTAGGCTGAGCGTTTAAGAACTCGATAATCCCATTTGCAGCACTTGAGTACCACTTGAGTTTATTCGCCCGATTTGCTTTCGCTTCCTCCTCGTTTTGAATATTATTAATTTATGCCGGCTGATGCTCGCATTTAAGTGGTTCCACGATAGGGAAAAAAACCTCCTTGGAGCCAGACGTCTGGAAAAACTATCCTCTTTTCATGCCTTGTCCTTTTTTTAAATCGAGGCTTCAATTGTGGCCTCGCTGAACGACACTTCCACGCTGAACAGCGAGCCCCCGCTTCGCGCCCTCCACCGCCGCTCCGACCCTCACACCCCCTCCCCTCCCTCCCCCACCGCCCATCTCAGGATCCGTTCCCGTTTACAAACCCACATTCCATATCCTACACTCACACACACACACACACACACCCCTGCCCCTCAGCAACCCTCCCACTGTTAACCGAACCCATTCGCCCCCCCTCTCCGTCGTCCTTCTCCACGGACCCCATAAATTCCCTTTATTTCTCCGGCTAATGCTCTCTCTTTCTATCCTCCCTACCCACTCCAACACCTCCCCCTCACCTCTACACTCTTCCGCCCACACCCCACCTTCCACCCACCTCCTCTCCTGCCCCCACACACCCTCCCTCACGTCCCTCTAAACCCCCTCCACCCGACACCGCTCCCCATCGCTCTCTCTCTCCGTATATGCCTTCATGCTTGAACTGGCCGGGCGGTGGGTTCGGTCCCACCGCCGCCATCCCCCGACCACACACTCGGCGACAACCCCTCCCGCCATCCCCAGCCCCCAAACCTTCCGCCCCCGCACCATCCCCCTCGCCGCCACGCCGCGCTCGCAACACGTCGTCCTGCCGACGCGACCGGAAGCAGCGAATCGGGGCGGACTTGGGCACGTCAACTCTTCCCGTCCTCTCCATCCCCCCCCCCTTTTATTTCGTTCCAGTTTTTTCCCTTCGACTTTTTTTATTATTTTCGGAGCAACAAATGGATTCATCGCTCTCCGCCGCAAACACCATTCTCCTATAGATAACACTCTCAAACGTGCGGAGGACCTACTCGTGTTATTTATTCTTCGCTCATTTTTTTCGCTTTTTCCTCTCCTCACTCTTTCTCTCTTTCTCTCAACCTCCCTCCCCCGCCTCCTCCTCCCCCGCCGTCATCACTCCCCTCCGAGCCTCCCCGCCCGCCAGGTCGAGATTAGAATGTATAAAGGTCCACCCCCTCGTACATTCCACCTACTCGTGTGAGCGCGGGGGCGGAGAGGGTAGGTGAAGAGGAGAGGGGTTGGGGGAGAGAGAAAAGGAGAGTGACGTCGAAGGGAATTCTGGGAAGCAAATCGAGATAAATGACGAAATTTTATTGTTGACGCATTAGATTGGGCGTTCCGCTCTTCGCCATACATTCTTGCACTTACTAAATTTGGTATAAACCTCTCGCTTAGCGGGAAGACCGTGATTTATTTCGGGAAAGAAAGGGAGTTTAAAAAAAAAGCGTCAAAACTTTCCAGCAAGTTAATGATGTGACCGTGGAAACATTTCCGGGAAATGGCGCATGAGGTTTCTCACGCTCCGCTCAAAAACGGTTGTTAACCAATTCACAATCAATTGCATGGAAATAAATTCTACGCAAAGCAAGAACTGCCATGAACAGGACGCAAAAACAATCAGTAAAACTTTAATTGGAATGATTATAAAAGCTTTCTACTGAGAAAATAAATAGTCAAATAAACGATCTAACCTTTCTGAGGCTTCGAGTGGTATTTCAAAACGCCTGACTCTCATCGCTTTCAATGAGATAAATTGTTTTTCATTATCTCCTTCAGTCATTAGCATCAGGGTAATAATATTTTTTCAAAATAAATATATAGTAACGCAGAGAACATTTGACTCATTTTGAAGGGCATCATTGATACATTTAAGGGGGCATCTCTTGAGAATAAGGCGTACACTATTGCAGAATATTCAAAACACACTTTCAGATATTGAAAATTTGAAAATGATGAAGTGACAGGTCATGTACCCAGAAAAAGATAAATCCAAAACATTAATTTGAAGAGTGATCTTGTTTCAATAAATCTCTGCTAAATTTAAATACAGATAATGAATGTATATGCCTCTATGTATAGGCACATTAATTCTTCCTCCAATTTTCTATTTTTAGTGTCAACGGGCTTTATCACGTAAATACATAAAGAATTAGTTTTCAACGGGATATCACGGAAGTACCTACCTATTCGTTTGCATGCCCGCTCGTAACTCGACACTATCTCGTGCTTTCGGGCTATTTATGTTAGCCCTGGACCATTATGAGTAACGATTTATGTGTACCCTCACTCCCATTCTTCCTTTCTATGAACCGGGGCAGTATATCGACCGAGTTCGACCTATATTTGAAGAACGCCATGAACTCTCCAACACATATACTTAATATATTTTTTTTTTTTTTTTTTTTTTAGGTAATCTACCGGTTAAGGTAGGTTTTTGGATGGACCCAACTATCAAATAAACATTTTGTGACTCCCCACCTAGCAAACTAATCTATATCAGGTCCCTCTTCATCTCGGTGTACTTCTTTCCTCCCTTCATCTCGTCTAACATCCCTATCCTGTTCCTACCCTTACCTCGCTTGCCCAACATTCTTCCCTCTATTACCCTCTTCAACATTCCACTACCGCTCAATACGCCCTTCATCCATTTTTCCTGCCTCCATAGGATTTCTCTCAACAAACCCCTCTCCTCCCCCACCATTTCTAGTACTTCCTCATTTGTTTTCCTTTCGGTCCATTTCACCTTTTCCATTCTTCTCCACACCCACATTTCAAAAGCCTCCAATCTACGTCTATCCTCCTGCTTCAGCGACCATGTTTCCGCGCCGTACATAGCTACGCTCCATATCAGAGTTTTTACGAGTCTTGTCTTAACATCCCTACTCAACGTCCCCGTCATCAACTCCCTCCTCCTTGAGAAAGCCTCCTTGCCTAGCGCAATTCTTCTCCTTACGTCCCTACCACTTTGACCGTGTTGGTCCAAAACACTTCCGAGATATGTAAACTGTTCTACCTGCTCTATTTTTTCCCCTCCTATTTTAATATTTAGCTTAGCCTTTTTCTTTCTGGAAAATCGCATAACCTTTGTTTTATTAATATTTATTCTCATCCCATATTTATCGCACTGAACCTCCAATTCACTCAACAATGCTTGCAACCCCTTGGCTGACTGAGCAACTAATGCTTGGTCATCAGCAAACCTAACCGATTTTAGGAATTCCCCTCCGACTTTCATTCCTACCTCCAGTTCTTCCCATGCCTCTTTAATCATTTCCTCTACATATACGTTGAAAAGTACCGGTGACAATGGGCAACCCTGCCTTACACCTCTTCCTAACACTGCCCATCCGGACTCTCCGTTCCCCACTCGCACCTGAGCAGTCTGAGACATGTACAGGTTGCGGATCAGTCTCCTGTCCCTCCAATCCATTCCTATTTTCTGCAATACACGCATTAATTTTTCCCAGTTCACTCTATCAAACGCTTTTTCGAAATCTACAAAACAGGCAAAAACGTCCTGATTGTATTCTATATTCCTCTCGACTAGTGATCTCATTACTGCAATGGCATCACGCGTACCTCTTCCTTTCCTGAACCCAAACTGATCATCCCCTAAGTAATCATTTGCCTTACTCTCTATCCTTTTGTTGATGATCCTGAGAATAACTTTAGCTGCGTGGGATATCAAACTTATTGTTCTGTAATCCTCACATGACGAAGCCTTTGCCTTTTTTGGAATAGGAACTAACACCGATCTCACAAAATCTTCCGGCCAGATTCCTTCCTCATAGATACTACGAATCAGTCCATATATGGCCTTTTTCCCACCTTTCCCTAACCATTTCAACATTTCTACAGGAATATTGTCCACCCCCACAGCCTTATTTGCTTTCATCTCCTTTAATGCCCTTTCTATTTCATCGTCGAGTATGCCTGGACCTAAGCTATCTTCTTCTACGTCATGTTCCTTTTCTATGTCTAACCTTGTCGGCCTAAGTTCTTTACCATACAGTAAATAGTAATACCATACTTAATATATGTATATATATATATATATATATATATATATATATATATATATATATATATATATATATAACATAACAAGGTGTGTGTTTATATTTTTGCAAATAAATGGCATGCTAGTACAGCAAAGTCTACTTCTGCCCTAGACGGAAAAAAAGACACATCATCCCCACTTTGAGAAAGAAAGCGGACACAAAATTTTAAATGTGCACATACTGTTTAATGACAAAATAAAAATGTTTCCGTGATTCCTTATGTATATATACATATATATACATGATTTCTTCGAAGTAACACGGAAGTGTTGAATAAAAAACTTAGACAGCATCACAGAGCACGAGGACACATAAAAAGATCTTGATAATTTGATGATTTGATGAGACATCTTGATAATTTCGACGGACTCGAACTCCGTCTTCTTCGGAAGATAAGACATGGCTCATAGTCATATCTCAGAGTTAAGATATAAAAGAATAAGAAGATAAGATATGACTCCGAAGAATGATGATGATGAAGAATAAGAAGATGCAGAATAAGAAGATGAAGAATAAGAAGATAAGATATAAAAAGATAAGATATGACTCTGAGATATGACTATGAGCCATGTCTTATCTTCCGAAGAAGACGGAGTTCGAGTCCGTCGAAATTATCAAGATATTATTGTGAGTGTTATTTTTATGTGTTCTCGTGCTCTATGTTGCTGTCTAAGTTATATATATAGTTCTGTTCCTAATTCCTCTTGAGAAAGGTGGTTGGACCACCGAAAATTCGAGAACCAGTGAGTTTTCCCTCTTTTGTGTGTTTTGGTTTCTGTGTTTGTTATGACTATCAGTGAATTTATATATATATAAAATTTATATATATAAAAAAAACCATAAACACAGTAATCAACCCGAAGGTCGGTTTAGTAGGTGATGGTAGAGCTCACCCATGTACCAAGCCCGACGGCGTGTGAATATTCACACATCAGGGTAGGGGGGCCAGTTCCTTTCCCTGTGCCGGTTATGGTTTCCCAGAAAGATCTGGTACCCGAAAAATCAACTAGCTTGGGTGGAGCTGCAGGTGCCCAAAGTGCCTTGGCCGGGAATCGAACCCGGGACCCTCCGGTCAGTAGTCCAACGCTCTACCCGCTAGACCACCGCGACCCGCATATATATATATATATGCGGGTCGCGGTGGTCTAGCGGGTAGAGCGTTGGACTACTGACCGGAGGGTCCCGGGTTCGATTCCCGGCCAAGGCACTTTGGGCACCTGCAGCTCCACCCAAGCTAGTTGATTTTTCGGGTACCAGATCTTTCTGGGAAACCATAACCGGCACAGGAAAAGGAACTGGAACCCCTACCCTGATGTGTGAATATTCACACGCCGTTGGGCTTGGTACACGGGTGAGCTCTACCATCACCTACTAAACCGACCTTCGGGTTGATTACTGTGTTTATATTATATATATATATATATATAATATATATATATATATATATAACGTAAGTTATAAGTACCCCTTAGCCAACGTCAGGGTCAAGAAAAAAACATCCATCTCCGTTTCCCGCAATAGCTATGTATTTTATTCACTAAGCAGGCACGTGGATTGATTGGAAAGTGTTGTCTTCACCAAATAATAATGGTAATGGTATGCCTGGTGTTCACAATTAGATGCGAATAATCTCTGCTGACGATCGCCCGTCCTGATAGCTACTACTACTACTAACAGCAAGCCAAGTCGTGAAGCACCGACTTGAGTACAAATTTAAAACCAGTGATCTTCTTCAATGGGATACAATCTATTAAACACAATTTAAATAAATTAATAAAAACATTTATAATACTTCGAATATCATGATTTTTCCCAGAGAAAAGATCTTTCATATTGGTTGTACACAAATTGGATATCATCTCTAAATTAGCACATACCCTCCTAACGGATTAAGGACAAAATTGAGAGAGGATCATGAAAAGAGGATCCAAAGATGAAGATGGAGGATCTAATACATAAGTCAAATACAGAGATGGGAGAATATGAGAAATCAGAGCATAAGACGATCATGGAAGGATTGTGAAGAATAGAGGGCCGCAGCAATCAGCCAATCTTATAATTCAAATAATAATGAATAAATTATATCCTATCCAGCAAATTTCACCCCGACAACACTGTTATTTCTACAAAAAATGGAACAAATTGTAAAAAAGGCGCAACCACCGTTCCACAATTAGCCTTAAGAGAGGCTAAGATAGATTCTGATAAATGAAGAAGCAAAAAAATACATCGACCCAGCTTCCCTCCTCCATCTTTCTCAATATCCCGTGACCCGAAATCATAAGGCCTCTGGAGAGAACGGCGAATATTTCTCTAAGGCCCTCGAAAGAGTTCTATTTTTATCTCTTCTCGAGTCTTCACCCCCTTTCCTGGGATATACGAGTCATCGCTGAAGTCTTCCGCGGTGTTTTCGAATTTTCATAAGAATTGAGGTCATTGAACTACGTATTGGAAGAATAATTTGGATTTTTCATAGATGTAATCATACATTTAAAAGTGTTACTTTCCCTGAAACGTGAAGCAATGTTTGTTGACAGTTCTGTTAAAAGCAACCCGATCCTTCCAAAATTGAAAAATTGCCATTGGAAAAAAATGTAGGTCATGAATTTCCATAAGGTCTTAAATGAAAAAAATGCACAGTAAATCGAAATGTAAAATGTACGAAAAACTGGAAATTATAAAAAGGTTTTTGATGCATAAATTAGTCATGAACTTAAGCCGTATTTATGATGCGTTTTTGTCATCAAAATTTATTTCATTCGGACCGTTAGCCGTGAATATCATGATTATAACTAAAGAATTTCTAAATACATTTGGTTTCTCATCGACAGCATTTCCTGGCCATCAATTAAAAATACCATTAAAATCAAAGTGAAATTTTTCATTTACTATCGCTGGTATAAACGCATTAATTATAGTATGGGCAACAACATAAATAAAATAAGCCGCAATCAAGCTTATAATTACAACTGTAATTCATCCCGTAATCATATTTCAAAAAATGTGACCAGAATTCACACTTATTTACTAATGATGATAAAGACGGATGGAAACAAATTAGCAGTTCCGAATAGACTTTAAAAACAAAAGATTAATGAGAGATTCAATTGACCTCCAAACACATCTTACGAGGCAATTAAAGACCACAAAGATGGGAACATACGCCCATCCCATGAATTTTAGATTTTAAGACAAACTCAAAATTCATACTCTCTCCGTTTGCACCTTTGATTTCGAGGCCCTATTTTTTTCCTCAAATATCACGCTCGACAACTGGGCTGGAGGAAGCCAAAAATAAAGGAGATAAAGCGCGTGTTTAGGATTTCAAAATATTCCACCAAAAACCCTCCCCCGAACGGCGCAAAGGGACACAAAAAAAAGAGCATCCTCTCCCCCGCCAACGAAGTCCGCCCCAGCTCTCTCTCCCTCCCCTTTTAAGGAAAATAAAAGAAGAATGAAGGAAGCAGCAACCCACTTGAACGGCAAAAGGGAACTCCAAAAGACGCAAAAGTCGGCTGTCTCCTTTTTCGGAGTGTCTGATCCTTTGGCCCCCGGAGCCCTATCAAATCTGTCTGGAGTCCCATCCCTAAACTCCGGAGCCCTGTTCACTCTTCACCCTTTCCTCCCGCCTAACCCTCCCTCCCCCCACTCACACATCCCCCGACTCCCTTTGAAAGAACCTCGCGGAGAGAAAGGAGTACTGAGCAGGGTGGCCAACTTGTAAACTCGAATTCTCTCTCCTAGCGAAGAAAAATCCCCTAATTCGCTCCCTTAAACCCTCAGCAGCTTAAACGTTACCCTGGCTAACACACTATTTTCGGATTTTACGCTTCTTCCTCAGTCAAGGGCTTTTCTAAAGATTTAAATACATAAAATCATATAGACAAATCCATCAAAGATGCTAAATGTGAAGTATTGGTATTTACTTTGGGCGTGTAAGATAAACCTATTAATTAAAGATATTGCTAGTCTAGAGGTGTTTCTCAAAGAGAGATTACAGGTGCATATTTCTTATCTGAGTTTCCTTATCAGTACACAGAGGAAAAATGAGGAAATCAACGAAAAATCCTGCAACACTGACTGTAAAGGGGGAATTACTATCTTAACAAAAATATGCCAAGTTTAATAAGACCTGCATTCTATTAGAAAAATTAAGCTTAATTTGCTGTTCAGGAGTTTTTGTTGCACATCAATGAATGTTAAAACTTTATGGTTCATAAACGATTAAGAAAGCCTCTTTGTATAGACCCCCTACTGTGATCACAATTTGCAGTAGATTTTCTTCACCATCCTACATTTTTCCAATAAACATTTTCCCTAGTTTTTCCTCTTGGTATGTAAGCAAGTGTTCATAAGAGTTCTTTGAAGGAATGAATAAGGTATCTAAATGTAATTTTTCCCAGCCAAATCAATTTTAATTTTTAATTTCTTCACCATTAATGACATTATTCAAAGGAAAAATATTTTTTTTATTTGAAACTTCCCAAAACTACTGGTTATAAACATTTCAAACTTATCCCCATGATATATTTAACCTTTATCAGGCCGTAACCCGTTGCCAGGAAAATAAGTCCTTCCTCACACGAATGGTTTTTAGCCGAAATTTGATGATTATTTCAGAGCTAGAGAAAGTTTTTAAAAAGTGTATAACCCTATAGAATAATATTCAGAGGCTACTATGATTGTCTTATCGTGTGTAACCATAGTATTTTAAGCAAATGTTGAGTGTACAAGGGGTCTTGACCCCTTGAACTCGGACAGACCGCCAACATTCAACTAAATCGTCTCGTACAACCTCGATTGACCCCTGTTCACTCTCTCGATGCCAGGCCATATCCAAGAGTGCGGAGTGAAAACTCCTTGTGTTGGCAGCTCTGAAACGAGGCTCAGGTGGAGTGGGGCGGTGAAGGAGAGAGGAGTGTTTCGGGATGAAAGGAGTCACCCGGTCCCTCGATTGAGGGAGGAACCGAGGGCAAGGTAAACCTTAAACCGAATCCCGGATGGTTGTTCCGATTCGTCGCCTTTATCCGGAGGAGTCAGTGTGGGTGTGGGTGTGTGTGTGTGTTTGTGATCAATCGCCGAAAGCAATGATCTCGACTGACGCCGACACTCATGACTCAAACAGGATGTTTCAAACGAGACGTAAAATGGGAATAAAGCCGAATCATTAGCACCGACAGCGATTACATCTGCGATTATTTATGAGATCCATTGAATTTACATGAAAATTTACGACTCGACTCGCCCCTTACGTTCCAAGTGTGTGTTTTTACAGTGCGTTCTGCAATAGATCGTAAGAATGTGAGATATCAGTTATAGGAACAGCTGAAAAAAAGATAAGAAACAACGGGAATTTGATGCTACCGAGGAATAACGAAATTAAATAGATGGGCGGAAAAAGCAAACGAGGAAACACTTTTAAGAGTGGGAAAAGTGGAAAGCCTTAAGAGGACAAGTGAAAATAAGAAAATCAATTGGAAATAATCTGAGGCAGCATAATTTATAAACACCATAACTATAGATTCATTAAATATAATAATAATTTAGGAAAGACAAGTCTAAATATCCAGACGAATATAATGGAAGAAACGAAGGACTACTGAGGAACGAAGGAATTGATTAAGAATAGAATAGCTTTGAAATCTACGAAAAATACACTTCGGATTCATAACCTATGATGATGAAATCGAGGCTTTAACTGTACCACAACTTGAAGATGCATTTGACAAGCATTGGATTTTTTTTTACAACTTTTTCTCTGAACACCAAGGGGAATATGACATTTCTATTTAGAGCCATAATTGTCCTCGAGACGAGAATTTTGATTTTATCTCAGAATATAAAACAAATAAAATGCAGAATAAATTGAAAAGTGGCCGCTCCAGTCAAAAACGTCTAGCACAAGTTCTGAAGTGAAATATCCCTTATACGATATATGAGGGTTTGTTGCATAGAA
The DNA here is from genome assembly GCA_037158775.1 of Hetaerina titia. Lineage (NCBI taxonomy): Eukaryota > Metazoa > Arthropoda > Insecta > Odonata > Calopterygidae > Hetaerina > Hetaerina titia. The sequence goes on from CM073773.1 coordinate 23,477,486, forward strand.
CTAAATCAGGCCAAAAAGAAAAAAATAATAAAACATAGATAATAGGTATGTATACATTTAATAATGGAGGCCGAGCTGTATAAACTCTTAACGAGACTATATAGTACATTTAAGAGTAAATTTGAGGGAGAATTTAATATTTTTTGCGAAAATAAACTTAAAATGTTTCCGCAGTTATTTTGAACGATGAGTTTGATTGTATTTCAAAATATGTTAAACTATTAAAGAAAAACTTAAAAAATATGTTATAGCCATTGACATATACAGTGATTCTTCGTATGGCTATATTGCTGTGTTGTGCAGCATATCATGTGTCTGTCCAACAAACATGTTAAAACTTATCTTATTTATTTTAGTACATTATTATCAAATATGTTTTTATAATATTATTGAGTACACTTTCTTATGAATATAAATAACAGATTCAAAGCACCAAATTTCCCTTCCAAAGAATGTTTCTCCTTGTTTTAGCTGGGGCACCTCTGCTACAGACAGTGTTGCGTACGCGATAATTATTCGTACTGATACGCATTCAAACCATTAAAATTATAATTTTTTTTGCAATTATCTTGATTTTAAAATAACGAGCGTAGATTAAGCCATCATGAAACGAGGATTGACCGCTTGAGAAAAAATTACAAATGTCATCCTTAACACGTTAAAGAGTGAAATTGATTTCTCGGTAATGCATACGCAAGTACGATTAAACAGGAAATTAAGCAATAAGTTTTAATAATGAATTAGATAATTATGAATTCAAATTCAATTTAGGCAGTCATAATTGCTCCCGTATTGCTCTTAAGCAAGGGTCGCAAAACTGTATCCGGCAACTGAAAATTAGAATTTCGAGTGCTCTGACAATTTAATGAACCAATAGTAAATGTACAGGGTTCGTCCGGAAAATAAATGTACTGATTTTTTCCCGCCGCTCCAGGCGCGCCCAGCACCGCTCTGACGGGCTGCAATTGGAGGGGGGGTATGTTGGCAAGCGACGCTGAAAAAGGCAGTCGGCTCTGAGCTGTGGTGTAGTGAGGAGCTCTGTTAACGCGAACCTCCACGCTCGACCCACGTCACGGAACGCGATGCCGAAGTTTTTGGAGCAGCGTTATTCCATCAAATTTGCGGTAAAGCTTGGGAAATCGTCTACTGAAACTGTCGGTATGATTAACCAGGCTTACGGGGAGTCAGCCATGTCCAGAAACATGATCTTTCGGTGGCACAAGATGTTCGTGGAGGGCAGAGAAGAGGTCGACGACGAACCACGGCCTGGACGCCCATCAACGACACTCACCGACGAAAATCTGCGAAAAGTTCGCAATGTACTGAACTCTGATCGTCGTCTTAGTGTTCGGATGATAGCAGAGCAGTGTAATGTGCCAAAAACAATAGTGCACGAAATTATTAGGGACCAATTACAGATGCGAAAAATTTGTGCAAAGTTGGTGCCGAAAGTGCTCAGTGATGATCAAAGACTCAATCGTTTGGAAATCGCGACACAACTTGCGGATCAATGCAAAAATGATCCACATTTTTTAGAGAACGTTTTTGTTCCCGAAGATAAAGAGGAGTTTGAAAGGAACGCGATACGGGACTTTGGACGCCGTCAAAGAGGCCGTGACGACGTGTCTTCGAGAGGTTCCCGATGATGCCTTCGCGGGAGCGTTCCAGGAATGGGAACGCCGCTGGAACAAGTGTATCGACTCACAAGGGTCCTATTTTGAGGAATATTAGCTTAAGATATGTAAAAGTGTAATAAATTTTTTTTCTTGAGCTCAGTACACTTATCTTCCGGAGGAACCCTGTAGCTACAACGACCAGGACTTTCAGCATTAGTCGATATTAAAACATGTCAATGAACACGTTACAATCATAACATTTCAAAAATGTATCAAAATATTTTATGTTACTGAATAAGTGAAATTCAATTGCATTGTATTTTAATTATAGTTATGACTAAAGAAAATACGTTGTAATTTTTTCAACAGTGTTCCATTCATTTCTAGCCACCGACTAGAAATGCAAGAATCAATGGTGAACGCGTAGGCATTGATCATTTATTACGTTAACCGAACTGAAAATGGCAATATCCTAAGGTTGTCATCTTAGACGAGGTTTAAATCATATTTGATTAGTAATAGAATATTTCTATTTCTTGGGCTTCATCGGGTAAGATTGTTCGATTATCTTGTCCAAGCAAATAATCCTAGGGAAAACATAACATGCAAATACGAGAGTGATTGCAACTCGCACCCGTGAGATCGTCGAAAAAGTATCATCAGTACCGCGACTGATTTTTTCCGTATCCATCTGTTTCTTTCGTAACTTATATTTATTTAGTTTAGATAACATACTCCTCTCAACTTTTTCAAAGGCAAAAAATTAATCCATCTAAAGATTGTAATAATTTTATTGATATTTTTTCCATCTTCTTCTGCCCTTCAATATTTTTAGAATATTATTTAAAATTCTCAGTTCTTGGAGTAGTATACCGTTCTTTTCCATAATTCCTGGTATTTGTTCAACTATTGACCTAAATATTTAATTTCGGTGACCTCACTTTTCTTCTACAAGCCCAGCTCAAATTGGATCTGACATTGGTCAGACCCAATTTCCATCCTGGCACGGCAGGTTTGACGCAGTCATTCTTTTGTACAATTTTGAAGAATCGTGTTCGCTCGGGTATTTTAATAATCGCCCTGAAGTTTTTATTGATTATTTAAACTAATGTACACAAAAAGAAGTAAAAATATTAATAAAAATATTGATGGCAATCTCTTCATAAATGCTAAGGATTGTGAGGCTTCTTTTAAAAATACGTTCAGTGCCCTTAATTCAGGAATTGGTTCAAACATTCCTCCGCACGAATACTATATATTTGGAATCAATTGACGTTACACCTCGAAAGTTATTACTAAAATAGAAACAAAGGCTTGCAAATATAAACACTGTCGTAAAAAAAGAATTTAGACGTAAAAAATCCAAGCACTAAGAGGTCTCAGGAAAAGAATGGTTTGAGGCGTCACTTTGTAGAAGCGACTCATAACGGAAAATGTATTTAGTAAGTATTGCCAAGTAATTTACTAAGCATATTCTTTTCCGTTAGGTCTTAGAAAGTTTTACGTTCTACAGAATCCGATCGCTTTCTGAATTTAGTATGCCCTTGCATTGTTCATTGCTGTTTCGTCCGTAAATAAAACCTTTAAATCAACTATTGTTTGTGCTGCCACATCTTTATTCAAAGGATTCACTATCCTCTTAATTGTTTTAATGATTTTTGCCAACCATTCCATCCATTCGGAAATAAATTCCTTCATATTTTAGCATCATATATTACTTCAGCTATTTCTCATAGTAATACTACACTTACTGCAACAATAAATATCATTTTCCAGCCACCAGTACAAATTTAACCGCACTAAACTATAATGATTCAATTACACGTTCTGATAAATATTTCAATTATTATCCAACGTGCACTATTCGGAGAATTTTTCCCGCAACAAACTTGCGATAAAAACTGTGAGACATAAATTAAATTAATTAAAAATAAAATAAATTAAACTAAGCTATGGAGACATTAGGTTAGATGCGGAAACTTATTGCATACAAGAATTTCAAATAAAGGTGATACCTCAATCAAAACTGAACTATAGGAGGTAGACTATAAAATAAGAATATTAAAGAATAAAAATGCAAACAATATACATACGCACTCACATACATATATATACGATACATATTTTTTTCGTATGTTTCTGTGTTTTTGTTTTTGTTCACTAGTGCTAACTTTATATACTATACATTATTATTCACATGCGTGAGACATACATATAATTAAATCATAAACACAGTAATCAACTCGAAGGTCGGTTTAGTAGGTGATAGTAGAGTTCACCCCGTATTAAGCCCGACGGCGTGTGAATATTTTCCCTTTCCCTGTGCCGGTTATGGCTTCCCAGGAAGGTTTGGTACCCGAAAAATCATATAGCTTTGGTGGAGCTGCAGGTGCCCAGAGTGCCTTGCCGATCGAATCCGGGACCCTCCGGTCAGTAGTCTAACGCTCTACCCCCTGAACTACCGCGACCCACATTTCTACACACACACACACACACACATATACACATATATATATATATATATATATATATATATATATATATATATATACATATATATATACACATGTGTATATATATATGTATGTATGTATATACATAAACATTTTTGTTTGTATTATATTTATATACACAATAATACAACACTTGCTTTCTCGCGACAGTCTTGATATTTTATCCGTACTATGTATGCGATAAGTAAGACTAAATATTAAAAAATTGAATAATTAGGTGTTATCCAAACTTATGGTCAAAATATAAAATTCGTGTCGGCTCTTGCAGCTAATGGAGGTAATATGTTTAAACCATTTCATTGGTTTTCCATTCGCAGGTAAGAGAAGATTTTCTGATACACTAAAAGATAAAGACACATTTTGTTCTTATTACCGTGTGAGAACCTTTTGTCGACAAATTCATCCCAACAAATGCGATAGGGCGGAGCTATCTATTGGAGAGATCTATATATCTACGGATCCTTCTATCAATCACGGCGTTATCTATAGAGTATATACTGGCGCAATGGGAATTGTGGACCAAATTTTTTTTAGAGAAGACTATTCACTAAGCGAGCGAATAAAGGAGAATGCATGGCGTTGAGGGAAATATTCACTAGGAGTTGTATAAAAACGCTAACTCGGCAATGCTGAAAACGTCCTTCCCCCTGCTTCTCGAACTCTAGCTGGGAGTGAAAGGTCTTTTATGTCTCCTTTACCCTTTCCTCCCTTCCTTCCTACTGTTTTTATTTGAAATTTATTTTCATGCACCACTTAATACCTCGCTGAAAAGGCATCACCAGGAAATGGAATTAATGGAATCAAAGCTACATGGTTAAACATTTCATAAAATATTTTTCAAACTTTCGTTTTATTTTTATGCTATAATCCAGCTTCTTAAGGAGTCAAGCCGTCATGAAAATGTTAGGATTAGCAAAAACAGCCGGATGTTTTGGGAATTTGCATGCTTTCTGCTTTGTCCAGAAATTTCACGAAACAATTCTCAGAAGCCTACAACTTTGTGGCAATATCGTCTACCGTTCTCCCCATTACTAGTTCCTCTTGGTTCATTCTTGAGTACAAAGCGCTCCACCAGGGTTCCAAATTGCATGTCACCTGTAAATACCGAATTAATTATATTCCCACTCTTAAAATCTTTAATTTATTTTCAGCTCAACCTGTCTTCTATAAAGATAAAAAAATAAATTTAGTAAGTGACAGTGAACAAATTATTTTTCGCGTAAATTTGGATAATAACCGCTTGCTATTGGTTCATTTCCATTTTAGGGATTATCTAACCAACAAACAAATAATTACTTATTACTTCTAAGGTTCTAAAATTTTGAAAAAATGTAGAAATTAACCTACTGTCCTTCGATTGATTCATTGAGGTTACAAGAGCTAGATATTCAATTGAGAGACATTTTACATTTGGTTTACCACCTCTTGACTCGAAATCTTACTCGATGTATACAATATGACATTTACCTTTGTTTCTAGAGCGTATTTCCTATGAATGGTTACTCTGTAGCTTCATTCGTTCAAACGCTCGCATTCGTTCTTTCCAACATGTTTCTCTCTATGCAGTTTGCTCAGGTATGTCCTCTCTAGGTTGTGCAGTATTCAAAACTTAACTGAGAGGCACTTTTCCGAGAGAGAGCCCTTGCGTTGCCTCTGCTGAATCGCGCGCACCGCGGAAATATAAGATGCTCGGCAATCACAGTCAAGAAAGAGTGTCATGGAATACTCCAAACTACATCGACAACATGGCTGGATTCTGGCATTAGGTTCAACGATTTTCTGAGAATTCATCACTTCTATCCAAGGAAATCTTTCTCTGTCCCTTATGCGGTAGTCCATTCCTGAATGATAAATGGTATTCAGCAGTGTTCCCTTCTCTACTCGGTATTCGTTTTGAGAACACAAGTTCGGTACACCATTTCCTGGCAACTATGTTTATCTGTGGAAGCCCGCAAGCAATTTCGGTCGAAGTATACTGCTTCTGGCCAAATATTTCTTATCTCACTTGCTTCTTTACTCCTATGTCCTCATTTTACATAGCGCAGGTAATCTTAGCTAGATTGCGCTCACCACAAACACTATCAAGTTTGGACTAGGACTTTGCAGATGTTTTCCTTCTCATAACCTTTCAGTATTAGCCTACATACTAATTTACCTATCACAAGAAAGTATACAATTAAAATAAAATTCAATATTAAACGCAATCAGTTAAACTTTTATACCAAAACTTTATTATCATTGTGACGCAAATATCAAATATTCAACATTCTCTATCCCAGGGAGGACTTTTAAAGGATTATTTTGATGGATACTCAACAAATTCTGTGGCGAGGAGAATAATTATCCTTTTAGCCTCTGCTTGAACCCTTTCATATACGTATCCCTGAATTTATCACGTCAGGACAAAATTATTTCATGTTCATCCAAATATCTCTATTTGACGATCTTCAGCGAAAGATATTGATCGATATTTGATAACATCTACATAGTTTTCATCCAATTTTACCATTCCCCTTTTCATCTGAATTGTATCAATTTTTTATACCCCCCTTACCGAGTCATTTTTATCAATTTTCTATTCGCAATGGCGTATATCGTCTATAAATTCCATTTAGCATCCTCGTGGAGCAAATTTTCCGCTGCTGTATATATTCGGGATGTCAAAGTAATCCAATTTCGATCAACAATTCACCTTTCCCCACGGTCAAAATTTATATGTGATCAACTTTTGATACGGCATACAAAACGGATTCGGAAAACTTTTAACATTTATTTCACGACAAGAGGCTTTCCGACATCATTGTGCAATGAAAGCTCGTCGCCTTCCATTGTTTTTATCGAGAACTGACGTTTTTAGCCATTCCTTTCCTTTAAAAATAATAATATTTTCCAAAACCCAGCTCTCTCTCCCGGTTCGGTTAATTTCGTGGCCTCCATAGGCTCAGGATCGCCAATTGACGCTTGGAGATGATCCAGACCTCCCTTAATAATTCTCACTCCATCGAATTCGGGCAAGGGACCAAAGTGCTTACACAAGTGTGTGGGTGTGTATGCGCGCGCACTTAAATTGGCTCAGAATGGGGATTCAAGTAAAAATTACATCCGTAAAATGTGATTGACGCAACCACCATTTCAACCGCCGGTGGATCGCTTCTGACGGCAGCACTCTCTAGATCCCATTAATAAAAAAGGAACGTTGAGTAATAAACAAAGAAAAAAGTCAATGAGTGTCTTCTGGAACCAAAGCGGATATCTGCTTCTTCTTCGACCGATCAAGAGTTTATTTTTAAATCGATTTTACCCTAATTGCAAGAGAGAAGCTACAGCCAATACATATATCGAGAGGGATAACGAACCTTGACAGTGTGGACGTTGACGTCTGATAGTATTCAAATCAGGGAGAGTTCATTTCATCATCATTCATCATCGTTGGTCCTGCAATCCTAATATTGGTTGACTGCAGCCCTCCATCCTACCCTATCTTATGCTCATTGGTTTACTTCCTGATATATTTTGCAATATATTTTCTTCTTCAATTGTCCCATGTATTTATCCCCTGGTCTTCCTCTTGGGACTGTTCCCTCTATTTTTCCTTCTATTATTTTCTTCACGAATCTATTGTGCCTCAGGGTGTGGCCAATCCATCTGGTTCTTCTTTTCTTTATGGTGTTCCATAAGGTCTGTTCTTCGTCTATTCTCCTCTATTCTTCTTCATTTCTTATTTTATCCGTCCATTTGATCTTAAGCATCCTTTTCCAGAACCAGATTTTGAAGGCTTCTAGTCTTTTCTGGTCTTCTTTTCCGATAGTCTATACTTCTGATCCATAGAGTGTCACGCTCCATACGAATGTTGAGAGTTCATTTGCATAATTTTATTTTCATAATACGTATAACAGTCGTTCCATGTAAAAACTAACTCAATAGTATTTCTGTTCACTTTAACTTGAACATCTCAAAGTTTTTCCCTAATCAATCTCCATGCTGAGTGTATTCGTGTATATTTTCCCCTTTCTTTTATGGCCAATTTTCAAATAATATAGAGATTATCAGGGATAATATAGGTGTGGTTATAAATCAATTCAATAGCATTACCAAAATATCTGTGAGCATTTTGAGGCTATAAACCAGCTGAGATCAGCAGTAACTATAGCAAAACAATGGACATGTAGATTCAACATTTCTGTATCAGGCTCGATACGCAACGGTCCACATTGAATGTATGCCTCCACTTATTTCCCCCTGGGCACAGGATTAAACGTTTCATAGATCCTTTGTTGTAAATTCCAGAGAAACAAAATTACACAGAAAATAGAAATTGAGAATGAAAACTAATTATTATATTGAGATCTGATGTACAAGTAGATAATTAATGCTTTCACATCATACTCAGCAGCAATAAATTACGGGAAGCAAGTTAAGTGTGGTCGGAACCGGAAAAAGTTACTGGTAATTAGGAAAACTTGGCCACTAAGCCAAGAATTGAAACTTGAAGATCAAGACCTCGTCAAATAAGCGCGTTAGTTTCGATTACTTGTTCTTACGGAGATACAGAGCTCTTTGAAACCCCATCGCTCGCATTAAATAACTTATATTTTATTTCACAACCGCTCTGTAAAACGTATGAAAAGAATTTTTCTCTTGTGTTGTGTAATTGGCTGTCACGCACCTGCGGTGGCTTGCAGGGCACCATGTAGATTTATATAATTGAGCCTCAATTACCATTAATTTTCATTACAAATACAGCTAAAACATAGGAAAGTAGTCAAAAAATGGTAAGAGTTATGAGACTAGCTGTCCACTGGCTATAAAATCTATCGTGCCTACCCGAAGACTTGGTTCCAATTCTTAGGGCGAGGAAACCAATCTACAGGCAACTAAATACGTACATATCTGGGCAGGACTAGCCGCGTGAATGAAAGTGATTTTTTCTATCACACTATCTTACCAGCAAACTCTAATCAGATCAAAGGTGGAAAAGGAGGATAGCTAATTGTAAAAATGTAAATATAATTTTTACCAATTACTAAATAATAAAGTTGAGTAAATTAATACCTCGAATTTATTACGTAGAATCTGCGTTTACGCGTAAAAAATAAATCAGAACAATCATTATTGGCAACAAAAATATAGACTAATTTTCTGTACATTAAAAAATTTAAGAAAATTATTAGGTCGTTTTAGGTAGCTCGCTAACCTTTGGTAGGACGTTCAATATTTTTGAAAGTAAATAAAATGAGCGTAACCTTACAGAGCAATAAAATTCAGAACAGAGAGAAAAGGACACTAAAGAGTGTGGATCGAAATGGAGTGTATATTTTGAACCGACATAAAGAACGGAACGAAACTGAACGTAAATATGGAATATCTTTTTCTTTTTACCAGTTCTCAGGCCGTTCACAGCGACAAAGTAACTGCCTACGCATCACGAAAGATATCCTCACCACTCGTTCTCTTCTCCCATATACCACCCCATGTCGGCGCATTCAATTCCACCAACGCTCAAGAATTCCCCTTCGTAGAGAATGTAGCAATAGGGGGAGCCTCTTACGCGAGGCAAACAATCGGATAGTGACGTCAACCAAACCAACAGCAGTCGGCGCCCCAGACTACGGTGTCTGATCTGCTGGTTTTCCCCCCCGTCACTGCCGTGGCATTTGGCTTCGAGCCTGGCGTGTTTCGATTGCCCGTCGAATTCGAAGTCGGGGCGTGGGAATCGTGCCACGTTGCTCCTTCTTGGCTGCGCGGGTGATAAGTGCGCCCCTGAGCCTCCCATCGATGGAAATGAAAGAACACTGTCTGTTTCTTGCAAGAAGTGAAGTGTTGGCCGATATCCCGCCATGATTCCACCTGATGGAAAACACGAGCGATGGCGCAATCCTAAAAACGGTTTAAATGAAGGGCACAACGCTGAGGAAGAAGAATTAGTCATTGAATCGTATGACATCCAACGAAAAATCCAGCGTAAAAATTACATTTCGGGATTTTAGCGTGGGATATAACGTTTTTTCAATATTAACGAGCCCGAACAAATTTCTGGGAAAATAAACATGACATATAAAATTAATAATGTTTACTTGTCAAGAAGATTTTAAAGAGAGCCGAAGTTTAAAATGTTTCTAGATATATTGCGTATTATTTTATTAACTTCACATTCTCACTTATGCTACTGAAGTTGGTGCTCGATTGACCCCATAGATCGATTTCTAGCATTTCTTATATATATATATATATATATTATATATATATTGGGAGCGAATATTCCCTTTAGAAAAGGCCTCATTTATTTGTGTTTAAATTACCAATCTATAACCAACCTGCGGCCAAATTGATGACTTATCGTTCATTCTAAAATTTTTTGAATATTCATATTTCGTCCATAGTCTGTATGTTAACCTCTATTATTTGGATTAATTCTCGAGGATATATTAATTTTTAGCTGTCCGTTTCTCATCTTTAGACTTGAAGAACTCATTCATATATTTAAAAGACAGTTTTAAACTAAATATTTACTTATGAGATAAACTTTCTCGTTCATTCCTAACCAAACTCAGTGGTCCGTTTCTCAAATATACAATTCCTTGTAATTTTCAAATGAGGAGTGTGACTTTTGTAATAAATGGTATAGTACTTTTTACTTGTCTGCATTACACAGCATGCCAATTTAAAATGTTTCTATTTGGTACATTTAAAACTGAATTCAAAAGAATTTTAAATCGACTTGTGGCTTTCGGAAACGGGCCCCAGGTCGATGGCCAACAATTGAACGACGTCGTTCAATTGTTGGCCATCGACGTCAGGCACCTGGAAAGGCTGGATTATTGGTGAAATTACCTCAACCTCTTAATTTCCTCATTCTCCAATCAATTCACCCGTTGAATTTCCGTGCGGTAAAACGCTCCAAAAAGTTACTGTTCCTCAAACTATAACCAACCACTACGGAGTGCTTGGAAACGAATTAGTAATTATCGCAAAATTATTCAAATCATTTTTAATCGATATAATGAATTCATGGGTGTTAATATCCACCATGGCTTTCTTACAGAAAATCACTTAATGCGACTATAGCACGCAAAACAGATTTCATGATTCTTACAGGAATACTTTGGATGACTCCCTAGGTGCTGCGTGACTTGAGAATACTAAATGTCCCTGGTTATTATCCGTCGATAATGGAAATAAAATATTTATCGTAAGACCCTTCAACTTGCACCCTGTATTTTCCTCGATGCTATTAATATTTGTGCTTCCTCCCCACCAATAATGACGGAGGGTATCGGAAAAATACAAATAAGCAGGGCGTTAAATCGATGGCTAATAATGGCATAAATGCGAATCAATAATAATCAATGAGAGGTAACATACCACTAAATCAACTTCTTTGCTATTCGTTCTTTCCCGCCCGCTCTCACTTAAAATTCAGGTGTGTTTTGCACAATTTCCAATGCTTATGACTTGCATATCTTGGAAAGGCATTATGGATTAGCATTTTCCACAGAAAATATTAAATTCGAGCCGTAGGTCACGAGCATCTCCTTGATAACAGTGAACTACAAATTATAACACTTGTGAAAGTGAAAATTTTGACGGTTGGCGAAGTTTAATTTCCAAGAGTAGATTCGGAGAGGAGAGTCAAGTAGATTTATTCATTTAGTATTCATAATAGCGCTCAATTTAATATCCGTTTTTAAACCACTGTAATTAAGGGTATCTTGAACATGAGAAATGAATGGCCAAGTGGTTAAATTAAAATAATATTCCTCTCTTCACTCCGTCTGAATGAGAATTGCTAATATTATGTAGACAAACATGTATTTAACTACAGAAATTTTGTTGGCATTATATATATGATCATTTACGACTGTTCACCTGTGGCTAAATAGTTTTATTACTTCATTTTTTCCATGCATCGTGTATTTAAAACGTATCACGAATAAATAATATCAGAGGGTATACCGACTCAAACTCTAAGAAACTATTTAACGAGACAGCGGACAGTGGCCTATAAATACGAGGGTAATTCAATAAATAAGCCACCAGCGTCAGTAAGACAAACGCAGAAGCTGTTACGAACATTTCATTGAGAACGCTAGGAACATCCACCATACAGTCCCGGCTTAGCTACCAGTTATTTTCATCTGTTGTGACTGTGACTGTGACAGCAAACAAAATACTTCTTTGCTAGGGTATATCAAGGACTTATAAATAGATGGGATTAGTGTATGAATATTTAGGGTAAATATGTAGATAAATGAAATAAATTTCAGGGAGATATTATGATTACTTTCGCCTATATCCACTTTTGCGAGTTATTTATTGACTTACCCTCGTATATGGTATCCGCTTCAGACCATTTGGGGTTACATAAATTAGGTTTCTTTTTTCTTTACGACTACCTAATGGTGAGTTCTCATCGCCTCTTTGATTACTCGTGAGCGATTCCTTACGGAAAAGAGAGGGATAAAATTTCGCTCTGTCCAGGAAGAATTCCTCGCTTAAGAGGTTTGAGGGGGAGGAAGTTATCGAAAGCCCAGAGCGAGGTAGGGGAGGAGGGTGTGAGGGAAGGGTGTGGCTGAAGAATGATTGTCCCCGAGAAACGGCGATCTCTATCGCTTATACAACCTCGGGTTCACACGTATCGCACGTATCCCCTAAGAAGTTATTTATCACTTTACGGAGGTACACGGAAAATTGAGTTGAGTTAGTGTTTGGGAGAGAGAGGTCTTTGGATAGGAGGGGTCACGATGTCAGGTAGGTAGGTCGGTAGTCAAGTAGGTGGCGCCTGTCTCACCTTGCGCCAGGTGCACGGCGCCGCTGTGCCCACGACCGCCGAAACCTGATCTGGCAGGGCCGCACGTTTTAATCCGGCCCCGTTGCCTCCCCTTGCCCCTCCGCTCCCCCCCCTTCCTTTACTCCTCCCCACCCACACCCTCCCGACGCAATTTCCGTGAGCGGGAAATCGATACCCGCGATGCTCCCGCACGGGCGACGGTGGCGGGTTTTTGATCGTTGGGCTGCATTCCGCGAATTTGGAGATTGATGCCTCCTCATCACGCTCCCACTGCACTCCAAAACGCTCTCGAAACAGACACTAGTAGACAGTCCGCCGACTATCCGGTCATCTACCGAGATATAAGGTGTAAAATGGATAGTGAGGCTTGTCCGAACTAACCCATTCAATTCATTCAAAGGTTGGTTTTGATAGGTGAGGATAAGAGCTACCTCATACCAAGCTCCCTTTATGGTGCGTGAAATTCACACATTAACAGGATAGGGGGACTGGCATTCTCTTTCTCTAAGCAGCCTGTGGTTTTACATCAGGATCTGGTGCCCGACAAACCGCTTGGCTGGGAGTGAAGCTGAAACTTTCAACGGAATCTAGGCCTAGGCCATGATGAATTAATAGGTTCTCAAAAAATGTTACTTCTACATATTACCTCTGGGGATAAATCTAAAAGAACGATCAGTAATGCATCTATGAAGTAGAAGTTGCATCAATAGAGTCGGCGTAGTTGAAATGTTCGTTTCTTTACGAACTAAGTAAAAGTACTTGTGGGCCACGGTGACATAAGACCTAATATGGGGATAGTAACACATTAAACATCCGTAGAAGTACGTTTTAGAAACTTGTCTTTGGCAAACGAGTAATTGAATGCAAAGAAACAAGCATTTGAATGACAAAGTTTAGAAGAGGCGTTATTTCTCTTCATTTAGTCTCCGATATGCCTATAGAAATTAAAAACATCCTGCTCAAACATTTAACTTAAATAAAATACAAAGGTAGTTGGTGCATGACACAGATTAAACGATGACTCGCCGAGAGTAATTGAAGATGCACAGTCACAGGTAGGCCACAGAGACCGGTATTACGATTATAAGTAATGAGAAATTGACAGTGAAACACTTACGTATGTACACGAAGTACTTCTCGGGGTATTCCCGGTTAAAACTAGAAAGTAGTATTAAAGCTTAATATAGCCATAGAATTAATTCTAAAATTTCTTTCTTCTACTAATCTGAGGGTCCCGAGTTCAAACTCTGAGTGAAATCTTTACACAACCATATCTAAAATCCAAGTGGTGGAACCTTCTGGTCACTAGAACTTCGTGGGCGGGGGCAGAGCGAGGAGCTGACTCCCTGAACGTGGGCATAACATACGCCTCATGGTTTAATCCGGGGGTGAGCGTTATCAAAACCAACGTCAGGGCTGGTTGCTGTGATGATGGACATTTTCTTTTCAAATTCCATGATTAAATCACAAATGTCGCATGATTGTGGTTAACGTAACACACCCTCATGCTTCCGGGAAGGACTGCAGGATAATGTGAAGATATGGATGAAACTGTTTTTTTAAAAACCTTGGCAGAGTGGTGAGGGAAGAGCGGCCCCAATCCGTTCCCGCCGGAGGTCACGGGAGGAAGGGGGGAGGGAGGGATGGGTTTCCAGCACGCCACGAGGTCGAAGGGGAAAGGCAGGGGAAAAATGTCGTGTTCCTACCAGGTCGCTCGAAATAGTAGTACGTAGTTTCCCTGGATTCACCCACGGAAGGAAACGCCGCCACCGTTCGCATCTCGCGTGCTGGAGGGAGTCGGTCACGAGCGATTCGTGAGCACTCCGCGCGGAACTCAATTGTTTATTCCGGGTTTTAGGATCTTTAAAGCGACTCATTTTCGATTTAATTGGTCAACCGGTCTTTTGAATCTCATCTGTTCGCACTGTTTCAATGCTTCGCACATTAGGAGAAACGCAAAACAATTAACGCGGTTTTCGGATGAAAAATAACAAGACAACACAAATTTAAATATTGGTAATCCTGGTTTGTATTTGAAAAGGTTATGATAAAAAGCATCAAGGGAATGATGAATTAGCATATCCAATGTAAAGCCTTTCTTAGATCAAGATGAATAGGTCACCCATTGCGCCCAACCTGTCTTAAAATTAGAAGACACTGTGTCAAGACCGATCAAAATCTATCTTACTCTTTCTCGAATAAGAGACGTGAACGATAAGTAGAGAAAAGCAAATTGGAGGCAAAGAAGACTTTCTGAGAAGAGGGCTAGAAAAAAATAATTTCATGGAAAACACTGCAAAGAAGAAGAAACAATTTTATCTGGTACATTTTCAGACACGGTGGCTCCCTGAGCGCGGTTGTTATAGGGCATTAAACTAAAATAACAGCAGAGAAAATGATTGAACGAGATACATAAGAACTAATACTGGAATAAGTAAAGCTGAATAAATAATTGGTCGGGAATAAATTGATTGAATTTCTGAATGGCTTAATGAAGATCTAACACTCTAATAATGACGGAAAGTTATGACATTTGTGAGAATTAAGATATCTTGGAAATTTTAGCGCAGAAACAACATAGATCATTCCACGCAACACGGTTTGAGGGCATCGAATGAATACGAATATTGCACCCAAAGTAAACTTGTGAACCACGACGAACTCAGCAGAAAATACTATCCTACTTGAGACATAGTATAGCGTTTAGCATTTTTATTTTTAAGAGCTCTTAAGAATACTGAAATAAGCTGGTCAATACACATTTCTTTCCACAAAATTCAAGAAAGATAATTAATCATTCGCCATCCCCAGGCGGCAGGTTCAAGCTCGTGACTAGAGACAAGAAAGAAGGTGGAGTGGAAAAGCAGAAAAGGAATGAAAATCAATCAAAAATTTTATTACAAGTCTACGTAATTAAACTATTTCCACATAATGCTTAGACTCACCTTCAATGGAACACGTAATGTATACCATGCAAAAATTTACACCTAGTTAAAAACTCAAACTGTGAGCTCTGACACAATATTCATTCAAATATTGAAACCCTTATTTCAATAACTATACTACATACCACTCAATCGTATGGTTGGGGAGATCAAGTAAGAAAAGGTCTCAAAAATATGATTCTTCAATATATATTATTTAATTCAAATTGACAATTTCTCAGTAGAAATGACATATTATTGAGTAGTTGCTATCCGCTGGGCTAATGCCATGAGTTTATTCCTAAAATGGATGTGTGTAAATATTACCGCTGTGAAAACTCATGAGTATTGATCATTTAGCCTCCGACATCTTCCAATATGGCCCGAAAAAAGGCTCCGTTTTCCTTATTAAAAAATAAAAAATTGAGCGAACTTAAACAACTGGACAGCATCTAATATAGACGCTATATATCTTCAGTTTCGTTGTTTGCTATTAATGGCATGCATATAATTTCAAACTAAATTTTGTCATTCACGCATCACGATGATAGGTCTCTTTGTCACTAAGTTTCTTTCGAGTATATTTATCGTTGCATGAGACTATTCCTCGTCCCTATCGGAATGAATAGTATTCATAGTTAGGGCGTACTTTGATCTCCTATTAATATGAGCATCCGAAGAAAACTAATTGTTTATTCTTTGCTAACGTTTGCTGAGCCTTAAATCATATTCTTTGTGGTAATTATGGTAGACATCGTTACCATGGATTAGATAATTATTTTTACCTAAAATAAAAAATAATCTAAATTATGCACAATACAATATGTTCAAAGCATTAAGAAAAATAAATTCATAGGCTAAATATTCAAATGAAAACTTTTTCCCATTCCACATAATTTCAGGCGCTCTGACGCGAAACAAAGAGCTCTGAAGACGAACTTAGAAAAAAAATCATAATAAAGAATTGCAACGAACGTCACACTAGTTTTCTGCAGGAATAGAATCGTTTTCATTAGGAAACGAAGAAATAAACTTTGAGTAATTGCCTTTTAGAGAATGGCGTGAGCAAAGACACTCGTAGATACAAAGCCCGTTTGGTTATACTAATGCTTAAGCGAGTAGTGTCATTAGTTTAAGTGTGCTGGTATTTTGTAGTGTGATAATGATTCAATGTAATTCTTACAACGAAGGAAGATTGTGTAAAACCAAGAGGAACACTAGCTAAAGTTCGAAAAGTGTCTTTCAAACCATATGCAACAAATGTCACAAGACAAACTACTCGCTTAAGTCGAACGCATTTCGATTTTCAGCGAAACGACTGATAGACTTCTATCAGCAGAGGTGGCAAAGAGAAACCATACGCTTGTTTTGGAGAGGTTGGTCTCTATATCCTTGTATCTTTCGTATATTCATCAATGAACGGCCCCCTGAATGGTACGGCGCATCCCTTTAAAAGATTTTTTCCCTAACCCTCTCTCCCCCTCTTTCCGTTCGACTTGAACCTCTTCTTATTACGTGGATCGCTGATGTTGTCCCGACTCCCCCCACTCAGGATCCCTCACTACTCTTGGGTGTGCGAACGAGGCGACCGCGCCGCTGAGACTTGCCAGCGGACCGCTCCATTCTCTCCTCTTTAAGAGGGGTTCCTCGCACAACAACACCGCACCCACCCACCGCCCACGCGGTGACTTGCGCACTAAGTCGTTCCGGGCGGATATCACACCGTTTCCAAATTCAAAATAAATTCGTACTTGTATATGTATGTAATTGTGTACTGTGTGCATACCAATTTATGTTTGTGTGTTTCCACCATTATTATTAGCATTTTAACGTTTATATATAAGGTAGTTTTAGGATGAACACAGACTGAAAAACGATGATTTTCTTTGCCTCTAATAACAAAATACAACAAGACATCCGATATCTATACTACAAACTAAACCCTTCTTAATGCCGCATACTCCCTTCATTTCGTCCAATATGTCCATCATTTCCCTATCCCTTCCTCGCTTGCCTGACGTCCTCCCCTCTATCACAGTCTTGAGAATTCAACCATTCCAAACGCTCGACATACGTGAATCTGTACTGTCTCCTTCGGATTTCTCCCAAGGATCCTCTCTTCTCCCCCATATCTATTACTGGTACTTCTTCGTTTATTTTCCTCCCTTGCTTTCCTTTTCACTTTTTTCATGCTCACAATGCAAAATCCTCTAATTTTCGCTTATATCTTTCTAGTATGGCCAAGTTTCCGAGACAAAAAATCGAATTTATTTGAGGCTGGGGAAAGAGCAATACGTTTCCCAATTAGAGATGCTCCATATATTTCGATTTTTTTAATATTTCTAGCCGCTCTGATGCGGTAAAGCTAACGACGATCATTTGAACATTATAAGATGTTAACTTTAAAATTACAAAAATTGTCATTTTTTTACATAATTTGAGCCAAATATATTTTTTAACCGGATTTTTATACGGAATAATAATTTTCTTTCATTCTCATGCTAAACGTCCAGCAATTTCAACAAGTATATGAATATTACTTCCTCTTTTTGGAGAACAAACCATCTTTACAGGTTATAGCGTCTCCCTAGGTTCACCTTCCCTTTTTCCGCATAATTATGTTTACTTTAACATCTAAAGTCATATTAACTTTATACCACACCTCATTATGAAACGTTTTACTTGGTTGGTGAGAAATCTTATGGTATTGTACTCAACAACTTAGAGAAATAAATTGCCAAAATTTACAAGCGTCCATATTTTTCATTCTTGCAGCATCCTTGTGTCGCCCTTAACGTGCGTTCCTCTTTTTCACATTCCTTGATTATAAATTTTCATAATTACAACGCCAATGATGGGTTCAAATATGACTTTTAGGCCAGGAAGACAATATTTTCGTAAATATAAAGTCCTCTCAAAATCAATAATTAATGGCTCGAAGTAATGAAACAATTTAAAAAGGTCATGGGCGTATTCGGAAAGGGGAGTGATTCACCCTTCACCCTTTCCGTGCTCTCTCGTAATGCATTCTGGAGATAGTCTTATTGAGGAGAAACCTGAGGAATCTTCCGGCCTTGTGCCTCCCCATCTCGCCACCATTTCTTCCGTAGTAGTTTCAACTAACTGCTATTTATCGAGGGTCTTAAATCTTCCGAGATAAGACGCTCTTCGCTAAACTTCAGCGTCGTAAGAATGAATTGAGAGCTATCATTAAGGCTGTGTTCGTCCGTTTTATCCTACTCTTTGTTTCTACACTTTGCTGCCGCGATTTTCGGTACATTAATCGATTTGTAAGGTGTTCGTTTTGATATCTACCCCATTGTATTTGTTCATTTTAAGCCCATCAACGTAGAAGTATGTAAATTTCGCGAATCCGTGAACTTGGGGAAGTATGGGGATACATGCGTGGCAATTCCGTAAGAAACTTCAGAAAGACACTACGAACAGAAATGGGCAGCTACAATAAAAGGTTCTCAACATACAATTTTAGGTGACACCCCATATATTATTACGAAAGTTCTTGACGCATACGTATGCTAATATTTGCTGCTATTGATGTTTAAGTAAGTTGCTGAACTAACCACCCTAAAGCTAACAGTTTCAGGCTTAACTTTGTTGAATTCCTTCATGATGAGGGTAAAAAAAAGGAAAACTTATGCTGCGCATCATCATCAGGTTTCCTGATGATGATGCGCATGGTCGTATTGTATTAAAAGTGTGTGTGAGTGTAAAGTTTTCCCTATTTTTTACCCTACCACCCTAAGTTCATGAATTGAGAATGGCAGCCTGACACTCATTAATTTTAGTCCTGATTTCTCATCTTATAACTACATTCGTTAAATCCTACTGAATTTTACCAAGAAAAAACGAATTATTGTTAAAATCACACACTAAAAGAGTTTAAACAACAACGCACATTTTGTAGCTCAAACCCACGACCTTTGTGTGAACAGACGATCACCTTAACCAGCTGGCTAATGAAGTCGGTCAGTTTAGACCGGTAGCAGTAGACTGGTCGGCCATATAATTTTAAAATCTAATGATAACCATAACACTTCTATACACAACGCCTGACTGTCCGCTATAATACTCTTATCATCACTACTATCGCCATAGAAAATGAACATTGTTCTAATTAAATAATCAATTGTATTTTGAAAGTGTATAGTTAAAATATTAGATTGAGCGCCAAATTTTAAAAAGGCCACAATAATCGAAGTCAAACAAAATACTTTCTCCATCATGAATTGGAATAAGTTGAATACTTGATAATTATTAAAGATTATAAAACGTAATTGAGAGAGTGAAAGAAAAAGAAATTTGTAATTTTCTAATACATCCAAAATCGTGACCAAAACTTAACGTGCAAGTGGGTTTTGTGTGTGAATTCTAGTTGGACAGTAAGTAGTTAGAAGCCATTAAGTCCTTTCCGAGCTAGTTTTCTTAGTGAGTTTGCAATTTGTAAGACGGTGTCACCACCATTTCTCCAAAGCCGGGGTTATAGCAACAAAGAAGGAGAAGCCACAAAGCAACGCAACTCCAGTTTCAGCTCCTTACCAGAGGAGCAAATCTGGATGCCTTAGGAAAAGACTTCAATGGAAATGGAGGAGGGAGAAGAGCCATTGACCTCGTCGACCCTAAACTTTCTGCTATCCTTAATAGAATAAAAGACGAACTATTCCTTGTCTAAGGAACTCCCTGAAATTTATATAATATATAAGATATATACACATAATCAGTAGTCGCTACCGTGGTGGCTTTCATCGAATATATCAATCCAATTTTTCTCAATTATAATGGGAAAGAGTGTCGATTTCAAAGCCATTTGAAACAAATATTTGCCAAATGCACATATATACATGCACGTGTATATATATATATATATATATATATATATATATATATATATATATACTTTAAACAGAGAAGCGAGATAGCGCTAGTGAACAAAAACGCAGAGAAACACATACAAACGAAATTCACACGTATTCCAAATTTTTGGTGGCCAAACCACCTTCTTCTGGGGAAAGAAGGAACTGACGTGTGTACATATATATATATATATATATATATATATATATATATATATATTGCTACTATTAATTAAGATGATTAAATATATTGGTTTCAAACTATAGTTACACTATTGAATATATAATTTTTCGTCCGTTTTGTTTTCGTTCCCTATTATATTTATCAACAAGACTCGCACCAGATTTGAATTATATTAGTTTAGATTATGTTTTTACGCACTCAAATTATATGAATATAATTACAAGTTTGTATGTAAGTAAATTCAGTTTGCAATAAAGGGAGAGCTAATCCTTGAAAAACCTTCTGATTCATAGAGGATGGAGATATTTAGACTGATGAACGGAAAGGAATATTAAACCAAGAATGAGCTATGAGAATGATATTAAAAGCTGCGAAAAATGTACCAAAAAGGCACCAACTACGAAACACTCTCATTTATACAGTAAAGCTTCGTTTATTTTCAGTAAAACCAGAACACCTTCCTTGGATAATGGGCCCTATAAAGGCAAGGTCTATACGCTTTTTTAGGTCTTACTCATGCCGGCTCCGTTCATGTACCTATGAGAACAGTGTCTGCTGGTGATGCTAATGATGTAATCAGGATGCCCAAGAGCAAAATGCGATGAATACATGATAGGAACGATGGAAATGAATGCCGCTATAGGGAAGGTTATTGAGAAACTTTCCGTGGCCGCCGCATTTGCAAACAAATATGAAAAATTTAAATAAACTTCAAAAAATAACAACTTGCATCAATCAAACAGATTATTAAATGGACAAAATGGCCGCGAATTTGATTCGCCTTTTTGAATCTATTCCTTATTTATGAAATTTATTTATATTTATGGAATTTATGAATATTCCTCTATTACCAAATTAGATCGATTTCGAAAAATAATGTCTTGACAACAAGATACAGTGCGCTGTTTAAAATCTTCAAAACACTCCAAAGACTTTTATTAATTTTCTCCAACTTTTAATTTAGGAACAATGTCCCGTCACCGCCATGAATTAACTTAAATATTATTACATGCAGAAAAATATGAACTTTCCTTTAATGTCACTTTCATTGGAAGCTGTTTTGAGGATTTCAACTTCTGTAATTGGCCAAATGTTAATAAGTTCAAAAATATTTTAAAAGACATAAAAATAATTAATTTTAAATCACAAAAATATACTACCAGTGTATTTATCATTGAAATGTATCATAGTGATATAATAGCCTAGTATACTTATTGATATGAACTAATATTTTATTTTTATTAGTATTATTTTAATATACTTTATTCCGTATTTTCCTATAATCACTCTAAAATTTCCTACACTCTTTGATGAAACGATTATTGGTATATCTGTTGCATGTTAATGACGAGGGATTAGTTGGAAGAAGTTATTCTCTAGATTCCACTCCGATAAAGACATTTTATTGAGCGTTAAGATTTCATATTCGTATTTCCTTAATATACTTACTGCACACCATTTCATAATGCCCTATTTTTCTCATTTTCTTCAAAGAAAATTTCAGTAATTCCAAAACGTCATTTGTTCACGCATAAAATAGTTATGTCTATTACGTAAAAGACACCAAAGTTAATAATAATCAGAAATTATTTCATGCCAATGACAGTCATTTCATCAACTAGAAAAAAATATGAAATGTAAATGGACTATACTGCCGAGAGCATGTTTCTTTCTTCATCCTGAACAGAGCGAAAGAAAGCAAATACAATGGAATATATCACTGACAAAATTCTACTACGAAAAAAGAGACCAACAAAATTACAGGCACTCTGCTCACTTCTACGTGGTATACCGCGAAAAAACTTCCTAGTCAAATAAAGATAACTGATGAAACCCTGAGAAGTTAATTACTCTTCGTCGATCATGTGTACTTGTCGGCCGCCAGCAACACAAATGCAACTCCCGGAAAATTTATTCATGAGAACATTCATCACTGACAACTTTTCTCATCTCGGAATGCATCTCGAAAGCTCTTCGCCTGCCGTTCATTTGTACGCAGAGACACTGTGTGACGCAACGTAGGAAATGACGGAAGAGTTCTGGGCGAGGAGAGGTGAGGAAGTGGTAGGAAGAGGAGGGGGAGGGTGAGTGCAGAAGTGTTAGATGAGCGCCAGAAAAGGAGAGGCGGGAGGAGTTAGCGAGGAAGAGAGGTGGGAGCGGAGAGTGAGAGGAGAGGCGAGGGCCAACGTGCCGGCGAGGCAGCGAAAACGAATGCGATTTGACGCCACTTCGACGAGTACTAGACACAAAATGTTCCTTGCAAATTGCTCAATTTTTTTTATCTATCGGATTCGGATAGTGTTTGAGAATACACATTACAATTTATTGTTCATTTGCCCGGACCGGGAGCAAGAAAATCTCGCGAGACCACGAATTATCCCGAAAATCATAGAAAATTCTCGTCTCCGCTCTTAGATTCGCCAAGAACTGAACGAGACAAATATTATTCGTAAATATATTCTGATATGCTCCGATTAGCTCTCAATAACTAATAGCATGTGAACCTTCACGGAATAGAAATAATAGATATTTTTTTAGTTTGCTGTTAATGCAACCAGTAAAACATCAGAATAAATGTAAACAACAAAATGCCGAGACCGTAAGGTCTCGGCATTATGTTGTTTACATTGATTCACGACCGTAGCTACGTTCTTTGTATAAGCTTGAGTGAAGGATTCATAACCTTAGCACTTATGTTTTCAAATCACTATAATCGTAACATAAGTTTTTAATTAATGTTAATATATTATTTACAATTCACATGCACAAAAAAATACAAATATCTATCTTAGGTTTTTTGAGAAATAAGTACCACTTAAGTATTTTATTTTTAAAACATTGGAGCGGATATGTTCATCAATGTGCTTTAATTTTTGAACTATTTCTATTATATTTTTTTTCCTTAACTCATGCTGCTTCCGCATTGAATGGCATAGACATTATACGTTTAAAAAATACCTAGTTCTAGTAATCTATGGCCCCATCGAACGGGATGATCCAGGGAAATGAAAACTTATCTTAGCACCCATACCTATTCTGGGGGTAATAATGGACCACAATGTCTCTTTTCATACTCACAATCCACATGCATTTCCCAATCTTTATAGTAGAACCTCTCATACAGATTCCTTTCGTCATTCAAATATTCTTTTCGCCAATAACCCTATTCTTTCTGATTTCCTTTCCCCTGTGTCGCTATTGTTTTGGTAGTCCTCCTCTCATCCTCAATATTTTCTTCGCACTCGAATGGTTCCACTTCTACGAGCAGAGTATGATGATGACTCGTATGATTCTTTCCTTTCCTTTGGTAAGTATCTGCGTAGATAATATATCCCTAACCGCATCTCCCTCAACACCAGGACCTACGTTGCTTTTACGATGCTATTCCTCACATCTCTCCTGGTTTTCATTTATATTCCCTGCAAGGGTTCATGTTTGCCCACGAGACACAAACATACGAGGCCACGCGGGGGGAAGGTCAGTTGCCCCGGCTCCGTTATGGGGGCGCTTCACCCCCGAAATCCCTTTCGTCTTCAATGGCGGGCGTCGCGCGGGGATCCTTGCGAAGGGTGTCGCTTCTTTCCCGTCCCGTTCGTCGTCCCCGCCTTCCCAGAGGCGGAAGGAAGCATCACTCCGCCGCTTCCAAGGAGACGTGCGTCGGCGCGGACGGAGAAAGTAAATAACACATTCATCGTAATATATGCGCCTCCCCGTTTCGCAATGCGATGAATATTACGAGGATACGTCTCCCACCCCTTATCTTTTTTTCCACTCTCCCCTTTATTGCTTTCTCAGGACTTACTCCCCCGTTTGCTCATTTTTTTCATTTTATCCCGTTTTTTTTGTTTCGAATAAGCGACCTTATTTGCTTCCCCCGACCCCTTGACGCACTTTGGTACGGTTCTCTCCCCTTTCCATTTTTCCCACTTTCCCTCCCCCAACCCTCCCCATATATCAGGTGTCCTTCATATTTTCCCCTCCACCAATAGCCCTACCCGAAATTCTCCTCCTCTCCCTCTCTTTCTATCTCCCACTCTTTCTATCCAACATCTCTCTTTCTCTCTCTCTCTCTCTGACCCACCACTCCATCCTCTCTTATGGGAGTGCGTCGCGTTGCCATGGGGAGCAGTTTTGCTCGAAGTGGTGAGAGCATTGATGGTAAGTAGGCGGAGAACGGGTTTGAGGAGGGAGGGAGGGACGTGGGAGGAAGGTTTTAGGGGAAGTAAAGTGCGTGCGGCGGTGGTTGAAGGGAATAAAGAAGGGAAGAGGAGGAAATTGAGATTGCGAGAGAGAAAGTGAGAGAAAAAGAGAGAGGGTAAGAGAGCGGACGGACAACCGACAAAAACTAGGAAAAGGGTGCGCAAAGCATCACCATATAACCCTCCAAGGACTCACTTTGGTTTGATTTTTTCACATACTTTTCCAACTTCCTTGACGTCTTCCCTAAAAATTCTGAATTTGCGAAAGAGTAGTATCACGGTAAACCTTTCTAAATCGAATCAGCTTACTCCCTTACATACTAAACTAAATAAATACATCCGCTCTTCAAACTTCGTAAAAAATAAATTTAGATAGATAGAGACTTTCGCAAACAATATAACGATATCTTTTCACAAACAAGTTATAATGACTAGTATTGAACGTTACAATTTGTATTCTAAAACAAGATTTTCATTACAGTTCAAACTCGCAGGGTACACAGATTTATAAAACATAATTATGTCAACATAAAACGCGGAAACCACATTCAAATTTAGGATTATTGCAATGTGCCGGCTGTCATTAAACTACAATGATCCGGAATAAACACACGACACATCATACGCAGTTTGTTCTACAGTGATGACGGTGTAATACAGTGATGATTTGACAGTGATTTTATTCGCTCATTGTTAAATTAAATGCATTTTCATGTTTCCAGCAAGACATAAAATTTTCTAGTTCTTCGTCTCAACTTCAATACTAGCAAAAGGAGCTATGTTTTTCAATGATGTGTAGTGCATTATATGTAATGTGTACGAATTAAATGCATTTAAATTAACTCCTGTTAAAAAATAAGACTCTAGCTAAAGCAACTGCTTAAATTTCCCGAAGATTTGAAGTTATAGACGGCATTTATGTACGTCCTACGTAATGGAAGAATTCTATGCATACCGTTGTAACACGAGACAAGCCACATGACATAGGCTACCACGCATTTTACTTATGATAATCGGGGCATCTACTTTCCAGGATAACCAGCCTAACGTATCTCCGTCTGCTGCAGCATACCTGTAAAACTAGCGCTATCCACACAAAATCTAATTACATGTATGCACATACAAATTCATACAAATATATAAATATATATTTTTATTTTTATATATAGATGATTTCTTCGAAGTAACACGAAAGTGTTGAATAAAAAACTTTGACGGCAACACACAATATGAGAACACATAAAAGAAACACACCTTATTTCTTGAGAATTTCGACAGAATTGAGCTCCGCTTTCCTCAGAAGATTAATGAGGACTGGAAAGGAGCAGTCCTAACTAATCTTCAGAGGAAGACGGAGCTCAATTCCGTCGAAATTATCAAGAAATAACGTGTGAGTGTTCCTTTTATGTGTTCTCATATTGTGTGTTGCTGTCAAAGTTTTATATATACTCGTAAATATATAATATATATATATATATATATTTCTATTCTATCTACGAAGGCTGTCCAGGAAGTAACCTCCGTTTTTGCGTAGCGTGAGAATTAGTGGTGGGATCCGAATGGTCGCTGTATTGACGCAAACATTAGTTCAGTACGCTTCAGCGCATCAGTGCAGTGGTTGGAAGGTCGCGCCGCTTGTCGTTTGTTTACAATAGTGAGTCAAAATGAACAATATAATGGAAATTCCTGCCAAATGTGAAGTTAGTTCAGTTATTATGTTGTTGGTGTTAAAAAAACTTCAAAGCTGCTGACATTCATCATTGGAAAATTTGTGCTCTGTACGAACCACATGTGATGAGTGACAAGAGTTGTGCGTTAGTGTTTTCTTTTGTTTAAGAGTGAACACAAATGTCCATGATGATGACAGAAGTGGCCGCTCGTCTGTCGGCGGGCGTAAAATTATTTACACGTACGTTCTCAGCAAATCAGTCCTTTATTTAAGAGACAAAGACATTAAGGCATGTTGCACACGTCATAGCCTGGTGAAATGATGTTGGAAGTGGAGAAATTTTTCTCGTCCCATTTGTAAGAGGATTCTTGCATGTCCCAAATTGAGATACAAACAAAAAACTGAGAGTTTTGTTGCCAAGGGGCGGCATGTTTATTTCCAATGGCGGTTTAATCTCTAAGATATTCCGATATGGTACACATATAGTTCCAATTAAAATAATTCCCAATAATTTTAGTTACACTGTCCCAATTCAGCTACAAATAATCCAATCCCAATTGAATTGTTCCAATTCAATATCAAATAAAAATTGCACGTGAAAAGCAAATACTAGCATAATGCAGTAAATACGCAAGTAATCACGGAAAAACATATGTTTCAAGTGTGTTTTCCCGCTCCAATAAAATCTTGCGGCTGCAAAAGAGGTCGAACACAAAACTTACAGTATATCTCTAGAGAGCGTTAAAGTTTTAATTACCCCGGTTAACGTGAAATTTTCTGTTTCTCAGAATTTCTCATTCTCCTCGAAAAAGGAAACTTTCAAGACTTGGCCTTGTCCTGTTTAACACTGTCCCCTTAACATCTCGCCAATGAAGTTCATTTTGAAGTCGTCCAATTGCTAAATTATCACACTTCTGATGATTTACACGACGGTTTTACTAATAAAATACTATATTCAACCCCATTCCAAGGAATCATTTGCAGCAAGACTTGATGCTTTCTCTTTGACTCTGTGAGTTGAAACGCGTCGTACGCTTTAATAAATCTGTGGACAAGTGCAAACTCTCCTTATATTCATCATTCTCTTATCACCTATTTGGGAAGATAGCCGCTCTATTCGCGAGAAAAGATTTCAGTTTTATCCCTATTGAAAGTACAAACACACATGTACTTGCATCTCCTTCTTGGACGATCAAAACTTTAACAGCAAAGCCTTGACACTAATCACATATATTCTTAGAGTATAACATCGGTGGATATCAATCGACGCATTTATGAAATATCTTTATCCTTATTGGCATTCATTTCACAACGCAATTTTAGAAAATTAAACAAACTTAGTGACACTTAATCAGCTATTAGAAAAATATACGTGGTATGAATAAAGATCTCGTAACTTCTTAAAAATAAAGGATAAATAAAAATTGTCAAAAGATTTCTCTCTTCGTACTATATCAAATGTGGAAAACCCTGATTCGAGTCCTTGTAAGCACTCGTTTCAACTGCAGAGACACCACCTCTCCTCTCTCTGGTTCTACTCATTAAAGCCTACTTCTACCTTTCCCTACCCGCACGCCTCGTCCGCTTACTACCGCAGTCCAGTCCCGTCCCTCGGCCTTCCCACTCGGCCTCCTCCCGTCTCACTTCATCATAATTACAATCCGCGCCAATTTACGTCCTCAGTAGCCATTCAAATCTCTAAAAATTCAGAGCAGAAAGAGCTTCGACGATGGTACTTGGTTTTTCGGCACGGCCGCGGAACTATTTTGTTCATCAACGCTGTGATGTAACAAGAAAGAAACGGGTGAACGACCGTATGAGCTTCCGCTCTCATTCCCGTTTGGTAATACTGCCAATTAACACACTGTAAATACGAGTGCGCAATTATTCCAAAACGAAAACATAACATGATGGTATTTATTTACCCCCCACTGCACAATTCACAGTCATCCAGGGCTCGAGAACTTGGGCGCCAACGCTGACACTTTGAATGTCCGAACCAAATAATAATAATAATTAATGTCAACCAACTATTCTATAATTGTTTTTGACTGCCAGATCATCAAACAATTAGGCAAAATGATCTAAGGGAGAATTTCATACAGAAAGAATAGCTTACGGAAAAATGCAACTTAATACAAATGTGCAATCACGATAATGATATTAATAGGTACTTAATTCTAGCTCCTTATCACATGTTTAAGAGAACCCATAGTGAAAGGTAAGTGGAATTGAGTCAACCGATACAAGAAATCTTTGTTCCGACGCACAATTCGCAATCGTATCAGGGTGGACCATGGAAAAGATATTCAAAGTACTCGAAAGCTGAACTAATATTTCTCTTCTTTTCCACGAAAATAAAAACAACAATTGACCATCGGTAGTTGGCCATCCAATGACCCATACCATACACACGGTCGCGACGGATTTCAGTGTAACACGTAAATGAAATTTTTTATCGTATATGTCACACTCAAAAAATATCGCTCTAACTAGTCAGTAGCTGAACTGTTCAATAGCTTTAAGTAGATGCAATTAATTCTAATCGCCACGCATTAGAATGTTATTAATGCAATTACTAGTGTGCCAGCCGAACACTCCAAATGTTTGAGATTTATTTGCGGGAGAACTCCAACTCTCCACTCTCACGACGACTTACCAATGAGTGTCTCATGGAGGTCACACCAAGCGGTCAGTCATATGAAATTGGAAGCTGTGAACCACTTGACATGGTTTAAATTTCACCACAGAGTTACACAGTGCATTCCTCTATGGCTATCTTTCAATTTAAGCAAATAATGGTTTCATAAGCAACATAAATATAACTATTGTAAACACGCAATCAAATAATTAAATACCATCGCGCAGGTTGCAAGTTTCATTCCGTTTACATCATTCGCCACATTACGTTTTATCACCATTTGCTAGCATAGACCACCGAGAGCAATGGAGCTGGATTAACCATCTAAAGTCATAGTCTCTGAAATTTCGGATTTGCAGCTTTCTGGTAGGGACTGGAGTGGGGTGGGTTGGGATCAAAGTCGCTACCGTCGGGGAAATCGTCGCCGTGACTCTCATCCAAACGTGGGGGCATGAAATTTGAGTACGCCGCGGCCGGAGCATAGCTTATCCACCTCCACGGTTTGCACAGCAGCGTTTCACGCATTGGCTCGCATTAATTAATTCTTTCCCCTCTCTCCTCCTCCCTCTATCTTTCCCCCTCCGGCCCCCACACTCACCACTCTTCCTTCCCACCCGCCCCCACCATCCTCGCCGTCCTCCCCGGTCCTCCTTTCCGCCACTAACGTCGACGAAAGCCGTAAAGCCCTCCAATACGCGCAGCCCAGTCTCGTACGCACGCAGCACCGAACGAAATTTCCCCGGGTGGATCTGGCACACTTCCCGAGAGGGAGGGAGACGACAAGGAAGCGTGGAAGAAACTTATGGGGACAAGGGATACCCCTAAGCTGAGCTCCAAATTTCTACCGAAATTCTAACTATGTTTTCAAAGTATTTGCTTATTTTAACTGTTACTATATTGTGCACTTTTCCACATTGAATTGGCCGAAATTTCAATTTTACTGTATGAAAAGTTTAGTTACAGGTTTGTAATCCACTGGAATTTAAACTGAAGAATGGTTTTGGTAGATGAAGATGGACCTTAACGCGAAGTAAGCCTTCAGGCGCGTGAATTTTATACATTAACATCGTAGAAGGGTCAGTTTTTTTGCTGTGCCACCGTTTGGTTTCATTTTCCCACCAAGTTTTAATAACCAGAAAATCTTATTGATTGTATTTTATATGAAGCTGCCCAAAGACTTCAACTAGGAATATAAGCAAGGATCCTCCAGTCAGTAGGTGAACACTCTTCTCACTATGCTGCCATCCTTGAATTACAATCATGATTAGATGTCTTCATATGAAAATTAATGTGACTTAATGATTCCCTTCTTCCACCTAATCCCATCATAGCTTCTCCACTTTGGATCTGGCCCTGCTTGTTTCTAAAACAACTAGAGAGTTCACACTCGACCCATTTATGCAAAGTGTCAAACGACCTATTTCTGCTCCAAAAAGTACGGTGAGAGCACGCAGTAGGCGTCTCCGGCCCAGCATAATAGCCTTACGTTAGAGTTACTAGGTTACTGGTAAAAACTTAACGGTAGTCTGGTGAAACATTAGTAGGGAAGCTTCGACCTCGTTGATTGGGGTACTTAACGTGAGACACTTAATACAATAGTGCTACGATGTCTGAGGTCGTCTAGTCGCTAACTGAACAATAATTTGGCATTTTAATGTGAAGAGAAATGGGGGCTTAACGAAAAAATATATATTTTGACTTTTGACGAAAATGTATTTAATTATTCCAGTCATTAATACCACCTACATGGTATTATCCCACAGAAGGGCATATGGTAGGGAGAGTTTGGTAATAATAGCACAAAAAATAGGAAGAATACGGAAAAGACTTGATATCTGTTCAATAATATTATATGGCATGACATGTTATATTAAAACTTTCAATTTGATTGTCGTCTTATTGGTGTTATGTGTGCAAATGGTGCGAGAGGGAAACAAATATGTCCTGGTTTGAATGGAAGGCATGCTAAATGTGGTAATTCCGTTCTTTACTGACCTTCAAACCTGAAATATTGTGCTAGGAACTCCATACGAAAATTTTAGTGTTTGTATTTTATAAAATAACACCTATGTACATATGTTATTGTTTTAATCCCGATACTTCAGTCATTTACAGCCTACTTCGAAATTGAACGTAATCAATACTAGTCACTCAATCCATGTACCTGGGATTAAACTACTCAAATAGTCAATTCATGTTAAAATCTAAGGTAAATGAAGCACAATTATTTTTCCAGTTTAAATTCACGTTTATATATTTCTAACTTCTCAAATAAGATTTCATTTCTTACGAAACCATTCCTCTTGAGAACGGCCATGCGGTGGGACGTACCACCGCGGTTTAAAATTGCAAAATTCATCTTTTCCGGTTTTACGTGATGGAATATAGCCATCATCATGTTAATAAATCATTACAAAGTATTTTTTTCCTATTCCATGACGCTGCAGTAAATGACCTTTGCCGCCATCCTAAGCGAACATCTAAGCTTAACACCAAAAATTATTACCGCAAGCATTACCTACCGCTATAGAGTCTTCTGGCACACCTCCCGCAGATACTCCGAGCCCATCCGCACACCTCTCAGCTCATCATCTCGTAACGACACGCCACCTCCCTGCCCCCGGCCTCCATCGCTCCCCTCTCTCCGCCCCCCACCCACACCCACCCACCGCCACCGCTCACTTCTTTACAACGCTACGCTTTCCTAACCTTGCCTCTCCCGTCTTCTCTCGCCTTCGCCCCGCATACACTCGCCACGCTCCGCTCTCCCCTTGCCTTGCCGACAAGTCCTCCCCCACCCATTCCCTGCCCACACTTTCTCCAAACCGCCCGCCCCCACCCCACTCCCACGTCATATTCCTGCCCCCTCCCTCCCAGTCCTCCACACCACATACCCCACCCCCCTCCTTCGCTCTTCCTTACCTTTCCCTTAGCTCTTGCCGTCGTCGTGGAGTCGTTTGGGAATCTAGCCCCTAATGAGATCGGTTCAGGGAAAAAGAGGGTTTCGCCTTCACCCGCCACTCCTCTCTACATCGTGTGAGGTCACGATGTATAAATATCTTAAGAGTGCTCCCCAGAGAGGGCGCAATGAGCAGTTTTCCACGGATTGATAGGGCTTCTCAGGAAGAGAGAGAGAGAGAGGGGGGGAGGGAGGGAGGCCCCTCGCCAGCATTATGAGGCCCCTCAGAATGCGAGCACGGGGCGTCGTCTGACCCAATTCCCCCCCTTCCTCTCTCCGCCCCCTCTCCACGGCACGCCGTCTCCCTACCGACTCGAAACAACCCACCCACTCATCCCTCCATCCTCTCAACCAGGCCATCAAAGCCCTCCTCCTCTCCCCGTCCCCTCCCAACCTCACCTTCCCTGCCAACACCAACATTCACACACTCACACACCCGTCCATCCCATACACATAACGTCACTTCGATTCCAAAGGGAAATGCATCCGCGGAGATAGGGACGGTCTGCATGCATACACACACACTCAGTTATATACACTCGGCCACGACCCCTGCTCTTCTCCCTACACCCACTAACCCTTTGCTGCCACAACAGCGAACATACAAACACCATCCACCATCGCCCCTCCACAGCCTGCCCTCCCCCAGATTCCACCCCCCGTCCTCCCTCTCCCAGCGCGAAGCCCTCGCCTCTGGCGACACTCCGCTCTCCTCCCGACCCACCCCCTTCCCTCGTCCTCTCTGGATACCTTATCTCCCCCGCGACTCTCTCACCTCACCCTTCTTGAGAACTCCGCCGAAAAAAAACCCCGTCGTCCCTCAACCATCCATTCAAATCCCCCCCTCTCTCCTCTTCCCGCAAATGAATGGGGAGATGAGTTAGCGGTGGTGGTCAATCGTCAAACTATTGGCCCATTAAGTTTCCCCTGCTACTCCCCCACGATCTCCTCAAGTACCGGAGTGTCACAATCTACCCTCCACTTGAGATCGTTTCGGGCCGGGAAGGGGGAGAGGTCGTGGCGTGGCGTGCATCGGGCTGAAGTGGGGGTTGGGAAACATTTCGGATGAGGTAGGACGTTGTTAACCACGCAGTGGCGTAACTGGGCTACCCAAGGAGGAGTAGGAGGATAAATCTCTCATTCTCCGATTCCACCGTGCGTTGGTGTTGACGTCCTCGCCGTTAAAGGAACGTTTACGCTTTCCTCGTCAAGTATGGTGACATTAGGCGCGTTTGCCTGTGCGCCTGAGAGGGATGATTTTGGGCTGAATCGAAACTTTTTGTCATGGTGAACGGCATACTCCAAAAGCGGAGTGCGAAGTTAATTGCCTGTTAAAGTTGTTTCAACTTGATGCATTACTTATTTTTGTATCTCATTCGTGTGTATTATTATTTCAACTTTATGTATTTTATGCACTCAACGTTACGCATTACCCCTTCTTTTGTGAAAAATGGGTAGCTTCCATGATTACGTTGTTACCATCGGTGACAATGGATCACTTTTTGAATTTGCTGGTCAGAATATATTATCTTTCTCATAAGTAACTGTCTTATCGCGGTTACGCATCACAATATTTCCGGCACGAGCGTCACTCTTTCAAATTAATCGGATTCAATAATCAATTCCTCTCGCTTCTTGATAGATAAGGAGATAATTAGTCTGCATTCAGTTGGACTTTACCAGTGGTTGACGAAATCACAAGAGTAAATGAGGATCAATAAAATTACTTCTTCACAATAGGCATGAACAATTTTCATTTCCACGATAAAAATAGATTACGCCTACAATGGAACATTGCAAATTTTAAAACCCATAGGTGAATTTTCTTCAAGAACAACCAGTTTTTTTGAGAAAGGAATACTCAGTATTTGCAAGTGCGAGAAGTGAAAAAGTGATCTATTAGTTATCATAAGTTTGCCGCAGAGGACGATGGGTGAGCAACTCTTTGGTGAATCGCATAATCCTCCGTGTTTGAAATAACAATTTGTTGAAAACGTGCCAGATGATAATTTTATGGAGTGCCCGTTGGATACAGTATGTGGTTTTCTAGTAGCATTATTCAAGGACCCGGAATCCAAATTCTTTTTGAACATTAAGATTCGGAGAGAACAGGACTCAAAAACAACCACAGCAGTTGGAGTAAATAAACAGGAAGTGCGCGCGGTCGGTTGTTGGTTATCCCGTAGGCAAATGCCTACCCGGTTCAGGAAGATAATGCACGAGTAGACGTTCATCGCTCATCGTCTTTGATACATATTTGGGAGGAAATAACACAGGATGCGCTGGTATGTGCAACGCTTCTCATAAACGAAAGACGACACTGTTTCTTCGACGACCAAGTTTCAGGTCAGGCAAGTAAACCTAGAAATGGGACGTCGACCACGGAGAACTGAGGCAATCCGTCGTAAAATGATGTATATTGGTCCCTGAAAGCTTACCTCATCGCGTGAATCGGCCGTGGCTTCATCACCTATTTATTCACGTTCCGCGCCTGTGATTGGGCTTTTCAGATGCTCCAGCAGCTGGGATCATTTCACATCCCTTACAAGTTTAAGAAAAATATTTTCGAGACGCAGCATAATACTTGATGCGGGATCTGAAAAATCGACATTTTAAGTCTCCGGGAGGGTCCCATCAACACGCCCCCGCACGAACAAAAGTTAAGAGGTTTAATTCATTTTTTGCCATCATTATTAATAATTCATCCCCAGCGGATTTTTAATCTATATCTATGATTATTAAATTACTTTATATATATATATATATATATAATGTAAATTCACTGAATAGTCAACACAAACACAGAAACTAAAACATATAAAAGAGGGACTCACTGGTTCTCGAATTTTCGGTGGTGCAACCACCTTTCTCAAGAGGAATTAGGAACAGAAGTTCTGAACTGAACTGAGTTCTGTTCCTAATTCCTCTTGAGAAAGGTGGTTGCACCACCGAAAATTCGAGAACCAGTGAGTCCCTCTTTTATATGTTTTAGTTTCTGTGTTTGTGTTGACTATTTAGTGAATCATATTTTTGACAATCATATTTTTGGCGACTGGTTGAATACAAAAAGGGGCTATGATGAACTCGATTTTGGATGAAAAAAGTCGTCTGTCAGGTCGCCCCAAAATCCCTTTCCCGAGCGTGAACAATAGTTTTTTGACTCGCGACTCCGCAAACTAAGCGCACAAGTCAACTCACTCACCCCCAAGTGGTGCTCTGATCTTCCCCAACTTTTAACGCTCCCCAACGGTAGCAATCTCTGGCACACCCGCTGGGTCCATTCCCCACCCTTTCTTGGCTTTTCCCCTTTCACTTTCTCCAATCATCAGATTTTCCGGCCAACCTGGAGAAACCGATCTCCGTTCCCTTCAGTCTCATAGCAGGACTATCTCGAATTTCCACGACTTAAAACTTACGTGAAGGTTATTTACACGAAATGGATATTTATACTCAATTAGTCAAATCATGAAATGACTTGAGTGATTGAGCGCAAATGAGTAAATAGAAACGGCACTAGCGGAGTTGGATATTTATTTATTTATTTGATGATATGTAGACAGACAGTCGCAACTATATCAATGACTGGAGTCATAAAAGTTTAAGTTTCAATATAAAAATCAAAATTTCAAAATAGAAACCGCTAAATTTACCAAAAATTTGTAGTTATAGAAATAAATGCGTCACAGAGTCGTAAGGGGCACTGTAATGGGAACAAAAATTCAAGAAGAGAATGCACATCTGAAGACTTTCAGAAATCTACTGAAAAATCAAGTTTACTTGGCACACTGATGATCTTCCGAGTTACTTTGATCACACGGATAAATAAATAAAAACATTTCCTCACTAATAGACTTAGCTTGACTCCTATTAACATAGCAGAAAGTACTATTGACCACAAATGAAGCTCCAACAGTCCGACGGTAGTGAGATAACGCCTATAACTCCGCATTCACTTTCGACAGATTCCTCATCATATCTGTTTACTTATTCTCACTGCATAGTTAATAACCGGAAAGATGATCTCACGCCAAGGATTTGGAGGCACTACAACGCATCATACGCACGTACAATACATTTTTATTCCCGTTAATCTGCACTCGTATTACAGAAACCTGTATAGAAGTATAAAAGTGACTACATGGCTCTTCATTTCGGTTAATATATTACAACAATTTTTAGAAGTAGTATAGGACGCAATTTGGCGAAGTTTCAAGCCGATAAAATTTTTACTAGATTTTCAAAAAAGTACGCATTTCACTTAGAAGTACCAGGTTTTGTCTGCAAACACCTGATAGTGAGACCTACCTAAGACTAGACGAATTCATACCGTAACGACTCAGGGCCGTTAAAAAAATTCATGTAGATATCTATATAAATATATTTATAAAATGCTTGCATTGTTTCAAAAATGATTAATGTTTGAATATGCTTACTTCAAAAAGCTTTTTTTCAGCCAATCGTTTACTTTTTAAGTTTAATATATTATCTCCTATAAATAGAATGAAATAAGATCAAATGGAATTCTTAATTCCAGATCCATTTATTTGAGATAATTAAACTAAATATGACTCTTATCTCCATGTTTAACAAACACAGATTAGAACAAACTGGTATTTGGTGGTTAGGCTGGTAAAATTAAGGGCATTATGGAATTGTTGTCGGCAAAGAAATGACAATTTCCCTCTTCCATTTACAAAAGTCACATTAAAAATATAAGACAAATCATAAGATTACATTACAAAATGTTACGCATTTCCGAAAAAATCTCTCTACGTCTATTGCAGCATATATCCATGATATAGTCACCATCTTTCGTCTATTAATTAGCAATACGTACAGTACACGATTGGTGATGTTGAGACACTTAATATTTTGTAAGAGATTGTTTATAATAGTTACTATTATATGTTTAATTTTTAAGCATTTGCCCAATACGTTATTCTTTCTCTAATGTTTGGCCATTTAATTTATAAGTATTTAGCGGAAGCAGTTGGATTCAGAGGATTTCCCTCAATGCTTTTTAGTTGTGAAAATGAGATTGATGAGAATTGATGCTAAAACTTGAATGAAAACATCTCACCTAAGGTAATTGGAAAATGTCCTTCCAAACGATAAAAGAAGAAACGAATTGAAACAACGACGAAGAGAAAAAATAACCGGGAAAGATAACATAAAAAAATAAAAATTGGATCCGAGTACACATGTGGTATTCAATAAAAGATTATTATGAGTATCTATGGAAGAATGATAGCTAGCATACGGTTCAATATATTTAAAATGTCTCGTGAAAACATACCACTTCATAAACTCATTTTATATTAATTTTAGTAATTGTAATGACGGGTGGCTGCGCTTCCTATCAAAAATTGAAATAAATGCTACTATTTCATTAAAATCTTCTGCCATTTAACATTGATATAATTCCTGTCACCTAAAATGAGATGATGTATGAACTTAGTGTTATTCATATATTCATTTTCCAAGCAAAATCAGAGATAGATCGTAAATAGAAAAGATCAATTGCCATCGCTCATACGGATAATTCTCCAATGGAGACTTTAAACATTCAAGTTTATTCAGCTAATCGAGATACCAAATCCAAACATATGCCTTGTATTGCAT
This sequence comes from Hetaerina titia, assembly GCA_037158775.1. NCBI lineage: Eukaryota > Metazoa > Arthropoda > Insecta > Odonata > Calopterygidae > Hetaerina > Hetaerina titia. The sequence goes on from CM073773.1 coordinate 23,515,472, forward strand.
TCAAGTTAAGAGAAAATTGATTTCACAAATACTACCTTTTGTAAGTGAGCATCAATAAACTACCACAAAAGGAAATATAATTCATCTCCTCGCTGAATACCCCTCGTACAAACTTGGACTTTGATCGCCACGGACTTGGGAAAACGAGCTAGCGGAATGAACGTATGGAAAACAGTTTCGAAATGTTCTCCCGCCGTTAAAAGTGAACGAACAAGAAAACACCCTTCTCACAAAAGTTCAGCCCAATACGGCTTTGAATTGTTATTTGAATTCATCCAACGATCAGTTATATATCTCGACTGCCATTCCCCGGAAGGTATTTCTTTGTGAGATTTGAACGGCTTTGGAAGAAGAATGGTCTCCTTTCACACCCCCTTTCCCTTCTTAACGCGACGCCAGCGCTCCTTGTCATTCGACACTAGAAAGGGCTCCCGTTCTCCATATAGACGTTATAATAATGCTTTTTCCTACATTCCACCACTATTTTGATTTTCTTCTACGTTACCGTTCTCACGACAAAGGGTTAAATTTACGAGGGAACCGGATGGCCGCGTTATTGCCCTGGGAAACTCGTCCGTCGGCGCGTACTTCTCCAGCCCCCCGTCCCAGTCTTCGCCACCTTCCCCTACGTAACACGGTCGCCAAAACTGCGCCCCCTCCCCCACGTATTCTACCCCATACTCCTCTAATGCACGTCCCGCCTCATCGACCAACCCTCTCCCTCCCCACACACACACCCCCAAACTCTCTTTCTCTCACCTCGCCCGTTCTTTTCTCGGTCTCTCCTCTCGTCCTTGCCGCCTCCCCCCGACCACCCACCCTCTCCCCGTTTTAAGGCTTACCTCCACCCTCTATTTTTCCCTCGGACGCCACTGACTCTCTTCTACACCGCCCTTTTCCCACATTCGCCCGAACCCCCCTCACCCGACGCCCTCCGCCCTTGGAGCGCCCCCACCCTCAACATACCACCCTCCCCTTCCCCGCGTGCATCATTTCTCACCCCTCCGCCCACGCAGAGAGGAGCCCTGCCCCGCCGAGCCTCTCCCCCTTTCCTCTGCGGTCTCCCAGTCAAACGCCACCTTTCCCCGACACACACCCCGTCCTCCTCCCCAACCCCTTTGCTCCCAATTAGTCACCCCCTCCGCCCCACTCCTCCCTCTTAATCCTCTCCTCGTCGCTCCCCTCCCACCTCCGTGGGCTCCCGTCCTCGACTCCCTGAAGAAAACCCTCGACTCCACCTTCTGATTCTTGTCTTCCTGTCCCACCCGTTTCTCCGTCTGGCCCTCATCTTTGCTTCCTTCCTACCTGAGGCTGAATGCGCCACGGACTCCCCGCTTTCCTCTCTCTCCCCTCCCCCCTCTCTCTCTCTCTTTCCCGCTCTGACTGCTATAACTTTACACGCGTTCACTTCCCTGTGCCGCTTGCGGTTTCTCGGAAAGTTCCGGCACCCAGATATATATATCACTTGGCTTGGTTTTAGTTCCAGAGCCATCACCAGAACTTGCACTTGGGACCCTCCGGACAGCGACCGGACTATCTACACACAGAGGGATGTTGACTCCGCAGGTTTAAGGATTATACCTAGTAGTTACTCGTTTTAGACGGATATTTTCCGAATAATACTAAAAAATACCGGAAAACATTATATTTTGACTGATGAGCACAATATAAACGGAAAAATTGGGATTATTAAAGCAATTTGCATCATTATTTCAAATTCTATTAGGAAATTTTGTTTTGGAGCCCCTTCCGGGCCTGACTCGAGCTCTATGCACTAATGCAACCTCTCAAATCCATTTTGAGAAATACGAATATCTTAGACTCAACATACATAAAATCGTAAAATCATTATGGTTAGGCATAATGCCTTTGTCAAGCTTGATGAATTATTCAGAGTGCTTGTAGCAAAATATACCATGAAATATATCGCTCATCTGAAGTTGATCAAATTGTAGAATGCGTGAAATAAAATCCGAAATGGGCTAAGGAGTCATCAGGACATTTGAAATATCTTGCCTCCATTACCTAGCTCTCTAAGGGTGAGGTCACGGCGGTAATCCAAGCTCTATGTAAATAGAAGTGCGCGATTTAATAGTTTCGTTCATCTTCAGATAACAGTGAGCCTGCAGGCCATTTGCGCCGTTCTATTTGAGGTAAGGATTACTCTTTGGAAGTTTTACGTTGCATAAAAACTATTGAATGGAAGATGGACAGAGTAGCGGACGGATAAAGTGTCATTGGTTTTCTCTCCTAGTCTGACTGACATTGTGAGAGCAGAATAATCACCATGCATCAAAACACTGAGGTGAATTCCATTCATTCATTACTCTAAGTGAGTGAAATCTTTCAATCTTGTAAAAATATGATGACAAAACTAAAAGAAGCCAATTGCATTAAAGTCATTTAAGCAAGTCAATGTACTGGAATTTTTTTCCATAGTACAGAAGAATGAATCGCACGCACTCGAGGTAACTAGCGTTACATCGAAAAATGAGACAAAAGAGATAGATGAATGTTAATTTATTTTATCCTCAGTATACCGCGAAGTTTACGGTCAGATTATATAGTATACAAAACTATGCATACTGAATACAGCTATCTAGAATGTGGATCCTCTAGGCTAAAATAGCCAATCAAAGAGTAGATCCCACCTCCAGAAACGTCTTCGTATTCCGGCGTTGTTGGTCCTTCCCGTACTGGATTTCGGAAAGATGGAATCTCTTATCAGTTCAGCCTTGAGCATTTTAATTCCGGAAGGCTCTCTATTCCCCGAAAAAAGTGTCCCTCTCTCTCGCTCGTTGTCTACCCTTTGCGAACCTTCCCAATTCTCCATTCCTTCTAATCTAAATCTACATCTTCAATCCAATCGCAACGTTTCATCTCTCCTTCCCTCCCTGTTCCTCCAAAGCATGTCCGCGGCGACCCCTGACATCGCCCATCACCCTTTCCCGTCCAACTCCTGCCTCGTGCTCTCCTCTCCCTCCTACTGCGAGGTCTCCACCCCTCCTCCTTCCACCCCTTTTGCAATTCAACCCTTCCTATTCCTGACGCCAACTCTCCGTCCTCGCCTGTGACCCTCCGCCTCTCTTCCCTCATCGTCTCGGCTCCTCCTCGTTGCTTCTTCACCCGAGACGAAGAAGAGAGATCCAGAAAGAGGGTGGGGTGACGGTACCGACGAATATACGTGGGGAGGGAAAAGTAAAAAGGGATGGCATGTGCATCTCGACCACATCGCCTCTCTTCCTCCCTCCTTCCCACCTCTCTCGGCCCCTCCACCTACCCCAACGACTCCTCCTTCAACCCTCCTCTCTGCTCCCCCATCCCCAACCCTGTTCCTTCACCTACCACGTGCCCTTTCCCCCCCACAGCATTTTCCCACCGTCAGTGCCTACCTCCTCCCGTCTCTCCCACCGGCCCGGAAGCCATCCCCACCTCGTCTTCCCGCCGTCAATCTCTCGGCACAACCCCTCCCTCCCTGCCTCCCACAGCTCTCTCGTCTGCTCTTCCCACAGTCTCTCTCTCTCTCTCTCACATTCAGAGTAAAAATACTGCCTCCCCGAGAGCGACCGACTCCCCCATCTCTCAACTCTCTTTCTCTTCACCCCTATATCTCCGCATACGTGCATTCCTGAACGTCATTTCTCGCCCTCCCGTGCAGTGGTGGAAAAAAAGAAACTCCTTCTCTCTTTTCCCTTCCCTCTCCCCCCCTCCCAACTACCCCTCCGGCAAGATCTTTTCCCAAGTATCTCAAGACGGTACCCGTGTACGAAACGGTTTATTTTGTCGCGCGGTTGATGTCACCGAGTTCCAGGAATGGCTCTCGGATAACCCCAAGTCGTCACGGCGAAGTCGTCAATCCGTTGGTAATTTCGTTTGAATTCCTTCTCCAAAGACAATGCGTACGTCGTGTCGCCCCTAATTGCTCGGAGCTGTCGTGCTGCAATTTTCCGTTGGGAAAATGACTTTTTTGAGGAATTACGTCCCGGCAATTTCTAATGTCAAGTAATTTCGCCCACGCGAAGATATTTGTTTGAAAAAAAACAGTTATTTTTCTGAAGGTAGTTTAAAAAACAAAAGTAATCCAAAGATTCCTTCCTAGAGTGTGCCGGGATTTCCAAGTTTATTTTCAGATTTAACCAATGGTGATACGTTGAAACTAATATATTTGCTGCTGGTGTCATTTGGGCCAAAGCTATCCAGCTTTCTTAACATGAGAAAATACAAAACAAAAATATGTTCGGTAAACGTTCATTTTCACCAAAGGGGTATTTAATAAACTATAAAAATTAATAACTGATATAAAAAATATTTTGCAAGTCCCATACATCCTCATTACGTTTTCATGACTTTAAGCGTAAAGACGGTTTAAAGGTGGGTTACAAGGGATATTTATCCTTCACTCTTGTTAAAAATTCCTAAAAAAATATTTTCTTTACCACTCGTCCTTCGAATTGAGTTTTCAAAATTTAAGTTATGACATCCATCAATTTTTGGTGGAATTATTGCACTGATTCGACATTTGTGGACATCTCTTAAAACTTAAATGAGCTGAAAAGAGTATTTAGAAAAAATATCACAAGTAAGGCACATCAACAAAACATCACTTCAATGTTACTCTAATTTCTCTTTCTAAAATTTAATTATATTCTTATAATTTAAGCAAACTCGAACGGATTATTTATTTATTCTCATTAAGGTATGAATAAAATTATTATCCCTTAATCCTCTTATTTATCAGCCAACAATTGTAGCTGAACTATAGCTAATCCTCTCCCAACTAGGTAAACCCTTTGATCTAACTTGCTTCCATACTGCTGTCCTTGGCATGTAAACGCATTGTTACAATAGTTAATTTGGCTAAACGTTAGTATAGTCATTCAATTTGGCTTAAAGTGGAATAACAGGCAATTATAATGATTTATCAACCATAATAGCTCACGTTTTCATGATTGGAACACAGCTGAAGGCAGAGCTAACATGACTGAAAATCTCCATGTGCGTCGTCTTCATCAAGTACACGTCGCGCAGGCGGTTGAGGTCATCTCGCACCCCCTGCACGCCGTGATTTGATTTATGAAAACCACGAACATCACGACGCGCTCATGCTTGAATGGGAAACTTTGACCATCAGGCAAGCCGGTGGTAACCGTACGCATCAAGCGACCGCCAAGGGCGGAGACATCGGCGACCCTAAGCTATCATTCAATATCAACCGGGGTCAAGACCGCCAGATTAGTTAGTGTTCTTGTCACATCATGATATTTTCATCAGGGTAAATTAATATACGCAATGCGTCGAAGTTTTATCACTACTGAGAAGATCTGGCGTTCATCGTTCAAATGTATAACGTATTCAGCAATGAATGACACATATGTATTTTTACATTGCGACATTCTGCATAAATTACCTTGTGAATTTGAATTTTAACTTAATAATAAACTATTTTACCACTTAATAACCCATGAATGGAGTTTTTATGATATTTTAAAAAGTACTGTTTATTAAACGAGAACTTCCTGAAATACCATCGAAATTTTTTTTTAATAAAATACTTCCTGACGTTACGTGGTACTATATTTCATTCTATCGTATATATTTCACTGTATACAAAGTTTGTCTACAATAAATTCAACTAAAACAAGCTTTAGATAATGTTTCAAGTGGCAACTACTGCTTTGAAAAGATCTAAGTCACATCCTGACGAATCATACCATAATGCTACTTAAAATAATTTGGTAAAATTTACCAAAAATCATCCAAGAAATTTAGACCTATTGAAGTCTTGTAAACGTATTATTTTGATTATGATATGATTGAAACGCTATTGCATTGAAAGGCGTGAATAAATTCAAATTTTTATTCTAACGCCTACTTCTTTCCGCCATTTTCATTTACTGATTTCACTCAACCACTGACCTCTACGCCAGTGTCTGAAAAACTATCTTGATTGTCCATGCTTTTTATATACAGAAAAACACTTTGAAATGCGCCAGCGCTTTTTTTGTGAGTTAGATTTCATGATTAAACAAACTTTGAGAACGAAACTCTGCCCGAGGCATTATTTTTTTCTTTACACTTTTCGTGGCCCCACAAATTTCCTCACGTGCTCCAACTCGTGCACTTTTAAGGTTTAGAACACCCATGCTACTCTGAATAATAAAATGAAATTCTTATTTTTTTGCGCCATGATCACGGCCCCGCAGTGTCAAAAGATCCCATTCCGATTGTCGTATCGCTCATCCGGAAGTCTCTTTTCACACCGCGCGCTGAAAGAATCGCGGTGGCGGTAACTCGAGTCATCAAAATGTCACCTCAATTTGGAGAGGATCCCTCCTTCGCCTTGCGTCACTCGCCGCTCCTCAAAGAGCGGAAGCTCTCCTCTCCCTACCTCCAGGACACCCACCTGCTCCGCTCTTGTCGCCCCCCATCCGATGGGAAATCGACGCGGGGCGCATACTGAGAGAGAAATCGAGGGGAGCGGGCCACGCCTCCGGAGTGATCGAAGGAGGAAAAAAAATTCGATTGATACGTGACCATGGACGTTCCCGTCGGATGATAAGGAGGAAACGTTCTGATCCTCGCTTCCTTTCCCCTTTTCATCCCCCACCTTCCCAACACGAGGCATAACACATTCCACCCCCGAGGCGAGCCCTCCCAGTCGCCACCCACGCCCCTCGTCACGACGTCCTCTAGATCTGAACTCCTCCGTGCAGGGGTTCAACAAATATGATTCGGGCCCAGGGGCAAGACCCCCGACTGGAAAAGCTGACGCTTCACCGCCAGGTGGCGAACAACAGCTAATAAATTTGGCGACTATTTACTGCGTCTTTTCTTTTAAGGGTATATTCGTTTATATTTTTGTGAAAAGCATTTGGAAGGTACGTGTAAGTCTGACACCCAATTGTACGTAACGGAGGATTTTATTGAATCGAGGGAACGGTTATGATTTTTTCAAGAGGAAAATTCCGCCGAAATTCCCATAAAAAATCATTTCAAACGCTTGACGAAGTCTTTCGGGTGTAATGACGAGGTGAGTTGCTCCATTCTGGGGCCAACATTTCAGCTGACTCCGCTGCAGCCCTCGAAACTCTTGAGCTCTTACCTGGTCGGAAAACATAGAAGGCTTCACGAGCGCCACCCCGAGGGAAGCCTCTCTTCCATCATCATTTCAACGAACCTACATCGTCTTTACGAATGGCAAAAAGCGTGTTGGCGATATGGCGCCGTAATTTCAGAGTTCTACATCCAACCTACACGTCTACACAATAATTCTCAACCAATCGCAAAATCGAGTGGCATTGGGTGTTACCATACCAGCCGTGGAAAATGTGGCAACGAAGTCTGAAAATAGGACAGATGTTACACATGGCGTTTATCCCTTTCTTTGCAATGATAATGCTTTGAGTGAAAGATAAAAAAATCTTTAAATATATCGATTCGTCTCTTTTATGTTTTTCCTATTGTATGATTTCCCGATGAAGTTCAGGAGTTGTTTTATTTGATACATGTCATAATTTTAGGAAAAATGGCGATACTAATACCCGGGAAAAAAGTTACTCTCGCAGTGTCCAGGGAATCCCATTACGATTATTAGTAACTTTCCAACGCTTTATCACATTTTGCAAACAACGTTGACCTGGAATTATATCTCCCTATTTAATCAAATTCTTAATTGTTTACTCTTTCTCAAATGCTTGCAAATCTCACTCAAAATACAACTAACAACAAGAGTCAACAGATTGGTTCCAAATCTCCATCTTAAAACTTTAATTAGTTTTTCATTTTCATATTCGCCATCCATGAAAAGTCATACTATATGTTTTAGAATCATCATGAAATAAATAAATACATATGTACACCAATGTCACAAATTCATCCAAGTCGAAATGCTTCACAATAATCTGTGATCGTAATTTCTATTTTAGCACATTAATCTACACATTTCAAATAATTCATCTGCTTCAATTTAGAGCGATATTGGTGCACCGGGGTACCGTAGGAGTCCGGAGGAGCTAGGGTCCGAGGCCCGACCGCCCATTCACTGACACCGTGGATCCTGTCGCCACCCCCGGACGACAAGATCGAATAAAAACTTCTCGTCCCGTCACGATCCCCAGAAAACCGTTGGAGCGACAGAGAGATTAGGAAGTTTGCGGAGCAACGCTTGAGAATCACTGGTGTGGAGTACCTGCCGAATTGGCGTCTCTGGTCCTGTCAAATGTCCCTGTAGACCCTGTCGTTTCTCAGTGACAAGAGCAAGTTCTTGGCCCGTCATGGGCACAAGAGAACCTCAGAAGTGAGAGAATAGAGACTGTTGGCAAAGGAAAATAAACGTAACACGGAAAAAAAGAATTATCTCCTCGTGCGTCGGTTGCGCGAATTATTCGCGGCCAAATTAAGTCGCAACCAATTTATCCCGTGAGTGAAAAATTTCTGGAATTGTCGAGGCTCGATGGTCGTGAAACCAGATCTTCATTAAGTTCTCCCTCTCTCTGCCAGCACGGGAGTTGAAAGAGTATGTGAACGCTCGCCTTTGCGGAAGGGAGTCGAGGGAAGGTGGGAAAGGGTGTGGGAACAGCTCCGTTTCGCGGAAAGGGCAGCGGGGAGTGGGCGCAGGGAACAAATGAAGGGAGCCGGGTGAAGTGGAGAGCGCGTAATTTATGGAAAGAGAGAGAGTGGAGGAATATCTACGCATCGCAACATTTGTGGGCGGGTGTTTTGTCGAGGAGGGGTAGCGCCTCTAAGGAGAGTTGGGTCAAGATAGATCGATTCCTGAATAGCTTCGCCATTTTCGGTATAAATCAGAATTAAGTGTAATATAACTCAAAACTAAGTCAACTATGTACATTTTCCTTTCGAGTTAAAGTTTATCATGAAAAATAATTTGAAATTTTGACAGATTTCCTTTTTTATAATTTTTAGCGTCACACAAATTCGAGAAACACATACATAGTTTGTATAAAAAGTATCGGGAAATTTTTCGGAAAACTAGATTTATTCTAGATATTGCTACACTGCCTCACAAAATTTTTCAAAGTACATCCCTTGAGCGTCGACACTTTTTCAGCGGCTTTTCCACGACTCAAAGGCTCCCTGGTAGGAATATTCTGGAAGTTCTTTAAGGGTACGTGTGCAAGCTTCCTTGACGACACTTAGGGTCCTAAGGTGGTGTCCTTGAGGGTGAATTTCACTCATGGGAATAGGAAATATTCTGCTGGTTCCATGTTGGTACTGTAAGAGGATTGGGGAATCGTCGCGGTGTCTTTTTAGAAGGTTTCGCAAGCAGGCACTCGACTCTGATCTAAGTTATCCGTCAAGACCTTCGGGATGAATTTAACGCAGATGTTTCGTATCTCCAAATTTTCTGAGATAATGGTGCTCACTGCCATCTTATCAATGCCAATACAATCTGAGAGCATGCGCACATTTAACCGACGGCCTGAATTCAGCACTTCACGGACACGCCAGGAAAAAAATGTTACCAATACTTTTCATACAAACTTTGTTCTTTACTTCCCCAAAATTTCCTAGTTAAGCAATAAAAGTATACACCTGTAGTTTCAGCCTAAAGTAGGGTACTTAAACTAGAGAAGACTAGGGGCAACCTCTAATCACCTGAAGGTAAGAGCAACGTCATGACGATGATATTCTTCTCTCCCAACCAGTAAGAGATCGAGGATACTAAAATGCAAAACTTTCCTAGGATTTTGAACACGTCAAGGATCTCTACAACAGACGATGAAACAGAAGTGCCCAAGACATTCAACAATACAAGGCAAATGTGTAAAAAAGGCAACTTTGACAAACAAGGTACAGAATATGGACTATGCTTGTTCAGCGATGAAGGCGATTTGTATTTTAATGGTCCACTGCGCTTTCCCGCGAATAAGAGTGGGAGAAAACTCGATGAAAGTCATTCCTAGGATTTGCGGGCTACGACGGTGTGTTGCAGTAGACGAAAGAGAAGCAAGGAGAGGCGAGAGGGAGGAAACCAGTGTGACGCCGCTCTCATCACAGAGGGAACGGGTGTGGAGGAATACCCAATCGGCTCCTGTTTTCCATTCCTACGGAGAGGAAATGCGAGCGACGGCATCGAGAGAGGAAGGGGCGCGAGAGATCGTTAGGTGAGGAAGGCGGAGAGGAGGGCGGGGGGCGGAGGAGGGAGAGTGGGGCGGGAGGCGAGAGAAAGGTTGCGGTAAAGAGACTTGGGGAAAGACAGCGAGAAAAGGAGAAATGGCTCTCCTCGCTTCGGGACGAAAAAGTTTGAACACCAGTCTGGAATCCTTTGAAAAGCAGAACCTCCAAATCCCCCCACCCCACCGCCCTCTTTCTCCATCCTTGAGTGGTGCCGACTCCACCCTGTCGACCCTCCCACGCCCCATCCCCCCACCCGCCCCACCTAACGACTTTCTTCGCCGCCTACCTTTATCTCCGCCCTCCACGCCGCCACCCCCTCCCGACGACTGTGAATGGATGGCCACGGTGCCGTGTTTTGACTGCCCCGCAACGGACGAAACACCCAGGCCCCGCGTGCTGCGACGGAAAATGACCGTGGGCTCGAGGTGGATTTGCGCCCGCGCGGAGGACTACGAGAACCATCCCCTCCGCCTACTTATTCACCGAACATTTTGCCGCACTTCAATACCCCATCCAAGGAAATAAACCCGTAGATATTTTTCTTAACATAATAAATTGACCGTTTGAATATCAAAAGTATCAAATAGATTCCAAACGTTTATATTTCACTTTCACATAAGAATAGACTGTCAGCACAATATCCTAAAATATAATTTGTTACTCCTGAAAAGTAGCAGTAACATATCGCTGATTAAATATTCCTACGTCAAACGATATTTCAGTCACGGACCAATAAACGTGTGGCCGACGCTCATTTTCAAACGAAAATGAGCAGTATAGCGTTTTAAAAAATGTTTTCTAACTCCAATTGCTGGTAGGGAAGAACTGATAATGACTAAATTTTTTGAAAATCAATGGTGTTGAAACTAAGGCCCAAGAGATTTGGAAGTGATATTTTTATTGCGCCAGAGACACCATCAAAAAGATTTATACCTTAATTTCTCATGTGAAAATGCTAAAGAATAAATTCCTCTTAAAATGTGTCAAAAGTTGATGAAATGGAAACAAATGTATTTCATTTTAAGGCTTCAAACATTTAAGTACTTTTAGTATATTTAAGTATAGTTAACCGTAGTTAAACAACTGCCAAGCTTATATTTTGCATTGTACATGAGAGGATTAGACTCAAACATTAACAAATTCAAACACTCTTTCTTGCGATCATAATATAATCCACTTTAAGTATATAACTGGGAATGATAGAAAAACCGACTTACAATAAACCCTCTTATTAAAAACAAAATACTTTATCCTGTAAGTCATAATAATGGTTGGTGTCGTAACACCACTTGCTATATGTACCTGAGACTAGGGACATCATAGAAGATGACACATACTCGAATGCAGATGTGATTTGCATTGAGAAATGCTTTCTATTTAAGAAAGGGCAAGCCTAAAATATCTCAATCTAAATCAAGCCAGTTATTGACCAGAAAGCTTAATAGGTGAGCTCATCCCGAACTAAACCTTACGGCGTGTGAAATTCATACGTTCAAGGTAAGGAGGCATACTCCTTTCCTTGTTCTTTTAGCCTTTTCCCACAAACATCTGGTATATAGAATATCACACCACTAGAATTTTGGATGTGGCTGATCAAAGGAATTTATCTCAGAATTTGAACCCGGGACTCTCGTCAATAGCTGAGTGCCCTACTTAATTGGCACCTATTTTACCATAATTGTCTCCTAGATAGTATTCAAGTAAGATTTCCTGAATGCAGCTATAAATATTCCCAAGTTCTGGTATTCTTAATACCCCTTACGAAATCTAGTAGTAGTAGCTTTGGGGTATTTTTGGTGCATCGACAGCTATGGTCATTTTGCACCACTCTCTTAACTTTTAAAACCACAGTTCGCTTTTAATAAATATATAAATAAATAAATATATACGTAAATATTTAAATGCAGATAACTTTAAAAATGATAAAAAGACCGCGACTAAAGTTGCCTCATTAGGCCGGTTTCACTTAAAAATAATAAAACTCTATTAAATGAGTCGGGGTCGTCCCCTAAAATATAGTATTACCTAAATCACCAGTTATTTGAAACTTTTCTCTGGCCCTGCGATATTTATTGCACTGTGTCAGGATATGTAAAAATAATTGAGTATTACTAAATTTTATCGGAAGAATTGCGAACTGACATTAGGTACTATATCAATGAAGGGCAATACCCAACGAACTCTCTATACCTACTTACTATAGGACAATTTAACTGAATTCATTTCAAAATCTCTTCTTCAAACTGAGAAAAACTTTTTCGATTTCAGGAAAATAATGTATCACGGTACTCTATTATCGAAATGAATTATTAAAGTGTAATCCACCAGGCTTTTAATAAAAAAATGTAACAGTTCAATAACGATTCTTCAATTCACAAAGTATTTAACCCAACTGCTTTTCGTAGTAAGCTGGTGGTTTATTCTGAAAGCAAAATAAATTTCACCTGTGAGGAAGTCAGTTTGCTGACGGGAGTTTTAACGCGGCCCAATTTTTCCATGCAAAGGAACACATCCTAATGTACATTCAGAATGAAATGCATACGGATGGCATTGCTATTAGAGTTGATGTAAGCATTTATGATCACTGCTGTGAAGGCGATCTCTTACGCACGAAACCTCATCCATTCTGATGGGGTTCGCGTTCACATAGTTATCCCTCGCTGCAGGCTAACGACGCATCGAATGGCGAAAGCAGAAAGGCGACGTGCGGGCGGATGAAAAAAATGCTTAAGTAAAGCAGATGGCCAAAAAACTGAAGCGATTGAAAGTAGGGCGCGTGGGTGGAGGGAACTTTTCTCGAACGCAACGAGAACTGCAACGCTGGATTTATGACGCGGGAAAGCTTCTTGCGGCACTCCGTTCGGGAGCGAACATCCCTCCCATGAGTGAGCAAGCACTAAGGGATGAAATGTACGAGAATTCCCGGAGGAATTCCCGGGTGTGCGCCTACGAGTGGAGAGAGACAAACAAGATTGAGGTGAGGTCATTTGCGATGCAAAGTAATTGAAACGGAGAATCCTTAGTTCTTTTTTTTCTCAGAGAGTGAGGCTATCGATGTATGCGTCGACTGGTTTCTTTTCATTTGTTCTCAAGGGTCGCTCACAAAGTTCCGGAACAGTCCCGAGTGTCCAGGATCCTGCTCATCTCACTCACCCATCTGCTCATTCGTCCCCGTCCCGCTCTCACCCCCCCCCCCGTCCCCCTAGACCGCACCACTCAGCTCGTCCCGCCCTGCCTCCTCTTTTGTCGAGCCCAACCACATGGTTCCATAAGTTAAAAGAAACTCAAACAAGAACTTCCCAGTAATGCTTTAAGGTACCTGGAATCAATTCTAATACCGCAATGTTATCACTGAAATTTAGAAAATATAATCATAAACGCCTTTGGCATGCACGGAATTGAAAAAATGACAAAACAAAGAAATGGATTTGGAGAAATAAAAGTGTTTCAACAACATTAACCATGTCATCTTTAATTTATACGATATTTATATTTTAATACATCCCTTAATATTTTTTCTATGGGGTTACACATTATACTTTACACCACAAGGATCGTTTTCTTTCTAACCCCTTGGCTTTCATCAAAACTCGAAAAAACAACCATGCTCTTTGCTTTCTAATTAGGTGCAGATTCAGCCAAATAAAAACAGCCTAGATTGCATCACATAGAAAGTAAAAATGTAATATTTACTGCCTATTATAATTATCTAATGCACTATTAACTATCGCTTATTCAATAAAGCTCAAATAAAAAGGTAATGTCTCATCTTTCTGATCTAAAATAAAAACCCATTACATAAAACCAACTCTCAATGTCCGACGATCACCGCTCCAATCATCTAAAGTAAATTACAATTAATGGCCTTATGGAAAAGTGTGTGAGGAGGAGACTTCGCTGCTTCAGAAGCCGTCACTCAAAATTCCCCGATACAGCCATGATTTTTTTAAAGTTTTTATTTCCATTAGTTTTGGCAGCTTTCTCAGCCCTTTTTCGTCACCTCCGCGCCTCACAAAGATATTCTGATATTCTGGTAAAAATCAATTTTTACTTGCTCGGAAAAACATGTTAATTTAAGATTTAAAGAACACGGAACACAGGCAGATGGAAATAGAAGACAAAAACGTAAGGAATCCGTTTCAAGTATTTTTTTAAACTTAACTCTGTCATCAACAAAAAATTTCTTAATTTCATAATATTCTGCATGATGTTTCCTAAGGTTGAAAAATCATTTTCATGGTGTTCAAAAATTCCTTAAGTTCTCTAATGGTTTTCTTACCAATGCGTATAACAGGACACTTGCAGGGAGAATGTTTTATTAACGAACTATGAGTAATGCAGTGAAAGATATTGATTTTATAAGCGTGTGATACTGACATTTGGAAGATTCTAATTGTTCTTTACTCATCAGTGAACAATATAGAGATATTACTTCTAGTACTATAACGATTCAAAGTAAGAATGACTGACATAAATTGAAGACCACTTCCAGACATTATACGAACTTTAAAGTTCCACAATTTGTTGAGATGCTGCGGTGATCGAACAGAAATTCGGAAATTTAACGGTGCACCGCGTCAGATTTTTAAGGCAATTTTCTAACGTCGTATGAAATATTCGGAAAAAGTGAGAAGTTCTGTACTATACATGAAGTTTATTCCCTAATTTAAAGTACCAATGAATTCAATTACAAGCACAGTAAACAGAGCATAGGTACACCTAAATATCGTTTGGGAGCACGAGACTGGTTTCCGTGTATTTTGTTTGAGAAAAATCCAGTCACGACCCGTTTGGAACATCACTTATTAGGAGACCTGTCGCACGATGTCAGCCGAGAGAAATTCCCATTTGACGACTTGGAGCGGCTTACTTTAACTGTTCATATCTTCAGTTTTGTGAATTCAAGGATATTTCTCCCACTCCAGATCCTACTGTTTAGTAATATCATCTATTATCAGCTCGCTATCACTTCACGCCACGGGGCCATTTTGTTACTAACAATCAAACCTATACTTTAAGCTTGCTTCTGCTATAGATACTTGAAGTTACACACATATCGAAGGAATAAATTGAATTCTCCCTAAACTCATTCCTGCACAACTTCTACTAACATTTTTCATCCAATTTCGACACCATTCTACAAGCGAGTCAATGTTTTATGAGAGTTTTGCCGTAATCTGGTCTATGTGACGCTTGTAGCCTTAAAAGATTGAATTCTGATTTTCATTATATTCAATGGTTTCTCCATGTTAATTCTGCAGAAAAACTGTGTTCAAAGCTATATTTCAGATATTTCCTCAAACTTTCAAGCGCAATCGCCATGCATTTTGCATCAATTTTCTCTCCTTTATCTGTTTCCCCATACATAATTCAGGACATATTACTCATCTAAACCGTACTGCAATTCTATTTTTAAAATTTTGATCATATTAAAGCTCTGAAAAGTAAAAGAGTGAACGAATATGAATAATAGTCCACCGTACAAAAAATACGTCACCACTGAACACCATCCATTGTTTCGAAAATGGCATGTTTCCGCTCATGAATCATTAAGTTTGGATAGAATTATATTATTATGAATTTTTTACGTCTAGAAAAACCTTGAGATGTTGCCACCTACTACATTCAAGCCCTACTTGCGTGTTAAATATCGTAAAAGCAACCAAAAGTATGCCTGTATCACCGATCCAACTGTTTTCTAGAATTATCACTCCTCTCTTAAGAATTATTGCTGAGGAAATGGTGAAAAACAGGATAACATCGAGGAAAGAGTGAAATACTGCTGTCGCATTCGCGTAGGATTCCCGCAGCTACAAACAGGGAGATGGGCTAAACACCGTGGCTAGTGCACTGATTTTTCTTGTCGATTTCGTTTCCCTCATCGCCCAAGATCATTAAAAATACCTTCCGGTTCCTATTAGGCCATCGTGTCGTGATTTTCCCCACTGCAGTGCGCCGTCCGTGGGATAGGATATTTAACTCTATATCCATGGGTGCCAAAGGCGACCTAGGCCGACACGGGTCTTCTCTCTCCGCCCCACTATTCCCGCCTTGCCCTAATTACCCACTTGTCCCTAAGTGTCACAGGTGACCTCGGCAGTCGCGCGCTTGCAAAATGACTTCTGCGATTCTAGGGTGCGACTCGGAGTTTCTCAATGAGCAGTAACCTCGAGAGATCATGAAAAGATTGATTACAGCGCAACCAAAAGCAAGCGTGTTAGACTCGTTCTCGGGGGAGCACACAAGTTTTCCAATGCGGTGATGGTTTTCTCAATTGAAGAACTTGGTGAAAGGGAGAGCTAGGCCGAACAAGACTCCCATCTCTCGAAACCTTGTGGTGCTTCATTTCGTAATTTTTTTCCTAAAAATCTATACACACCAGGTGTGCATAGATTTTAAAGAAATCTAGTATGTCTCGATTAAATGAAAAGAACATAAAGGTGACCCTGAAGTCATTGTGCTCAATGAGAGTTTGTGCTGCTTGTTCTGTTCCATACACGAAGTAGTGACGCAATCGTAATCTTCCCCCTCCCCAACCTCTTTGCAAATGTAACGTAATGTGTATCCCCATGAAGATGGCCATTATGTATTGAGGTCCGCAAATTTCATGATGCAGTTAAGCGGGATTCAAGACTCGCGGGAAATAATATCTATTTCTATGAATAATTTTGGTATTGAGGACGTTAGGACTGTGACTTCACTGGTCCTGCGGGATCATAACAGTGGCTTATAAACTTTTAAACAAATAAAAATGAGTTACTCATGCCTATAGGCAGAAGGTCTACCTTAAAAATTACAATTTTGGTGTTGATGGTTCCCTCCCAATTAACATAATTCAATGTTCTCAAGGCAGCGAAATTAAATTTCTTGTTATGATGAATTTATCATGCTAATACTTCAAAATAAATGCATATATTTTTAATTTTGGATGCATTATAATAATTACCGTAGCAAAAAGGCTGAATTCATAAAAATCTCCCTGGTAACTGATATTTAAACAGTTATGAAAGTAATGAAGCTAATAAATTTAAATAGATTAAATGTATGTGCATTCGTAGAATACGTATCAGGTGATTAAACTATTTAGATGAGATTTGAAATCTACATATTTCCCCATCTAAAGACTACTAAACTGAGAAATGTAGTTAAAAACGTTCGTCCCTTATCCAATTAGCCCAAACAATTCTTCTGGCATGTCAGTTCAACGGTTTAACTAAGGTAGGGTTTATTCCACCGGTAAACATTTCTTCAATCAACACTACGAGCATATTTATGGTATTTCTCCCTCTTCGGATTATTCTCTTAGCGATCGGAATGATTGCTTCTGAAGTAATGCCTGCAACATTTTCTGAAAATGAGTACAAAATATATCCATGATTTTCCGAAGTCAATTTTCCTTTGCCTGTGTTTTAATTTTTGAAAGGGTAGACTAGTTTTAGTAAATCAGAAAAATTAATTCCACGATCTTCTTACCTAAATAAACTAAGTATTAGAATCATTTTTACACTTGAATTTAGTAATTTTAAATTTTCATTTATGTAATTTGGAGTGGTATCACAGATGGAAAATCATTAGACAATTGATTTCTAGCATTAAATTTGGTTCACCCCTCTTCGAAACTTAACACCAAGCCCAAATTGTGCAATTTCATGGGCACGCGAATTAGATAAAATGTCATCGCTCGTGAATTCCTATCGTATTTGTGATTTCCAGATCAATTGCAGAATTCAATGACTGATCCATTATTTGTCGAGTCCACGTGAGTTATGTAATCACTCCATTAGGCTTATACTCAAATAACCAAAAATTCGAATCTAATGCTTCAAAAAGCGAATTAATTTAACAATTGTTTACCCTAAAGAACGCCCATTTCAATCACAAGCAAAAACCTTACTGCACTCCTTATGTAATTTTGAAAAACTTGAACGTTTTCCAACAACGAAGGTACATAAACGCAAGGTTTTATGGTTGTAAATTTTGGAAAGTTTAACCTTGGTGAAGGTGTAACAAGGCATGAACGGGTAACTATATTATTGCATTTTTAATGGAGTATATTAGTCTATATCTATCAATTCATTCGGACTGGCTCATCTGCCGGTATCTTGTAGGTTCCTAAATATTCCCTTCATCTTACTATTAAAGTCGCCAGCTCATTATCTTTCAAAAAGTCTTTGTATCCATTTTCAAACTCTTATTGTTTCTCTAATAAACGAGTCAAACTTGCTGACTTCTCCCGACATTTTTTCGCAAATGTAGTGGATGTCGTTGAAAACTTCACCTGATTAAAAACTTGCACGAATGCTTCTCAAAAAAATTTCGCCCAGATTCAGAATGCTTTCAAACCTAGCCGAAAAATAAGACCTGTTTTTACTAGATTCCTCCACATTCCTTTTATTGAATGTGATTTTCTCTAAGGAGGACCGTCGCCTCCTTCTAATGCTCGTGCCCCACGAATGGTCGGCAGTGAGAGTGACTCGCAAATACTTGACATCTGCAGGGTTACTCGATTCGATCCGGGAAAGGGGAACGGTGCCGATTCCCATTTCGGTAACAATGCGGCACACTCTTCTTCCCCACTCTCGGTGGTGCGGGAAAATTTGCCGCGCTAATTTCATCGCCTCTCGCACCCGCTCTGAACACATCCCAACTTCGCCCGCTCCCCCATTCCCTCTTTATACCCTGACTTCACACCTTTCCCTCCCACCTCTCACTCCCCACCCCCCCATCGCTCAGTTCCTTCCGGGATTGCTGGCGGGGTTTCGCTCGGGACTGCATTTCGACCCCTCCCCAAAAAACACTCACTCTCCTCCTTTTCAGTCTGTCGGTCTCTACTCCGTCTCCAACCCGCTCCCCCCCCCCGGTCCACCAACTCCTCATTTGCAACGCCTCTCCCTCCGTCTTTTTCCACTATCCAAGAGAAGAGAGAGAGAGAGAGACCCAGTGGCCTACTGGGAATGCCATCTGTGGTGTGGCCCCTTTCCTTTTGCCCTCTCCTCTCCCCGACTCCCCTTCCCCCGACTTCCGACCACTCGCCCCCCTCTCATATTCCCCACGCCTTCCCCATCGGCCTCTGAATACCTATCACGACTACCCTCTCTCACCTCCCTCCTCGACCCCCGATCTCACCCCCCTCGTCGTCATCCCCGTTTCCTTCTCCACACACGTCGTCTAGGCTCCGAACAAGGAGGAAAATCAATCGCCGCTACCCGTAATTCCGTGCGGCTGTTTCATCAAAAGAGGAATGATGGATTGGAAGATCAGTGGATGGGAAGGAATGGGGGTGGCGCAGAGGAGGGGGGGGGGAGGAGGTGACGGGGGACGTTGAGGGGAGTCACGTGACCCCGAGGAACGAGGAAAGAGGGGGAGACTGGGAGAAGGAAGAGAGGCGCGAAAGGCGGAGATATGAAGGGAGGGAGGGGGGGGAGGAAGCATCATCTGTACCACTTGGTAGTTATCAGGTGCTTTGTTGTCCCGATTCTCCTCAGTAACCGATTGTTACGCTCCCGATACTAATTCGATGAGCTGTACTGGTGGGGAGATCGATCGACCTGGAGAATGCAATTTTGGGATTTTTTCCCCAAAATACGATGGAGTTCGGGAAGAAGAGCGGAAAAAAATCCCCTTTTTTTCTTTGACGAAAGGACGCTAATAGACAATTTGAAGATCAAAAGGAACTTTGTCACTCTGCCTCATAGTCTCCAGAAATTTGCAATCCAATCAGGCAAGCAAAACAAATATCGACGTAAAAAAAAAGGAATAATACAAACGGCTGCTCCGGTGGGGAATGCAATTTTCTCGAGTGAAGGCTAAACGCTAATCGTACCATGGAACGTGATTCCCGCTCACACAGTTTTAATGCAGGTCATAATCCCTTCGACAGAACTCCACGGAATCGGTGTAAAATCAATTGCCTAATCGCTTACAACAAAAACAATCATAATATTTCAATGTCCTTTCCATAAAAAACTTATGTATATATATATATATATATATATATATATATATATATATATATTTATTATTTATATATATTTATACACATTCAAACACGAATGTATATATGTATATGTATATATTTTTATTTATATACAAACCATAAACATAGTAATCAACCCGAAGGTCGGTTTAGTAGGTGATGGTAGATGAAGTTTTCTCGGGTCTTCCACCGGGTCAGGGGTTCCATGTTGGCCGACGTTTCGATGCCCGACTCGTGCATCGTCCTCAGGGTTGATGATCAGCATCAACCCTGAGGACGATGCATGAGTCGGGCATCGAAACGTCGGCCAACATGGAACCCCTGACCCGGTGGAAGACCCGAGAAAACTTCATCCAGCAAATACGCCGGGAAAGCACCAGATCTTACTTCAGGTGATGGTAGAGTTCACCCAGTACTAAGCCCGACGGCGAGTGAAATTCACACATCAGGGTAGGACCCTGTTCTTTGCACTGTGCCAGTTATGGTTTCCCAGGAAGATCTTGTATGAATGTATTTATTTATTTATATACGTATATATGGGTCGCGGCAGTTCAGGGGTAGAGCGTCGGACTACTGATCGGAGGACCCAGGTTTGATTCCCGAGCAAGCCACTCTGGACACCTGCAGCTCCACCTATGTGAGTTTTGGGTACCAGATCTTCCTGGGAAGCCATAACCGGCACGGGGAAAGGAACTGACCCCCCTACCCTGATTGCGAATTTCACACGCCGTCGGGCTTAGTACTGGGTGAACTCTACCGTCACCTACTAAACCGGCCTTTGGGTTGACTATTGTGTTTATGGTATACATATATATATTTAAGGAAATATTTTTACGTTTTTGATCTGCTCAAATCCGCCTTCCCCACCTTTCCTGTGTTCGTCTTTTATGTGTTTTCCTATCTGTTCTCTTATATCCCACATCCATCAGTTGCAGGTACCAATTCAAATAATGATTTACTCAACCTCTTTACTTTGTTGAGAGTAAAACGTTTAATTGCCATAATTTATCAACACTAGAATCCTACGATCTGCCAATAAATTCGAAACTAAAATCTAAATAATGAAACAAAAATAAATTAGCATAGATTAATTTTCTCGATTAATTGTCTCGAATTAATTTGGTAATAATAATAATTAAGGATCCTTCCCTTCTCCTAGTCTAGCAATGCCACCTGAGATGTGAATATTAGGCTAAAAAGATTATGTAGCAAAAACACGACTTGATTAACAACAATTACCAGCAAGCCCGTTTACGACTACATATTTCATCGCAACAAGAAGGAAAGTTAGCATTCTTTTTGCAAATATGCCAGATTTTCGAAGGAGGGGGTTTTTCATACTAACCAAAAATCTAGATAGAACCTTCCACAAATAATCCATGCATTCGCATATTCATGTGTTTCTTGGCTACCCCGATATCTTCTACCGATGCACCGAGCCGCGAATGAAATCGGTTGAGTAAAAAAAGGAGGATCTTCCAAGAGACAGATGCACCCAGTCGCTCGGCCAAAATCCTTCACCTAGCTTGCCAGGAAACCTCGAACCCGGGCAGAAAGGAGAAGACGGGCGAAGCAATATCTTTGCACTTCGCCGTCAAATTGGAGGAAACCTCGGATGCGAGAGATTTCCAAGACCAATATGAAAACTGAACTCTAAAAAAAACTTCGCACGAGTCTCGCATAGGAGCTGATACGGATCTCCTTAGAGCTCGAGAAGTTCACCGATTGGACGGTGAGACTCGAGAGAAAACATACGTTTTCGTCCCGTTTTATTTTTCCTTAACCCCATATCTTTTTCCCCACCCAGTCGTGCCAGACCTCACCTGAAGCAATCGTAAGGTTACGATAATCAGTTGGCAAAGGTTCATGAACCCTAGCATAAAAGCGGAGCGTCGCGTGACGAGAAGTCACAAATGAGATAGTCCCCTTTTGAAGGAGCCGTTTCTGACGAATGATCGGAATATAATGCGAAAGGTGTAGTGGTGCGGAAAGCTTGCGATAGGAGGAAATCGCGGAGAAAGTCAATTTTTATTTTCGTGCAGAATAGAGATTTTGAGACAGAAGCGTGAAAAATATAATCTCGAAGCAAACGGAATTTTAATATTTACTATTTTTTAAATATTTTTAATATTTGGCAACCATCCCGGCTTTCACAACTTGCTACTTTCATAGGCTGCCAACTTTCTCGAATTCCCTGTTTATACTGGAACCATACAGTAGTTATTTAGCGGGTTACCATCCAAGCCTAGAATACTGGTCGATCGTCTAGAGAGGGTTCCGGAAAAGAATTTTAATAAGTTTCGAAAATAATGTTTTGAATTTATCGTTTCCCTTAGAAAATTATCTTCATCCATCCTTCGGTAGACCACAGTAAAGTACTTAGGATTACATTAGGTTTTACACACATGTACATTTATGCTAAATAATTAGAGAAATCAAGGTTAACATAGGTTAATTATAAGTTTGCATCTTAAACTTTTTCCCTGATTAATAGTTTTTCTTTAATTTCTGGGGCCCATATGCATAATGACAGACATTTACACAATGATTCTCCTGGCTTTCATTACAGTTAACTAATAACAAATGCGTCTCGTATGACGATCTTAGGTACCTCAGAGCACATGTAAGCTATTGACGTAAATTGATATCCCAAATATTTCAAACATTATAATATCAATAGTGCGGGTCGCGGTGGTCTAGTGGGTAGAGCGTTGGACTACTGACCGGAGGGTCCCGGGTTCGATTCCCGGGCAAGGCACTTTGGGTACCTGCAGCTCCACCCAAGCTAGTTGATTTTGCGGGTACCAGATCTTTCTGGGAAACCATAACCGGCAAAGGGTGAACCGGTGATGAATAATCACACGCCGTCGGGCTTGGTACATGGGTGAGCTCTACCATCACCTACTAAACCGACCTTCGGGTTGATTACTGTGTTTATGGTTTTTTTTAATATCAATAGTGCCACCGTAATGTAAATGTAGTTTCTTCCGCTAAATTATAATCATGCCGGATGTTTTCATTCATGAAATGAAGAATTTATGCCCACAGAGTAACAAGGTAGTTCAACTTTGTGACGGCAATTATTTCCCATCTTTTGCTATGCTAGCAATGCCATTTGTCACTTTCCTTCAAAGTCGGCACGCAAGCATGCAAATGCCCGAATTTCGTCTTGAGACTTCCTAAAAAGTTGGCAAAATAATTTATTTTCCACGTTCGATTGTTGATCTTGATAATGTTAAACCTCTAAATTAGATATTGGAATATATACTACCTTGATCAAAAAGTTCCCGGAATTTATTCAGAAAATTAAAAATACAAGTTTATTCATCTAAATCTATATTTTCCCCTTCAAAGTAATCCCCATCGACTGCAACACACTTATGCCAGCGCTTGATCCAATCCTCGAAACATTTTTTATATTCGGTTTTCGGTATGTCCATCAGTGCTTCCTGCGATTTTTCCATTACTTCCTCTCGGCTGCTAAAACGCGTTCCCCGTAATGGTTTTTTAACTCGATTGAACAGAAAGAAGTCACAGGGAGCCAAATCAGGTGAATTCGGTGGCTGTTGGATGGTATTTATTGCATTTTTCGTCAAAAAATTACGAATAATGATAACACTGTGCGACGGTCTCGACGCACTGTGCGACGATTTCTGGTCTCTTTCGGCGAATTGCTTCACGCAAACGTCTCATAACGCCCAAATAATACTCTTTGTTTACTGTCTGGCCTTCTGGCAAACATTCATGATGCACTACACCGTTGTAATCCATGAAAACCGTCAGCATTGCCTTCTTTTTTGACTGAAAACGACGTGGTTTTTTTGGTCTCGGCTCATTTGGTGAACGCCATTCACTTGCCTGATGTCTGGATTGCGTGTCGTACTCATAAACCCACGTCTCGTCTCCAGTAATGATCCTTTTGATGAATGTGGGATCGGATTCAGCCTCGCAAATCATGTCTTGTGCGACGTCAACACGGTCTCTTTTTTGCATGAAATTGAGGTCTTTTGGCACCAACTTTGCTGCTACACGACGGAAACCCAAATCATTAACCACAATGTCTTAGGCGGATCCATAGGCAATGTTCAAGTCCTCCGCTATTTCTCTGATGGTTAATTTGCGGTTATTGACCAACATTTCTTTTACTTTATCAATTTTTTCACCAACTTTCGATGTCGATGGTCTGCCACTGCGTTCATCATCTTCGATTGACTCACGACCACTTCTGAACCGCTCGTGCCACTGGTAAACGACCGTTTTTTTAGAGAATCGTTGCCGAAACACTTTTTCAACATTTCCAACGTCCGTGCGCCACTAAATCCGTTTTTTACGCAAAATTTAATACAAGTTCGTTGTTGCAAATTTAAATCCATTTCTGCAATTGTAAAAAATCGCCAACACACACAGAGATAGATGTACTCTTGGCTACGTAACTTTTGCAAATGTCAAGTTATGACACTAAGATTTAAAGGGAATATCAACAACAGATGTACCAATTTAACAAAAAAACAGAACTCAAATCGGAACGATGGGAGCGCCACACGGTGGTTATTCCGGGAACTTTTTGATCAAGGTAGTATATATTGGAATATATATATATACTTGTATATATTTTTAATAGTTTTCCATTAATAATTCAATTAACAGAGTTACTATTTAACAACCAAAGTTCTGTGCATTAAAAGACATTTTCGAGGTCTGTATTAGGCTAAAATCCAATTGTTTTAAATCTCTACTATTTCCATGCTGTTTTATTTGAAAAGCTTTGCGTAAACAATGAATTGATGATATAATCAACTTTTGCCACGTGAATTATTGATTTTCCAAAAATTTCGCTTGATACACTAATTTCAGCAAATTACATTCAATATTCATGCTCCTAATATTTTGTTAGGGCTAGTTTTCCTCCAAACTCTCCGAAAATATCCTCATTGACTTAAAGATAAATTGCTGATTTCAAGTAAATGAATCTGCATTTACAAGGACAGAGCACCATTTGTAAGATAGGATATCATAGCATGACTCTGCGGCTTTCTTTTCAAGCCTTAAGAGAAAGTTAATTCCGTGTCCCTACCAGTTTCCCCACCGTCGCTCAAAATAACAAGGAAAACGACCCTTTTCGTCAATAAGGTATCATCTATCTACTGCTCTCCAAGTGCCTTCCCTCTACCAAAACATCATTTCTCCTGGCCTGGCCTATTTCCCCTCACGAACGTTTTGCCGATACAAAGAGAGCGATCAGCCCCATGGTTCCCAGAATGTGCGTCGCGATTTCAAGAGGAGGGACAGAGTTACATCGGGGAAGGGGTCGAAAAATGCCTAATGCAGGTGGTTTTATTAATAAAACGCATACAATTTTTTTATCATTAAATTCCAATTTTTTGTACACTTTCCTGGGTTTCCGAAACTTTATCGATTCCCTCCTCTACCTTTGATTAAAACAGTGAGCCTCCCGGTTTTTATGATTTATATGTGTTTTTGTTTATATATGCACATGAATACGTGTGAATGTTTTACGAGTTACATATAATTATTTGGAAAGGAAAACCTAGATGTACTAGGCATTTGGGGGAGGTCAGAAGGTTGTAGGAAGACATCCATAGGAGGCAGGAACCGTGGAAGCAGAGCGTTTCGACCAATAGTGGGACGTTGAGGACTACGATACAAAGGAGAACGATAATAAAACGAGGTAATTGTATGAATAGGATAGCCATGTTTGACGGAATGAAGAGAGAGAATTCATGCAAAATTGAAAAATAGTTTCTTTTGGTATGGAGTTTCATGTTTTCTCAGGCAAAGCTATGAAATTGTTCAAACTGTGCCCATCCAAAATCTACCTTAAACGGTAGGCTAAATATAATAATATTTATTTATTTATATGATGTTAATACACTCATACGTCCTAGTGTATGCAATCCTAATTTTATAGCCGCGTAGAGTATGCATACACACGCAGGGCATAATTTAAGACATAAAACCGTGCCGCACGAACTAAATTTTCAAACAACTCATATCAAATAAGACCTAGCATGTTGGTTTGTATTCATATCTTATGTAAATTATATAAGAAGTGCTACTGGGAAAGCTAAGAGCAAATTTTATCCTTCTCTTCCAGTTGTCTACTGTTTCCAATCAGAAAAGAGTGTGGTGAGAAAGTGTGATTATTAACGACAAAATAGCGTGACATAGAAGCGAGGTGACAGTGGATGAGCCTACTACTCGAATATAAAAAAGTACGTAGTATTAATACTAAAGCGAGACGTATATTTCTGACTAGAGACCTGAAATAATAAGAAATACTACGATAAGCATGATTTTCATCGGAGTTATATCATATTAATGGATGCCACAAGTTAAGTGCCTACGAATTGACTAGGATGTGTTATTGTACGAAACTTGGTAAAAAAAAACTTAGCCCATGTGCCCAAGACCTTCAGGAAAAGACAAACAAAAAATGTCCAGAAATCCTTGCATGAGCCCAGTTCTTTTCACACTTATACCATGCCAGTTATAAATTACCAGATATGGATGGCATCCCTAACTGGTAATTTTTCTAACGGCACCCCTAATTCTTTAATTTTTAGCAAGAAATTTTTTATTTCATGTATTTATCCATACTACTTTTAATTCTTTTATATTAGGAATAAATTTACAATAAAGTATTAATATTCCGTATTCATTAAGTTAATACACTTTTCTATAAAATAATAATAATGGATTTCGGAATAGTTATTCATCATTTTATTCCGCGGCAACCCTAAGGAGATATTATGGCAAGCTGGTGTGCCGCCGAAGCGCAGTTGAAGAACCCTGGATGAGTCAATAAGCAGAGAAAATAGTACCCGGTGAATATTAAATGGGTCTTTATGAAGTTTTTGTAAAAGTGTAAGAGATGAACCTGTTAAAGTAGATTTTTATATGGTAGCTCCTTTAGCACAGGTAATTTCAAAATATGTGGCCTTATTTAAAACTATATGCCTTCATAACATTAAGGTTTCATATATATCGTAGTGTACATAAACAATATGTACTAAAAACATATGTGTTCATTCGTAGAGAAAACTGGGATGATACATGAGAACTGTTTCACGAACTGATTCCCTGCTTCTTGCAGAACTAGATATCATTGGAGATCAATTTTGGCGACTAATTAGCGTAAACGTCAGAAGTGCTTGCCCAAACGATAGTTGTATTTGGACGGACCTTAGAAGTTTCGCTGAAATCACCCCCGGGAACGTTGTTTTTACCACAGCACAAAGTGTTTGCAATTATGGACCATATTAAATACGAATTATTTTTTTTTAATCAATTCCATTTGAATTGATTTCTATTAGCCGACACCCTCGTGAATGCATCTAGGAAAAACATTTTAACAAAAAAGGGTTTCCTTTAGCCCGAAATTCTAACCCTACCTCTCTTGATGGTTCATAACGTAGTTGTAAGTACTTCTTCGACCCCATTATTTTGATTACTGATTCTAGCTACCTGCATAAGAAAATAATAAATGTTGTTTCGAAGCTTCCTACTTTCCTTACGTTCACTTGAGGCAGCGGACGTCCTCTTTACGCTTTAAGATCTCCACTGCAACACAGGAGAGACGTAAAGTCACAAATACTCCGAACTCGGAGAGAGAGAGCTGTTTCCTTGGCATCAAGCGGCATAACCCCTAACGGGCAAGCACCAAAGACTGGTTGAGAGTACCCGAATTGCAGTCCCCATCCTGTAACTGAAATTAGTTTCAACATAGAAATGAAAACCTGAAAGTCTCCGGTATACACGATCAGCATAAGTGAAAGGTATCGCCGTCTCTCATGACAACTTAGTAACGTAATAATTACAAAATTTCGCCAGTTATTAAGTGCGTTGTTTGTTTGTGCATTAATTCCGGCTTCCTGCATTGAAGGAGTAACTCTGGTATTCAGTAATCACTGCAGCGACATTTTAATGACATTAATTTAAAGGCTTTTTATGTTTTGATGCCGTTATCCGCCAGTTTCCAAAATCTTCATTTATATCGTCTAGATTACCTACGCTAAAAACTGTTGAACGAGGAATCGGAATAATAATTCAGCTAATAATTGGCCTCCCCAATGGCCCCTGTTCGAATCCCACGCGTTGCAGGATTTTTCAAAACTATTCTGATCCCTAGTAGGGATGCTATGGGGAGGGGACTTCAAGTGGAGTGCGCTTTACGTCAAATTGGACGTTTACCCCCTTAGAAACTTACGTTTATGACGCCGGGTTGCTTTCCACTCACCCTGCCCCCTCTCTCTGAACATCCCAAAACGCCATAAATGAGCTTAAATGTCCACCTGCACTAAAAATTACTCACCGCCGATTACCATAAGTAATCATCACATGGAAAAATATGGCAAAACTTAACGGTAAAATTGGCATATTAGGAGCAACACTTTTGTAACTTTTGGAATACCATCCCGTTCATAATTATAAATAGAACTGATTTCTCAACCAAAAAATTAAAAATATAATCGTGGAATCACAATTCGCTCGATTAAAGGTTTGAAAAGGAAATTAAATTCGTGGTTTTAAAAAGTAACGGCGAATACTCGGTTTCACAGTTGAACACGGCTTAGCAATATACATGTAGGTACACATTTAACGCGTATAGCAAAAATCTGAAGACATGACTAGGATATAATGAGGCACTGGGTATGTTTCATCTATCTTTCCTCAAATATCTAATGACTAGCGTGAATACTCGCATACCAGATGATACTGAAAACGAAATACACACAATTTCCAAGAACAGAGGTCGAAAATGCAAACAAGAGTGTTTGTGACAGATGAAACAAACTCAGTTCACGCAATATCGAGTGAATCTCCTCATCAAAGTTTCATCAAAGGAACGAACAGATCCCCAGGACAAAGTGGACATCACTAAAACACTCAAAGAACATTTTTAATGACGCCCGATCCCTCTCACTGACAATTAAATTCTTGTGTGATTTTCAAGTGTGACCAATTTTTCAATGGCAAAACTACCATTAAAAATTTACGAAAACGTCTTTCGGATATTAATTACTTCTTTGAAGCATCTCCTGCACGAGATCCTAAAACTCGTAATAATCATTCTGCGCTCGCTGAAAACGTTTCCAATAAGTTTTTTTTACAACTAAATGGGAAAATCCGCTGCAGCAAAACGATTCCGCGAGCACACTTCATGCATTTCAAAAACATTTCACAGTAATTTCTTAGTCTTCTTAAGTTTCCCGAGCAAAGAACGTCTCCCATTCTTTGAAACACCGGAAATAATTTCAGCCCTGCTTTCTTGGGAATGTCGGAACGTCTTGGGATGTTGTTGTCTGTTATTCCAAATGAAAGTGTCAGTTTTTGATGTTCCGACAATTTTTTCAAATCGCATGCAAACTCTTCCACCACCACCCCCTTCCCCCAACTTCCTCCCGCACATAAGCTCCAACCGGGACTTGAAAAATTCTCTCAGTCACTATTCCGCACACAAGCAGACCCCTTTGCTTGCCTTAGATCTCCTTGCCTTCCTCCTCTCCTTCAGATGATTAAGACACGATTTCTGGCTGCGGGATAGTTGGGGGTGGAGGCAAAGCAGGGAGTGAGCGAACGGACGGGCATATCTCTTTGCACTTGTCGTCGGACAATTCTCGTCCTCATTATTATAATCCCAGATTTTTCGCTTCGCATACCCGCTCACCGCGAGCAGTGCCTAAAACCCTTTCTCTTATTGACGTCAACCCAAAAAATAATTCTCATTCATTTCCATCTCATATGTTAATTCTTCCCAGTAATGGCAAAATTTTTTACGTATTTGTACTTGTAAAGAAATTGCCAACGAAGGAGATAAAACACGCAACTGATTAATTAAAAAACATACGGATGAAGCAGCACTAGAGGGAATCATATTAGCTGCTTTTTTTCACCAACGCCCGGTTTTTTGATAAATAATTAAGTCTAGAAGACAAAACAATATGGAAAGAGATGCGTTTTCCCACGTCTACAGTTTCAAGAAATAGTCGCCCTTTGTATGCAGAGTTCTTCAGCGAAAATATCAAAGGAGTTAACTAAATATAATTATTATTTCAGCACCAAAACATATGAACCTTTCAGAAGAGTTATGTATGAGTACACGGATAGTTAAGAATAGATTTTACTCTCACTTGGTGAGCTAACCAAACGTAGATAGACATAATTTGCGTTGTTACAACGCTCTTAGTGCATATAAATTTTTTTCCCCGGAATGTTTTTGTTAGTAAATAAAGTTTGATTGGAGTAAAATTCTCAGCCAGTGCTCATAAATCGTTCTAAAGTTTTCACAACGACGCTGATAAGACCTTTTCTTTTGAGAATACTCGAGCTTGTTTCCTAAAGACATTCCATTTTCAAGACTCAAATACGCTTTACGACCGCGACTGCATAAACCAGCTCTTACTACTTAATGCAGGCACGTTACACAATGAACTTTAGTGCTGTTTTAATAACCAACACTTGAAAAGACTCACGCAATGAATCTTTAAAATAAAAAAGTCCAGCGGGAAACGGTGGCATAAACGGTGACTCGTAATAATTAAAGAGAGAAAACGTACAAATGAATTTAGTATTCACATGAGAGAAAGAGAAACTTTACATGAAGCATACATTAATAGATGTGAGAACCCGAGATCATCTCTCGAAGCATATCCGCAGAATAAACCAAAGGACAAACAAAAATCCCTGTAACACGAACTTCCATGCGCACGTATGGAGGAAAATAACATTCCCACGACAATCCTCTCCATATACGCCTCCTCCTCAACCACCTCCAACCCCCCCCCCACCAGCGATAGATGACCATTGGCTGGCATCGCGCCAAACATTTTCGGGGAAATTCTCCTTTTCCTTAAGACATTTCGTCTTCCGAGAGGCTATCGATGGCTCCTTCCTGTTGATCGTGAACAATGCACCTTCTTCCCAAGAGATTCCCTCCACCTACTAGTAATACCACTACCCACCGCTCCCTCGTACCTATCTGAAGATCTATTGTCTTCCTTATACCTTAAATCCCTTGCGCTGTCTTTGGCTTGCATTAACATTTTCTCCGAGAGGGTAGCGGTGGGGGAAGGAAACGAGAAAAAAGAATTCTTTACGATTTTTACTGCCAATCCGTGGGAAGTTTCCTTGATGGCCCCATTATCTCCATCCAATTCCCTTGCTTCGTCGGCCCAACTCACCGAAAAAAAGAAATCAAACGAAATAAAGTTTGCCCTGGGAATCTGAAAGCATACTTTTAATTTAGAGCACTCCGTCGGTTGCATCCAGGCCTTCTACTTTAATTTCTCAATCGGTTAAGAAATTTTCTTAGGGCTCCTGTGTATCTTCAACGAAATTAGCTCAAGACTTCCAAAAAAAAACACAATCCGACTGAAATGATTTTAAAAATTTCAAATCATTAGCATATTGCTGGCATTGGGAGAGCCGATGACATATTCCAGGAAATAGGTGGAAGGGGTTAAATGGGTTTCTAGGTAAGCCTCTTCAAAACGTTTAGTTACGTAAATAGTGAAAGTGATGATCGGTTTATTCTTTGGCCAGCAAAATATTGTTTTCATGAACCCCTATAAACGTCAGATGTTATGAAAAAAAATTATGTATGCTATTGAAATAAATATACTCTAGTAATTCATATATATATATATATATATATATATTAAAAGGATACCTACATTTTAGATTGTTTGAGCTTTCGGGCTTCTCTGAGGCCTTCTTCGGGTCAGACTCTATATAATATAAAAATATATGTATATACTCGTACATACATATTTATGTATTTTTGCGTATATATGTGTGTGTATATACACACAATGTTTTTTTAATTGAACCTGAATTAAAATGTAATGATAGTACCTCTACAAAATCAGATTTTAAAAGTAATTTTTGCGCGTGAAGAATTGACATTTTCTAAACTCTAATTTAAAAAAAACGATGTGTCTTAATTTGTCTCTTAATTTTTTTGGATCGGGTGGCTATAGATTCAAATACCACTGCAGCTGTACTGCATCTCTATGATCAACACACAAGGACATTGCGCAATACCACCTTGACCTAGTTAACATTTGCAGAGAGAATACCAATACTATGCTAAAAGGGGGGTAATGTGTTATTTTCTCCTTTGGCGAGAAATTATTCGTCACATTTCCAATGAATTCAGGATCAATACAAGTTTTTCCGAGATTCATTTTAGCGAGGAAAATCAAAAACGAAAAGAAGCATTCTCCGAAGTAACCTCCAGAAATTGAAGGAAGTGCATTTTAACTTTCCTCTCATTTCCCGTTGCACTTAATTTTTCCGTTACAGTCATTTCCTATTTGGAGCTCCAATTCCACGGAGCGTTCCACAAAACAATCCCCGGTCAAAGGTGATTAAGGCCAGCCATGTAATTGGGTCTCCCGAACCGTAAAATATTGCATTGCCCCAGTTAGCTTTTTTCCGGGTTTTAATCCAGGCAATAGTTTTCGGTTCTCCACGAGAGAATGTGTGCAGACGTCTTGATGCGTTATAGGTAGTCGACCCTTTTTCTTTCGCTTTCCTGCATCGTTCCGTCGCTAATTCACAAGGCGTCAAATGCCTAAAGCGGTCAAAGAGTTAGCTGTAAGATCCTCAATCATGAGCTCCCGACCCAGCGGACGGCTGAAGCCGTCTTTTTTTCCCTTACACTCCGTCGGTCCCACTCCACTTCGCCCGTGAAATTTCCTTCGCGATGCGAAACCTAGTGTCTACCTCGCTTTGTACCTAGTTTTGCACTCCAAGGGAGCGTGCGACGGGCGTCTCGACAGAGCGATGGAGACCTTTCTCAGGAGCAACACAAGGAGCAGACGCTGACTCCGAATACACACAAGTTCAGAGGCTCACGATTTTTCTTTTTAAATGGGGAAATCGAAGGGTTGACTAAAGTTGACTAAAGCTATTTGCGATATTTCTCATAGCACTAAAACCATGTAGGAGAAGATGTAACAAATATTGATCAAATTATTTTTTTAATTTTTACAATAGAACCCATAATTCAGTAAGTATACCGCCATATATTGTTTTTTTTAAAATACATGGCAGAATATCATCTCCATATGTTAGAAAAAATCTCCAAATAAATTATCATTATTTATCATATTACAAATCATGAGTTTTTTGATTAAAATATCAAAGCTGAAGTAGAGAACATGAACAACAAAATTGTTGAACATCCACCTTCATCGATAGATAAGATTGCCAATGTTTTCGTTTTTTTACACCTTGAGGGAACAGTCCTTTTGGTACTAAATATGAATTACGATTTCAAATAAGAATGGCCCGCGAAATTATATTCAAATAAATGAAGAGTCTGAGCATGATCACCGTCAATTTATGATTGATTTCATTATTACATTAGGTCATTAATGCAAAACCTTTTTAATCTCCATGCACCGCAGTGGATGAGAAAAAGCGTACGAATTTAGGGTGAGTACAGAGGTCAAATAAAGCAGTGCGATTGCAATGAATTTTACTCACGAGCATTTTTTATATAAAACGAAAGGTTTATTAAAATAACATTCATTTTATATTTTAATCAAATTAAAAAAGCACAAGTTTTCCCCCCGACGGATGAACATAACCCGTTATAACTGACTTTTCAACGGTGGAGTGGCTAAAGAGTTTTCAAATTTTATCTGGTTTTGCACATTGTAAGTTATTACTAATTCCAATATTATGATCTTTAATCTTCTTGCAGACGAGAGGTTAATAAATTGGAAGCACTCGATTTATAATTATTTTCTTTGAAACATTTAATTTTTTGGTTTAAATTTTATTCTGTATCGTTCAACAAATTTGACTTTCGCAATGACATTTGGGTGGTGTTTACGATTGATGAGGCAATTTACCTTCTGGACTTGGATTCCTGGCAATGAAGTATTCTGTAGTTAAATCTAGATGCGTCGTGGAGACTGTACTGTACACTTTCGTTCGTACACAAAAGTGACACTGATGACCCTTCGTCACCGTTATTTCACAGTATTTTTACAATTCTGACGACGGATTTCCCTTCGCCCTCTAAGAACCATTCCCTACTGCCTCAAATCCTACCCAACTCAATGATTAATCACCTTGGTGAGAATAACTCCGCATTCTTACTTTGCAAATTAAGTCTAAAGAAAACGCCAACTTTCATTCTTTTTTATGAGAAACTCTTTAATTTTGAAAAAAAACTACAAACCTCATTTCAATACTCATCTTGCAAAAATTCCTTGCAATATTTGAAAGCACATTTTTGCTGATGTGCAACATCATAAGGTGACCATTGTTGTGGGAAATAAATTGTAAATGTGGAAATTGCAGAAAAACGCCGAACGTGTAAGCCTCTCCAATTTGTCTTCCCTCGTCTCCATCTCAAAGTAATCCTCCTTTCTCGATTCAGGCAAGAAAACATTCCATGCTATCCACATCTTAAGGAACTCGTTCACAAATTTATATCATCAAATGCTTCCCTCGCCCTTCATGACGCCTTTCTCTTTTCTCTCCCTTTATTGTTTTGCACAAAGTTCCACATCACTCAACTATGTCCCTGATCCCTCCTACTTTCCCCGGGAGTTCCGTAACTTAACTTCATTCGACGCAATATTTCTTTTTCTTCGGTGAACCGTATCGCTCGTGACCATCATATGCACAACTGGTCTCCGATATAATTCAATTTAGACGGCTAAATGCGGCCAATTCCTTCACTAACTCAAAGCGAGACCTCATTTAACTTTTTTTGTGTTTTTCTATAGGTTATTACCCATTCATTTTTCAGAAAATACTAAAGCTTTCTTGTTTTACCTTAGTGGACTCGGCTGATAAATCCATTGGCCTCATCTTTAAAGTCTCCGCCTTCAATGTTTACTCCATTGTTTACATCCATTCCCACTTTAGTTTTCCAATACATTTTTAAAATAAATATAAAAATTTCACCCCAATAACACAACCCTACTTCCAACTTGTATGTGATCCAGTAAAATTGTAGTGCCGATTAAATTCGATTAGTAAAGTATTCTAATTTGAAAATCGTAACTATAATAAGACATAGTTTAGGTAGTTGTGAAGAGAGGTCAATTTTGGAAAGTTCGACGTTTCGGCTGGCATCTAAGATTTTACAATACGACCGCCTGGATTTTGTAATATACCACTGTTAATATTATAATGGAAATATTAACTGTCTTTGTGACAATAAGTAGAATGGGAAATAAGATATCGACATTTGACCTTATTTTATTTCTTACTGCGGTAATTCTTAATAACCTACTTACTCTCACTCATGTTATCGATAGTTTATCGTGTTTCCTTACTTTTCTGAGACTTCGGGTTAGTCAGTATGCTAATTTCTATTAGATCGACTCAAAATAAAAATCATACGAAAAATGTTAAGCAACTATTTCAACTGTAATATTTCGGTGCTCCAGCTCTTTGTAATAAAATTTCCTCCGATAAGTGAATGCCAACTTTATATGCGAATGATATTTACAAAAAAGTAAGCCATTCCTTGACACCAAAACGAATTTTACAAGATAATAGCTTAAGTCCATAATTTTCTAAAATGGATCCCTCATGCTTCTTTTAGCTGCATATATATATATTTTTCTTTTTCTCTATAATTGACATTTGAAAATACACGTAGACGCCATTAATTTCAAATAAAACACACTAAATCGTTCATATTTCAACATTACTACTGTAATCTGAAGTCATTCATGCATCAGACAATGCAGATATGTTACACTATTCGGAGAGCATGGCGACAGGTAGGACCTCATTCACGCTTTTAAATTTGGAAATCACTCTAACATCAAAGGCTTCTTAACGAAATTTAGAAATATGTACTGAGAAAAAGGATTATAACAGACTTATTCACTTCCTCAGACACCGCTTTCCTTTAAAGAAAAATTCCATTGATTCATACATAGGTGCAAAGAGACAAAAACACTCTATGGGACAACGTCAATAGAATATATGAAACAGACCACCATCCTTAGAATAAAACACATTTTTCATAAAGGAAAAACCATAGATATTTACATCGTGATTCAGTTAATTGAACCATAACTTATCCACAAAATGTAAATGGCATCCAAATTATTCATCAACATAAAGTTCATTTAGATAAGCTATTAAGCTAAAATAGGGGCACAAGTTTGTAATCGCAAAATCAGAAGAGCTTTTGACTTTAAAGGTATTCAAATAGCTGAAGGCATCTCCTACCATCACGTAGATGTCCAACTGCCATCTCAAGTAATAATAAATCTCTCCTTGAAATCCCTCCAAAAATAATAATAGTTCCTTGGTTTATGTGTGGATGAAATTCTCAACATTTGGTTTTGGGTAAGCAATCGAGTAAAATCGCATCTAGGCTGATGAAATAAAATTTCCTTAGTACCAGAGCGGGCGTTCATTTTGATTACTCTCCTAAAAAGTTTAATTGTCTATCGTGTCTATTGTTTGGTTACTGTAATTAAAAATAATCTATGTGTCTAAAGCAGCGAAAACATATATTTACACTCATAGTACACACATACAGAGATATGTGTTGCATCAACAAACTTCTATGAGATCCCAATGGTATAGTTTAACAAAAATATGTACACATAGAGACTGGGTGACCATATCACGAGAATTATGGAGAGCGTTTCAAAAATGCACATGCTTTTCTTTCAATAGACGTGTTACAATAATAGCTAATGCAAGGCCATCATCACGAAACAAACTCCGTTGAGCTATAAAAAATATGGTCAATGAATAATAAATCGAACATGCACACATCGTGACATTTATATCATGTCCTCCGTCCCTTGCTGTATTACATGAACAACTAATTATAGCTTGAACGGAAAATAACGAGAACAACGAATCAATTTTGACGCCGACGCAACTCCGAGGATAATGCTTAATATGGCCTCCCGCGACCAAATTTTACACCGCCTCCTCAACACCAATTCTCAGCCAATTTATTTTGCGGCCCGTTCTCATTTGTTTGACGCGCCGAAACCATCCCCGCCGCTATCCGCACCGTAAAAATGATAAAAAGGGACAGAACCTCTGTCTTTATGAGAGGAGCCCGGAAATAAAATAACGCGAAAACATATGCATCCGAGAAAAAGAATGAGGCAAGGAGCGAGAAGGGGAAGTGGAGAAGGGGAAGGGGGTTAGGGGGGATAGAGGCAGGAGGAGGAGCGGGAGATAGGGGTGAGTGGAGGCGGGTGAGGAAGTGGAGGAGGAAAAAATTAAAACTCATCCCGGCGACGAACAAAACTCTAAATTAGATCATTCCCAGTTCCATCAAAAAAACGGTGGCTCGCAAATAGGGATTTATGTGAAGAGTCATTTGCCAAGAGTGCCGAGAGCCTTGGAGTGCCGTGCAATGGTTTCGTACGTGTGCCGGGGGAACGGAGAGATGCCTGCGAGGGAGAGGGTGAAGGGAAAAGGGAGCGGAGGTGGGGGAGGACGGAGGGGGTTTGCAGAAGAGTGAGAGAGGACGAGAAGTGGGAGGGGGGATAGGTAGGGCTATGGGGGAATGGGGGAGGAGGAAAGGGATGGGGAAGGGGGCGGTGGTTGGAGGCGAGAGAGTTTAAAAGGGAGTGTGCATTCAGGAAGCTTGGAAGTTACGTGGTTGGTTGCGGGGAGGTGGGTCACGGGGACACATGCGGAGGGAGACGGGATGGGGAGGGGAAGCGAAGAAATGGGAGCCATAGAGGGAATGAGCTGGCGGTGGAAGGGAGCGGATTGGGGGAGGGTGTTGGTGGTGGTGGTGTTTGGATGGGGATAGAAATGGCCATACAGATGATGTCAGGGAAACCATTAGGAAGAGAGGCCCTTTTCAGCTCATTTGATGTACACGCGAGGCGAAGGCTAAGGGATATGAGAGGCAAAGGGTTCGCGGGGGAGGGAAGAGG
The DNA here is from genome assembly GCA_037158775.1 of Hetaerina titia. Classification (NCBI taxonomy): domain Eukaryota; kingdom Metazoa; phylum Arthropoda; class Insecta; order Odonata; family Calopterygidae; genus Hetaerina; species Hetaerina titia. The sequence continues at coordinate 23,553,506 of CM073773.1, forward strand.
TGGAATGGGGGACGGGTGGAAGGGGTAGTGAGGACGAAAAGGCGACATGGAAGGTTCGGAGAGGAAGGAAGAGGACGAGGATTAAAAAGATATATAAATAATAAGTGCACTATCCCGTTGCTCATTTCGTTAGATTGAAAATATGAGACATTAAAAAACTTAAGATGGTAATCGATTAAAGTTTGTACATGACTCTGGGAAGGGTAAAACCAAAGTTTTGTGGCATTTCTGCAGAATTTTGTGGCTTGGCACGTTTTGATAAGATCTCCTTAAGGTAGTTAAACTTTAAGTAGGTAAGTTTAATGGCTCTGAATTACTTCGGAGAAATGGCGTTTCATTGAACGTAGCTGCAAACTCGTAACCAAATGCCAGTAGCATTACAAGGAAGCGAAAGACTAGAGTAGGGCAAAGATGAGGAGGATCAAATGCCGGAGAGAAATATAGCATCGATGTTAATCTGATCTCATCGAGAGGCGGCAGAATGTCCACCGCTCAACATCCCCTATGATTAACGGCGTAACTACGATTTCATTGTTTTACGCTGAAAAGCAGCAGTTGTGGGCTAGTTTGAAGTAATAACACCAGAGAAGGCTAACCATGTTGCAAACCAATCCTGGATCCTGATGATCGTCTGGTATAAATAGTTTATTGATGTTATTCTACATATGAAAACGTTCTAAATTATATTCTTGTGATGAAAAAACAAATTGTATGCCCATGAAAGGTAATCGAACAATATCAACAAACTTGGTCGAGCCTGAAAACGCCGTGAAATGCCAACATTTCTGCACAATGAATCGCAGATTGGGGTCCATAACTTTCATAATATTAACTAATTATAATAGGAAATATATTAAAAAGCTGTTAGACATTAACAAGAATTCCAGTTTTAGAATAACTAGAGTTTTTCCAGTTCCTGAGTTACTGTTCCCACAGACCGCCATAGAAGAAGACGGATGATGAGAAATCAATTATCTTTCTATAAAAGTAAACGAAACTCACGTCAGTCGCACTCTTTAAACTTCAATAATGACTGACCACTCGAGTTCGCATTTCTCAGTGATGGTTCACACAATATGGCATTCTTGGGAAGAATTGAAGGTTTAACTCGTTTAAGATTCAGTGAGAAAGCTGTAATATGAGATAAATAAATAATCAAACAGAATAGTGGTTAAAATAAATTTAAATACGTTTCGGCCAATTTTCATATATTCTTTTATCCCTCACCATTCAAGCCTGCAAGAAATAAAAGCCAATATGACTCGATTGCAATGATTTAATTGTCACAAATAATCAAACGTCATTTGCATAGCATCTAACGTCTACGTATTGGAATGAAGGTTTTCAAATCACTGATATGTTTGTAGGTCTTCCACATGATCCGGGAAAATAACATCTGTTAAAAGACTTCGCAGAGCTATGTATGGAATCAGCCACGTTTATAGAAAATTATCAAGATATCTAAAGGATTTAAGAGCCCTAATTTTCAGTAGCTTTTTTCTTGTGAGTATTCCATTTGTGGCTACAACCTGGAAAGTGAGCATACAAATTACTAATTACTTAAGTGTTAGATCAAATTTCTAGTGATTACAGAGGATGAAAACATAAGAAGACCGGTAGTGGATTAGTTCATCGATAAGCACACCCTTGCTTCCATGTATCCTCAAATAAAATACATCAAAAACGTGTTCCTATCGAGTCAAGTCAACCCATCCGCCAAGTATAAGATATAAAAAGTCTTATATACATATCGACAACCTTATAGAGTTTTGTGCTGAAATCAGATTTTCTCAACCAAGATTTTCAGAGCTCTGAAAATTCCATACTAAATTGATTTGTTACCACTGGGATATCGAAATATAGGCGATATGCATTATATATGACGCTGGAAAGAATCACCAATACATTTGCTCAAGGAATACTCTTTTAGGACCAAACATGACGAGATAGGTCACTAAAAGTGTGTAAAGATCGTGGAGCGAGTAATTTCATGATCATTGGTATATACATAGTTCCCAGACTTATGACTGAAAGAGCAGGGAGCGAAGGCCAGTTCATTAACTACACAGATATAATTCTTAGAAAAATATATCCGAAAACGGAAGACGGTTGAAAAGTAGCCCTCACTGAGAAGAAACAAACTAATTTGCTTTCTGTCGAATGTTCCGTATCACTTGCATCAAACACTTTTAGGTCGGAAGTTAGAAGTGACATTCTTTTCGAGGCAAAGTATCACTCACAAAAATTAGGTCGTTCGGAGTGACGTCACATCTTTTGTCGATAGGCCATCCTCTCTCGTAAAACGACGCAATTCTCTCACAGTTGGTCCATAGGTTGATATTTTTACAAATCCTGAGCAAAAACGAGAAAAAAGCTAAAGGCATACACAATAAAACATCTAAATAAACAATCTCTCAGCAAAAAAAGGGAAAGAGCCTGATTAAATTTCGTCCATTGAGGGAGCAGAGTAACACCGGAAACTGACACTAGACCCGGAAAAATGTACGAAAACTGGAAAAGATTTCGAAAATGTGTGTAGCTGTCGAGAAAAGGGAACAGAATGAAGAGGGATCGAGATAGCAGGAAAGAGACGGATTTCTACGCAAAATGTGAATTTTAACTTCCACAAAACAATGTGATGGAGGAGGAAAAGATGTCTGTTAAAATTAAACGAATAAGATTGGCATTCTGAAGGCACGCCATTTACGTGTACCGTAGAAGAAAAAGCAAAGTCGCACACAAAAGAAACCGGAAAGACAAGGAAGAGTGCAAATAAACTGAGGCGTGGCCAACACTTGCGAAACAAAAGGCTCTCCATTGAAAAATTCGGGAGAAAGGGAAAAGCGTCACAAAGAATGGAAAGAGTGGAAGGACTTCGGAAGGAAAAAGTTCAGAACCAAACGCAGAGAGACATAAAAATGAATGAAACAGGGCATTGTGAAACTTGTAAAAGAGTCGGGGAAGGAAAGGAAATTAACGGCACATGAACACTGCAGATACTTTAGTCGATGGGATCTTCTCATTAATAAATGCTCGGTTGCTCTACGTATTTTCTTCTTGAAGTTTTCTTGGCAAGCCTAAACTTGTACGGAACCAGCTATAAATTGCAAATCGCAAGAAATACAGCGTGGACGTAGAACCACACTCAGTATTTCAAACGTCACACTTAATAGTAAAAGTCATAAATCACACGCAGAAAAAACGTAAACAGTAAAGCAAGAAGAGCATCGGAGAAAAATTCAAGCTGAACTGAATTCAAAATAGGGTGTTCCTTCTCAGAGTCAGCTAAATTTTCAAAAATTGTCTGTCTAACATTGCCTAGACCTGAAATCGCGACCTTGTTTCAGTAAGATACAATACTACCTTCCACATTATTCCACATCACAGGAGCGCCCTTCAGATAAACAATGCACAAAACCTAATCAAAGGTCGGGATCGGGAGGATTCTGTTGCTAATTCACTGACTTCCCACCCTGAGGGTCTGGGTTTGAATCCCTTAGGTGGCAGGATTTTTCAGAGGTATCTTGATTCCTAATTGGCATTCTATGTAGGAACACTTCAAGTGGAGTACGCTGTCGGTCAGATGGGACGTTAAACTGTGGACCCCTTGCAGCCTTACGTTTACGACGTCGGGTTTCACTCCACCACCTCATTCCCTCTAACCCCACCTCTACCGAATGATGCACCCATCCTAAGTCGACACAAATGGCCTAAGATGCCTTTCGTCCCCTCTAATAACTGCTACAACCAAAGCTGACCGCCGGCGCCACTAATTATCATAAGTAAACACCACTTCGTAAACTATGACAAAACTCTACTGCCTAAAAAATGGTGCATTTAAGTCGGAATAATACAATAGACCACGAAGAATGATTTCCCACAAATTCCATTGATGAATGAGACGATCATGTAACCAACAAAGAGACAATTCCAAAACAGTCTACAACAGGGTAAACTATGAAAAGCGTTGCAGAGACGTGCGTGAGGGATGCCGAGGTCCCGTCCTAGTCATTCTTCCTCAGGGTAAAAAGACAACCTTTCAGATGCTCTTTACAGGTTGGTGCTGGGAAGGAAGGAGATTCGGGGCAGTGAGCAAAATTAAAGGAAACAGGGAAAGGTTCTCCGAAAAAAAGAAAATGGGACGAACGGAAGAGAAGCAATCATAATCCGGGTAACGTGATCGCGTGGGGACAGGAAACGGAAGCCAGATGCGACAAGGATACACACGGATGAGGAGGGGAGAGGGGGGACGGAGAAAAGGGAAAGAACCGGAGAAAAAGATCCTACGGAGGTAGAAAAGTGGATAAAGCTTGAGGAAGGGGAAGGGATCACAATGCTGGACGGGTAAAATGGAAAGGTGGGTAATAATAGAAGAGCGGGCGGGGAGGGGTGTATTGGGAGAGGAGAGAGAGAGGAGGGGGGTGGGCTTTAGGTGGATCATGGTGGTGAATGGAGCGGGGGGAGGTTAGGAGGGATTTCGGGGAATGGAAGAGGAGGAGGGATACGTGAGATAAAGCGAAGGGAGGGGGAGAGAGTGGATTGAACCGAGACGGCGGCAGTGGAGGACGAAATGGATTAGGGTAAAGGGGTGGCGAAGCTGGAATTGGGGCGGGATTGGGGCCTGGGAGAGGGAGCGCGCGCGAGGCATAGGTGAGGAAAGGGATGGGAGCGAAGATATAAGTCCGGCAGCACGGAAGAGGTAAAGAGGAGGAGGAGGAGATAAGGTTAAACTGGAAGGTCGGACGTGGACACAAAGAGGAGTGGGAAATGGAGAGGGAGAGATTGTGTGTGCAGGCGATAGCTGGAAGGGGAAATGAGGCTGGACACGGGGAGGGGAAGCAGGGGGACTAAAAAAATAGGTTTAAAGGGAAGGATGGAGTGCAAAGTAAAGGACCGCAATGACAATGGAAATTGAGTGAGGGTTGAGGACGGAGCGGGAAGGCATCGGAAAAAAGTGCGGAGACGCTGGTACATGGGAGTAAAGTGGAGCGCATTTTTGACTCCGCAGACTTGATGGAGACTTACTAGATCATCACCGCTATTAACCTAGTTTTGCCATTTTTATTTCGGCTCATTTTCCGGCAGAGGGTCTAAAGAAGACCGTTCTTATGCGTAAGCTGCGTCACACCGCCGCCGACGCCAATAAAACCCTCCCCGGAGCTTCGTTCGAGTGAAGGGGCCAAGGCTGGGCTATGCGTAGTTTCCAAGAATAATGCAGTGGTGACTGGGGAAAAATCCGAAAAAATTCCTTCGTAGATTACCGCAATCATTCTTCACCTTTTTTTATAAATGCAAGCATACCTAAAATTAGCGGAATTATGGGATAATGTAAATTACCGCTAATCAAATGAGACTTACTACTTTCTAAGAGAGACGGAAAGAGTCCAAGTTCTGAAATTCGAACTGACGCGATCAGCTTCCTCTTCGCCTATAGATGCTTCCATTGGCCAGAGTTAAAGCTGATCTCTGTTTGTTTGGGAACCATATTCTCTGAATGATTCATTATAACAGACGAACTTTAATGTAACTCTTAACGAATGGTAGTGAAGAAAATGAATAAGACCAATGGGGAAGTAATCAGGGGAAAATGGGAAATGTGAGACAAATGGGAGTTGTATGGCGGCAAAAGAAATTACTGAAGTCACCTTGAGGCTGAAAGTTAATGATAACTAGATCTTTTTGCTTTTAATTATCTCGCCCGTCTAGTTCATTATTCTTGCAGTGTTTTCAAAATAATTGCAGGCATCTGCGTCGAACGTCATTCATATGCTGACAATTAAAATCAGTGCTATTTATCCTAATGAGCAACATAAGGTTTTATTAAATCCCACTTGGTGAAGGGTTTTATTTCAATATGTATTACAGCTTCACTCCAAGTGTATTTATAATTTATCCCATTTCCGAAAGTCATGAAAATTATTAAGATGCTAAAAACACTCTGATTTAATATAAATATCGGCAAATTATTAAACTTCTGATTTGCAAAAATGACGTTGAAATAATACCAATCATTAGTATCCCCAAAGAAAATTTATTACATAATTTAGAATTTAGTAACCTCACTGTTGTGAACCATCATCTCGTGTTTAATCTGATTTTGCCACCAAGTAACCCAACCAAAATTATTTGAAATTAAGTGGAATCATTTACACGCAAGAGATTGTTGTAATAGCTAGCAGATCCATATAGTTACGTCGAAAGCAGTTCATCACACCAAAGTGTTCTCAAACCTAGACATCAATTTACAACTCCATGTGATTTGCTTTCAAAGATTGTATTTAGAAAGTTTAAATTTAAGTTTAAGGCGCCTTATAGATAAATGGTAAATTTACACTAGCACTTGTCTCCAGATATTTCAAGGCTACAAAACCTAGAATTATTGTGAAATTAATTTGCTTTTGTTGGTATTCCAATATGAAATATCCTTTAATCTACACAGGCGGCAATCAACTTCAGAATAGGTTTCATTGAGTTAACGTGAAACACAATTAGCTCCTCTGCCTAAAACACTAACTGTGTTGCCCCATCTTCCGTTTAAAGGATAGTCATGACCTAATCCTTCCCTAATTCTATTTAGCTTTCCGCCAAGGGACAACTTGCCAATAAAGCCAAACTAACTGTGACATGGGAAAGCTGAAATACGAGAGCAGAAAAAATGCGGAGCTATTCATTTCAATGCGTAGTATATCAATCCGACATCGTCCTGCATCGATTTTGGATTTGATTATCGAAAACAGCGTAGGTCTCTAAAGGACGCGCGATACGTGTTTACTTTATAAAAAGTAGAGTCCCTATTCCCCCACCCCCAGAGTGGTGGGTTGGAATATTAACCCTGTGCGAACCGGGTCACAACCCTTGCCGGCTGAGTTATTCGCTGATGGTCAGTTGAATTCGAGAACCCTTGCCTTACGCAATCGATCCGAGTCCAAACTGGTATTTTCGACGCTCGCAAAATGGCTTTACTTTATTCTTTCAAGCGTGCCACCACACATCGAATGCGGCTAAACATTTATTCTACTGTGGTGGTGTGCAACGACGCATTTGGAAATCCGTCCATCAATGCTTTCATCCCTAGCAATTAATTTTGAATAACATTGTTTTTTTTTGTTGAACTATCATAAGTTTAACAGTAGAATCTATTTTACACCAGCTAAACATTGTATGCGTAAGAATCCCTTCGATTTTGACATATCTAGTGAGATTAGTTTTTCATTGTAGCTGGAGCACTCCGCATCTAAATGTATTGAAGTTCGCTGATGGTGAACTTCAATACATTTAGATGCGAACTTCGATACATTTAGTTCCATCACGTGAACTTCGTAACTTTTGTTTGTTGGGATAAAAATGAGTCACAAAACTCAAGATGAGCGCAAGGCTGATCACAGTTTTTTGGAGAGCATAGAGGGTATACAGTTCAAATTTGCCAACTACCACCAAAGTGGGGAAGGGTAAAGGATGTACCTACACCTGTAATAAGGTGGATTTGTTGATATAGGGTTGAAGAATTTTGAATAGCTGTGTCCATTTTTCCCCAACCAATTGTACGCGGCAAGAATACGGCCTAAATAAATATATATATACATGTATATATGTACATATTTGTATGGGTATATGTATATATATACACACACACATATATATGCAGTATATAAGTTACAGTTCTTCTAGCTAACTCCTATATCCCGTACCACTCTTTCGATGAAGAATAGATTTCTTGATTGCAGCCTTGCATTGTTTCAAAGGACCGATCCGTATCATTGTAGTTCTGAAGAGGCTTAAGTATGTCCATGTCGCCTGAATACATTGAACGATTAGATATATTTTGAACAAAATAAATGAAAAAATGTTAAGCTCGTGTACGACAAAATTTGACGTTTATTGTCCACATCAAAACTTATTATCACCTCAGGGTTAATAATCATATTTGTACTCCCGATTTTAATGTATTATAAATATTTGATTTTATCTTTTTAGGGTAAAGCATTTGCTTAATCAAATTTAGAAAATGCAGGAGTATATGAAATTAATATGTAAATATCAGGTTTAAATTGTTTTTACATGAGCAACAATTTCCATGCAAAATGTGATATATTTACATATTAATCGGCATTGGCTATATTTCTGGTTTTATACTTTGTAATCGTTTTCTTTTTTTTTCGAGAAAATCAACTATGTGTACACCTTGGTTTATTAGTATATAATATTATTTTCTAAAGGAATAAAGAAAAATGAATAGCATATATTGAAACGTTTTACGTAAATCATATCACACTGATAGCGTTTTAGGTTCACCAGATTCCTTTCTCGGTCATTACCGTCTATTTTATAATGTTTTTGCTAAAAAGGCCAAATTCAGCACTTATTTAAAAGCTTTCATTGGGTAAATACGAAATATTAACAATTTTACTTGGTCAACTCAAACTATCTAAACCCTTTTAAAGAATAAGTTCTGGATACCAGATGGTTAGTTTGCTTGAATAAATATACCCTATTGGGTAGCTGTTGGAATAAATAAATTCTAGAAGGCGAGTAGTGTTTGGAGAAATTGGCATAATTTTTGTAGGAAAACACCCATTCACGACAATTTTACGTCTGCTGAAAAACGTGCAAAAACGATGGCACCGAGTACATATTTTTATCGTAATTCCGCTTCACCTATTTCTAGCCTTATGCAATTCAATGAAAAATAATATACCAAGTAAACTCAGCAAACGTCGGATGATTAACAGAGCAGCCTTTCATGCGGGCGGCGTTTCTATTCGCGGTATTTAATTAGAAACAATGTGCTTCATTGCATCATTTCGATTATTCTTCCCGCATATACTACAGCAAGGCTGACAATGCATTGGGAACAGTTCGAATTGATTCAACTAAGAGAAGTGTTTTGAGTGTTTTTCTCTCAATGCACCTCAGTAAGTATGATATTACAATATTAAAATAATATTTATTTTACAATATTAATGGAATATTTGCGTGATAATATGATGTAAAAGATGAATTCTAGTAAAAGTGAAATGATACCACAATGACTACTACGGAATTTAGAGGGTTTGCGAAAGGAAAATTATAAGACGTTTTTATTACCACTGGAAAATTATCTTCTTCCAGTATTGTAATAGACGTATGGAAATATTTTACTGTAGAAAAATTAAATGTAGTGAAAAAAATAATAATATAATAGAACGATACAGATTGATGGCAAATTTTCGTGATATTTGTCTATTTTATTTCTTAATTTGATTCCGGAAAATATTTCTTGTGCTTCCAGATAAATGTTTTAATGAAATTTGAGTTGCAATAGAAGTATAGGAAATCAAAGTCAAAATATGTTTTTGTTCATGTTTCGCCAAAAAAATTTCACATCAAGTAGTACAATAACAACAACTGTCACCAAAGGTTGCTCAGCTAGCAGCATAAGAATAAGTTCCTTGACGAGTAACTTCAACATGGACACGTGTAAAGCCATTCTATCTTTATTTTATTTATTAGGTAATCTACCGGTTAAGGTAGGTTTTTGGATGGACACCACTATCAAATAAATATTTTGTAACTCCGAACAAAACCCAATCCAGCAACCTAAACTACATCAGGTCCCTCTTCATCTCTGTGTACTTCTTTCCTCCCTTCATCCCGTCCAACATCCCTATCCTGTTCCTACCCTTTCCTCGCTTGCCCAACATTCTCCCCTCTATTACCTTCTTCAACATTCCACTACCGCTCAATACGCCTTTCATCCATTTTTCCTGCCTCCATAGGATTTCTCTCAAGAAACCCCTCTCCTCCCCCACCATCTCTAGTACTTCCTCATTTGTTTTCCTTTCGGTCCATTTCACCTTCTCCATTCTTCTCCACACCCACATTTCAAAAGCCTTCAATCTACGTCTATCCTCCTGCTTCAGTGACCACGTTTCCGCACCATACATAGCTACGCTCCATATCAGAGTTTTTACAAGTCTTGTCTTAACATCTCTACTCAACGTCCCCGTCATCAACTCCCTCCTCCTTGAGAAAGCCTCCTTGCCTAGCGCAATTCTTCTCCTTACGTCCCTACCACTTTGACCGTATTGGTCCAAAACACTTCCGAGATATGTAAACTGTTCTACCTGCTCTATTTTTTCCCCGCCTATTTTAATATTTAGCTTAGCCTTATTCTTTCTGGAAAATCGCATAACCTCTGTTTTATTAATATTGATTCTCATCCCATATTTATCGCACTGAACCTCCAATTCACTCAGCAATGCTTGCAACCCCTTGGCTGACTGAGCAACTAATGCTTGGTCATCAGCAAACCTAACCGATTTTACGAATTCCCCTCCGACTTTCATTCCTACCTCCAGTTCTTCCCATGCCTCTTTAATCATTTCCTCTACATATACGTTGAACAGTACCGGTGACACTGGGCAACCCTGTCTTACCCCTCTTCCTAACACTGCCCATACGGACTCTCCGTTCCCCACTCGCACCTGAGCAGTCTGAGACATGTACAGGTTGCGGATCAGTCTCCTGTCCCTCCAATCCATTCCTATTTTCTGCAATGCACGCATTAATTTTTCCCAATTCACTCTATCAAACGCTTTTTCGAAATCTACAAAACAGGCAAAAACGTCCTGATTGTATTCTATATTCCTCTCGATTAGTGATCTCATTACTGCAATGGCATCACGCGTACCTCTTCCTTCCTGAACCCAAACTGATCATCCCCTAAGTAATCATTTGCCTTACTCTCTATCCTTTTGTTGATGATCCTGAGAATAACTTTAGCTGCGTGGGATATCAAACTTATTGTTCTGTAATCCTCACATGACGTAGCCTTTGCCTTTTTTGGAATAGGAACTAACACCGATCTCACAAAATCTTCCGACTCAACACCAGATAGTTCTGGCTGTTTATGTCCTCAACAAAGACACGCAATCACTCTATCCTGGATGATGCTTTCCAAGATCCTCAATGCAGTTATGTCTATGTATGTTATCCTTCATAAGTAAATACTACTTATTCTCGATAAAAAAACAAAGGTTTACTACAGAGAATATGGAGAAAATTATTGCCAATTACCAAAATGCTACATATGAAATAATAGGAATTTTTACAGCTAAAGGAACTGAAATAATGGTACTTTTAACAGTTATTGATGGTTGACACAAATATTCGCTATGTCTTTCTAATAAAAGAATAATTTCATTTTTAGTGAATTCATGTGAATTAAGAACGAAAAAATCAAAATTATTTGTGAGCAAATATGACACTTTTGAATTTGTTTGCTGTAAGGCTTATTGCAATGATTCTATGGAGTTTAAAATAGTTTTGAATGTTTTCTGCAGCGTAAAAACCATGCATCCTGGGAATTTCCAGGAGGTAATTATGGTATCACACAATTGTGATTCAAGGTTCCCCTTTACATATAGTACAATTTTTAATAGAATGAATAAAATAATTTTCGCAAATATCATCTTCAAGTTATGCGAAATCAAAAATTGTGACTTCTGGACAACAAGACATTGGGATCGACCGATTGGTCGCCTATCAGGTATTAGTCGAACGGCACCTTTAAGCCTTCCGACCGAGAAGCGACTTCATATTCAATGCGCGTAATTGCATTGCTTATGCTGAGGAAGGGTGGCTTATCTCTCGTTGAAAATTTGCCGCTCTCAACGGCAGAGATAAGAGAGAACAGCAGAGAGGCGATTATCGCACGGCCGTTACTCACCCCTCGTGCAAACATTCCTGGGCGTGCGCGGTGTAACTAGCCAATTTTATTTTTATTTTTTCAATCCTCTTTTCAGCATTCACCTTTAACAACGAGTCGGTGAATTCAATACCATAAAGATGCCCTTACCGATTCAAACGGAGGTACGACGCGTTAACGCTAATTCCATTCACTACTCTAACAGCTACATATACTTTGTGAAAAGCTATCAGTAGAACCTATAACGATACTTTGGTCTTAATACATACTAACTCTTTGCAATTATGATATTTGTCCCTACATTGCTACTCCTTGTTCCACTAATTGTAATACTTGCCACTAGATTGCTACTATTGTCCCACTATTAATGATAACACGTGATTTCTGGTCATAAATTTAGCTTAAGTCCAGCGATTGTAATAGGGACACGAAGTGTTGCCCCTGGCTCATTAGCAAGTGGCTTTCATGATATTATTCCAGTGCATCTTTTGTTTTCATTTCCTTGATAAATGTATTACGGCAGATACGATTTCTTTCTACTGATACGTTATTTTTGCGTCGTACATGTTAATGGACATGCGAATAAATTAATGCAAGGCAGACGTGACACATTTGCAACCGAAATTGAGAACGCTTTCATAAAATATTGTAACGAAGCTTACGCAAAAGCAAATTTTAAATCTGTAATTATAAAAACTAAAACGAAATAACCATTAAAATTAGTAAGTTCTTCCTTTCTGTTCTTTACATTCGAGCGATGAATGATCAGTCCAAATCATATTCCTATATGATTTTATATTCTCACTTGAACGAATAAAACATATCATTCAAAATACAAGAAAGCCTTCATCTTACGTAATGATCAGATATCTCTACATCTTTCTCTTACTATTTGCGACGGAAAAATTTACTCTCTCTTACTATTCGACGGAAAATTTTACCATGATAGCTAATGTCCTTATTGATCTAGATCTAATTCTTAAACTCCCGCTTGCTTAAATTACTAAACCCAGATTATCGCAAAATGAATCTATTTTTAACATACATCTTTAACATTACCTGTAATTCTCATATAAAACTTAACTTTCCGACCTAGGCTAACTCTCAAACTTTATATCCAGATGAGATTGATATTTCCCGGAAGTTTCTGGTTTTAATCCCGGGTTTGACTTTTGTACCCTGTATCACTCAAACTTAATTTTTTAAAAAGTCTTCCTTCATAAAAGTTAAAATTCCTTCCAAACCAGTCGATAGAACCGAATGATATCTCAAAATCTACAAAAATATGATGAAATTTAGTTGATGTTTTCCATTCTCTTCTCAGTAAGAAGCTTAAGAGATACGTAAAAGCTTCTCTTGCGCCCGTGCGTTTCCAAAGTCGAAATTGGTCGCAATCTATTAATGTCTTTGCTTCACGTCCCTCTCCTCTATAGCCTATTCTCGTCAAACTCTCCGACGCATGAATCGCAAGACTATTTACCAAAAAAGCTCACTTTCATCTGTTCTCATACTTTTGGAAACTGGCGTTTAACTTTATAGATTCTTTGATATTTTATCAGTTAATTTTTCGTTGCAAATTAGATACATACGATTGGCTTAAGTATACCTTTCCCCGTCTTCGTAAAATTAAAATGACAATCGAAGAAAAATCTTTTAAATTATATTTTTTCGTCACTTTTTACTAAGGAGGTCTTTCAAATACTCTTCCCATATCTTCACAGTCCCCTCGGTTTAAATCGCACTTTCATTGTGCACATTGTACTGTACTCCTTGAAGCAGTTTCTTGTCTTTATTAGAGTGCCAACTTTTACACCCGTCAAGTTGTTTTCTAGCTCTTTACATATATTCTTCGTCCATTCCTTCCTGAATTTTTTCCCGCAAGCTAATCCCATTTCTTATCTTTTTATACTGCCGCCGTTCTACTTCAGTTCTTGTATTTTCTTCTCTCTTCAATTATTTTCAGTACCTCCTCAGTAACCCAGGCTTCTTGTTGACGGCTTTCTTGCGACATACGGCTTCATTTGCAGCTTCCAGTATCCCATTTTTAATATTCTACCATTTGCTTCTTTTTGCTCATGTATCATCCTGTTTTCCCATGTAAATTTCCAGCGCCTCTTAGGGGGCTAGCCTCTTTTGAGTTATTTTTTTTGTTTTTTCGCTTGCCAACCTGTTGTTTGTGATTTCATTAGATTCCTTAGTTAAATGTAGTTCTTGGCTATCATCAGGGTGTCGTTTTTTATCAATTATTTTTTCTCTGTAGCTTTTATAATCTTGGATTAAGTTCGACAGCGTCCATTTCACAAGGAGACAATACAGTTAAATTGACATGGTTTCTAGGTCTCAAGAATTATTCCATAAGCAGCTTCGTTTTTTGTGGTTATAATTCTCTTCTTTATCAATTACTTTTGTTCCTCATCATTATGTTAAAGCATTTCTTCACTCTTAGTTAGTTTTTCTAAGCCATATTTTCCAACAATATGTCCTCGTTAGCAGCCGATGATTGCATTTCAGTCTCCGATAGATAACGTATTTTCTTTTCCATTGACGACTTTTACTTTCATTACAGATCTCTTCCATCTTTCTTCACCATTGTAGTATTTTGTGAAAATATAGTTTTGCATCACTATTGCCACCGTGTGCTTTTCTGGAATACAAACAATGAATATCCTATCCGTTATATGGTAGAAAGCTCTTCATTCACATTCCGGAAACTTCTTGGAGTATTCTTTTCACTCTACCATTTTCACATCCAATACGTGAGTTATACGCTCAGGAATTTCGAGTTACACGCCCGAAAGTTTTGCTCTAAAAATCTACCCCTTTTATCAGTTTTCTATAAATAATTTCCATACAATCTGAGCCCATTTCTTTGCATTTCCACTTCCCATTTTTTCTGGTCACCTACAGTTTGAATATCTAATACTACAGTTTCTAATTCTAGCACACCTGGTTGATGCACTCTCTCAAACAGTCCCCGACAGGAGATCCGAATCGTGAACTAGATTACCAGCAGAACCTTTTATTCGATAGATAGCCCCACCCCTTATACCAGTACTAGTAAAAATATATAGAGATTAGATTTGATGCCGCTCGGGATATTATTGTTCCGCTTTTTCGAGTCATTTTATATCGTAGTTCTGCAACCATTCAATTTTTATCACGTCTGCAGTAAATTGAGCGTCGCTTTAGTTACCGACGTGGTCCCCACACATATGAAGGAAGGCCCGCCTCCCCCGTTATTGGCGGCCTATTGATTGGAGGCAGCCGCTCACCAAGCACCGACACCTTCGGGAGATCCATAGTATTTTTACACTGCCTAGGATGAACTCCTATAGCCTTCGAGTGTCTTTGCTTATTATCCTCGACATTGTATTCATCGTGTACACTCACCTTTTTTATGACTAACCATTATATCTGGAGGTCGATCTTTTCACCGCAACCTAGTGGAAGCAGTCGCTAGCATTCAGCATGTCCCCGCGATATCAAGTGTTATGGTATGCAGTTCCAACCGTGAGAAATTGAAAAAGTATTTTTAATATCATATAACATTTTCCAAATGTGAGCAAAGGCTATCATTCAGAAGAAGATTTTAATTCTGACAGATATGAATACTACAAAAGCATAAAGACATTCATTAACAAATGAGAAGATTTTGTTTCAATTACGGGGTTCATCCAAGGAGGGACCGCGGAATGGACTCACTAATGTTTCCAGCATTCGTAAAAAGATAATCATGATAAAAATATGTGGTTGGAGGTGAAAGTTCAGCGTGATTTCATCAAAAAGCATATTCATTACGATCTATGGAAGAAACACAACAACTACATTTACAGAGAATTTATAAGAGCCACTTCAATATTTAAGAAATATATAGTATATGAGTTACCTATCCTAAAACGTATTCACCTTTATCTAATCTGAAATAGTAAGTTGTGCTTATCACTAATCAGGATGCTCTATAACATAAATGTAAGCATAAAAATTTCGAATATTGAAAAACTAATTCAAGCACCAAATTTTTTGGAAAATCCAATACGAACGACGACCCTGTAAGAGCCTAGAATAAAACTTTGACCTATAATTTCTTGACTTTTGGTTTCGCTGCAATAGGAGACATAAAATGTAAGTGCTGACTAAATATCATTATGATGTAGGAAATAGGATAAGGAACGATTATTAACACTAATAACCATTGTATATCTGAATTTTATTTTTAAAAATGATGCATAATTTTAAGTTCAGTAAGGGGATTATAGAAACCTTATGCGAGAATTGCATCGTTATCCGAACGAAGAGAAAGCTATATGAAATATTTGGTAAATTTAAAGATTAGGTTACGTTGCATTCGAAAGAAATTAAATGGTATACATATAGTGAAGAATGAGGATACATTCAATAGAATGGTAGTGGAGTCCCTAAGGAAAGAGGTCGATCACCCCGAGGTCAGTTTTCAGGGATGGCGCATTCATAAATTATGATGGCCTGCCGTAAATAAAATATACTCTCAGCAAGGTGCAAATTTAAACATTTTTGGAAATCAATGGAGTGCAGGGTCAAGTTAAATCCTTACAATATTGTGAAAAGATGCAACAGGGAACTGAACAGGGTATTTATTTAGAGAATAAAATATAAACTGTAAAATTGAACAGATGGAAATGCACGCGAGGAAAAACGCAGTCTAAGAACAAACAGTTAAGACGCGAGGTCAACTGAAGGATACCGAAACGTAGAAAAAAACAGGAGAGCATGGTATTCCGCAAGAGTTAACTAAATATTATGAGAAATCGATAAAACTTTTCGCAAACCAAAAAATCTACAGTTCGATACAACCTTTACCATAATAATGTCTGAATCTACATTGACACAAAAAACTTTCATCGACAAATGAATTTGCTCCGACATTCTATTTTCGCAGATTTCCCGTTCGGCTATGGAAAAACAAAAATATTTTCGAATGAGCATTTGGAAATTTGATGACGTTGACACCGCCCTGTTCATCGTCCGCTCCCGTCCAAATTACTCTCCTCTGTACTCTTTGCTTCCGTCAACAGCGGACCTTTCCCCGCCCTCACTCCGCAACTAAATCCAGCTTTGTGTAATCCACTCCTCTCTCTCTCTCTCCATCTTCCCCTTCCAGTCTCTGGTCGGGAGGTCAACTCCAACGGGGGCAAAATTACCAGAGGGAGAATCGACGAAAAATACGATCAACAATAACGGCGCTCGAGTCCATGGGATCTGAAAACACTCCACGAATCGGCAGGGTTGATGCAGTTGTGGATTTAGGAAATTCTACGAATTTTTCGGAGATAAAGTTTCTATTTTTTTCAAACAAACATTCTAAATCATATTAGCTCAACAGATCCGACATTGGAAACACATGATTTAAAATTGATAAATTATGAGCAATGAGTCAGCCGTAGTCATCATCCAAAGGTAGCCGCTTCAAATATCACCTTGGGCGTTATGGATGTTATGAAACTTCTGAGACAAGTCACTCAGCGTATAATTCCACTTAGTAGAGGGTGAGATTTACATTGGAGCATCTAAAACCAAGTTCCGACGAAAATCAGTAAAATAACTACTCGAGTTCATTCACATCGTGACCATTTTACGAGTGATACTGCATTACAGAAATTTTCTTTCTTTATTGGAACTAATTTTGCCAAATTCGCAACGTTGAAAATTGAGAATTTAAAAAAAAATTTAATTATCTGGATAAAACGCCAATACTTGGTTAAAAATACTAAGAATTAGATTAATAAAACTTCATTCTAGAGCGCGCAAAAATATATTGACAATACAGGTATGTGGAAATCAGGTACTGGCAGGGATATACAGAATATTTCTTTTGAAGGAGGAATGAAAGGATATTGTACAACGGTTAATTCTATTAAATACACCTGCATTGCTTCCATATGCTAACTTACAATTAAATCTGAATGAAGAAATATATTGTGTTCAAATATTTGGGCACGGGCAGTGATCACATATCCTCGCCTAGTCCAGTATGTAGGTAAGTTATTGCTAGAGCTAACCGACAACAGCCATTCTATCTCTTATTTATATTATAAAAAGTCTTAACAGATTCCCTATGCTTCGGTCCGTTCCCTTATAATAATAAACCTCTTAAGGCTGTCCTGGCGTCAGTTGACTCCTTTTGATTAGTCGCGGCTATCCTGCAAATTAACGACGCCAAGCATGATGGGAAATCTTGATCTGATTTTTGCCTGTTTTGTTCTCTTCCTTCCACCAGCATACTCGCCAGTCTGTTTTTTTAAGCTTCTAACTTTCGCAGAGCTTCAAAACGGGAAAATACATAGAGGAGTAAAGGTGAAACATTAGCATCAATTGCCGAAATATAGGCCACACCAGTAGGGAAGAGAGTGGTTTTTAAAATGTCTCCAACAGGTTGTGTTGAATCAAAGAATAGGTAATTGGAATTTTCGCTACAAATTACGCCTGTAATACCAGCAAAGTTTAATAAGTGTATTGGTAAATTATCGAAAAATTGCATCCAGTCCGCTTTCAACTTTTGTTTTTCATTCTTCCTCGAATCCAACAGGCTTCATTTTGTACCTGCTCACAATCCTCTAATAGGGAAAATTGACGAATTTCTCTTGGGAAATCTTAAAATTAATTATTTATCACGGAACATTTCAAAATTACACCAACATTTGTAGAAATTTATATTTTAATTGTAAAATCAAACATTCAGATAGAATTTTTTTATTACAATATTCCAAGTGATTGTCCTGGAGGAAAAGTGAATGTGTGCCTACCTCTATGTTGAGCATTGATAATATAACCGTTTTTTTCGATATTTACATTCTGAAATTTAACTTGGTGTATAGTCGGGGGCTGACGGTATCCGATCTTATCTAGGCTTAATATATTTTCAAATAGAAAGCACCTACATGCTAGTGAGTATTTTAGGGTGGTTAAATACTGATCTTTCTTGGGTTGCCAGACTTTCCGGGATAAATATCTAAGTTGTCTGAATATCTCAATGGTTCTCCCTAGTTCAAGCCTCGTACACAACCCCAAAGAAGCCACTTGCTTTCCATTTCACGAGGGTGTCGGTCAAACGCGGCAGCACATCCCAAGGTACCCGAGACGATGTCGGAGAAGAGCGCAACAATCGATGGGAATGCATTGCGTAACAGTCGACTGCTTCGAAATGCCATCGAACGAAGGCATGCCGTCCCTCGTCTTCCCGGAGACCACGACGGCGTCGGGCCTTTCCGCCCTCATCTATACGGCCTCCACAAATGCCGTAGCAAGTTTCCTACGAATTCGAAGGAGAAACACGCACACAAAATCCCCAAAAATGAAATCCGACTCTGCTCATTTCCAACTGAATTCCCCCACGTGGTTCAGTGAACACAAAGGTGATAACCGCAGAAATCAACCCAAAAGTGGATTTAATACGAGAGAGTGGAGCTCCACTTGTACCACGTCATACAATGTATAACATTCACACATTAGCAGAGCGTAAGCGGGCAGCACCCCCGCCCGGTTTGCCAGGAGGATCTAGAACCAGAAATATAGCCCAGCTTACTTGAAGTAGAGAGCAGGTAACCATAGCTGTCACCTGGTTTTGAGCACGGGTCCTTCGCTAAGAACCATAGCACATGAAATACTGATCAAATTCTAACTTGCACGATATTGGATAAATTTCTTACTGCATCCTCAGGTGTAATTATTTGTTAGATGAAATTATCAGTAATTGCATGCGTGTAGAATAAAAGGAGGTAGATATGTTTTGCATGCGTGAAAAATGATGGCATATTTGCATGAATGTAGGCACCACCGTGGGTATGGGTTTGCATGTATGTCTTGGTTTTGAATTCTCTGGTTTTTTTATCTTTTACGGGTGGTGACCTAACACCCCCCGCCACACACCCTTGCGGCCGCTTGCGGGGTATTATTTAGATGTAGATGAGATGAAATAATTATTCTGCCCTAGGTACAGGAAGGTCACGACTTCTAAAAATCGATGGTATTTAATGTGTGTATCACCTGGATAAACTTTAAATCCATTGCGCAATATAAAAATCAATAGAAAACCATGTCAGAACCAATGACTGCCTATGGCCCAATTTTTTTTCATTTCCGGTAGGCATTTGTTAAATACCGAAACGATTTAGAAGTATCTGATGATGACAACATTGAAAAATAATAAATAAAGTTTCATAAACAACCCATCTCAAAGGCTTTCAGTCACTCAGTAATTCACAAATAGAAGTTTATTTTTAATAAGAGATTTTAATAGTCACACTACACCGATCTTCCAAAGTTAATAAAAGCCTCGAAGACACACGCCAAGGTTTTAATGAGGAAGCCAAAATTTTTCAGAATTAAAGGAGTTCCTAGGCTTTTTTTCAATTGAATAATTAAACTGGACGAAAAACTGTTTCAAAAGATAATTGCTGTGTCAATTCCTTAGGAGAGTATTCCTTGATAATAATCAATTCCCACAGCTTCTGAAAGGTTAATATGTCATTTTATATTCTTAAATGAGTTCCTTCTTCCCAAAAGTAATTCTATGTAATTACAGATTCCTAGCCCTCCTTCGAGGCATGATTCCGAACCCTTTAAACAAGACATCTATCACCTGATGGGTAAAACAAAAGCACGTTGGCCTCTCCGAAGTACTGCAGATTTTTCGAATTTAAATGAAAAATCCCAGACATGTGAATTATTTCACTACAGAGAAATCGAGGTGGTCGCGGAAAAAAATTTGGGACAAGAGCCATACCATGACATAATACCATACGCACTCATAAGCCGATCTCCGTTTGAAAACCTGCATTTCTGTAAATTATCCTCTCGGAGTGCCATTATGAAGAAAAATAATCGAGATCTGAAAAGATGTTATTAGCCACGATATACCACGAAGCTAACATTCCAGGCGGTAAGATTTACCTAGCACAAATAAGAATCAATTACGGTCTCCAATCAATCGATAAGTTTAGTATTTAGAACAGATTAAGCCATACAAATATTTACGTCGAGGATGATCCAAGTGGAAGGAGCGACACAGAATAGAGGGAACGAGTAAGAGAATGGAGGGCGCTCACGATAAAAAAAAACGGCCATAAACCGAACCATCAATTCTTGCGTAATATCCAATAAAATGACCAATGCTATACTTTTATGGATACTCAAATCGTTGAATAAACTTCTTTCCCCGGCACAAAAAAAGATGTCTTTCGGAAAATACAATGATTAATACCCTTCATAACCTAATTTTCCCTCGGAAGTTTAATCATAAAAATCGATTGTCTTGGGAACCTAGGTAAAAAGAAAACGTTAAGGAAATGAGCAGTTAAAATGTGAGAACGTAGGAATACGGACAACCCACAAATTTAAAGAAATTGCGAGATGGAATATTTTGTGAAATAATCCAAGGGGTTAGGGTATCGAGAAAACATATGAGGCGTAGCTAGCAACGGGGTACCCGAAATGGCAACAAAGCCCAGCAGTCAGGGAACAAAACATTTTATGTAAACCGCATTTTTGTCCGACAACCCACATAGGGAGTCCAAAGTGCGATGAATCGATACTTCTATGCCTCCGGGCTAAATCTTGACTCACTTCTTTCTCCGACAAGATTCAACCTATAGGCTACCTTTTCATTTTATCGCAGCTATCCTTAGCTTACCGCACTGGAATCTCAAGACCTACGTCCTACTTCTGTGTCTTTAAAGAATCCTTTCTCCTCCAATCAGCTCTTCCTTTCTACTAACCAAGTTTCTTTTTATTTCCAGATTCTGCCTCCTTGTGCATTTTCCACCTCTGCTTTATTCTAACGCCTGTTAATCCTTTTTCTTTCGCCATTTCTCTTGACCATCCGATCATATTTCAACATCCGACAGTAAATTTAAAATCGTAGAGCAGAATGTCTCACGCTATTCAACATTTCGTCGTGAAAATGCGTGAGGAATTAAATTAAAACCTAGAATTTTAATGTCAAATGAGCAACGTTAAACAATTTAGCATTATTATGCAATATTTCGATAAGTACTGGTTGAATAATGAGATTTTTAGCACTCTGTTTATGAAGGTTACCTTCCACGAAGCCATCTAAATTTCATGAAGTATCCTTCACTGTGGGGAACTACGAGCCGAGTGGTAACCATGGGAAGAGACATTTCTGACAGCTTTGAGAGAGTTTCTGAAAAATCAATATGAATGCACCTAATCATGAAAAAGTGTTGTACGAAAATAGCACTTCGAATAGTGAGGTTGAGTGGCTTACAAAATTAAAAAACTTTTCACCCTAGTAAGGGTTTCAGACAATATAAAGGCAGCTGTTAAATCCATTTAAATAAACAAATCCGTTTAATCCATAAATTTAAACTTGTTGAAAAAAACCATACGCCAAAAAAACCAACTCTAACAGTTATTAAATCACTTTAATATTGACAGATAAAACTTATCATTGGTTACTATCGGGTTAACGAATAATCAATGGTTAATATGTTTTTGAAAAATTATTTGGGTGGCATATTGAATGTAGGACCAACTAAAATTAATTCCTGGCGGTGCTGGTATGTAAATACGAAGTTCAACAGAAAACTTCCTATTATAAAATGAGTGAATTTTAACATAGAAATTAACATGCAAGTAGTTTTGCTTGTGCATATGGAAAATGTAGTATCATCTCATATTTTTCAGCTTGTGAAAAACTGCTTGAAATATTTTCTCTATCAAAGTCATTAGGCGTGATATTTTCCGTACTGATACCTAATTGGATTACCCAAATAGGTTGCGGCACCCAGACTGTTTGAGCGCAAAAAGAATTGATTATAATTGGATCTGCGATATCAGATACAGAGAGGTCCCGCGGTGAAAATGTGTCGATGATTTTATCAACGGTGGTCAATTTTTGAGCGGGTCTATCAGATTCAAGTGCTCCGCCCCGCCGAGATCAGATCACAAGGAAGAAAGGGGAATTTCGTGCCAAACAACTCCTTTGAAGTAGCCCATTGCCTTAGTAAGTTGATATGTACGTGACTAGAAACAGAACATTTCAAAAACACTACGTTGTATCTGCGTTGAGCCTGTATATGCAACCCCTGTTGACCCCTGATGAAACTTACGAACATTTCGACTGAATGCTCACATAACCTAAATTTACACAAATATTAGGACCGATTCATAATGGCATTCCCTATAGGTGGTTCACGCTTTGATAACTACATCAAACATACATCTACATCTACATAATACCCCGCAAGCCGCCGCAAGGGCGTGTGGCGGGGGGTGTTAGGTCACCACCCAAAGCATACTATCACAACTTGTTTTAAAATAAATTATTTGATCCGCACGATACACTGGTGGCATTGGCAGTGCATTACTGCATACTTTTACTGCTGAATAAGACTTTTTGGAGTGGAAACCTTAGTAGGATAACATGCCTTGGCCCCAATATATTCTTGGAACGAGACAAGTTTTCATTCAGCGGGCGAAAACGTCCTTCACCAATGAGCATAACGAAGGATGGGTCTAAAAACTTAACTGTCGTGAACATTTCCAACGGTTTATACTTCAAAATCAAATATCACTGGATTTCAGATCCATTTCATCGGTCGAATACAAAAATAAGTAAGTTTATGATGGCCTGCTTTCCTGCTTGTCGATGTTTGAAAGAAATGGTGATCTGGCCGGGGGGATCACAGCGGCATCCCATTTGCAGATATCAAAGTGTAACCGACAAATACGATCGCAACAAAACCGTCTCCTAGCAACGGGGGACTTACGCTCATACGCAAAACCTAAAGGACAACAACCGTTAGGACAAAGGCTGCATTAAGGTTTTCTTCGTAGCGTTGCCTCACAAATCCAACAACGCGACAAATAATGATAAAATTGTCATGGTTTGAACAAGTGCCTTTACTTTCTTTTTGCACGAATCAAATGCAATTGGGTAACCCTATTACCAGGTGTATTCTTCAAATTTACCGTTAGCGTTCGAATTTTGTGCCATCATCACTGAACGCGAAAAAAGATTCGTAATAAAAGTGAAGGAATTCTATACACGGCGCTCGTAAATTGGCGCTACTTCCCAATTTGTCCGGCATCGTTTGGTTTTGCAGGGAAAAAAAAGAACTCGTTGGCTAAACTGAGTGAAATGCCCAGGACTATGCTAAATGCCTTTATCCATCAGGTATTTTTGGACTTTTACAACTGATATGTTTGGTCTCATCACCGAAATAATGCTTGTTGAAAACAAGAGCAATATATTAATAAGCAATATAATGAGGGCCATCAGGAACGGAAGAAGAGAGACGGAGACTAGAGGATGAGCAGGATGATTAAATAAGGCTTTCTGGAAGTACTTCTACTTATAAACAAAAGGGAAAGCATCGCAAATATAACGACTTTAGCTTCGGTAGACGGTTCGTAAAAACTCGTCTAATTCACTAGTCTACGGCTATGAGACGTAAACGATCCGAACAAGGGAGAGACCAGAGTTTTTGATAATAAGATATAATAAGGCAAAGCAAATATAATAAGATAATAGGGCAAACATTCCAAATCCGAAATTTCCCCACGATCAGCAACGACATAGAAGAGGATTAACGTCGGAGGTCTATGGAGAATACTTAGAGATAGATGAGGAAAAATAATTGGACACAAGCCGATAACCAATAATTTGTCGAAAATCGTAATGGAAGACACAACGAAAAAGGTGAATAGAATGGGCATAGTCAACCTACGACATACAAGTAATGGAAAATATTAGCCTAGACAACTGAAAAGGTTTGAGGAGATCGTCAGAGTACAGGACGGCTGTTAAGAATCAATTTTTGGATGAATACCTCATGATTAGAAGAATGATAGGTAACGAATTGGATCTGATCTTCACCGACCTTAGTGACACAGTTGGTATGCCTGAGAAATAAGACGGCATCGGATTTTTTCTATGGATGCTAGAACGAGACAACTTGAATAGAATCTCTATTTCCTTGTCATAATTTGGATTAATTTCTACCTGCTTAAATAGTCAAAAATGTAACTAGATACCACAAGCACCACAATCTATTATCACACCGATGAGCCAATTATTTACACGAGAAGTATAAGTGCCTCCTCCTTTTCGTTCACAAGATACTAAGTTTGTAACACTGAATTTACCGGAAAGGATAATGCTTTATCTCTCTTAGGCCCAACCCGCTACTTTTATAATAGAGAATCCTTGCAAGTAACCTTGAGAGCCCATGCAAATGAACCCTCGGAAGGTATTTGAAACCATGTAATGGTCTCATCCACGTTTTGTCATGGCAACAATTTCAGGTCAAGGTTCGTCCATTACCTAGTTTTTCCATCCCTATATTCCTCTTATTACTTTTCTCTCAATGAGAAAGAGCTCCAGATCTCTGAATTCTACACAAATATTTTTTGCATCAAAATTTCACTTTCCTTCGACTCTGAACCTTGTTTATTGGAACCTAACACGAGTCTTTAATGGCAGAGGGTCAATTTAGTATTTCGATTTATCGGTATTTATTACTTCATCGGATAAAGCAAACATTTATGGCTGCGTGTCGGAGTATATACGTAAATGTCCGACGCTATCAAAATAACTCTTAGTGTCGCATAATTTGCTCTCGAGTGTACTTAAAAGGCAAACATTAGATACGCCTAGAATGAGGAAATTCTTCGTGGAATATTCAAGATAATGGGGGCACGATTTTGATGTGTGTTTTGTGACCAAGTCAATGTTATCAGATATGGGCAACGCCAAACATCGTTTTCATGCTCTATTAGTGTAATTCAACTTCTCGTAAAATTTACAAGTTTATCAGAGCGCGTGGAACACCCACCTCTTGACCGAACTACGTGATTCATTTGAACAGCCTTCAAACACAAAAGTGTGATTCGAGAACGTCTAAAGCACTTACACAAGGTCGTTTATTTTATTGGGCTAGTTTAAATGAACATTCACGTCGAAAGAGATTTAATGTTGTTTTGTGGCCGATCAATGAGGACGATAAAATGGTAACAAGCCTCAATATTCTCTGGGATTAATTATGCCCACTACAACTAAGTTGTGAAGTTCACATACCAGGTAATTCTCATGACAACAGTGCCAAAATATAACTTTTTTAATCCATCATTGTTCCCAATACTTAAAAGAGAGATATATATCCAGGGGCATATGATTTTTCGATGTGAAATCAATCTTTCTGATCAGACAGAAAATTATTAGACTTAATGATTAGAGGAAAACTGGCGAGCGTGGGTACTCTGGGGATGTGAACGAAAGTCCTTAACATCATAGAAGCAGCCCACACACTGAAATCAGTCGATCGTTTTTTTTTAAGGAACAGGTGAGTCTTCCTCAGAAAAAAATTGAAAATTATCTACGGTAAAACCATCACAAAAACATCCGCTAGGCTAAGAAGAGAGAAAAACTCTTAAAAGACCCTTCATACATTCTGTTGTGCCGGGTAACTTCGATTCTCACGCTAAGCTTGGAAATGTGTGTCAGGAAGTCGTTGCTTCTAGCAAATATAATACTTTCCTCGGGATTCATAATCGTAATCAGAAACCGAAATTTACTCAACGATCCCATTTCGTCAGGTCTAATTTCTCACACATTTTTCTCGCTTCCAACACCGGGGCCGTGGAAACTCTTCGCCTCGAACAGCCGACCGGGGACTTGAGGCCGACTTCACACGCCCGAAGGGACATCGAGGAGACAGACGACCTCCCCACAGAAGATCTTTGTTTGAAATGCACGAGAAGGGTGCTCTATCTCCCTCACTCGACCGTGCGGACAACGTACTTTTAGTGAACCGACGGATATTGTGGTGACATTCAGAGGGTTCGGATTCATTACTTCCGTTTTCAAGGACCTCGAACGAATTAATTCTGTCATTTGCAATGGGTAATGTGGGCCTAACAGAAATTTCCAGCCGTAAGTATTTTGTCAGCCTGAGTGGAAATTTTTTTTGTGTCAAATATCGATCTTGCACGACAGGTGTATTTCTCATTGCCCGAGTCAATCACCGGGAGTTCCTCGCCTATATGGCACGATGGCCATGGGAAAATTGAGACTCGAAAATAGCACAACATGTACTTCTGCATAGCAAGACCAACGACAGCGGTCAATACAATTAGGAAATCATCTTTCTCTGAGGGATCATCATCCAGAATTCCTTCCTCGAAGTTTACGCTAAATTTTGCAGTGACGTTACTTCTAAGCCCTATAAAATAAACCGTAAAGTCCAAGGATGTCATAGTTTCTAGCACCAGGAGGTACCGTAACAGCCAATAAGAAATATTTACCTATAATTTCTGGCCGGAAAATACACTGAAGAATAATTTTAGACTTTTGATGCGAAGGAAAATGTAAAAAAAACCTAGCATTATGATATCAATTTGATGTCTAGTATATATCACTAATAACGTGGAAAGTAACGGAAGAAAACCAAATAATAAGTATGCTATTTTTACGAGATGTTAATGAGGAGTTAGTTAAGGGCTAAGTTTTTATCATATTCATCTATGCGCTACAATTCACATCAAAATGTAAGAACCTAATTTGATGAAAATTCTGACTTGCTAATGAATGATTGGAGTAACATAAATTAAGAAGATTTCAGAATGCAAAATATTCTCCTTCCAGAGTCCTAGTACCATAATTACTCCTATGATCATTTGAAAAGCTCCCTTCATGAACGCGTATAAATCAGCCTCCTAATAGACTCATCAACAAGGATATTTCACATGGTAAAACCGTAACAGAATAAGATAGATGCTAGAAATTTAAGATAAACTTTCATCCCAATTAATTTGTAAGACGAAATGTTCTCAACTAATCGTGAAAGGACTGGTAAAGGCATCTACAAACAGCAGTTCTCAATCGCCCTCTTGTTTCATGAGACCACCACGGTATGCGACAACGCCCACTTGTTTTAACGGTAGGGATTCGTGACGCCAAGGTCGAATGCCTCGAGCGCACGTAAAATATCATTTCTTAATGCCGGCCGACCTTGTTAGGTCAATGAATTCAAAAACCAGCCCGCCACACGACACCCTTTGTCCAATAAACGTTTCTATATCACGGCGACACATCTGACGGTAAAAAGAAAACGACAATGACTATCGCCCACGCCCGTTTACGTCCTCGAACTCTGTGCAGGTAGGGTTCGTCCCTTCCGCCCCTTGAGGAATAAAACCCCGTCCCGACCGCACGCCTCGCCCCATGGGAAGCACATGTGGTGCGTATACTCACTGTGCGTGTCAAACTTCCTGATGATGGTTTCGATGATAGTCGTGCGGGGCGCCACATGTCCCCTCCTTACAGGCATCTTCTCTCAGCCTCTATCGTTGTGTGTGGGTTATTTCCTTGGGTATGTGTATGTATGTATGTGTGATTGTGTGTATCTGTCTCCCTTTGGCCCCCCTGTTCCTCCTCCTGAAGCCCTCTCGCTCTCTCTCCAAGGCTGTCTTCTTGAATGGGAGGATGTCCTTCTCGTCGCGCGGAAGGATCCTCCTAAGGAAATCGGTGCTTCGAAACCATCGGGCGTCTTGTGGGGTTGGGGGGAACAATGAATAAACACGAGGAGGGCCTCTCTCTATCCTTCCCGCTCTCTCTCCCCCTCGCGGTTCTGTCTCCGGGAGGGGGAGGCGGAGGGCCAGCGGCGGCAGCAGCAGCGGAGGGGCCCTACTCCGTCGTGTCACGCGGCGACCTCCTCGCCTTTCCCCGGCGGCGGCGGTGGAGTCATCCACCCCTCCCTCATGAGGACCCGGGGACGCCGCCGTAAGACCCGCCGGCCTTCGGCGACTCCGCGAGGCCCGTGGCGGTGCGACGGCGGGCCCCGCCGCCTCGTCTGCCGGGGGCGGCGGCAGCGCCCAGCGGCTGTGCGGCCGGCATGCCCCCTCCCCCCGTGGGGGGGACAGGCGATTCTTGGGGTGGTTTAGGGTTTTTTCAAGGGAAGGAGAAGAGAGAAAACGAGGGAGAAGGGGCGTGTGGGGGGGGGTAAGGGCCTTTTCGGCGGGGGATGCTAAGGCCCCCAACACCTATCGATTGGCGGGAAGAGAGGAGGCCGTTAAGGCGAGGATGCCACCGCACCGAGCGGAGTCGCACGCCACCGTCGACGCCTCGCCCTCCTCCATTACCGCTCCCTCCGGGGTCGCGTGAGTGTTTGCACTCGTTCTGGTTTCTGTTTAATTCTACGTCATGCGTAGCGGGCGCCTCCAACAACACCACTGCCGAACACCTCGCTCTTTCGACACGCCCTCACTGCGAGCACACCCCCGCACGGGAGCGAACTCCGACGCTCTTCGTTTATTTGTTAACTCTCTGTCTCCTGTCCTCCCGCCCCCCCGCGAGGAGAAAAACGGCGAGGAGAAGGGGCGGGCACGTCTCACCCGCGAACACGGGGGGCGAGCTGAATCCGTCGGTGGGAGGGAGGCACTGCTATCCGGGAGAATTTTTTCCTGGGACTCTCCACTCCCCTCACGCACACCCCCCGCGTGTCCGACTCCCGAAGAAGACGGCTCCCTCGGCACTCTCTCACAACTCTCCGCAGCCTCGGCACCGGAACGACGTTACCGGTATGGGAAGGTTGTAGCGTGTGTGGGTGGAGAGCGGGGGAAGCGAGAGAGAAGAGTGAATGTAGAACGACGGGGAAGGTATTACATTCAACCCTCCTCCCGACGGACTCTTCCCTCCGATCTTGTTCCGCGCGCGCCAATGAGGAGCAGGGAGACGGGGAGCGGGGAAGAAAGTGTCGTGGGCGGGGGGGGGAGGCGGAGGGAAGAGAGAGACGAGAGCGGTGACGGAGTGGCCGCACGCCGGGTCGAACAAGTGGGCGCGCCGCCGCGTGTGCCCCCGAGAGAGGGGGTCGGAGTGCGCGCGTGTGTCCGCCGCTCTCCGCGATCCCCCGCCGCTCTCCCGGCCGTCCCTGCTCCCGCCGCCGTGTGTGCACGCGCACACCCTCCTCGCGCGCCGAGAAAGGAACAGGGTAGGCCGGGGGGAGGATCGGAGGGAGGGAGGGTCTTAAAGCCACGTGCCCGTCGGATCCTCGGGCGGGAGCGCCGGCGTGCGCTCCGTCGAAGGCTTCAGTCGAACTGAGTGTGCGGGAGTCGAAGAAAGGGCTGTGCGATCCACCGGGGGTGGGCGGGGAGGAGGGGAAGGGTAAGGGGAGAGGGAGAAGGGGGGCGGGTCGAGGTTATGAAAAGGGAGATAGGGGAGGGAGTGGAGGAGGGGTGGAACGCCATTGGTCCGACGAGTCGAGGGATGGGAACTCCCTTGCCAGGGGGTGGGGAAGGGGAGGAGAGAGGAGGTTTAAGGGAGGGAAGCTCTGGCGGGGATGATGGAAAGTATGTTCCTCGCGGTTTTTCCAGTAGCGAGCGACACGGGCGGAGTATATAGGTGGAGGTTAGATTGAGGAAAAGAAGAGTGGGAGGATTATTTTTTAGCTGATTTTATTCCGTATTTTTATCATCATTATTATTATTTCGGGCCCAACTTCCGTACCGTGGAGAAGAAGTGGAAGGGGAAGAGGAGGAGGGGAGAGGATGAGGTTACGCGGGGGTGCGCAGCCGTGGAGAGAGAGAGGGACAGACGACAGTGGCGCCGGGGCGAGGGTCGACGGCGGGCGGAGGAGGCGGAGGGGAGAGAAGAGGTGCCACGCCTAGCATTATGGGACACGCACGTGATATCCCCAGCCCCTCCCGGCCTTCTCGACTCCCTAAACCCCTAGCCCCTCTTATCCCCTCCCTATTATATTCTCTTCTCAAACCAACTCCCTTTCCTCAAACATTACAGCCTTAACCTAATTCCAACGAAAGCATTCGACGCACGATTTTACAGTGAACGCACGACAATCCATTCCTGCACACACACACTCGCGTATGCAAGCATTCACCCTTTCTCCTCCCGCCCCGCCAACTGTACACGTCACGGTCGTCACGTAGTCTCGCAACAAAGCCTGTCAGTCTATCCTCCTATGTTTTTTTTCCTGCCGGAATCATTCGACATGGAGGTGGTCCCGGAAAGCTATTCTCCGCCGGTTGACCAATTTTAACAACTAACCCCGATGTCTCTGCGATTCTCGCGCTCATGTTCACTTCCGGTGATGTAGGGGAAAAGATTTACTGTAAAATGACGCTCATTTAGAGAAAGAAAATGTATTCACGGAGCGCGAACGACGGGATTTTCTTGAGATCAAATGGAACAAATACCATATCCTGACAAACATCCACGAGGAGCAGTGACTAGAAAGTGAAGCGTGAGAAGGGACGTCAACATCCTTCAAAAAATGTAGAATTAACACCGGAACGTAAGTTGTGAACCTCTAATTTCGACATGTGAAATGAGTCCGCCGTTGCCACAATATTCCCACCATTCGTTTAGCGTAAAAGGCCATTTGATGCGAAATTTGAGAAAATTGGACGAATGTTCACACGAGAATGATGAATGTCAAGTTCTTGCAGTCGAAAAAGAAGTATCCCAACTACTGTATACATTTTAAAAATTGACCATCGAAATCTGATTATTAATATATATATATATATATATATATACAGTATATATACAGTAGTTGTGATACTTCTTTTTCGACTGCAAGAACTTGACATTCATCATTCTCGAGTATGTATACATTTTATACATCTGTATGCATTTTAAAAATTGACCCTCGAAATCTGATTATTAATATATATATATATTAATAATCAGATTTCGAGGGTCAATTTTTAAAATGTATCCAGTAGTTGTGATACTTCTTTTTCGACTGCAAGAACTTGACATTCATCATTCTCGTGTGAACATTCGTCCAATTTTCTCAAATTTCGCATTTCGCAGGTTTAGGAACAGTGTGATAAATTCGCACAGTTTCCCAGGAGCGGATGCGGACTCTGACATCAATTTAGTTGTTATGAAATGCAACGTCCGTTTCAAGAAGATAAGGCAAGGGCGGCGGGTTAGGAAATGGAACGTAGAAGCATTAAATGGATTAACGAGGAAGGAGTATCAGCAGGCTGTGGAAAAAATAATGTATGACGGTAAAGAACTGAGTACAATCGAAGAAAAATGGGAATGTATCAAGCAAGGGATATCGGAAGCTGCAAAAGACACTATAGGAACCGTTAACGGGAAAAGGATAAGGAAACCATGGGTAACGGATGAGATGATTGCAAAGATGGATGAGAGAAGAAGATGGAAAAATGTATACACAGAGTTAGGCAAAATGAAGTACAAAGAGTTAAACAATAGATTGAGAAGGGCCACAAATAAAGCAAAAGAAGAATGGTGGAAAACTCAATGCGAGGATATGGAAAGTTTACAGAAGAAGGGTGAAATTGGTGCTCTATACAGCGAGGTTAAGTTATTATCGGGAAGTAAGAAGGCAAGATCTGTGCTAAAAGTTAAAGATAAGTGGGGTAAGATAATAGTTGACCCAGGAAAAAACCAAGAGAGATGGAAGGAATATATAGAAACACTGTATAGCAAAGAACTTAGGCCGACAAGGTTAGACATACGAGAAAATAGAAAGGGACATGACGTAGAAAAAGGGACATCCTCGTAGAAAAGGAACATGACGTAGAAGAAGATAGCTTAGGTCCAGGCATACTCGACGATGAAATAGAAAGGGCATTAAAGGAGATGGAAGCAAATAAGGCCGTGGGGGTGGACAACATACATGTAGAACTGTTGAAATGCTTAGGAAAATGCGGGAAGAAGGCCCTATATGGACTGATTCGTAGTATCTATGAGGAAGAAATCTGGCCGGAAGATTTTGTGCGATCGGTGTTAGTTCCTATTCCAAAAAAGGCAAAGGCTATATCATGTGAGGATTACAGAACAATAAGTTTGATATCACACGCAGCTAAAGCTATTCTCAGGATCATCAACAAAAGGATAGAGAGTAAGGCAAATGATTACTTAGGGGATGATCAGTTTGGGTTTAGGAAGGGAAGAGGTACGCGTGATGCCATTGCAGTAATGAGATCACTAATTGAGAGGAATATAGAATACAACCAGGACGTTTTTGCCTGATTTGTAGATTTCGAAAAAGCGTTTGATAGAGTGAGTTGGGAAAAATTAATGCGTGTATTGCAGAAAATAGGAATGGATTGGAGGGACAGGAGACTGATCCGCAACCTGTACATGTCTCAGACTGCTCAGGTGCGAGTGGGGAGGGGAGAGTCCGGATGTGCAGTGTTAGGAAGAGGGGTAAGACAGGGTTGCCCATTGTCACCGGTGCCGTTCAACGTATATGTGGAGGAAATGATTAAAGAGGCATGGGAAGAACTGGAGGTAGGAATGAAAGTCGAAGGGGAATACGTAAAATCGGTTAGGTTTGCTGATGACCAAGCATTAGTTGCTCAGTCAGCCGAGGGGTTGCAAGCATTGCTGAGTGAATTGGAGGTTCAGTGCGATAAATATGGGATGAGAATCAATATTAATAAAACAAAGGTTATGCGATTTTCCAGAAAGAAAAAGGCTAAGCTAAATATTAAAATAGGCGGGGAAAGAATAGAGCAGGTAGAGCAGTTTACATATCTCGGAAGTGTTTTGGACCAATACGGTCAAAGTGGTAGGGACGTAAGGAGAAGAATTGCGCTAGGCAAGGAGGCTTTCTCAAGGAGGAGGGAGTTGATGACGGGGACGCTGAGTAGGGATGTTAAGACAAGACTCGTAAAAACTCTGATATGGAGCGTAGCTATGTACGGCGCGGAAACGTGGTCACTGAAGCAGGAGGATAGACGTAGATTGAAGGCTTTTGAAATGTGGGTGCGGAGAAGAATGGAGAAGGTGGAATGGACCGAAAGGAAAACAAATGAGGAAGTACTAGAGATGGTGGGTGAGGAGAGGGGTTTCTTGAGAGAAATCCTATGGAGGCAGGAAAAATGGATGAAAGGCGTATTGAGCGGTAGTGGAATGTTGAAGAAGGTAATAGAGGGGAGAATGTTGGGCAAGCGAGGAAAGGGTAGGAACAGAATAGGGATGTTGGACGGGATGAAGGGAGGAAAGAAGTACACCGAGATGAAGAGGGACCTGATATAGATTAGTTTGATAGGTGGGGAGTCACAAAATGTTTATTTGATAGTTGTGTCCATCCAAAACCCTACCTTAAACGGTAGATTACCTAATAAAAATATATATATATATATATATATATATATATATATATATATATATATATATATATATATATATATAACCTAATAACATATCATCAGCTTTTATTTGGAGCGAAATGCTGTATGGCTTGGACACTTAATTTTTAGGAAAAAGGTGAAGCATGGATTAAGAGACTTTGGGGAGTGGATGTGTAGAAGAATGGAAAAAGTAAAGGGGACAGAAAATAAAATAAGCAAAATATCAGACATTTGAGGAGGCGAGAGAGAGAGAGTTCTTGGTACAAAAGCAGAATAGACATGAGGGCTGAAGACAGGGCATTTCAATTGACGATAAAGTGTTGAATATTGATAGAGATGGGAGAGTGTTATGAAAGGAGAAGATAGAATAGGCAATCGTTGACGAAATAATTGAAGGCAGAATTCAAATTTGGAAAAATTTTTAATTGCAGAGAAAGATGTTAAGTTTTGTCGTTTTGGGTGAAGCTGGGCAGATATTGTGCCCCTAGTCAAGGCTTCCATCCCAAACCTCTTAGACAATGGATGAAAAACAATAAAACATTTAATTATAGTTTCAGTTAAATAAACCTAGCGATTGGGAATAAATATTGCTCCAATAGACCCTATTCTATTTTTTGCGTCATAATAATCATTTCAAAATATGAAAGTGATTGAGGGAGTGGTAGTGGAGCTCTGGTCTACTGACTGGAGGGCTCGGGTTAGATTCAAGATGACGCCTCTGGATGCCCACGAAATCTGCTTTTTCGGCTATTGCGACTTCTTTCTACAACAGGCACGAAACTACAGGCTACTATAGTAAGGCAGGGAAATGAACTGGCCCTATTAGCCTGATGTGCGAAACTCACACATCTTGGGGATTATTATTTGGTGAGTATCCCTCAGCCCTTAGCCCTTACCTATCAGCTAACCATGCTCCGCAATTATTACTGTGGTATATTATTGAAGTCTAGGGAATTATTATCATTTTAAGAGGCCCTGATAAAAATGAAATTTTAGTTCTACGGAAATAAAACCGGTATCATGAGGGCTGCTAGTGAATTAAATGTTGCATTCAATCAATCGATCAATCCAAATTAAATAAAATAGTTTCTGTAAAATAACTGTGAATTATTTCAATTTCTAACGAGAAAATGGATATGAGTTTAATATGGTTGAGTGAAGAAGAAGTATATTCCTTCAATGAAACCGCAAAGTAATTATCAACGAAAATAAATGCTGCAGCCAATGACCCTGTATTCCATTTCTTAATTTCCTCTCTCTGGTTATCATTGAATTTCTAGGTAAGTTTATTTATAGCTCAATGTTCTTATGACACGTTAAGAATATCTGGTCAATGGTTCATTAAATAAAATGACATTGACGCCAGGACTTGATTTCAAGGTTTTGTTTGTTTTGTTTTGATTTGTTTCCCAACCTTTTACCACCACTTAATTCAATAACTCGTCAATTGCATTAAAATGCTCCTTGACGCCATAAACTCTTGATCCATTTTTTCGAGATCATAATAGCCTGTCGTGACAATCAGAAAATTGCGATCGTTGAATCTATGGCCACCGCTCGTCATTAATGTCGCCAGGAAATGCCTAACCTCGAGGATGTTGTGAAATGTTTACAGTTGTGAATGTGTATGCATACAAGTGTGCGTGTGAGTGTGAGATTGTATGTTTTTATACATTTACACGTGTATATTCGAATTATATGTCCTGTTAAATAACTCCTTATAACATCCAAGAGTTGGCGCTCCTAATATCGGAAATGGTTTGCTTTTGTTAAGCCTCATCTCTTCATATACTGATGTTAGATTTTCAGCTATACAAACAAGATATCCATTCCGTGGTTTCATTTTCACGGTCGATTGAAACAACAAACCTGTGCTTAAGTAGAAAAATGAAAAACAAAGGTTTGTTTCTGTTTCGAACAGTAGTTACACACTTCCATTGAAAATGCTTTACACCAAAAGAAATCAAAGCCAAGTGGAGTGAAACTCATGACACATCTGCTCCTGTGTTTTCGACTATTTACAATAGGGTAAATGAGTTTAAACTTGGCCGTAAGCCGCAAATGATAAACATTGCTCGGGACGTCCAGTGGAAGTGACGCCGTCCGAAACGATTGACAATATCCACGATATGGTATTGATTGATGGACGAATTAAATTTTGCGAAATAGATAAGGAAACAGCCATGTCACAAGGTACAGCGGTCGCTCTCAGTGGATAATAAACGCATTCGCAATTCCGAGTCTAGTTTTGAACATATCCGTCGCTATCCTGAAGAGTTTCTGCGTCGAAAAATAACTGTAAACGAAGCATGGATTCAATACTGCATTACAGAGATAAAGAACAATCAAAACAGTGAGTTTCCAAAAACGATCCGACTCCGAAGAAGGGGAAGACGGTGAAATCGAGCGACAAGGTGATGGCCACGTTGTTTTGGGATGCGCGCAGAATAATCTAAATCGACTGCTTGCAAAAAGGACAAATGAAAAATGGAGAGTATTCTGCGTCGTTATTGCCCCGGTTGAGCAAAGAAATAAGAAAACGTCCTCAATTAGCAAAAAAAAACTCTCTTCCATCAAGACAATGCACGGGTCCACAGCTGCGCAGTTTCGAAGGCGAAAATTATAACATTAAAGTTTGAATCATTAAAACAACTACCGTATTCACCGTATTTTTTTATTCTCAAACATGAAAAAATGACTCGGAGGTAAAAGTTTCACGTCAAACGAAAAAGTCATCACCCACACAGATACCTATTTTTAGGCCCTTGCAAAATCCTACTTTTGGACGGCTTAAAAGTGAGACAAGTGTCTCGAACGTACAGGAGGTTATGTTGAAAATTTGTAAAAATAATCTCAAAATAATTTGTTTTTCTATTTTCTCTTAAGGACATATTGAAAGGCCCACGTATCTATATTTCTTCTCGATTACCTTTTCTAATCTCCCTGTCCTCAACATCCTCCTAACATCCTGAGTTTTTATTTTAACGAGATCGTTCCCCATCTGTGTCTCTGTGCTACTGCTATTGATTTACTTTTGCACGGATTTCGTGAGAAGGCGACTGCAGAAGCTTGCCTCTCCCGCTTCTGGGCACAACACACGGCCCAGCGGTAAAAACCCCATAGTCTCCTGGACACGTACTCACATCTATGTCTATTATTGTTTCATTGGGTAAATTAGGGTGGTTTATCGTTGTCTTGCCCAATAGCATTTAACATGGCATCATCACTCTTCTAGCTACGCTTGCGTCAGATACTAGCGGGGATTAACTTTCGTCTGCCTACAATCTTTGATCTATCTAGAATGGGTAACCCTACGAAGACCATTTACCATTGCTCCCTATAGCACAGCTATATAAATGTGTGTATGGAAAATTCCACATGACTCAGAAAGGTCTCATTTAGAATATATACTGGCTAGACACAGGTTTAGGAACAGTGTGATCAATTCACACAGCTTCCCGGGAGCGGATGCAATTTGGTTGTTATGAAGTGCGGCGTCCGTTTGAAAAAGATAAGGCAGGGGCGGCGGATTAGGAACTGGAATGTCGAAGCATCAAATGGATTGACCAGGAAGAAGTATCAACATGCTGCAGAGATAATCATGGATACCGGTAAAGACCCGAGTACTATTGAAGAAAATGGGAATGTATCAAAAAAGGAATATCGAAAACCGCAAAAGACACTATAGGAACCGTTTACGGGAAAAGGACGAGTAAACCATGGAATACGGATGAAATGATTAGAAAGATAGATAAGAGAAGAAAATGAAAGAATGTAAACTCAGAGATAGCCAGAAGGAAGTACAAAGAGTTAAACAATAAATTGAACACCTATATAGCAAAAGAAGCAAAAGAAGCGTGGTGGAAGATGGAGTTCAAAGATGTGGAAAGTTTGCAGAAGAAGGGTGAAATTGGTGCACTATACAGCAAGGGTAAATCACTATTGGGAAGTTAGAAGAGAAGATCTGTGTAAACATTTAGAGATAAGTCGGGTAAGATAATAGTTGAAACAGAAAAAATCCAAGATAGATGGAAGGAATATATGGGAATAAGCACTATATGGCCAAGAATTTAGGAAGGAAGAGAATACATACATAGGAAGAGAACATGACGTACAGGAAGATAACTTAGAGAGACATAGATAGCCAGACATACTTGACTATGAAATAGAGGGGCCATTAAGGGAGCATTAAATCAAATAAGCTCGTAGGGGTAGACTAAAGTCCAGCGGAACTACTAAAAGGTTTAGGAAAATATGGTAGGAATAGACTATTTTCGTAGTATATATGAGAAAGGAATCTGGCCGGAAGACTTTGTGAGATCAGTGAGAGATCTTATTCCGAAAAAGGAGAAGGCTATATCATGTGACGACTACAGGACAATAAGTTTGATTTCCCACGCTGCTAAAGTGGTTCTCCGGATCATCAACAAAAGAATGTAGAGTATGACAAATGAATACTTAAGTTATGATCAGTTTGGGTTTAGGAAGGGGAGAGGTACGCATGACGCTAATACCATAATGAGATCAATAATCGAGAGGAAAATAGAATACAATCAGGACGTATTTGTCTGTTTCATAGATTTCGAAAAGACGTTTGACAGAGTGAATTGGGAAAAACTCTGGAGTATATTGCAGAAAATAGAAATGGAATGAAGCGACAGGAGGCTAGTCCGCAACCTGTATATGTTTCAGACTACTCAGGTGCAAGTGGGGAATGGTGTCCAAATGGGTAGTGTTAGGAAGAGGAGTAAAGCACGGTTGTCCATTAAAATCTGCCTTGTTCAACGTATACCATGTGTAGAAGAAATGATTAATGAGGCATGGGAAGAACTGGATATAGGGATGAAAGTCGACGGGGAATTTATAAAATCAGTTGTGTTTGCTGACGCCCAAGCTCTATTTTTTCAGTCAGCCAAGTGGTTGCAAGCATTGGCAAATGAACTGGAAAGTCAGTGGCATAGGTATGTGATGAGAATAAATGTGTATAAAACAAAGGATATGCGGTTTTTACGAAAGAAAAAAGCTAAGTTAAAAGTTAGCAGGAGCAGCAGGAGTGCAAATATTAGAGCAGGTAAAACAGTTTATGTATCTTGGAAGTGTTTTGTACCAAAATAGTCAAAGTAATAGGGACATAAGAAGAAGAATTGCTCTAGGCAAAAGCTTTTACAAGGAGGATGGTATTGATGACAGGGTCGTGGAGTTAGGATGTTAAGAAAAGGCTCGTTAAAATTTTATATGAAGCGGTTTGGTTATATACTGCGTGGAAACGTGGTAAATTTTTGGAATATGCGTGAATGACCACCATTGAAAATCAATGAAAGCATTAGCATTTAATCCAATTTGAAGAATCACATTTTGGCCAAAATCAACCAACCGGTTGGGTCAATCGATAGAATTTTTGACACTTTACTAAGGGTATTCTTGCTATTTTATTAGTTTTTAGATTAAACTTCAAACCTTAAAATATAAATGTAACTGTAGAGAGTAACAATTTCTACTTATTTTGTATATTTTTTTTATTTTAAGTCAATCGTTTATAAAAAAATTATGTTCATCTTTTATCAAATATTTTTTCCTCAAATTGAGAGATGTTTGCCTACATCAGCCGTAAGAAAATAATTACTTTCTAGGAATTTGGTTCCGGGAATTTTTTTCTAAAAACTAAATTTCAAGTTCATTTAAGCTCTATATAAAAATAAACTATCAAATATGAAGAATATTTTTATGAAGTAACAATTATTGTAAAAATGATGACTAGAAGCGATAAGCATTACTATCGAATTTGGTAAATATAAAACATAAAAATATGAGCAAGGAAGGGTCATAGTGGTCCAGTTGGCAGAGCGTTGGCAACTAACTGGAGGCCCCGGGTTCGACTCCGAGTGACGCCTTTGAGCACCCTTTGCTTAACCCTAGTTGTGCGATTTCACGGGTTCCTGACCATCCTGGGAAACCATAGACGGCACAGGGAAAGGTACTGCCCCTGATGCATGAATTTCACACGCTGTTGGGCTTAGTGCTAAGTGAGCTCTACCCTCACCTATCAAACCAAATCTCGGGTGGATAACTGTGGTTTGGTTTAGTATGCAATTATTCTAAGGTGCACATCTTTGAATTATACGTAAACTCTTATATTTCCTTTCGCAGAGTCTTGGGTACCATCATTATGGAGAGGTCCTTTAGATACCGCAGCGCCAAGGGGGGACCAATCCTGACTCCTTAATATTTTCATATTAATTGACCAATTCCAAATTATTAATAATGAAGTATTTTACATATTTTTTCCACTTCATACCCATATAGATTACATTATACCAACCACTAAAGCTTTCTTAACCCCGGCTCAAATCTTCAATCTTCGTGCGAAATGTAAACAATTCTTGAATAAACAATATTCACATCATGTACCGTAATGGAAAAGATACCTCCTGTGCCAACAAATTAGAAGGGTGACGTCAACCGAGATAAATACGCAAACCAATGGGGGCAATATGTTGCAATAGTTATAGTTTGGGTTCTACGATTAATATGAAGTATTTATTTAATGCTAGATGAGTTAAACCAAGTAAATGACGATTGCAATACAGGCAATTCAGTCACAACAAAAATGAACAAGTTTGTGTCGATAAAAGATTGTTAGAGGAAAGATATTCCGTAATTATCAAAGAAAATTAATGCATGGATATAACTGTATTTCCTGGTATATCAGTATGAAGAGAGAACACTGTAGGACGACTACGAGCCAATCAAAAGGGATGACTTAATTGACTTAGTAATCATTCTCAATGGCATAAATTATGTGTGGAGCATGTGAGAACTTTGTTGATTAACTACGCTTGCCTAGAGCAACTATTATAATATAACTTCAATTAAAGTTAATTTTAATATTTCATTTTATGCATTATTCAAATAAAGTTATCACATGCATGGAGCAAGCAATTTATTAACCGCATCGGATTTTCTACAGCAATAAATCGGTACTATTCCTCAGCACCTGGAAAATATTAGAGGGTATTGCGTGGTGACGTTCGCGCGAATAAACCAACTTCCGGCGGAGTGCCGAAACCCGGAAGGTCAATCCATCAATAAGTTTAACTGTTGATGATACCCTTCCCCTGCCCCACGACACTCCCCTCTGCCCTTTAGTCTTACTCCTTTCTATATCGCGGCGGGGCATGTTCCACTGTCAACAAGTGGAAGCCCCGCACACGAGTTGGCATATGTAGGTGGGTGGGCGGGTGGGACGGGGACCACATAAACGGAAAGAACAGCATATGGACGGAACATATTGGCTCGGAGAGAGAGAGAGGGAGGGAAGTTTGTAGGTGTGTGTGTGTGTGGATGCAGGTGAGTACGTATGCGGAGAGGACTGAGGACCCATATGCAGAATTAGGGCAAAGGCGCACACGACGGCGGAGGAACGGCTTTTGGGGGTGGGGAGAG
This sequence comes from Hetaerina titia, assembly GCA_037158775.1. NCBI lineage: Eukaryota > Metazoa > Arthropoda > Insecta > Odonata > Calopterygidae > Hetaerina > Hetaerina titia. The sequence continues at coordinate 23,594,763 of CM073773.1, forward strand.
GAAGATGATGGAGGTGGGGGACGGAAGAGGGGGACCAGGGGCGGAGTAGGGATCGTGCCCGCTCCTTTGGGATGGCGTGGAGGCGACGGCGATGGCGGTGGCAATGGTAGTGGTGGTGGTTGTAGGGTCGGAGTGGGATCTTCGGACGTGGGGTGAATATAATCAAAGCAAGAACGGGTTAGTGTTTGTTGTGAAACGGGGAGTGGAGAAAGAGAGAGAGAAGAAAAATACACCATGAGGTAAAAAAATGCGCAGAGCATATCGTATAAAAAGTGCCGACGTTCCGAGTCGCAAGGAAATTGTGGAATCCTTGGGCATAATAGCCTCAGGGAATCCGGTATCCTTGTTTTTTTCTTTTGCGTCCACTAAACGGTATGTTTTCCAAAATTCGATCGCTTTTGAAGCCGATATAGTATGATAGTGCACTTCAGCTCAGATTGTCCAATTTCGATGGCGGACGTGTTTTGGAAACAGTTTCCGTGTGACGACAAATTACAGATACAAACAACTCACCAAAACAAATTTTACTGGAACGGGCATCGGAAAAGAAAACATGTACAAAGCGGAAAAAGGCATTTTTGCAGCCGTAACACTATTTATGACCCGATCCGCGATGTCTGAGTCAATTATTTGCTTAACTTCACATGATATTATATTTGTGAAAATATTTATTCAAGCGATGATTTACCGAAAGGCTGAATGAAATAATGAATAAATATTTATAAATATTAAGTGATGATTAACCGAACGTACGATGAAATGATTCCAAAATAATTTAAAGCAGTTCTCCTGTCACGAATTTGGCATAAGATATCTAGTTACAACTTCTAACACGTCAAGAGTCTAAAATTTTAAGATATTCTTAGAAGAGATACACACATACCCTTCAATCCATTCCCTTTCAAGGTAGACCAAATCAAATAAACCTAATGCTAGGTTAACTACAGCAAAAACAGGACATTCACACCCTTATACTAATGTCTTTCATAATTCCTAACATTATCTACTTACGTGGGTGGTCTGAAAATTAGTCGGAAACTCAGAAAAAATATCTTGTATCTTTGTTAGGCCGGAAACTTTTCAGACCACCCTTGTATTATCATTCATCGCATCCGTGCATTATTTCATTTACGCTCTTATGTTCCAGTAATTTCCGATGTTCCATGTCCTAAGAGTCAGCGACCACACTCAAAGACATCTTCAACCTACCCTTTTTTTCATTTTTTACAACAAAATCTCTTCATGTCACCTTATAACCACCTCATTTATTCTAAATTCATCATTTTTCTGGCATATCAACGTTTCGCTTGCCTAGAATAATGTTTATTGGAGTACAATTCAATACACTTGTCTTTTTACTTCCTTTGACAAACATTTTTTATAGTCTCCACAAATTACCAACAAACTTTCCGCCGGTATTCAAACGGCTCTTAAATTCTTCACCTATCCCACCATATTTTACAAGTATTCTTTCGAGCTATTTCTTTGAATAAATGAAGAAAACACGTACATATATGGCCAATCGTAATAAATGAAATGCAATTGCTTCGTGAAGTGAGATTTCCATGCCATATATCAACTGACTTTCTTTAATCTACGAAGTTCATTCTTCGCTACGAGGCAGAGTGTGATATTCTAGAGTACTGCGGCCGAGGTTTTATGAGGTCTGTTGAAATATAATGTGGAGCTGTGGAGCCAATGGGAGTATACTTGGGGATGAAGGATCGTTAAATGTTTGAAAATTGTAAAATGGTCATTTTATAATGGTCTTACTCCTGTCATGGACAGTCTGTTGATCTTCAATTAGTATTTATCGTTGTTTTAAAATGTAAATCTGATACTAGATACAAACGTATTAAATGAAACTGAACCAACTTAGATGTCTCCAATGGAATTTTTTTAAAGAATGATACTTTTGCTCACGCGAAAGAAATAGCCATTTGACTAACAGGTGACAACTAATGGAGGATAAACCAAATGTTTCCCAGCCTCTCTCGAAATGATATTCCACCACCAGCTGAGTAATCAATCCAAAGATTGGTTTTGACAGCTGAGGGTTGAGCTCGTCTTGTCGTATTCAGGGAAGCGGGGCTAGTTCGCTACCCTGAGTCACTCGGGATTTCTCTGTCGCCTTGAATGCGTCCTAAGATTGATGAACCAATAAGTGACAATTTTAAGTTTCTAGGAGTTGTTACAAAAGCAATATTCTATCAAACCTACCAAATGCGCAGAGCTGAAAGAAAAATCAGCACCAATAATGCTGATGTCTCTGCTTCTAGAGCTCTGCGTATTTGGTAGGAAATACGATTGGCTCCAAGCGTTGTACCCTTTCTACAAATCACATTAACGTGCCAGACAAACGGGCGAAGTCCTGCAACACTGAAAAAAACAGCTTTTTTCACTCGTATGTGTAAAAGCGGGCATGATATTTCAGAAATCATAGACTAGTACAATTGACGCTTACAGCATATAACTGTTAGAAGCATAATGCCCTTTCTTAATAGACGAAGCTTTTTCAACAAAGTCAACGGCTTAGAATTAGGGGAAATGAAAAACAGGAACGACTTCTTTTACCTTCCAATAATCCTTAAATTCTTATAATATAAAGAGCTATTGACCAAATACCAGATTTAAACCTTATACTCCAGATGTGAACCAGGCGCTACACAATAAAATACGGAATTACATGCTTTTACAATCATACGGAAGCATCGGCGCGATTCTCTCCCCTTTCTGAACGCAAGCAAACATAATATTAGAAGGAATTATTTCTAATTATTGACATCGGAATTCTCTCGTTCCGTCGTTTCACTCTTGTTCATCGCTTTAATTAATATCATAAATGGTAACCCAGCCAGCAACATTAAATTATTTAATTAACGACACAGTCTTTCAAGACAATGAATATAACGGGTGCTTCCCAAGCAATCTAAACAAATATTATTTTCTGATGGAACGAGCTGAATCTACCGTCAATACTGAAGCAAGGCACCGCATAACTTCTAGAAATATAAACATCGCTCTAACTGGCACGGATTCAGAGAGGAAACGTATGAATATTATCATAACAGACCAAGTAATGTACTTGACTTTTACACTGACATCAACGTAACGTGAGGAAAACGCTCAATAAATATCGATGAAATTTCATTTACAAAACGACTTTATCAGACGAATAATGGGGAAGTACTCCAGTAAAAAAATTACGAGAGGGTTATTTTCCATTATTTTTACCTCGTTTTCCATATCACTCGGACATTTTCGACGTAGCTCAACAAAATGTAATGTTTAATGAATTAATATACTAAGAAAAGCCATTGTAAACAAATTTTTGGGAACAGACAAGTCTAAAACCAACAGGTGTGACATTTATGGGAAAGCCTAACAAAGAAAACCATCGGTACAACGAATTACCTAGCATAACGTAAACTGCTGCAAACGAGTTTTTGACACGGAGGGAATAGATCTAACCCCGGTCATGAGACCAGAGGTGAGACCGGATATTGCCAGGCATACAAACCAATGAGAGGAATATTTTTTTCGAGCATAATTCATGATCATAACTGATGAGTAATGTTAATATTACCTGTGCCCTAAATTTTAGAACCAAATAGCAACTTTTCCTAGAGGCTAACGATCTGCAACTCCGTTTCGGTAGCCCCAACATCGAAATATTTAATAGGAGATGAAACTTCTGATTCCCAGAAAATCACATGAATTGAATTTTATCAGGGGGTGCCTGGAGACATCACCCAGATTTTAACTCAAGACCATCTGATTGGTAACAAAAAGCTCAGCCCTTCTCACATATGCCACGACATTGGCTTATATCCGACGTCACGAATGAAACCTCATTGCTTTAGGCACGATGTCTCTATCCCTCCCTCTCTCTTCCAAGTGGAAATTGCCACGTTCATCTCGCATCCTAACACGTTCAGTGAAAAATTAACAACTCCACAAACAACTTGCATTATCAATGGCAACTTGAAGGAGGCGGAGGCTAAAACTGATGACAACAGTTTGTTCATCTCGAAAGTTCTCTATCAAATTGCAAATTTGAAACACCCACCGACGACGCCAAACAAGCGAAGGCATCCATCAAATGCCAGAAACTTCCCTCGCGCTTGCCTCCGAATGCCATCTGCTATCACAACTGGAGCAAAAAAGCGATCAATAACGCCAGGTGAGAAATCCTTTGCCATCTGAAAGCAGTATTCAACAGTGGAATGATGTATGGCGACCTGACGACGACGCCCACCAGGGGGCCAGCGTCGTCTTAGCGCCCTCCGACATTTTCTATTCCATTTCACTTAACGCGCTTCAATTGAATGCGGTAGTCCCTCGCAATCGATCTCTTTCCCAGAGCTCGAAGAAGTACACGGACAACTAGAGCGGAAAAAAAATAAATGCCATCGCGCGATTTTAACCTAAAATTGATTCCAGTCATCCAGTAAACTATTAGAGGGCCAAGAAGAATGGTGTCCCCACCCATTTGCACAACCAGGCACCTACCAACGGTAAAACGCTACTTTTCTCCATGGGTGGCGGCTGATCTCTCACGCTCCATCTGCCAAGTGGTTGGGCAAAACCCAGGACGTTCCATGAGTGGAAGCAGTTGAAAACCGTGGTGTTTTTTTCCAAGCTTACCGTTCCGAATCGGAGAGAATTTCGGCCGGCCGACCTCATATCTTTGGACTGCATTATAAATGTCGCTTGCATCTGCGTTGCGGTGAATTCAAACGGTCAATGCAGGAACCAAAGCATGTTTTGCCTACTGAACTGGATGGTGCTCACCATCAGTTAGCCTTAAAAAATTAAGTTTTCTTAGCTACTAACTCCTATAATTCTTTTGCAAGTCTTTTGTCCACAAATGAAATAAAGGTAATACATTTTTTAAACTGCATATTTTTATTTATATATTATTTAATGTATATATTCCTGTATTTGTCCTTTATATGTGCTCCTATACCTTCTCCGTATATCTATTTCCATGCAAATGAATATTTGTTCGCCGTATGGCGGGATTTCGTGTTTCAATGTGTGTATATGTATATGTGTGTGTGTATATATATATATATATATAACTTTTGGACGGCACAATAGAACGCAGAATAAAACAGATAACACGTAAAAGGACACTCACACTGTAGATGATTTAAGCTTTCGGCCTACTCCGAGGCCTTCTTCAGGTCAGACTGAAGAAGGCCTTGGAGTAGGCCGAAAGCTTAAATCATCTACAGTGTGAGTGTCCTTTTACGTGTTATCTGTTTTATTCTGTGTTCTATTGTGCCGTCCAAAAGTTATATTGCTCTCGTGAGTACTTCCGCATCATCGATATATATATATATATATATATATATATATATATATATATATATATATATATATATATATATATATATGAACACGCCACTCTTTGCTCCTTCGCAATTCATCAATTGAGAAAACTATTTGTTATAAAACCATAAAAGCGTTTCAAGTCAAATTTTCTTATGCCTTAGCGGAGATGCATGAAAGATCGAGGGAATAATGTGTTGAAATCTTAATTACTTCACTCTTCCTAACGGGATGCGCTCTCTTTCAGAGGCCAAAAAAAGAGCATAAAAGTCTGGCGATGCATATTGGTAAACAAATATTCCATTATTACCCCCTTCCTTAATGAAATAATAAGAAAATGACATAACAGATCCAATATATCGAGTTTCCTTGAACATTTCCCATATTATCCCTCTTTTTAAAAGCCCACGATGGTAGGGAAACTTTTTATTTATCATAACTATTTCCTTCCACGTAATCCTTTTTCTTCTCGTATTTCGACCAGTAAAAAAATATCTTTTCTACCCATCAAGATTGCCTAATCGTTTTATAAGAATTTGTTCGTTTAGCATGGCATATAAACTAAACCACGTGAATCATACCAACTATGAAAGAAGGAAATCCTGTCTTGTTATTTCTTTAATGTTTCTATTTTTATTGCATAAGTTTCTATAATGTAGGATTATTTAAGCGAGAGAAATGATATTTAAATACCTCCTGAATGAAAATTATTCTACACCAGTTTATTTGTTGTTCAAGGGTCATTCAAGGTAAAATTAAGATTTTAGAAATATACATAAATATAAATAGAATATAATATAGAGGGTATTTATTGCAATAGTAGATTCTGTCCTAATATTAAACAGCTAATTGAAGGCTATGCATAAATCTAATTGAAGATTAAGCCTGATTCCTTCTGTGGATGACAAAATTGCAATTTTGTCAACAAAAGCTGAAATCAACGTTTCGTGAGTAAGGTGCGTTATGTGGCATCAGCCATCCTTCTCCAACCTAACTTATCACGCTGTAAAGCGGTACACTTTCGTACACCTTCTGCCATTTCTTGTCCCGCAAAATATTATTTTTCTCCTTATCTCGTGTATTCTTTCCTCTTTCCGTTATCCAAGAGAGTTCATAGCAAATATCCAATTCGTATTCCGCAAAGATTATACATATTTTTTCATCTCAAACACTACGATACCCTATACAGGTAAACCATGGCAGCTTGGATAATAACTTCGACTTCCTATGTTTATTTTTGTTAATAACGTCGAGTTACTCGCCATTATCGTCAAATAACTCGTCATTAAAATCAAACCACACGTCATTACCCGTCATATTTAGCCATTGAATGCCTAATTTACTGGCGACATTTCTATGATTCATATGTTTTTTGTCATATTTTAATGCGTTAGTATCCTATGATTTCATTAATGAATGAAATGCAGTATATAATTATATAAAATAATATCGAGAAAAATAGGAACATGCAGAACAAATCCGTAGAATAAACCGGTGGTGCATGAGGTCAGAAATGGAAAGTGGAAGACGGAAGATATAAATTAAAAATCGTCACTTGTAATTGGAACAGGGAACTAATATGTATCAGTGGGCCTAAAAATGTCCAGAAGGACTGCTATCAGTTAAATTTTACGATTTGAAGTCACTTACTTTAACCATTGGTTTACTTGAAACGCAAATAATACTCACTCGAGCTTCAATAACTACTTTTCTATTGGCAATCTCTCATTTTGTGCATGTTTATTCTAATTACTGTTCTGGTTATATTTAATATTCTGAAGTGCTTGTCGAAGATAGGTAACCGTTTTCAGTAATACCGCATCTTTGATTGATCGAAGAATATCCAGATTATCTCCTACTTTCTCATGAGGAAACACTTGCCGATTTGCACGATTTTGGCAGCGTGCACAGTTATTTAAAAAAATAAAATTCAGGACCTTATATCAAATGAACCGCCGTGAAATTTAATTTTGCCATTAGTAAATTCTTTATTTGTTTGGGACCCTGACGGCTGTCACTCATAAAATTACCTGCAGGGGAATGTCTACTTATTATGGCTCTTCGGTAATGGATACGCTTAAGCGCGCTCATATAAGGTAACTTGAAACCACATTACGAAAAGTTAAATCAGTGAGGACCCACACCACAAACGCGTTCAGCCGAGACCGAGACCAGACAGGCATCTGGGGTGCTCGATCGTTCAAAAAAATTGAGACCCTAATATTCCCCTTAAGACTCAAAGGGATCGCTGACTTCACAATCAATCTCGCAAGGACGATAACTCGCAAAGTGGCACGAAGCTACAAAATAAGGTTCAAATTAAGTGCACTGGAATGATATGTAGCCAACTGTTGACCTCGGGGTATTGCCGTTCGAGTTGACTAAACCGGTGGATGCGTTAAGTAAAATGTTTTCCTCGACCAAAAATCACTCCTTTGGTCATGTGGCTGTAATGGGGTCAAGTAATGTGGAATAAAAAGTCTAAGCAGTTTCATTTGTGTAATGTTCTTTGTGGTTATCATTTTTAAATGTTAAAATAGCCAAAGAACACACGGAGAAGACTGCAATATTTCATTTGTAATTTATACAATTTTAACAACGATAATAGTGTTTATTTAAAAACTACTTCTTTCAATCATAGTAGCACTTTCGCATTGCCATGGAATGATTTTAATGGTACAATTATCTCGTTCCCATAAAAATTCATAGAATCAATACGTCCGCTGAGGTCGATAGCTAATTCATCGTATAACCTGCGTGCACGTCACGTGGCTAAAAAAGACGCAGCATTGCGCAGCTCAACACGCTGACACGCCATCTATGGAAATGATTGAAAAAAGCAAATGGACGATCAAGAAACGCGAGGCCTTACTTTTAACAATCCGCATCAATCACAGTATCGAAAAACGGGTTCTTAACGATAGTCCATCGAAACTAAGCGTCTGCTTGGCTCTTAGAATGATGCCCAAGGTACTTACCAGTAGATGATTCGGAGCCTCAGCTTACTCTCAATCTTGGAGAATCTACTATGCGATGCTGTCATTGAGAAGGCACAACTTCGAACGGAAGGAGCGAGGTCTCATTACTGTAGAACTGAAAATAAATTAAACGAGCGAATTAAATCAACATTCACATTGAGAAACTAATGAACATGCCGGTTTCTCTTCTACATTATTTATTCTTTACAGAGTACTACTGTAATTTTATACATTCGTGCGAAATGTTACACAAAAAGATACGTTCACAGATCACTGTAAATCTCTCTTGGATCTCTTCTGTTTCAACTATTATCTTACCCGACTTATCTCTAACTGTTTGCACAGATCTTCCCTTCTAACTTCCCAATAGTGATTTACCCTTGATGTATAGCGCACCAATTTCAAATCTTTTCTGCAACCTTTCCATATCTTTGAACTGCGTCTTCCACCATTCTTCTTTTGCTTTATTTGTTGCCCGTCTCAATTTATTATTCAACTCTTTATGTTTCCTTCTGGCTATCTCTGAGTTTACATTCTTCCATTTTCTTCTCTTATCTATCTTTCTAATCATCTCATCCGTGATCCATGTTTTCCTTGTCCTTTTCCCATTAACGGTTCCTATAGTGTCTTTTGCGGCTTTCGATATCCCTTTCTTGATATATTCCCATTTTTCTTCAATAGTACTCGGGTCTTTACCAGTATCCATGATGATCCATTCCTTTGTCAATCCATTTTATGCTTCTACATTTCATTTCCTAACCCGCCACCCCTGCCTTATCTTTTTCAAACGGACACCACACTTCATAACAACCAAATTGTGGTCAGAGTCCGCATACGGTCCCGGGAAGCTGTGCGAATTGATCACACTGTTCCTAAACCTGTACCTAACCAGGATATAATCTAACAGATACCTTTCTGAGTCACCTGGCATTTTCCATGTATACCTACGCCTTTTATGGTGTCTAAACCAAGTGTTGGTGATAACTAACCCCTGTTTTCGCAGAATTCAATTGCTTTTTACCCGCGGTCATTCCTCTTGCCTAAGCCCCCCTATGAGGTGGGAGTACCCCCCACCTCATCACCATCTCATATATATATTGCACACCTTATATAGTATTATGCACCTTATATATATGTGTGTGTGCATATATGTGAATATGTATATATTTTTTTCTTACAGGTTCCCCCCACCTTTCCTCACCTCACCCCCAACCCCCTCAACTCTTACCCTTCCCTCATGGTGCTACACCCCTGCCACACACCTTTTTGGTGGCTCGCAGGCTATTTATGTAGATGTAGATCTCTTCCTTCAGGTATCGTCGCATTCCAATCCACCATCACTATCAAATGTTTCCCTGCAGGGACACACGCGATTATATCCTCTAACTCATCGTACATTCTATCGACTTCTTCCTCCTTATGGTTGCTCGGTGGCATGTACGTTATACCTGAACAATGACCAAGTTTGTCGGTCCTGCTTTAATCTCTACGAGTAATATTCTATCCGTTGCTTGTTCTATGTTGACTACGCTTCTTCCTACCTCTTCATTCAATATTATGTCAACCCCTCGTTTACTTCCGTCCCCTCCGCTGTATATTATTCTATAACTATCACTCCAGTAATCCCTGCGATTCTTCGATCTCACCTCGCATAGACCTAAAATATCTATATTTACTCTTTCCATCCCTCGCTTGATATTCTCTAATTTTCCTATCTTCAACATTGTCCCAACATTTCAATTTCCTATTCAAACTAATTTAGCCTTCTTCTTCTGCGTCTTCTGTCCTGCTGTTGCCGGTTTTCCTTTGCAAGAGTTTCGTGAGATGACGACCGCAGAAGCCTTGCCTCTTCCGTTGCCGGGCACGACACACGGCCGATTGAGCCGAGTCCCGTAGGTGCCAAGACTCATTCTATATAGTGTCCATCATTATATTCTTGGGAATGTTAATTGAGGTGGTTTCCCGTTGCCTTCTTCAATAGTGTTTCTAACGTGGCATCATTCAATGACCCCACGTTAAAAACATTATTGAAGAAGGGAACGAGAAACCACCTCAATTAACATTCCCAAGAATATAAGGATGGACCCTATACAGACGCCTTTGCAGCCGCCTCACTAAGGAACAGGCGCTGCGTGGATTATGGCTCCTAACCTTCGACCTATCTAGCATGGGTGACCCTGACAGAAGCAATTATCATTACTACACAGCTCTGGGGGTCTTCGAAACGCACAAATATATTCAAATATATATACTTGTATATACATTCAAACACGAAAACCCGCCAAATGGCGAACATCATTCACATGGATATTACTGTGTTTGTCTTTTATGCGTGTTCCCATCCCTTTTACTCATATCTATATCTATATGAATGAATAAATGAAAAAAAAAATCTATATAAATGAAAACGTATAAATGTTGGCTGAGATAGGTGTGATACATACAAGTAAATAAAAAGTATACAGTTCACAAAAAAGATAAAGTCTCTACCATTGAGGAAAGTGGTTTGCCACCGAAAATTCAATGATCGTGTGAGTTCCTCACTCTTTCTTCTCGCCCTATGTTTTTTGTTTACTCTTTTGTGTCACGCCTGTGTCCCTCACAGGTTAAATCCCGCTTTGCGCGATCTTTCATGCATATACATATCTTACCCCAGTATAGTTATATTGTCCCAACATAAATTTTTCTGGAGATAACTGCATAATATTGATATAAAAGACATGGCGTTTTTTCAAGGGAAAACATATAGCCGTTAAAAATAAAGGCTGAAACAGTCATCAATAGGCAAATATGACGTTTTTGGATGATACATAACTTACGAACTCTTAGAAGGACTGGTAGTAATTCACCAAAAAAAGGACTGCGGCTAGCAAAACACAACGCATGGGATGAACCTTGAATACTATATTCATTCACACACAAAAACAACAAGGCATTCATACACAAAAAATTATATTTATTTGCACAAAAAATAACTTCCGTTAATTACTAATATTGGTGATACGATAGCACGACTATGCTACGTTAGCTCCGTTGGCATCGCTCTCACTATGTGCCTGGATATGGGAAGCCGTTTGCAAACCATTTGTGATGAATGATACAAATGTCGTAAAGAAGTTTTTTCGAGGTAATAATTCTGATGCCCAAAGCCCTGTTGATCCTGAGATCCCGAAAAGGCTTCTCTTGCCATTATGTCTCCCAAAGGCCGAAAGATCAGAATTACAGAACCCCGATTCCCAAGGCGGGACTCGAATTAGCTCTGGACTCTCAGGTGGAAGCATTACCCACCAGTATAACACAGCCGGCAAGTAACTCAGCACAACCACTTTGTGTGTGACTATTACTTCAATTAGCTCACCTGTGTTAGCCCCAACTAAGCACTGAGCAATATTCCTCTATAATCCACAAGATGAAAAGCTAGAGGAAGGAAAAGTGATTGCCACTTACAGTTTAAAGGGTATGAGTAATAATACGCAATTCGCATTCTAAGGCTTTTTAAACAGTTGCCTCGAGTCACGATGATTCAATTCATTGAACAGAGAATGATACTTAATTTAACATTTTTCACCTGACGAATAGCTGCATCCAGATAAAGACACTTTTAGCTTTCCTTTATGGATTAAATATGCGATGAATACCCCTACCCTCATTGTGATCTCTTCTCTTGTACCGTATTTTGTGATTATTATCATCTCTCAAAGTTTGTCTGTTGAAAGACGACTTATGAAAAATGCGCCCTAATGGTATAAAGTAAACGGAATTTCATACCTGTAATTGTTTCGGGTAAACAAAGCCAATTTAATGCATCGACTAACCCCACTTTTTTTCTTATTGCAATGAATCGAACTACTTATGTAGGTTGTCACGAGGATGGCAACAATCTAGAAGCCTGTCCCCAGGGTCCAAACGCCCCACCCTCTACATCCGCTGGACATCCCGAATTCTGATAACACAGCTTAGTGCTCCCAGGAGAAGTAGACCAACACGCGGACCGCAGATCGAAAACTTCAGCCACCCCTCCCCAGTCTCCCGCCGCCCCGATCCCCTCCACCTCATCCCCCAGTTCCACCACCCTCAGAGCCACACGGCGCCACCGACCCCCCTCCCTTTTCAAACACGCCCGATCCACGACCAACAAATCTAATATCCTTCCCCCAGCCATTGCCCTCCGCGTGGGCGCCCTTTCGCAAGTTTAACTACTGCTGGTGCACGACGCAGCAGCAGCAAGTTCCTCAACCCCCTCAACTCATGATGATGACGATGATGAAGGAAAACGTTCCCTGCCCTCTCCCCTAGAGGACCGGTTTAATACAGACTCCTCTCCATTCATACCGAATGTGGCGTCGGCGCCGCCGCGCTGGGCTCCTTGCCTGGGATCAGTGGGAGGAGGAAGACGGGGGCAGAGTGGGGGAAGAGTTGGGGGGAGGGATAGGCAAGGGTAGGGAAGGGCTTGGCACCCACAGGAGGTGGAAGGGTGACGAGACATCGCGGGAGCGGGATGGAAGCAACTCCGAAATCTTTCGTTACGGAGGGAGCGGTGAACTTTTGTAGCCACGATGAAAATAACAAAATTCTCGTCGCTAACGAAAACCTTCCAAAGGACTTTCCCTTAATTGGCACAACAAGGAGCAATTGACCTTCAATTTTAATGTACTTAGCGATGGTGATTTCCTTTCCAAGGGGGGCGAAACCACATCTGAGTTGTTTGTATTTATTCATGCAAGAAGCCGATAAAGAAAAAGTCAGCATAGAAGAGGTTATAACCAGCATAGTAATCCCGAAGGTCGACTTTAATAGTTGAGGAAATGGGTAGGTAGGTTAGAGCTCACCCCAAACAAAGTCCATTCGTGTCCTCACCTTTGGGGGAGATAAACCGAAATGCAGATACAGATTATTGTTTACTTCAGGAAACTCCCTCCGTTTTAATACGTAGTCTTGTTAATAATCACCCCTGCCACACACCCTAGCGGTAGTTTTCAAGGGTACTGTACAATAATAAAAACTACTCTCATTCAAACTACCGTGTTGCACCATATTTCTACAGCCTCTATTGCATACTTTCATACGTTACTACCTGTTCTTGAGGGTCCGAATTTCCCTCATCTTGAGTGTCCCTTCCATCATACTTATTCACCCTTGGCTTTCTCCGTATCTCCCTTTACCCCTTTGCCACAGACCGTTTACTCTTTTCTTATATTCCTGTTTGGAAATTCGGCTATCATTCATTCGAATGGCCAAAACAGCGTGTGCAATGAATGCATTCATAATAGGAGAGGTATCTTCTATCTTTGTGCCACTATCTGGTAACGCAGTAAATTCCCGTAACCAAACATTCTCACCACGTGCTTTTTAGAAGGGATCGCCGAAATGGAACAACCCCTATTCCTGAAGCGAAGAGGACCCATGATTCAAACTCGGGACCCTCTGGTCAGTAGCCCAACGCTCCGTTCCACTACGCAGTCTTATAGGAGACCTGTTAATTCCTTTATCTTCACTTACCAGTTTGCTTATACGTACAATCGGTCGAGGAAGAAATGTGTGAGAATAGGAGAGAGATGATACTAAAAAATTGATAATTGATATATTTCTAAACTGATCTTGAAATAAAAACCGTACACCCGTACTTATAGCTACCTAAGCAGGTGAGTTCGAGCAGTCGTTACCTTATGGTTTTCATGGTCTCCTTGAAGAATATTACCTCACTCCTGTAAGCAAACCTAATTCCCTCATAAAATGACGTACTTTTTTCAAGGATCTGTGTTACAAAGAGATGATAATTATTCATATCGTAAATAAGAAATAATACTCTGACCCCTATTTAGTCTATTGCGGAACTTTACTAAAACACCACCAGTAAAGTAAGATTATTGTCGAATTCCTCAAGACCTTTAGCTAGTGCAGTACAGAATATTTTACAGCTGAAATCCGTCGAAAATGGACGCCATTTCATTTGATACCTATCGATCGAAAAGTTCTGCAAATTAATGTCTTGCAGTCGGTCATTTTTCCCGCGAACGCAGGAATGGCGCCAGGAAAGAAAAGAGCGCCGGCGTCCTTTTCATGGCAAAGTCACGAACGCGGAAGGAGGGGGCGTGCGATGCTCGAATTGGGACGACGCAGTGCGATATGCCGTCAACTCCTGGCTCGGTCATCCTCCCCACTGGAGTGGATCGAAAACCGCAGATAATCAAAAAAAGATGGGGAAATCCAGAGATCATTTATCGTTTAGATTAAAATTTAGATATTCACTTAAAATTAGAGCACTATTACACATAAAATGTTTATGCTTAGCCGATAACAATTGGGATATCAATGTAATTTGAACATTGAAACATTAGCAAACAATCGATCTAGTGAAGTGAAGAGAGATCGCATTTCAAAGATCTTATCGCACATGTATGATGATTATTGTGCCTCTTCACGTTATTTTTTTCCATCCATTGGTCACACTTCTTTTGACCGAGTTTATCAATATAGGATCTTATTATTTCGATATAGTCGATGCGATCCATATACATGTAATAGCTCCATGTCTCGATAACCTCGATTTTTACATAATTTCTAGATATGGAATAATGTTTTAATAGTAGCATTGGATTTATTGTAATGTGGCATCATCGCTATGCGACCTAAAATTAGCGTAAAATTTGGCAAGAGCAGAATCAAAAGAAAAGACGAGGAGGCAGACCTGAAAGCGTTGAATAAGGAATTTAGATATTTGAAGAAGTGCCTGGTAGTAGTGAATAAGAACTTGATAATCTGTATTTAGAACTTATGCAAGACATTGTGTCTCCATTCAATGCTGATATTAGGTATTTCTTTTAGGGTATTAAGATGTTACACTACGATATTCCAACGCTCTTTTCTCGGCCTGAGTAACGGTAACGATATGCACGGACGCGAGGAAAAGATGAGACTTTCGAGTACAGACGAGTGAAACCTTCACTAGCATTGTTTTAATCCGCAGACTTCATGAATACTTCATCCACGGATTCGGGTGTTCGCCATCACGACCTGTCAATCATTTTTCTTGCATTTTCTGATAGAGTGGGAGTACTGTAAAATTTACATTTAAACATTTGCCGCCATAGGAGACTGATAAAGTTCAAATTACGTGGCCATATCTTTTTCTGAGAAGCTCTGAGAAGGTAAAACGATGGCCATGTATTCTCGTGCATGTACGAGTATAGGTCGACCCACGAATTTTAAATTTCTATTTTTAACATATCTCGTGTATAATTAGACTTTATTCTTAATTATTAGTTGCCATAAAGATAATTACAGTTAATTTAGTTTAAATATAACCTGTGAACTTTTATTATAATCATGTCCTCAAGTAATGAGAATGAGTAAAAGAAAATAATTTCAGGCTTAAAAGGTAGTTGTTAAGCAATCAACAATCGATATTTATTTCGATTATTTCCATGTATCGACAGTAAGGACCATTATCATTGACAGTGAAATTATGAGTGAGCTCCGAATTTCACCGTCAGTGCTGCAACAAGTAGACATCCATAGCAGCAGTAGTTTTTGCTGTACGAAAAATCATGGCCTTACACGGAGCTAATGGCAGTAAATTTCGGAACTTGACCTTGTGGAAGTTAAACTCAAACCTCAAATGGCATCTTTCTGAACTTAGTACACCCATAAACACCATGTAAATCTCATGTATAAGTCGACCCTTAATTTTTACATCAAAATTTTCTATTTAATGGTCAACCAATACACAAGTATGCATGGTTTTATATGGAGAACAATAAGAAAGAGGAATTAAAACTACGCTAGGCTCGATATTTTGCTAATGATGACTGCTGAATAAAATTTAAAGGAGCTAACTATGGTGTGGGTCCCCAGACTAGATAGATAAAACTGATATTGACAGACAGAAAAGCGAACAAGTACTAAGTCAAAGAACTTGGCAAACTCAATGATTGATTAGAAAAATAGTAGCCTAAATCAATCCTTGAGACACATACTAAGAAATGTAAAAATACAAGATACAATAATAATACATATCATAATACGAAATATAGAATATATAGGAAAAATGGATGAAAGGCGTATTGAGCGGTAGTGGAATGTTGAAGAAGGTAATAGAGGGGAGAATGTTGGGCAAGCGAGGTAAGGGCAGGAACAGGATAGGGACGTTGGACGGGATGAAGGGAGGAAAGAAGTACACCGAGATGAAGAGGGACCTGATATAGATTAGTTTGCTAGGTGGGGAGTCACAAAATGTTTATTTGTAGTTGTGCCCATCCAAAAACCTACCTTAACCGGTAGATTACCTAATAAATAAATTCACCTATCAACGGATGCACGTAAAATTGTGCATTGATAATTATATTTCAGGTTATCTTCTGAAGATTTTCAGTTTTTTGCCAAACATCATCCTTGGAATATAGAGAAATATCATTTGAATTATACGGAAGGGCAAAATGTTTGTCGTTATTTCGCGGAGAAAATACCGCAGCAAAATGAGGTATTCGCATGCAAAATGATGCCGGGCAAGGAAAAGTAACGTATAAAATATGTAATCCAATTAGCTATGAAGCACTCGTGACTTGAGAAATCACATTCTTTCTGCCGATGGAAGGTGACTGTGTGAAATTATTTAAAGTTAACAAATACATGTAGTTCAACTGAACATCCTAGAATTAAAGGGAGTCTATTAGGAAATTTAACTTTAAAAAGATGAACTAATAGTAAACTTTCCCGTGAGTAATATTCTAAAACTGAAGTATGCTCTTCAGGTCCCCTGGGTATAACCACAAGCAGTCAACGAAATCCATGTAGGGACCAATTACATGGAGTCGATTCTCCCTTCGCAAATCTCTCGCTCCCTCTTTGGCCGCCCGTCTTGGTCACCACTCCCTCACATACCTTGTTCGGCATATCTATGCATTCTACAGCGAAACATGGATGAAACTCAGCACTTTTGACAAACGTTTTCCCCAAGTGGGCATTACAAAAACTAAACTATTTTCAAATGGCAGTTAACAGTGGCCCTGAAAACAACGGGTTGGGGAATCATTTTGCCATTACCCCGTAATCTATTTGAGTTATATCGGGCAAGAAAAAACTTTGTTCTTCCACACATGTTTTATTATACACGAGCTAGGTTTCCACTTAAAAAGTCATCACCACCTGATGATGACTTTGTAAGTCGAAGCCTAGGTTGTGTATAATAAAATATATGTGGAAGAACAAAGTATTTTCTTGCCCGATATGAATCGCTTCCACAAAGTGACGCCTCAAACTATCCCATTTGAGTTACCTGCGATTTTTGGACTTTAAGTTCCAAAATGGAAGTAATTTATAATTTGCAGTGAACACTGTACTTTTACTCGCAAGTATAACCCCCAAGTCATTTTGGATTCAAATTAATTAGACGTACAGCACCAGATATCCCTAACTCGATAATCTCAATTTATTGATCGAATAAGTAAATTGGATTTCACACTGCAAATTTCACATATAGTACATTTCTCCTTTTCTATGCATAATTATGCACATATACGAGGGTTTTTTTAATATTCACTCAAAAATAGCTGAAAATCCCCCTTGTAGAATTTCTCTAAGAATACGATCCTTGTCTACGTGGAAAACATCCATTAAAAGTTAATGTGTGCGTGTAGAAGTAGCTGATCTAAATAATTCTGTTTCGACTGACACCAAAATCAATAGCAGTACCAGTGATGTAAACAAACATTATGTTTTATTTATCCCTCTCCCAAAAAAATAGTTCTGGGCGCTTTGTTCTTGCGGCACACGCAGCCCAAAATGACGATACTGACCCAATATTTGTGTCCTTTGCAATGCAATTAACAGTTGCCATCACTATCAATTTGCATATGGAAATGTGTGCAAAAGTATACAAAGTGCCTAAAAAACGTAATTTCAGAAGATTCCAAATCTAATTTGAATCTAAATAGGATTGGTAGTTTTATTCTACGGAAAATAATTGATTTTTTAGCTCCCCAGCAGAAACGCATTAAGCTGTAATTAATCATAGGAGTTAACTCTTATAGGATTCCACTTGGAAGATTGACCTTTGCTAGTAAAATATCCACTCCTATTCGAGACTGCTATTGACCACGGCCGAGTTTGTGACTTGGTTAGAGTATAAAGCTCATGTTACTGCCGCACAGATGCTTTCGGTGACGATCTACACGAAACGGAATGGTTACGTGATGTAAAACAAGGCTGGCCAATTTTATCAACTCTGGATAAAGAGTCTTGAATCCATATAATTTTCCGTTTCTCTCATACCTTCAATTACTTCAAATCATGCATTAATATTTTTTTTAACGCTGAGATCTTGGCCATGTGATGAACGAGACATTTCGTTGAAAACGCTTCCCAATAGTAAAGATAAAATAAAGTGTGTTTTGTGAGCATCTTATTTCAACAATTATATGAGATGATACTAAAGTCCATGCGAGTAAAGTTCCTCCTCATTTACGAAAGGCCTCCTCATTTACGTAAAGGCCTCCTCATTTACGTAAAGGCCTCCTCATTTACGAAATCTTTGCCGAGAAAAATTTATAAATATTTACGGATCGAAGAGCACCGAAATAATCGTAAACAGCTTCGGTCATAAAAAAGTGGTGCGAATCCCATAAGTAAGCGATGGTTTCACATAAGAATATTCTTTCGCCACAGTCCCGCATCACTGCCTTGTCTTTATATACTCCTAATTACTGGTAAAAAATATATTCTCCTGATCATGCGACCAAAAATCTTAACTTTCTTGAGTGAAATTGTAAATATTCTTGAGAAAATATCCCGAAAAACCGCTAAATAACGATGATAAAAAGAGACCTCTCACATTTGAGTTAATATTTTCACATCATCAAAGGGAATGCATTTAACAAATATTGATATTTGAATTGAGCTAAATTCATTCTTTAATTTATTTCTGTAAATTGATCGCAGTCTCTCTCGATTATTTCTGTAATGGCAATGTATACTATCTCGATAATATGATGAAAATGAAAGATGTAAAGGCATACTATTAATTGATGAATAAAATTAAAGCGGTGAGAAGATACTCTGGAAATGAGATACGGAAAACCTTGAGCTTATTTTTTCTCCTAGTGATTTTCACCATTCTACGGTATGTAATAATAATGAAAGCTAATTCCGATAGGCAGGTCGGGTCGACAGGTAAGTATTCCAAGAAGATAAGAAGTATTAAAATATTTTGCAAAGTTCATGGAAGGGGTTCACTTGATAGATAGAGAATTAGAATGCAGCAGTGGGCGAAGAGAGGAAATGGAAGTGAAATTTTGCTGGACGGAAGAAGAATTCACTTAAAATGACAGGATAAATAACTACTAGTATCTAGGTCAAATACAATCAAGACACTTAGGCACATCTTAAAATTCCGAGGAATAAAGAAAAATCCCAATAAATTTATGTTTAGACACATACAGAGGAATAATCTCATCAATTATACAACTTCCTGAGAGCTTATAATGGAATAGGGAATAATGGAATAAAATAATAATTAAGCTGTCACAAAAAGCAAGTTATGATTTTAAAGATCTGAAAAGTAATTATTATACAAAATCCGATTGTATTAGCTTTGATTGTAGAAAAAGTACGTTATATACAATCAGTAAATAAAATTCTTAGTAGTATTCTTAGAACTCTACAGGAGATGTAGAAATGTCCTTCAAATATGGATATATAAACCCACAGAAGACATTAGGAAAGGTGATAATAATTGGGGAACCCATGTCCAGCAGGAGAATTATTTATGATAAAAGGTGTAATTGGAGAAACGAAATATATAAACAGGGAGAAAAGCATACGAAGAATGAAATAAGAAGAATGACTAAAGACACCTGGTGGAAAGAGCACTGCCACATTTTGGAGAAATTACGGAGAAGACGGTGAAAGATCTGGCCAAAGGACACAGAGACAATTGCGTTTACTGCATGAAATATAAAAAAATAAGTTAATCAAATCGATAGAAATTCAGGAAATGATATGTAAGCATATTCTATCCTGAAGATATTAGACCTGAGCGTATAAATATAGAAAGACAATGCGGCGTGGATGAGGAAATGTTGAGGAAACATTGTTGTTATGGATAAAACAATGAATATGCACAAGGCAGTTAGAAAAAAGATAATAATTACTTACTATTATGGATATAGGAAAAATCAAAAAAATATGTTTTTGGGGATTTACTATACCATTCATGAGGAAGGAGTGCGGTCCGAAAACTGTTAAATTCGCTATCCTGTTTACAGTAAGACAGCAAGTGATGAGACCTACATTTGCGCAACTTCGATCAAGTTAAAAGAATACTCTTAATCACCAACAAAACTAAATAAATAAACGACTGCTTAGGCATATACGAGGCATATTCATAAAGTAATGGCCGTTTGCTTATATTAAAATATTGGCGCTTCAGAACACAGTTTTACTCCTGTAGCGCCATCAACTGATTTATTGAGAAGATATAGCAGCATTTGTTTTGTTTCAGAAGTCGTTTGCTTGTCCGTGCATGCAAACGACAATATTCGCGACAATCGTTGACCCCGCCAGCTGTGAAGTGCGTTCTGTCATACGATTCTTGTATGCAAAAGGATTGTCGGCTGCTGAAATTCATCCGGAGTTATGCCTAGTTTATGGACCTACAGTTATGAGTAAAGGAAAGGTTAGGCAACGGTGCCGTGATTTTAAAAATGGACGAACGAATGTCCATGACAAAAATCCAAGGGATTACATTTATTGTTGAGCAAATTACAGAAAAAGTACAATGTTTAGAGAGGTGAAAGCTATGGGTTTTATAGCGATAACAATGAGATTACAAGAAATAGGAAGACTAAATGTTATATTAAATAAGGGTTGAATTAATCAGGATAGGAGGAATGATTCAAATCAAAATGAAGGAGGAGTTGAGGGCTTTCAAATCTTTAAGCCCGGCCCGTGATAGGCCGTCAGTTTGTATTACATTACGCAAGAAGCTTGCATGACATTTAATATGAGATTTTTTGCTAATAAAAATTAGGTTATGATAATATAATTATATCTTTGGTGGCTTCACAGAGATCATTACCGATCAAAATTAAATTTCGTAAATTATAGCCTTTACTAGCTTCATATTAACATTACAAGAAAAAACGCTGCTTAGGAATTTCCGAAGCCGAACATAATCTCCTATTCAGGAGATCTTAATTTTTCTGAAATTCTCCAAACAGTCTATGGTCCGCGTACCTACAGGTATACACCGCGTATATTTAAGCTCCCTAGTCCTGGTCAATTGCATGAAAGAAGAGCATGATTGTCGATCACACAGTAGAAGACCGCAAAAGTACACTGAAGTATATGTGTGTGTGTATATATATATATATATATATATATATATATATAAACTTAGACAGCAACACACAATATGAGAACACTCACACGTTATTTCGTGAACGGAATTCTGCTACATCTTCCTCGGAAGATTAGGTAGGACTGAACTATTCTTCCGAGGAAGACGGAGTAGAATTCCGTCAAAATTATCAATAAACAACGTGTGAGTGTTCCTTTTATGTGTTCTCATATTGTGTGTTGCTGTCTAAGTTATATATATATATATATATATATATATATATATATATATATATATATATATATATATCGACAATTTCGGAAACAAATAGTCGATAGGCGAAATGAAGAATTATGTGATCCACATAATTAAATGGGCAGATACAAAGATGAATGATAGGGATACGCGGAACAAGAATGCTCCATCTCATATGTGATATGAAAAAACACCGAAGCCACCCTTACCACTTCCATGAGATATTGGAAATTTCCTATACCTATTAAATGAATATGGGGCGTCGTCCTTGAAAATTTCAAATCTCTAGTTTGAGAAAAGGTGTCCAGAATGTGCAAATATGTGAATAAGCCAGTGAGTCGGCCAGCAGATTATTTTATTTTAGCTAAAATTAACTACATTAAATGCGCTACAAAAGTTCATTTATGCATACGAGTAGATCCGTAGATACTCGTATTTTGAGGGTAAAGGAGGATCTCAGAAATTATTTATACCAGATATTCAAATCCATTGCCATGCGTTTATGTGAAATAACATTCAAAACGAAGAAGTTTAAATTCGAGTCGAGTGATCTCTTTTATTTAATTGCAAAGCATTCAATCGGAGGGAAAAAAAGTTTATATCCATCTCATTCCCGTCACACCGACGGAGATAATACTATAGTACCTACCATTTCCAATAATCTTTTCTGTGCGAAGCAATTGAGAAAATACGCTTTGAAAATTTCAGCACATAACAAAGTCGGTCCCGATGGCGGCAGGGTAACGTCCTCGTCTGCCAATCCAATGGTCACGGGTTCGATTCCCACCTGGGTGAGTTTTTCCCCACCTAGGGCATGGGTGTTCGTAATCGTGTCCATTGTTGTTACTGTTAATAGTCCGATATAAAAGACCAAACAGTGCTGTTATCGGATTAAGGCTAAATAAATAAGTAAAAGAAGAAAGGAAAGAGGCTCCTCATGTCAAGTGGAGATTAAGTGAAGTCCTTAGGGCAACGTTTCTCAAACATTTTCACAGGTGTCCCTCATTGCTTCAGAAGTTTTGATGATCCTCCCCTAAGTGCTGAAGTACCGTTTTAGGAAAGTAAGTAACTTGTAGTAGGGTATCCATCACACCGATGACACTCACTATATCAGTTCTTTTTTCCATGTGTGTTGACTTTTCCTACCAAATTTATGGAACAGAAGTTCACCTGATGAGGTTAATCTACTGGTATCTAAGTCGGAGACACGTCGGTCTTGAAGAAGTACGCAATTCCGTACTCCTCTGAGGGGGCCACCACGCGTTAAAATTCTGTTCTGCTTAAGCCGTTGCCAAACTGAGAGAGGCCGTAATGAATATTTATGAGTGCGGGGGGAAAGAAGGCAATGCGTGAGTTTTGGAACTTGGTTGGTACGATACGAAACATTTACTGCGTTCTTAGAAAGGTCGCAGGGGTGCCGTGATTTCTCCCCAGGAATTAGTTTTTTAAGGCGTTTTTAACTATATTGAACATAAAAAAATAACGAAACACCTGCAAAACTTGAGAACTCAAATATGGCTTCCTACAGCTGACATAGTGAGAAACGAAAAAGTCCACTTCTCGGCGAGACTAGTACTTAAATGCTGGCAAAAACTGTTCTTACTCGGGTAG
This sequence comes from Hetaerina titia, assembly GCA_037158775.1. Lineage (NCBI taxonomy): Eukaryota > Metazoa > Arthropoda > Insecta > Odonata > Calopterygidae > Hetaerina > Hetaerina titia. The sequence goes on from CM073773.1 coordinate 23,618,277, forward strand.
CTAGGTTATTCCTTCAACATCTAATTTTACTATGGAATTTGACCAATAGATGTGAATGAGAGGAGTGCGGAATAGAAGAGAATATTAAAATAGGTAAAACAATTCGATTAATGCAAAAATATAAATGATGTACTTGAAGGTGGTTACGTGTATAGAAGGGTACATTTTGGTAGATAGTAATTCAATGGATGAAATTAGAGATATTTTAGATGAGAAAAAATCGATGACGAGGAGAGATGAAGGGCAATGGAGAATTAATATGCAGATGATAAGACTAGAAACCATTAGGACATCAGAAATTACGTTCAAACAGGAATCCATACTCAGGGAGATATTTCACTAACGGGTAAATACTAACATCCTATTAAAAAATTGAAAAATAATTTAGAAAGGGTAACAAAAAAACGATACCGGCTGTAAAGAGAATTAAAAAGAAATAACCAAAGCTAGGGATATAAAAGTCAGAGAGAAATCGTGGGAAACCATATATCGAATCCACTGTACCTATAAACCTCGAGAATGAGATAAAATAAATAATTCTTGAACTTCTTTGTCACAGGATATTTGACGATGAAGAATTAAACATTTTGGTCCACTAAATAAACATAAACTGTATTCAGAAAATAAATTGTGGTTGCGTAAAAATGAATCATTTCTAATTATGATTTCTAACTCTATTTATTAGCTGATTTATTAGATTTCAGCTGGTGACTGTTAAATGCGAAGCCTGTAGTGATAGCATTATATGCAAATTAGAACCTTATTTCAACAAAAACGTAAATTTACAAAAATAGCCATATGCATCGCTTCGGACAATGCAAGGTAGGTAGGCAGGGGATCAGAGAAGGTTGCTGGAAGAAATTTGGATAAGGCACGAAAAGTGGATACCAATACCGCGTGAATAACTAATTGGCAACAGAATGTGAAACCTAATATTCAGGAGAACAGTGAAATATTCAGTGAATAAAGGGTGTAAAGGATATTGTTTGGTCATCCCATTGAAAAAATGGTTTATTCCGAAAAAGCGAATAGTTTTTATTTTTGTATGGACTTTGAAAGATGCGAATTTATAACTTTTCAGGAATAAATAGACAATTTGGAATGTTAAGACTGCTGTAAAAACTCGGAATAGATTATAACGACAGAAGATTAATCTATCAGCTATACAAGAAGCAAGTAGCCACAATGCGAATGAGAGATGGAAGTCGTATAGAGGCTAAAATTAACAAAAGAGTTAGACAAGGATGCAACCTCTCACCTGCATTGTTCAACATGTACATGGAGGAGACAATAAGAGAAGCACAAGGCATCAGATTAAACGGAATTAGGATCAATGGAGAAGAGATAGACATGCTACGCTTCCTCGACGATACTGCAATGATAGCAGAAAACCAGGAGAATCTCCAAAGGTCACTAAACGTATTGGATCAAGTTCTACAAAGATACAACATGAACATAAACAAGAAGAAGACTAAACTCCTAGGATGACGAAGAGAGAAGCGGAATGCAGTATTCACACAGGAAGGACAAAAATTAGAGCAAGAGGATTCCTTCACCTATCTCGGAAGTACCATCACATGTAACGGAAGAAATACAACAGACATCAAGCGAAGAATAGCGAGAGCTAAGAGAGCATTCACAATTAAAAGACAACTGCTGTCTTCAAAGAACATAAAACTACAGCCGAGGAAACAATACGTGAAAACATTTGTATGGAGCGTGGTACTGTATGGATCATAAGCATGGGCTATCGGGAAAGTAGACCAGAAAAGACTAGAAGCCTTCGAAACCTGGTGCTGGAGAAGGATGCTTAAGATCAAATGGTCTGATGAAATAAGAAATGAAGAAACGTACAGAAGAATAGACGACCTGATGGAACACCATAAAGAAAAGAAGAACCAGATTGATTGGCCACACCCTGAGGCACAATAGATTCGTGAAGAAAATAATAGAAGGAAAAGTCCCAAGAGGAAGGCCCAGGGAAAAATACATGGAACAAATAAAGAAGAAAGTAGATTGCAAAAAATATCAGGAAGTTAGCCAATTATCATCAGATAGGGTAGGATGGCGGGCTGCAGTCAAGCAATCTTATGATTGCACGACCAATAATGATAACAGGAATAAATTTCCTGAAGATACACCAATATTGTTGCAAAAATTTGATCCAATAAAATGAAGTTTGGAATTTTTGAAAAACTTTTCGTTTTTTAATTCAAGACAGTCGCCATTTTGAAATTTCTCTAACAAAGATTTTACCTTTCATACCAATGGAGGCAATGTTAATAAAGTTTTTTAATGAGATATTAACTGTATCTATAGTCTCGTTGAAGCTTTTCTTAGAGTGAATTTCTTGGATCTCTGTAAACTAAAAAGAGTCGGCGTGAATGTTCTGTTAAAAATGATTCTGACAGAGTTCATGGTTGAGGGAAAACGTTTTAGAATTCATTTTGATACCCTCAAATGCAGTATTACTCCTATTCTAACTTAAGCCAAATCAAAAACGGTGCACTTTCAATTTTACAAAAAAGGTGACTTCACGAAGAAAGTTCCTTCGCCGTTCATTGAAAACAAATCTTCATTTTAAATTAACTTTTACCCTTCGCCGATATTAGGTAAGTGTTTCATACGAAAAGGGAATTAAAGTTGGGAATAAGAGTGGAGTAATTAATTCCATATAACTAATAGTCTCCTACGGGTCATAAAACATAGTCATAGAAAATTTGGTTCAGGTAGGTGGAACGGTTTCAATTAATATGAACAACTAGCAAACTTACTCACCTTCCTGTAAAAGGTCCAATTTTTTATTCAATTCTTCTGCAATTAGTTGACTAATTTACCTTTGTCTTTAATAAATCAAATCTTTTAAAATCAAATTTTTTTAATGTATCTATATGGATACTTAATAGTCGACACTCGGGTCGAAAAATAAAACGTTTACTGGCTGTGTAAAATGTTATCATACACTAAGGAAAGAATTTCACGATGTTTTGCTGTAACTATTTTCACTAGCAATTCTAAAAGTAACGCTTGAAAAGATTACAATATTTCCAGCAAATTCTTTTGACTTAAAATCGGAATAAATATACGATTTGATATCTATAGATATGTATTTAGAAAGAGAAACATATTTGGCATTTGAAAAATAAAATGGTAAAATATTTTACCGCCTTCCTTGAAACGCCCTTGTTGTTTTTTAACGATTAGTGCTCTTTGCAGGAATTACCATAAACTTCGAAACGTTAATGATATGTTTACTATGCAATCAGAAAATTCCTGCTGATAATGTACTCTATTTTCGGTAGAGGTTTGCACTTCAAATACATGATATAAGACCTCTTTGTCGATAATTAACAAAAATCACAGGCAGAGCTTTAATAATGCAATAAAGACTACATTTTCTAAACACTTAATAAAGTATTGATTGGTATCGTAATTTGCATACCAAATATTTACCTTAATAACCGAGTGGTAACAAAATTAACGTTGGCATGGATATTCCGATTCTCTCTTGCTTATGGATATCTGGTTATTGTCCGCCTACTCTCCGCATACGAACTCAGCGGTGACTGTTAAACGATATCAGAGTGATCAAATTGAAGCCAGTAGCCATTGTTTTATGAAGAGTCCGGAAATAAATGGGCAACACCGATCCACAGAACTAAATACTAAGGTACATTGAAACATCGGACTACATATCTTGTAGGAGGGTGCAGGAGGAATCAAATCCAAGCACCAAATTCAACAATTGTCGCTTTCAATCCAACATCGTACATCCGTTCTCGATTTACTAAAAGGGATCGAGATAAATCTATGCCTCTCCATTTGTTGAGCCATATATTTGCATTCAAAAAAGTATACCGAAAATAAAGTAAATTACTTGAAACGCCATTTAAGTTTCGATTCCTCAGAAATCGATTTTTAAAAATGATATTTTGGTAAACTTAAATTATACGTTAATACTAATATATCAATCGAGTTAAAATATATTATAATTTTACATAAAATAATGTGAACATCAATTCTTATAGCCTACGTGTCAAGCGCCCTTCGTTCGTAACTGATTACTTTGCTAACATTGCCACAAGGATGTTTAATATTCAAGTTTATCACGAGATTGCATTCACCAGATAAATGAACAGACGAGGCCAAAACGCTAGTGTGGGCGAATCATGTACAGTGAGCCGAACACGGTGTCGCCAATTACAAGTTACGTTGTGATTGAATAGTATGCATCCGGTTCGAAATACTAATTGACTAGTACACCCCGTACGTTTTCCCTTTATCTTTTTCAGTTATTCAAGCCCCGCGCATCAGCCACTATTTTTCAGTTGGCACTTGAGGTAGGCTGTTCGAAATGAGAGCGTATTATTTCAATGCACATAAAAATCAGGAGTCCTGAACAATATATTTTGGTGAGGTATCCTTACACTTGCAACGGTTGTAGTCATTATAACGAAAGAAAAATTCACAATTTATAATTAATAATATAAAATTCGATTATGAAACATACCCTTGAATTAAAAACCTACGAGTCCTGTCAAGCATTTAATCTATCTACGTAAAAATTGTAAGAAATTTTTTTTCACTTTACGATCCTATTAATATCTTTTGGTGCATCCTATCATAGCTTCCCACACGTTCAGGCATTTGGGCACGATCACTGACAATGTGAGGCAAAATGGCAAAGTCGAAGGAGACTAATGACATCTATAGACATTGGTGATGCTTCGTTGACAAAAAGTGAGAAATTTAAATTATGCCCGGAGGAAAGCGATCGCGAGTAAAATGAGGACAGGTGCTGATGAATTAAATGAGAAAACATGGGAAGTAAAAATGAATTCTAGAAGAAAGAAACAAAAATATGTGATTGATACGTTATTCCTTTAACCGTAGGCTGATTGGTTTTTCGCAGAATCGCCCAACCGTCGACACCGTATTTTCAAAGAGGCGTATTCAATTCCAACGAATTAAAAGTACGGTGAATTTTAATATCTCAGGATGCTAAAAGTCTCCTTTTTCAGGATCTCAAAAAGACTTGTCCCATTTTTTTGTTGAAAGGAATCCATTTTAATGATCCTTGGAACAAATTTGACAATGCTCTGGACGTGTGTGAATTTTTTGGACGCATATCGTAATAACTTATATGTTATTTGGATTTGAAATCAACATTAAAATCATGGAAAACAAAGGAAAAATTGGTAATATTAACTTCACATTCCAAATTTCCATGATATCTCAAAGAGTTTGTAAACTCTGAAGAGCGATAAAAACAATTTTATCAGGCAGAGAAATTTAATTTATGGTTAATATGACTGAAGGACGTTATGCCTTCATCGTTATTGGTCCATCACGTAGTGATAACAAATTCTAATATTGGAGTGTGAATGTCTCATTAGTTAATTTACATCAAGAAGTGAATACGTATATTCGTATATTTATAATAAGAAAACCGAAATCAAACCATTCGGCAGTATAAAATAGTAAAAGCAGATAGATAAGGTAAGTTCAAGGAAGGCATAAAAGCGCATAGTAGATGCATTAAAGATCATCCGAAAGGAATGATACAATGAAGGTTTCTTTAATGATCACGATAAAGAGAGCTTTCCCTTCTGTACGCCGTTAAATTGTGATGATTTATCAGCAGTAGTATTAAGTATCTAGCTTTCCAAACTTCAATGCGGCAAGAAATACAGGATCCCGCTTAAAGACTAAAAGTGACCAAAACAGTACAAAGAAATTTTGAACCGAAAATATAATTGACACAATATGATAAAATATTCAATTACCTTAATTAATGGTGGCCTGAACCCCTCTTCTTTAATTCCTTACGGGGACTTGCAGGGCTGAATGTAAATATACGAGAAGAGAAAATTTTCACAGATGTTACCCCGAAGTGTTTCATTCTTAAAGTTGTGATGTCTTCTGCAAGAAAAATGTCTCACTTGAGTGCCTGATTGTGGTAAATGTTTATCGACTTGAATAATTAACTAATGTTTAAATTACCATGAAATTGAGTTGAGCACAATAAGACGTTATTTTATGTAAACATGTATAGTATATTTGCATAACATAAAACCTTAATATGTAAATAAAATAGGGTAGTTCGCATCTTCGCACAGACAAATAAGGCAGGGGAAGTATAATAAAGGATAGACATTTCTGAGTATCATGATAATATTTTCCGCTACTTATTTTATGTTTCATCCCCAACCGAATGATGCCAAATTTAATCCACATCACTTTCCATTTACGCTTCTTTCTTCCCGCATACTCTCACGTCACTTAAAATAAGTTAAAGTTAATTAATGTCACATTTAAAACTCCATTAAAATAAACCAGTAGTTTATACGGTATATTTATGGATAATTTCGCCAATTTAATCGATAAAACATATTATTGCTTCAAATATGAAGGTTCACTTGAAGTGTTATAATCCAGAAGGTACACATGTATGAATTCAGGAGCAAATAAAAAGTAACCGGATTCCAATATTCACCAACATCAGCATATCATCCACCACGCGAAATCTTATATACGCGTGATACAATTTGCTCTTCTTATCATTACCTGCTACTCCCACCACATCTACTACCCATTTTTCAGTTATTCGATTTTTTATGGCACTTTTGTAGTTATTTCATAAGAGTTGATCCTTAAAGCTGTTGGCAAGTAATTATATTCTTTCATGCGGGCGCCATATTTGAATCGGTGGGCATCCTGAACGAACGTGCCCACCTCTAAAATAGTAACTTTCAACTTAAAAAAATACGCTCACAGCTTTTTTTAGACAAATATACCAACAGAAAAATTAAATTGTAACCCCATTGCGGCCACAAACACTAAATGGTAAAACATGGACAATATAGTGCTAAGACAGGACTGACCATTGTGCTAAACTACCTACCGGTATGATAAACAGAATAAAAACTTTTCTAAAGCATTTTCCAGAAAACTGAGCTCATTCTATGATATTACAGGTAAAAGTGAATAGCATTAGCATAAAAATGACTTGGTACTCACCTTGCATTCCATGCTGCAGGTGTTATCAAACTTCACCTCTAAATCCCGCACTACATAAGACGCATCCAACGCTACTCGACGATAGAGACACCAACGTTCAAATAAAAAATGAGCAGCGAAAGTTATACGCATTAACCAGTATTAAAGAAAACTTTTAAAAATATTTCAAATATTCAGTTTACTACCGCAATCTATCACTAGATCTGTATGTATTTACCGAAAATTAATGTATGACAGTTGAGCAGGTTCAATGTGCTTCGCATACGAGAAAATTAATAGGATCTAAATTCCTTTTATTATCTAGTTATTGTCGTTTTAGATCGGTTTTTGAAACTAAATCTTAAGTTGGCGAAAATGTCAGTGTCTACCAAAAATACTGGTTCCCTCATCTGAAGTTTAAGCTGTCCTTTATACGGCAAAATATTTAATAAAGATAATATTGATTTTAGCTGTTGTATTGAATAAAATGTATCTTTGTCCAATAAAATCAGCGTTTGGACTGATGGTTTTATTATAGCAAATTGGGTCTCGCGCTTGCTTCATGTATTTTCACCGGAGCTGCAGAAAGCAAGGTACCATTTTTTTATGTTTTGAACTTTTTTTCCATAGGAGCCCATTAAATTGTATGTTTGCTATTTTATGGACTATCAGGCTATGGAAATACTGATTAATTAGGGCCAGTACTAGAGCTTTCACTTTGTTTCCTCTCTCTAGTAAGGAATTATATTATATGTCATGCATGACATTTTTCCCTTTCCCCATTCCTACTGAAAAGAACTATTTTGGTTATGTTTCAAGCAGCCATCATATGATAGTATTTTTAACGCCTTTAGGTTTAACCTTGAGGAATTGATATGAGTTAAGCACAATTTATAGGTACTTTTCCACTTGGATTTAATAAGTGCTCCATTATTTCAATAGTGCATAATCACTGTAAAAGGTATTTTAAATTCACTATTTGTGAATATTTCCCAATAATCAGATGCAAGGGAGGAGGAAAAGTGATGCAGTAATGCAGAAAGGAGGGCGCAGATAAAGGTGTGAAGAAGGTCTGGGGAAGATAAGGTGAGGGAGGGATAGAAGCATGCAGGTATTGTGAGATGAACCAGAAAACAGAGTATGTGAGGTAGGGGTATAATCACCTTAACCATAATCCCTATCAAAGTTTCCATGAATCTTTTCTTAACATTGTTACTTCCTTCTTTATTTCCTGCCCCTACCATCAACTCCCTCCTCCTCATTAATTTTGCTTTGCCAAATGAAAATATTCTTCTGATGCTCATTCTACTGTAACCATACTGATCTAAAACATTTCCAAGATGGGTAACTGCTCTACCTGCTCTAGTGTTTTCCCTCTAATTTTAACATTTTACTTTGCCTTCCTCTTCCTTGAAAACCTCAACCCATGATTTTTTCCATTAATTCTCATACCATACCAATCGTGCAATGATTCTCTAATGAACTCAGCAATGAATGTAATCCCTTGGCTGACTGGCCAACTAAAGCTTATCATCATCTGTAAAGTTAACGAATTTGAAGAGTTCCCCTCTCACTTACTCTAGCCTCCAGTCCTTCCCATGACACCCTTACCATATCCTCCACACATATATATTGAAAAGAACAAGTGATAGTGGGCATCTCTGTCTTACTCCTCTCCCCAGCACTGCCCATCCCAACTCTTCATCCACCTCATGCACCTAAGCAGTTCGATATGTACATATTGAGGATAAGCTGACTATCTCGCAATCAACTCCTATAATCTGTAATAAATTCATTAATTCTATCCAATGCTTTCTTGAAATTCACTGACAAACAAATACCCATTGTGTTCCTTTTTATTGGTACCTAATTTCTGCTATGGAATCACACAAATCTCTTCCCTTCCTGAATCCAATCTGATCATTTCCCAATTAATGATTTGTCCTCCTCTCCATCCTCTTATTGGTTATCCTAAGTACTACCTTAACTGTATCTGAAAGCAAACTTGTTGTTCCTTAGTCTTCACATCCAGCCACCTTTCCCTTTCTATGGACTGACATTGTTCTGACTTCTTGTCAAATTCCTCCCTCATGCAAATGCTACAAATTTATCCTAAAAGACTTCCCTCCATGTTTTCCTAGTAAGTAATCCTATCCTATACTAATAATTACAATAATGTTTATTGGTTTCTATAAGACATGTTTGTAACAAGTATGGAACATATACCCTCTGCTCATTTTTTTTGCAGACATCACATATTAGAGCCAACATATATCTCAAAATAAAAGTATAAGTAAGTATGAGTACATAGTAAAAACCCAAAACAGGAATCGGGAGTCATTACAAGAGTATATTCATAAAGTTATTTATGAATAAAATCATTTACCCAGAAAAAGGGACATGATTTCATCAGCTCAGTAGCATGGATGATCACAAAGGATTTGATATAGTTCAGACTTTATTAGGTAATCTACTGGTTAAGGTAGGTTTTTGGATGGACACAACTATCAAATAAACATTTTGTAACTCCAAACAAAACCCAATCCAGCAACCTAAACTACATCAGGTCCCTCTTCATCTCTGTGTACTTCTTTCCTCCCTTCATCCCATCCAACATCCCTATCCTGTTCCTACCCTTTCCTCGCTTGCCCAACATTCTCTCCTCTATTACCTTCTTCAACATTCCACTACCACTCAATATGCCTTTCATCCATTTTTTCCTGCCTCCATAGGATTTCTCTCAACAAACCCCTCTCCTCCCCTACCATTTCTTATTATTATCTATACCCCTTAATTTTCTCAGTAGTGCTATAAATAATTTTACACCTGCATATCCAGGGTTCTTGGCAACATTGATTCTAAAGTCTTTACAGCCTCTTGTACTTTACTGAAGTACATCAGAATTGGTTTTCATAGTGAAAATTGCTTTTTTTTGCTGCACAAAGATTATAGTGTGGAAAAACAGGGAAGAGTTATAATGTTGAATACTTTAAAGTAAGGTCTACAACTGCTTGCTCTTGGAATTTTTCCTAGGATTCTTACTGCCCACTTCTGTAGTCTGAAGAGGTGCATGTGCTATTACAAGTCTCAAAAATATGCCATAATCACACTATTATTCATTTTCACAATACCTAAGTCTTTTATTTTCCCATTGAAATCTGCTTGATGCGGTTAAGAGCACTTCCAGCCTTAAACCATTCAATTTGCCGCTCATTCATCGTGTGGTTTAGGGCAATGGTCTCCACCTTACCATTAGCATGTTTGATATCTGCTTGGATTGGCTGAAAAACAAAAACATATACAATAAGTAGGAGTATATTAAGTTTTAATAAGAGTAAAGAAATGACATGATAGAGTTCATTTAATGCCAGCTACCACTAGGTGAGCATTGTTAATGCCATTAAGGAGTCATATTTCTGAGATATCGATAGGAAAGTCAACAAGGTGATCTCCATCAGGAAGGGGAAAATTATGTTGAGGGTTTTCTGGACGTCCACTACCAATATATCAAATGATTTTTTGTAATTTTATAGCTTTTGTCAAGGGATAATTATGGTCATTTTTTGGCTTTCCAGGGCATTTTGTAGGTTTCACTAAAAAATGCATGAACAAGACAGTTAAATGATGGTATGAGAAACGAGTACCATTGGAGTCTCATTTTCAGATTCAGAAATTGAACAGTGCAATCCTTCAATTGTAAAACATGATGTTGCTAGCATGCATAAGACAATATCTGAAAAATACCAGGGCTGAGGAATGAAATTATACACATCCATTATGAAATAAATTTCTAAATAAATAACAACTGCCATGGATGAATCGTCAGTAAAATTATTATAAATCTGCTATAATAAACATGGAAGACAAAATGTAGCTGTTATGATAACCATTCCTGACACACATTTCTTCTAAACTCTTACATAACTGAATACAATGCAGAGTAAGCATTCCTCCATTAAATAAGTCAGAACTTATTTTTCCAGGAAAAACAATAACACGAATGTGGGCCTGATAGGTGAGCCATACCATCCTGCACTATATCTTGAATCTTACGATCTTTAACATGAAACTAAAAGGGGGGATGGAATTCCCTTCCCCTGAGTACACCAGCCTAAGATTTCCCTGGAAGACCTGACTTCCAAAAATTACACATTTAGAGTGAGGCATGGAAGTCATCGTCCGGTACCCATGACCATCCAGTCAGTAGCTTAATACTCCCTGTACACCCCATCGACCCAACTAAATCCCAAAAATTCTAAAAAGATGGAAATTTCTGAAGTTCTCCAAATTTTTCAAAAATGGATACCCTAAATTCATATGGAAGGATGTCTGTGCTGAGTCAATTTCAGTGCTTATGTGAACATTTGGTGTGCTTAAGGTGGAAAGGGATGTGTTGAGGAGTGAGAGAGAAAGAGAAGATGGGGGTATTGTCCTCTGGCACTTGTTATGAATTTTGAATTATACCAGCTGAAGAATAACCATCAACCAGATAAAAGAACTTCCAAATATTTTGATCCCATTTTGAAAACCTACCCCTCCTGGGACTAAATTGGCAAGTCCAAGTAACAAAATTTTGTCTGTCGGCTGTATTTTGTCATAATCGGATGGGTTAGCAAAGTTCAAAGGCAAAAGCCCCTGCTTCTTTAGATTGGCCTCATGAATACAGGCAAATGACTTCACTATTATGGCATGCCCTCCAAGGTGGCGAGGTTCCAAAGCTGCATGTTCCCTGCTGGTTCCCTCACCTGTTCCCAAGGACAAAGAGATACATTAATCCAGTATTCTTGTAATTCAAATTATTTTACCATGCATGCAGACCAGTAACAAGATTGCAGTTTTAATGTGGTTTTTTCCACCCACATTAAAATTGTAATTAAAAAAAGTAATTTTGGGCCACCATATATACCCATGTACTACCACATGCACCTTTTTCCCCAGCCCATCAATTCTGAAAAAGAGGTGGCTCATGTTGTAAATGGGTATGTCTCCCCATTATGAATGTCTTCTTGGATGTCACCATAGTTACTGACTCAACCTCTCCACCTCTGCTTTCCTCACCCTAAGACACCCCAGCAAAGCTCTCTAACACACTGTTAACAATAATTTTTTGACTTCATACAATCTGATTTTCACTGGCTGCACATCAACGAGTTTTGAATTCAATGTTAGATTACTTGCATATAGTTTAGTGTTGTTCTGTAAATGAATAGATGCATGAAGCACATATGCTATGGAAAAACCATGGAAGGTGAAAAATAACAGTAATCAAACCCTGTGAAAAAATTAAGCTGCAAGATTTGACTTGATTCATTGGCTACAGGCATTTATTTTGCTATTCTTCAGCCATTTTTGATTAGATAATTTCTAAGAATTTTCTTAAAAAATCTGTATTTTCACCACATATGTTAAAACAAAGCTTTTCCTTCCATCTGAAGTTATCGATTTTGTCAATGTACACACCTTTCAGAGTTTTCTAGAAGATTCAAATGCATAAAAATGGGGTGCACTTCTCACTTGGGTTTACACAAAGTGCATCAAAACTATTTATAAATATGTGCAACCTCTTTGGTAAGGTTTCTACCTACAGGAAAATACATGCTGCTGTTAGGTATTACTTACTAAAAAGAACCCCATGGGTTAAATGGTTGACACTATTTTTGTATTCCAAGGAAATAAGCTATGGTAAAATTAGCCTGGATGGATCTTAAAAAATGGTTGCTGTTAGTCCTCATTAATATACTGATATCATTAATAGTGGGTCGCGGTGGTCTAGGGGGTAGAGCGTTGGACTACTGACCGGAGGGTCCCGGGTTCGATTCCCGGCACTTTGGGCACCTGCAGCTCCACCCAAGCTAGTTGATTTTTCGGGTACCAGGTCTTCCTGGGAAACCATAACCGGCACAGGGAAAGGAACTGGCCCCCCTACCCTGATGTGTGAATTTTCACATGCCATCGGGCTTGGTACATGGGTGAGCTCTACCATCACCTACTAAAAACCGACCTTCGGGTTGATTACTGTGTTTATGGTTTTTTTTTTATCTGAATGAACAGAATTCACAAAATTTCTTCCTGTATGAATGAGGATCTACAAACCGTAGTTCTCATCTCCAACAGCACAAAACTTGATTCCTTTTGACTTGTAATGACGAGCAACCTCAGGAACACCACCTCAATCTCCAGTTAGCTGATACTGGATTTTATTCATTTCATTATTTACAGAATTCACAGCACTGTATTTAAAATAAATGATTGCAATATTATCATTTTATTACAAGAATGGATTTACATGAGTCTTCATTATTTAGAATAACAAAAGAGTAGAAAAACAAAACAAGAAATAAAATGCGGAAAACTTGAAATTATCAATATCTAGTTCACATTAATCAATTATTGCTTTACATTCTTAGCCTCAATTGTAAAAGTGTAATAGAAGATATGCTTACCAAAGGTAAAAAAATATTAGTTTATAGTTTACTCGCAAGGAACAACTACTCACTACTACTGTGTGAGTAAGTAAACCGTTAACAACAGATAGTTTAATTTTCGATGGTATCGAGCTCAACCTTGTAAAAATTCATCTTGTAGAATGAAACAAACTTTGAAAATTCACAAAAAATTCATCGAATAGGAAGATGTCACCTATGTGATGAAACCAGTAGTACCATATTAATAAATTTTTGTGAATTTAAAAAGTTTTTCTTATTCATCCAGATAGTTTACTACCACTTTATCACTAGATTGGCTCACACAAGGAACTTATTTTGGCTGGGATCAATAATCAATTTTCCCAACAAAGGACTATATATGTTGAAAATATTGTTCTGGTGTCTAGTCTGCTTTAAGTACATGAAATCAAATAATTTAAATAATGGATTACCCAAAAATTACATACTACTAGTTATGGGAATGTTACTTGAAGTATGCTGTTTAGTATAGTGCATCTTCATCTTTTAATAAAACCTCAATTAATAGAAGTTCAGTCTACATGTGATTATATACAGCATTTTAGGAGGAATTGGTGTTAGTTATTGATGACTTTGAAACCCTATCCAATATAAAAAAGTATAAAAAGGGACACAATAATGGTACTTACCCAATGAACATGTTGTTCAAAATGTTATCAAGGTGTCCTCTGTATCTTAGCCATGGGCCAGCAGCCAAAATATGATCCATTGTGCACTTGCCCTTGATCTGAAATGTTCAATAGAAAACATTACCAGTTGTTTTCAATGATTTTTATTATTATTAACTGGCTTGACAAACAGTTGAAAGGTGACATTCAATCATAAGGTTGAAGGAAGTAATTTTCAGCAGGATAGGAAGAAATAAAATTAGGATGTAATAACAGAATTAACTTGAAATAGACAACTAAAATTAATGAAGCAAAAGGGAACGTACTACGGCCGAATGAATTCAATGAATACAAGTTACCCAAAGCCGTACTCTTGGGGGCACTAGTTAGGGGACACGGGGGAGGGTGCAAAGAATAAGGATAAAAAAAATAAATAAATAAATTAAAAAAAAAACACACAAAAAAAAAAAACTGCACACACTCTCTCACTCCGGTATTTGCAGTGCAAATTGACCGTTGCAAGTCACGGACACACACGCACTCAGGGTTTACGGGGGAAAAAACCCCTCGCCAGGGACCACACACTCAGACAAGGCAAACCAAACCACACGCACTCCTTCACTCCGGTATATGCAGTACAAATTGACCGTCGCAAGTCACAGACACACACACACTCAGGGTTTACGGGGGAAAAACCCCTCGCCAGGGACCACACACTCAGACAAGGCAAACAAAACCACACGCACTCCTTCACTCCGGTATATGCAGTACAAATTGACCGTCGCAAGTCGCAAACACACACGCACTCAGGGTTTACGGGGAATTAAACCCAACGGCAGGGACCCTTCACTCAGACAGACGTAAAGATAGAATAAGTAAAGGAACGGCACGCACTCCCTCACTCCGGTATTTGCAGAGCAAATTGACCGTTTGTGAGACGCAAACACACACGCACTCAGGGTTTACGGGGAATTTAACCCAACGGCAGTGACCCTTCACACAGACTACGAATACGGAAAGGAGGGAAGTACACTGTGATGCAGTGTACGTGGGAAAAAAAAAAAAAAAAAAAAAAAAAAAAAAAAAAAAAAAAAGTGCCGAAAACCTGACACCAGGTGTTTCGCCTGCCAAGCAGGCCTCTTCAGAGAAGAATGTCCGTGACTTGCAACGGTCAATTTGCACTGCAAATACCGGAGTGAGAGAGTGTGTGCAGTTTTTTTTTTTTTGTGTGTTTTTTTTTTTAATTTATTTATTTATTTTTTTTTATCCTTATTCTTTGCACCCTCCCCCGTGTCCCCTAACTAGTGCCCCCAAGAGTACGGCTTTGGGTAACTTGTATTCATTGCAACTAAAATTAATCTTAAGTTTCTTTTTATTATTCATCAGAGTACTTTACATATATTTCATCAGAATCACATTAGTACCTTTTTCGGAATAGGAACTAACACTGATCTCACAAAATCTTCCAGCCAGATTCCTTTCTCATAGATACTACGAATCAGACCATATGGAGTCTTCTTCCCACATTTTCCTAAACATTTCAATAGTTCCACAGGAATGTTGTCTACTCCCACAGCCTTATTTGCTTTCATCTCCCTTAATGCCCTTTCTATTTCAACATCGAGCATGCCTGGACCTAAGCTATCTTCTTCTACCTCATCTTCCTTTTCTATCTTCTATATTCTTATCTTGTTGGCATAAGTTCCTTACCATACAGTGTTTCTATATATTCCTTCCATCTCTCTTGGATCTTTTCTCTGTCAACTATTACCTTACCCCACTTATCTTTAACTGTCAATAGTCAGCTTTATTGAACAAATAAACCTTTCTCTTAGGTTTGTTAACCTAATCTATGCTTTGAGAAAATTTAGCGTTTACCGCCCTGTGATCACTGATTCCGTCAACAACTTCTATAATTAAGACCTTTTCGGGTATATTTGTGGCTAATAGATCAGGAATGTTCTTTCCCCTTGTTGGTGAAGTGACTAATTGATGTAGGGAATTCGAGGTGAACGTAAATAAGAGGGACTCACATAAATCCTTGTCTTTACCTCCATTTATAAAACTGTACGAATCCCAATATATTGTGGGAACATTAAAATCGCCTCTGATAATTAGGCTATGATCATTATTGTGGGATGTAAAGCTTTGTATTTGTCTTTATAGATCTGGTATTGAAATAATGCTAGCATGGGGTGGTCTATAATGTGCACAGATATATATTTATTTCGCTCTAGGTGTTTTCACTGAGCACCAAAAACTCTATATAGCTATCAGGAAATAACTCAGCTCTACTGACGCTAGAGTTTTTAACTGCAATAAACACTCCTCCTCCGGCTCTATTCTGTCAGTCGTTTCTATAAACTGTGAAGGACTTGGGAAATATTTTGCTGTCTGCGATGTCATCTTTCAACCAACTTTCAGTTCCTTTAATGATATCCGACTCAGTGATATAAATGAGATGGTGAAATTCCGGTGTTTATTTTTTAAACCTCAGCAGGTAACTACTACTACGGAAATTATTCCCTCGTCTAAAACCTTCTTTGCGTGCGTTGCGGTCTGCTTTCTGAGGATGTTATTTAGTCTTTTAGGTGTCTTAATATTCGATCAGTCTACATTCTGATAAGTAATTCTTTCTTTTGTCTCATTAGCAGTGAAAGTACTTGGAAAAATCTCATTTGGCAACCTAGTTTTGTGAGACCCACTAATAGACCTACACCTTATAATATCGTTATTAGGGAAATTTACTCCACTACCTAACCTATGCATTTGCCTAAAAAATATCTACAGTGCAGGAAGACCCTATGAGCCACCCAAACAGATGCCTGAGGGGTGTAGTCGACCCCAGAACGGTTCAAGGGAGCAGGAGATGACCTGAGCACCGGTCTCAAGTCCACAAATTCAGCCCCCATATCCCGACAGAATTTCCATAGCCTTCCGTTCAGAGACTCAATACGACTCCAAATGTAAGCACTGCAGTCAGTCCGCGGGACAATGCTACTTATGGACAACCGTAAGTCCACACCAGATGTCTCCCACACATGATCCACTTCAGATTTTAGGTCCCCAAAGGCACTCAAAATCCTTTCGGACCTGTACCTGGAGGCTTCGTTGGTGCCGACATGGGCTACCAACCGCAGCATGGAGCAATTCATGCCCCAGACTGCCGCCCTTACTGCAGCCACGGCATAAATACATTATCATAAAAAATCAGAGTATTTTCATAAGTATAATTAGGTAATTTGAACAAATGAATTTTTTAACCACGGTCTCCATGTTCTGCTCCCAAAGCAATGCAGTTGGGTGAACATTTGTCCACTGAATGGAATTCAATAGAATAAATAAAATTGCAATAGAATAAATAAATTAGTATTTCCGATATGCATTTTTCTGGTATGTTTACCAATTAATGCACGTCCAAATATAGTGCTGAAGTGGATGATGCGGTGCAGGTAGAGCACAGAGCTACGGACTGGAGGGCCCAGGTTCAAATCTGGGTGATGCCTTAGGGAACCCTGAGACTTCACCAAAGTTGAGTGATTATTTGGGTATTAGGTTTTCCTGGGAAAGCACAAGGAAAGCAGCTGTTTAAGCAATGTTAAGTGTCAGCTCTCTTTAACTCCTGTGCCTTTCACTAGTTATATATATTCTTGGCTTTCTTTCTTTTCTTGGGAACACTTGTGGTAAGCAACATTTATTCCCTTCTATGGTATGGTATGGTATTATTCTTTGGAGACTCAGCAGCTGTGCTAGAAACATCTTTTCACTTTATAAATAAGCTATTAAGGCTATATAAATTATTCTTCTTCTCAAACGCATGACTAGTCCCCATTCATGCATTTTTAATTTGCTCTCAATTACTCAGCAATGCTATTATTATTTTATTCCATAGTGTGTACTTGTTTTTCATTTTGATGCACCTATATCTAGTCTACATTGTACGCATAATCAAAATAAATATTATTCTAATGACAACAGGCATCAATAATAATTTACTGAGGTAGTTTGTAATCGGCCCATGCTCTTACAATCTCATGTCTTGCCGAAATACCATGTTACTGACTGTTGGATGTTTCAAGTAAACATGTTTTCTAACTTAATTATGTCTCTCTCCCATTTGGGATTAATCCTCTCAACAGAAAAATTTTCAGCAATGTTACCAAAATATACCATGATCTAAGATAAGAGCAATGGTAAATACTCTTGAAAGTTTTAAACATGGATAACATTTATAGATTGTTATAAATAAGCTTTATTTGCTCCCAGCATTAAATTAATTAGCCTACATTAATAAAGAAAAATATTGTAATTTTCAAATAAAAAATTTAAAGTTTTCTTTGATTCAGAATAGAAAATGATCTTTGATCAGCTGGGTTTGAGTTGACATAACATATCCTCTTGGAAGTTTTTTCGAAAACAATTTTTGATATTAAAAATTATAATGAAACGTCACAGAAATTTCAGGATCATCATACCTTGAAATGTAGACATTTCATTGATGTCATTCATAAAGGTCGTCGAAAAAGTGTCATTTTCGGAGTTGTTAATGCTCTTCTGAAAAATATCACTTTTGAATACGGGCTCGATTATGGCAACTAAATTTTGAAAATAATGTGAATACTTTTTAATGATCCTTATATTTCCTTACTTTAAGAACTACTAAGAGACATTAGAATTGGTACTGAAAAGAGAGTACATGTGATAAATGAACCATTTTGCAGAAAATACTGAAATCGGTAAAAGAAATGAATGGTAAATTGAATTTTCCGCCTCTGAATTTTCATTTTCTCTGTTAATCGCTTAAACTATCTGGTGTTAACCGCAAAATTTTCCATTTATTCCGTTTTTTAAATGAAGTATTTTTTAGTACAAATGCATCTATACAAAGTATACATTGGCTTATATATATTGTTTTTGTCATTTCGAAATTTCCAATTGGCTAGTCGAAGACTTCGAAATGAGCCAATCACGTGCATGCCCGCCTTCAAAATCTCCAACGAACACGGGAAATGATTAGGAAGTCTGAAACAGTTCTTCTTTAATTTACTGCCAAATCAGATCACCATGGATCCTATTACAAAAATTAGAAAACGCTTTTCTCAAGGGAGACGATCATCAGTGGATCCGATCAGATATACAGCAGAAGATTGCAGGTAAGTAGATTCCACTTTGTAAACACGACTGGGCCATTTGGTGTCTGAATTCTTTTTCTGTGGTGTAATGTGATCGGATTGTCAATTGTTGGTATTTTATTGCCATTGTTTCAAAAAATATGTCGCTTGTTGACTGCACATCATCCTCGATCATTCTTGGAATGAAGTTTTTCTCCGCAGGTGACTCGTTCACGACGTATCAGTCCTTATTGGTGTATCTATAATAGGTAACCCATGTTTAATTACACTGACAGCCTTAGAAATAAAATGAATACTCGATGAATTTAAATTTTGTTTAACAGGCCAGTGAATAGCGTTTAATAATTTGAATTCGAAGGAACTATGAAGGAGGAGTAGAAGTCTAGTGAAAGTATCTTTAAAAGTTTGTGGTGGTGCACTTGGGGAATTCATGTATGAAATGCAGTCAATGGATTTATAGTGTACCTAGGTAATGTTATTATTTTCAGTTTAATGGCAACAGAAGAGAAGAGACCGAGGAGTGGTATACCCAAAATGGTCGGTTCCAAAAGACGCTCATCATCATCGGATCGTGCCCTTTCGAAGATGGGATATGATTATAACCTAGGAGCAGGTTCTGCTGCTGGACTGCTATTCACACCACAAAATCCAGTTACTCCACGCGTGAGCTTGTCTGCAAGGTATGTACTAAATTATTGTGTATAACGCTGAATGATGCTAGGTAAATAAATATCTTTTAGTTTGAAAATTTCTTAGTAAAATTAATGGTATCATGAGTTTGGTTTGTCATTGTTAATAATAATAATAGCATATTTAATTGTCCAGCAGACAATGCAGTGGTGAGAATACATGACATATGTATAGGGCACGTTATTGGTATATAGATCACATGATTCCAAAATGGAAATGCAAATACCGTTATGATAGAAAATTAAGATACGCTTAATTTCTTCATGAATGTTCATTTGCACTCAAATAAATCTCATCAACCAGATATGCCAATGGATACTTCATTAATAGTGAAATTGTCTCTGTTTTTAAGTGGTTAGGCATATTGTAAAACAATTTTGTGCACAAGGATGTTGGCTCTTTAGCTACCATAGACAGGTTTGATGTTGTCAAGCATCTTTACAATCTTCTGGTACTGTGACATTGATAACTATTGTTCATTGTAAAGCCACTCCTGTTTTTCTTATCATTAGTCACTGCATGATGTTTACACAAGATACAGTTCATATTCCCAAATATTTAAAAGAGGGTCTGTGATGTGCACGATTAGATTGATTACATCTGAGTCTTATTATTTTTTCCTGAATGAAAAATTTTTGATTTAATGCAGATGATGTTCCCCAGTATAATTGCATAAGAAGTTGCAGAGTAAAACAAGCCATATTACAACATTTTTAGGACATTTAAAATTTATGTCTAGTAGTAAACTGAGTTGCTTTTGGCTCATTTATATGGGTTGAACTTGATTTGGGCGAGCTAAATTTAATGTAATTTATTATTTATAATTTAGTTTGATTAAATATAATAAAGAATTTTACCTTTAAATATGCATTGCCTAATGTCAAAATTTCCAAGGTGATAAAATTGTTTTCAGATATAGTCGCCCATGAATTTTCTTGGTCGACCCCGTTCACTCATCCCCTTATGCCAACTCCTTTATGTTTCGTGTTCAACTGTCATCCTTGACACTTGTATGAAACTACAAGTAAAAGTATACTATTGAATTTATACTACGGGGAAATTTATTCAAATATAACCTATAGTATAATATTATGGGGATCAGCTGCTATCTCTCAAACCATATTTAAAATGCAAAAGAAAGCCATTAGAATAATTACCAGGAAACCTCACAATGCCCCATCAAGGCCTATTTTCCATGAATTAAAATTGCTACCACTCCCGTGCATATACATTATGTTCTTAATTTTGTATATTAGAAATAACATTGGAAACTATTCTCTTAACTCTGCCTATCATCATCACTACACCAGAGGAAGGAACAACATCCATTATGGGAATATTAGAACTAAAGCATTGAAATTAGGACCCAATGAAATGGGCATCAGATTATATAACAAACTACCCAAAAGTATAAAGGAAACTAAGGGAACTGCTGCATTCAGGCATAAATTAAAAAGATATCTACAACGCAATATGTTCTACTCGGATGATGAATATCTCAACAACATTCCTGACTAGAAGGTTTATACTCTTTGTTTATAGCAATTGTCATGGTCTGATTCATGTTGGTTATTCAATTATTGCTTTAATTGATATTTCATGTGCATGTAACAGCCAATGTTCATGGCGTTATGTCATATATTATGTAACTGTGAGCACCATTTCATTTCTTTGTATCTTAATTAGAGCCTGTGTCTTTGCTCCTTATTGACGTGCCTTATATCATGTACATACACCATCCACCTGGTATTTTGTATTGTGATCTCTGGGCAAATAAAAAGTAATAATAATAATAATCCATTCTCTCAACTGAGCTAAATCTGATTGTACACTTTTTTATTCAAATAAATTTGTGCTTCTGCATTCTTGGACAAACATTTTTCATAATCTCCATAAAAACAACAATCTTTCTGCCAACATTTACATATTTTTTACCTTTTTATCTATCCTACCAGCTTTTGTAAGCATTCAGACTAGGAATGAAAAATCGTTCACTTTTTCAAATTTATTGCTATTTACAATTACTATGTTATCATTCTTCCCATCCTCCCCTCTTTAGGCCTACCCTCAAATTCATTTTCTCTGTTTATCTGTTGAGCTCTCAGGCAGCAGTACTGCAATAATGATGTGTAGGACATCTCATTTATATCTTCAATCATTTTATCTGCCTCATCTGCGTCGAAACCCACAAGAGCCATGATGACATGCATTCCTGTTTCATTTTGTGTTTATTTATAACCAACCACGGTAAACTCAATTAATTTTTACTGTTGCCTTTCTCTTTTCATGCCCCATTTAGCGTTTAATAACTATCAATTCCATATTCTTTCAAAACCTTCAATAAATTTCCTGTTAACCCTGTCCTATGCTTTCTTCAAATGATAGTGTTCTTCTGTAATGTTCTGTGAGTTTCCTTCAGTGGATCCCATCAGAATACTGATCCTGAACCCGGTCCAAAACGGGTATGAGGGTGTGAATGTGTTTGTTAAATCGTTATCATGAAAGTCATTTATTTTCTCAAGGGTCAATAGTTGAGGAATGAGTGAGGTTGAGGAATTTATATTTAACCTATGCCAACTGACAATATTTTTCTCCATTGTTTTAATTACAAGTTATGGCATTGATCAGTAATGTGTTCAATAAATTTTTTATTTGCATCATTTATTGTGAAAAGCTTTAATTTAATGTAATTCTGTTTACTTAATGTGTAGTGTGTGTGTGGTAAAACTTTAATTGATTGGACTTTAGCATTACATTAGTGGCAGTCATTGCTTGAAACTTGTTTGTTTCATCTTTGCCTATGATATAAAACTTTCCATGAAGGTGTATCTTCACATTGTGGAAGAGGAAAAGGTCTCATTGGGCTAGGCTTGGGCTATAGGGAGGAGGAGGAACACACCTCTCACTGACTTTCACTAGATAATTGCCATTTTTCAATAGGTTTCCCAGAAATCACTTAACATACATGCGTCATGAGCAATTTTTGTTCTCATGAGTATGTGAGTGGCATGCAGTGAAATATTCTATGTTTCTGATAGTGTTGTTAATGTTTTGGACAATGTTCTATCACTATGGCATCAGTTGAATTAATATTGTATGAGTATTCTGTGTATTTCCCTCTGGCCGGCCTTGGTGGTGGTGGGGTAACATCCTCATCCAATCTAAAGGTAGTGGGCTTCATTCCCACCTGGGTGGGTTTCCCTCCACCTAGGGCTTGGATGTTAGTAATCATCTCCATTGTTTTCACTGTTAATAGTCCCATGTAAAGGCCAAAAAGTGGTGTTTTTGGACTAAGGCTAAATAAATAAATAAAAGAGATGTGATGGGTAATCTGGGTTCACTTAGAAATTATTTCCCTTCTTTAAACATTTTAAATTGTCTCCTAGCTGTGCTTTAAGGAACAACAGGCTCTCAGCAAGCCTCATGAATCATTACATAGATCTCAGCCGATGCTTTCCCGGGTAAAAGCTAAAGTTCAATGCATTGCAGTGTTTTGCCTACATCATTCCATTGGTAAACTGAATGTTTCAACTTTCAATGAATACTGATGTTGCCATAATGGATTCAAATAAATGAACTTTTTACTGTGCATATATTATGCATTAAGCTAACAATACAGCATAAAATGTAATTTATGCACAACATTATGAGAATGTGGGTCGCAGTAGTGCAGGGGGTAGAGCATTGGACTACTGAACGGAGGGTCCCGGGTTTGATTCCTGGGCAAGGTACTCTGGGCACTGGCAGCTCAACCCAAGTTATGTTATTTTTCGGGTACCAGATCTTCCTGAGAAAACATAATAGGCACAGGAAAGGAACTGGCCCCCCTACCCTGTGTGAATATTCACACGCCGTTGGGCTTAGTACTGGGTGAACTTAACTATTTACTTTTTATTATGAGAATGACAATGCAATAATTTTCAATGCATAAAAAGCATTTGCCTTGACCAGAATTCGAGCCTGGATCCCTTGATTTCCGGCTGAGTGCCTTAGCCAGTAAAGTTGCCAAGGCACTCCTCGTACACACTGAATCACCACCACCACCAACAATAAAGTATTCACTTGATAAATAACACAGTTTCTTGCGTAACTTGGTGGAAAATCTTCATATTGACTTTTTTTTAAATAAAACCACTTTGCTTTTCCACATAAGCTTTTTATTCTCACGACCCAGGTTTCATTATAGCATAACATCATCAGGTTGATAGCATAACATCATCAGGTTTATAGCATAACATCATCACCTGATGATGTTATAATATTACGAAACCTGGGTCGTGAGAATAAAAAGTTTATGTGGAAAACCAAAGTGGTTTTATTTAAAAAAAGTCAAAGTATTCACTTGTTCAAGTATTACTTGTTTCAAGTAAATGGTGTTTTTGTTATTTACATGGTCAAATTTGCTACTGTCTTTTCTTGCAAATTATTGCATTAATGGTGTCCATATTTTAGGCAATGCATTTTTAATTAGTAGCTGTGTTTCCTTAGAGATTACAGTATTTATCCTGTTTGACTTGAAGATTATATTGTTCATTTCTTTGGCCATTTTCAAAGCTATTTTGCTAAACTTATTAACAGGGCCACTGTCATCCACGTAACATTTGTTTTACATGCATGACTACAAATGTTACTAGTCTATCATGAGCCCTCATTTTTATAAACACTTTATTATAATGGTAGCCCTTGAATAATATTTTCAAGTATAGTACCTAATTAGTTTGAGATAGATAACAAATTCTCTGGTTTCCCAAAGTGTCATAGCATTGGAGCATTAGTCTTCACCATTTTTTAGACTGACCATCTGCTGTTGTCTTCAGGGTGAAGTAAAATTCTGAAGCTGATGGTAGACTTGTCCATTGAAACAACCATGCTAACCAACACTATGATTCTGTGGAAAATCCGAGAAGCTCTCGTCTTATGTATTTCCTGGGAAAACCTGTGATTCTCTAAGTTCCATATTTTTAATAGAAATGTGAAGAATTTGAATTTTTGAGTGATTAAAAATTATATCCCTGTAAAAAGGATAAAAGGAGACATGTAATTATTGTTCAGTGCATTTTAAGAATAAGAGTATTCCATTGCATAAGAATTTGGGTGAATCCCATACTTATTTTAATGTGAATTTTGTGATGAAATCCAAATTTTATACTCGTGTGTCTCTATGAGGATTTGTCTCTCCAAAACAGGAAAGCTATTGAATGCATTTCCCAGTTAAGTGCCAAGTGTCAGACTGCTCGTAAGGATCAACGCACTGCTTTGGACAAAAATGCACAGATAAATCTTGCACGGCATGTGGCGGGATATTTGAATAAAACTGGCTTAGTGGGGGATCTCTTGGCTGGTGGGCAGGGGAGAGCTCCCTCCGGTCCCATTCAAAGCAATGACCTGAAAAATATGAACAAGGGTGTATTCATCGCATTGTTCAATTTGCTGTACAGGAAATGTGGATCAAGACGAAAAGTGGATTTTAATTCTTTAAATTACCATGAAAGTTTACCAATGATAGCAAAAAAGCTTGGCTATCCAGGGGTAATCTACAAGTCTCATCTTCTTACACGTAAGATTTCCACATGTTCAGAATTAAGTTTTTTGTATTGTAATGAAATTTCGGCTATAAAATAAGCTCAAAGTTAATTCATTGAATAAGAGATACCATTTTTTAAATATACTTGTTAATTTAATTTCTGAGATTCAGACCTGGTTCTCCAGGAAATTTTATTAAATTACATTTTTGTTGTATTTCCTCGTAAAATAATGATGTGACATTCTTCCATTGTAATTGACAACTCCTCATTTCTTTGCTGACCACACCTGAACTAATGCTGTTGGTAGGCCAGTTGTGATGAAAGTTATGTGTAACAATATAAAACTTAAAGCAGATATTAAATTGCTATCTCCTTCCTACAAGTAATCACCTTTAATTCACAATCCTTTTGGGATATCATTTCTAAATGTGATGATGGTGGAAAATTTCTCTTCTTTTTCATGCAGCAAGTACTCCCCATTCATGGCCATATATAATTGCATTTCTGGGTTGGCTGGTAGACCTAGTTTTGTGGCAGGAACCATTTGAGGCAGCATTGGAGAGTGTTCCTAACACTGATACAATGGTATGTGCTTTTGTGTCTTCCTGTAATACAGCAAAAATAGTTTGTGAGCCTTGAGCAGTACTTTATGGCACTGGGCTTTGTTTTGTCTCTGATTTTGTTATTTTCCCTAATGATGATTATGATTAAACGAAAATTATCAATTCAGTGTGGATCATTATCAAAAGGAAAGTTTGATGCTAGATTCAAGTCAATGAAATAGTCTGGTTAGCTGTTGAAGTTCAAGTAACTACGTACTGCTAAATTTATATTTGCTCATTAGACCATAAATATATATTAAAAAATAAATAGATGCCAAAACTAATACAGTCAAGATAGTATATGTTCCATACACATTAGTTAAATGAGGAATTCGTTAAGAAGACATCTTTATCATGTCTGACCTAATCTATTAAATCCAATCCGAAGGAAAAGGAACTCTCTCTTGTGGGAAAATGATGTATAGACTAATGGATATACCACGAAGTATAAAAATAGACAATTCATTATTATTCTTCTTTCTAATATTTTTATTTAATTTCCATTATTCAATTTTGCAAAATACATGAAAATTCTACAGAGGGATGGAAATATGAAGATTTTAAATTGAAAGCTATGAACTTCAACTAAAAATGCATTTGTTGTGATGTGCTCACTCAGCATGCAGTTCAGCTTTTCGCCCATTGGTGAAGAAGCAAATTCAACCCAATTATAATGTATTCAATATTTAATTGAAAATTTTTTAATTTAAATAACCGTTTTTACAATAAACACAGGAAATATCCCTTTTTGCTCATGAATAAGTAATTCTTGGCATAAAAAATGAGAAGTTATATTTACAGAATCTTATTTTTTTATTGTCAGGCAATGTGCATGAGTAATTTACTCAACACCACTATAAGATATTAGTTTTTCACTCATTAAAAATGTATTGAGACTTTTTCTGTACATTTCTCTCAGGTTTTTTATTGAAGATTTCCAAGTAACTTTGTTGGTTATTTAATACCCAGCATCATTATGGGTTTCTAATTTGGTCATTTACTATGATGATCTAACCACTAAAATGCCAATCCGCTTACAAATATTATCATTATTCATAGTTTACCATTTAAGTTAGGTTATGGACTAGGACTGATTATCGCTATATTTCTTATCTTTGTCTAACAAGACAGCATGGCACTTTTAATCCTGCACATTCCATCTCCCTTCATTTAATCCAACATCGCTATCCTTTTCCTCCCCCTACCTTGCCTACCTAACATTCTTCTCTCTATTAGTCTTCAACAATCCATCCACAATTAAAATGCATCTTCTGATGAATCTGCCTTTCCTGCATCCTTTGAATTTCTCCCAACAGTCCGTACTCCATCCCCACCCTGCCTAGTACTTCTTTGTTTGTTTTCTGTTTCATCTATTTTATCTGTTTCATTCTTCTCTGCATCCACATCCCTAAAACCCTGTACAGCCAAAGCCTCAACTACAGTTATCATCTTACTTCAATGACCATGTTTCCACACCATACAAAATCACGCTCCTATCAAAGTTTTCATTCAATCTTTTCTTAACATTCTTACTCAACATTTCACTCATCAACTCCCTCGTTGTGAAAGCGGATTTGTTTAATTCAGTTCTTCCACTGATGTAACTACTAATATGGCTAATTTGGCCCAGAGCACTTCCGAAATAGGTTAGCTGTTCCCCCTGTTCTAGTTTATGAACTACTATTTTAATATTTAACTTAACCTTTGTTTTGTTTACATTCATGCTCATCTCGGACACCTCACACTGACCTTCAATGGGCTCAGCAATGTTTGGAACCCCTGGCTAGCTGGCAAGTTAAAGCTTAGTTATGTTCAAATCTAACTGATTTTATGAAAAACTCAGACTTTCATTCCTATCGCCAGTTCTTCACCTGCTTGTTTTATCATTTCTCCCATATGTGCCTTGAACAGTATAGGTGTTTGTGCATACCTGTCTTACTCCTCTTTCTAACACAGCCCATCCAAATTATCCATCCTCCATACACAATAGAGTTGTCTGAGGCATGTGTAGTTTATGTCTCTCCAATTTACTTCTTTTTCTACTATATATTTATTAATTCAACCAAGTCACTCCAAGGAACACTTTGTTGAAATCTATTATTGCCTCTAAGCCATCCTGTGGGTCGTGGTAGTCTAGGGGGTAGGGCGTTGGACTACTGACCGCAGGGTCCCAGGTTCAATTCCCGGGCAAGGCACTCTGGGCACCTGCAGCTCCACCCAAGCTATGTGATTTTTCAGGTACCAGTTCTTCCTGGGAAACTATAACCGGCACAGTGAAAGGAACTGGCTCCCCTACCCTGATGTGTGAATTTCACATGCTGTCGGGCTTAGTATTGGGTGAACTCTACCATCACCTACCCAACCGACCTTCGGGTTGAATACTGTGTTTATGGTATACATCCTGATAATATTGTATGTTCTCCTCTATCAGTGACCTCATTTCTGCTATAGCATCATGGGTGCCCCTGCCTTTTCTGAACCCAAACTGATTTTCCCCTAAGTAGTCATTTGCCTTCCTCTTCATCCTCTCATTGATGATCCTCAGTACCCTTTGTGATATGTTTGCATTTTCTTTTATTCCATCTCACTTTCCTCTCATATTTTACTGCCTTCAGGTACTCATTTCATTTTATCCCAGTTTTTTCTTCATTCATATGCAGATAAATAAATATTGGATACATATAGTTCATATTTTAAAGCTGTTCAATGCCCAATAAAAAATTGGTTGAGATAGATCAGTACTGTTCCGTAAAATGAACAGTTGAATCATTCTCACAATTCCTAGAGACCCAACTGACGTTGATTTCACGTTAGTGCTGTTATTAATGTTAATTTAAAACAGAATGTACACATTTTCAGGCTGTTATGGAGTTTTACTTGAAGTCATATGCAGCGTATTTAAATGAAGAAACAGAGGAGCCTCTTGAAGAACATGTTCAGGAATTCAAAAATCATATGTGTAAGTTGTATTTCATTAACCCTGTATTTTATCAATTTTAAATTCAAGGTTTTTTAATCCCAGTAATTGATGTCACTTGTTAATTCATCTCTCTCATATAGAAGGCCAAAAGTAACCATGTGCCTTGCTATGCTAAGAGCAATCTTTAGGGATGTTAAAGCCTCTTGTTCAAGAGTGTTCACCTATATTCATTGGCTCATATACCAGTCTTATCTCGCAATCAAAAGAGATGAAGTAATACCACTGAAATACAACGAGCAAAAATCGAACACGATGACTTTCATTTCTAAATATTGGGTCTTTTGGTTATCGAGGTGAATTGGAGAGTAAAGAAATGGCTTCCAAAAGTTTTTTAAAAGGATATAATTGAAGGGGTGAGGGTTGAATCACTGTCTGTGCTTGTCAGGCTCACTTGAAAGACTAAAAAGATTATACTATAAATTGCTAACTTGAAGTATATGTTAAGTGTATTTCTTCTCAAATGCTTTGTGATTTCACTAGTAATTCAATAGCTCAGTGTGGTTAATCAGTCAGGAAAATCAAGAAATCGGGAATAGTCTGGGATTAATTAATTTTTTCTGAAATTTTAAACAAAAGGGGAAAATGAACCAAAAGTTGGTGTATTTCTTGCTATGGAGAATTAGTTCCTCCGTACTTTGTAGCAATGACAACAGTACCTTGCTAGAAATTCATCAGGAACGTGCACAAAATGGAGGGGGAGAGGGACCTTGTTCTCTCATCTGCATTGCTTCTAAGCCAGATGTCATTTACATGGAATTCAATAAAATATTTTTTATTGCTTAATAAGTATTGCGAGAATTCAATAAGGCAGCACCTTACATCCTGGAGACAAGAGGTCTTCCCATTATCTGTAGGCAAATATGTTGCAAGTCAAATGACATGTTAATTTTCTTTTGATAACAGTTCAGAGACAATGCTACAGCACTGGGGTATGGTCACATCATTAGTCCTAGGTACGCTCAATGTTTGGCTTTTTGCAGTCTTCAAAATTTTCTCTTAAAAGTATTTGTATATTTGCCTAACTATACTGTATCACAGCCTGACTTAGTATCGACCATTCTTAAGTCACTCATGTTATCAGAACACTATGGAAGTATTTGGAAAATTTATTTGCATGCACCAGCAAAGTCCATTACTATGATGAAATAGATGTTTATTTAATTCGATACTTTCTGACTTCATGTGGTGCACTTATACACCTTTTGGGGTATTTTTTAAATATTCTCAAGTTCACAATGCCCTTTTGCTCCCACAAAGAAGATAGTAATTTGTAAGCACAATGTGCCACTTATGCCAAAAATAGAACTCTAGAAGTGATGAAAGATTTTGCACCTCTCTGGAAATGCTGTTAATGAAACCCTCTCAGGATTTCCACTAGGCGCTTTGCTAAATGACCAGCATTTCTATGGCTGACTCTGCCATCGAAATGCATGTGAATATATTTTGAGTGATGTGAGGATGTCTTTCTAATCAAATAGATAGCATATCCCTTTTTTTACAATATTCTCCTTAGATTGCTCCAGGCTGATGGGACTAATTAATTGCCTAACATAATTACATATCCCTTGTCTCTATGTTTGAAATGTTACCTTTTCTATGATGTGACTAAACTTAGGTGATGTGTAATAAAGGGAATGAGTATGAAATATTGCTGCAGGCCCAAGAGTCAAGTTTAATTTGCTGGGGCAATTTTCTATGAAAGTTAAGCTTTAGTACTGAGTTATATGACTAATGGGCTAGGTACATAAGTGTGCAATAATAGTGAGCAGGAAGATATCTATGACCCACATGAATGTCATTGAATGCCTGAATCTTTTTTATCTTTTGATTACTTCATTATAGTCTAATCCTATGTGCGTTACATAAATAAAAGGGTTGATTGAAACATATTGAGTAATGGTAAGTACCAAAGAGAATGGTTATGACTGTTACGAAGAGTAAGGTATATTTAAATTTACTTACTGGTACTTGCCTTTTGTTTTGCAAGCACGCAGAACGAAAAGCATAATTGCAATTTCAATTTTTTCATAGATCTACACACAAAGATTTTTCACCAAATCTTCTAAGTTCTCCAGTGAATATAATTTTTCTATTTGTGTGTGAAATTGAACAGTTTGAAAAATAAATTATTTTAAAATTTCTGTACAACTGTGTTCAGCAAAGTGGGCACTTGCAATCAATGTTTTAGAGTGATAAATTAATTTGAATTTGTCAAAATACAATCAAACCCCCTACTCTTATTGTGTTTGTATCAAATGAATAAATATAATTCCCCATCACTCTCATAGGGCATTGATTTGATATCAAACATATTACTGTTGTGGTAATATTACATTGTTACCGTGTTCACTGGCATAACAAGTGTTCATTGAAAATATTAATTTTTAAAATTATTAATTCTAACCGTTTTTTCTTCAGATGTCAACCGGAACACTGAACCAGGACTAATGGAAGATCTGGCAAAGAGGAGGGACAAACTAAAAGCTATTTTGGATGCTGATCAAGGAAGCTTAAATCATTTGAAGGAACAAGCAGAAGTATTATTTAATTCTATTGTCCTGAAATGGTCATTTCTATTCTCAATAACCCAAGAATCAAAGTTTCTCTATTCTTTACTTTCAGAGGGACAACGCGGAAATTCAAGAGCTAATTTCAGAAATTGAAAGCCTTGGAACATTTAATAACAACCAGGGAAGTGAAACAGAAATGATTAAGGGTCAAATAAATGAAGAAATAAAAAGGAGGGAAATATTGAGTAAGAACCTTTTTCCTTCACAACTTATAGAGTTTTATTTGCTAAAAGTATAGGCAAATACACCTTTTTGAGAGATTCTTGAAGATTCAAAATAAGGACATGGGAATCAAAAATTCTCCTGCAAATTAGACATACCAAGTTATGCCCTTGCAAGTGAATTTTTAGTTATTAAACAAGGTTATTATTTGCACACTTTATTTTATTAGCCAAATAAATAATATCTTCATTTCAACTTACCTGTAGAAAATAGCTAAAGAATTTGGTTCCAAATTGAAAATTAAGCAATAAAAATACATTATTAGAAAATAAATGTAGCCAGTAAATAGGACTACAAAAAAGTGAAGCTCCAGATTTTATTGAAGTGAGAGTTGTGTATTTAAACAGTACTCATTTGTTAATGCAGTACATAAAAGTTTTGGAAATTTTTAAGAACCATTATTTTTATATCACTGTCCTTTTTAAGTTTATATACAAAGGTCATCCCAGAAGTACCCGACCCAACAAAGAAAACAGAAATGTTTTGGAAAAACATGTATTTTTTTCAACATTATCTCCTTTCAGCTCTATGCATTTTGATGCACTGAATGGTTGAGGCCTTAACTTTGTAGAAATCCATGTTTAACTTAAGAAATTAAATATTATCTTTGCTTTCTACAGAAATAAAACTTTATTTGTCGACTAGTTTCGTTTACACTGTAACATCCTCAGGACTAGTCCTGTGATGGACAATCACAGTGGATGAAAGAGTCACAAATCTGAACATTAGTCATGTTTCAGCACATAACATTATTCATGACATGTGATGTACCACAATTTTTGAAATGCCAACTATGTCTCTGCTAGCTCTCCCACTTTCAGTTGACGATCATCCAGTATCACTTCAGGAACTTTTTAGTTTTCTTGATGAGGAATGATGTCATTCCTTGCTTGCTGTTATGGGTTCGGGTTGGTGTTAGTGGACCCAGGTTTCTTCTCTTGTAACAATTCTTGCAAGGAAGCCATCACCTACTGCGTCAAAGAACTGCAAAAATTCTTCACAGGCATCAACATGTTTCAGTCCTGCAGGGAGATGCTGTGGCACCCACCTTGCAGACATTGTGAAACTTAAGCATGTCATGAATAATGTTATGTGCTGAAACATGACTAATGTTCAGATTTGTGACTCTTTCATCCACTGTGATTGTCCATCACAATGGCTTCAGATGCTGCAATGAGCTCTGGTGTCATCATGCAGTGTGCTACAGAAGTCATGCCATTTCTGAATTTATGTATCAAATGAATGTTGATACATTTGCAACTGATGATGCCACAACAGATTAAATATGTCATACCATAGCATTTTTGGGGGAATGCTAATATTTTTCTTTTTCAATGGATATCCACAGCTTCCAAAGATGTGAACCCTGAATCAGTTGGGTAATTTTCATCTTTCTTTCAGTTTCCACGATTGAACAACAAAGGAGAGAAAAGGAAGTTTTGAAAGTAATTTGTTCCAATCAAAATGTGACCAAACCTCAATGGGATCAAATGGTTGCAGAGAATAAAGAGACACGGGAAGGAAATCAAATGCTTGTTAAAATGTGTGACCAAACAAAGAAGATAGTTGATAGTTTGGATCTAAAAATTTCAGGCATTCGTAATAAGGTATGTGTTCACTTAACTGTGTATTATGTTACAGGTAGTTACAAACATCTTGCTTTCTGTATCAAAACTATTTTTATGTGTTCATTTGGATTTTATAATCTGAAATGAGCAGAGAAAACTTGGTTCGATGGCTGAATGCTTACTTCTTAGTGGATGAGTCAGGTGTTCATGTTGTGAAATTTTCTTTCATGAGATGCACACCCAAATAAATGCATCTCTACCCCTAAAGGTTCATACTTCCACACGTATGTCAACCAGTTTTTGGGACTAGAGAGTCACCATAAAAATCAATCATTTCTAATGTATGTATTTTTTCCCTTGAGTAGTTTTTATCTAAGGGCAGATACAAAACATTTTGTAGGTATCTTCTGATATAAAGCCAAAAGAAATAATTTTTAATTAACCAAAAAAATTGAAAAATTGCCCTCATATCACTTTTGATTCTCAAATTCAGGCTCATCAGTTGAAGTGTGCATCACATTGCCTTAATAGTAGTATATTCCAAGAAACTGGGAGGTGCATAATAAAGCAATTTCAGAGCGTAAAAATCATTTACCTTGGACTGGGATCAAATGATTTTTACACTCTGAAATTATTGCATTGTAATGCATATTAGCGGATGACTCCGTCAAAAGTTACTGTTGCAGCATCTCCCGATTATTGTTGGATGATATTAGCTAGAACTATGCTCATACTCTTACTGTAAAGCCCAGGTGTAGGATTTCCACAGTGCATTGCTTTGTATCAACAGTTTTGGCTAGAGCCATATGATTAATCATCATTGCCCTTAGTTGTGACCACACTCTTTGAAGAATTTGGTGTATGGATGATCTATAGTCATCAAGTGCTAAATACGGTGTCAGACCTTCACAGATTTTTTTATTGCAGCCATGAAGCATGTTGGCATGAGAATCTGAATGGTGACAAAGTACCGTGAAAATATCAGTAAGGACCAGTTGGCTAATACTAACCTGATTAATGTACAGTAACTTCAATCAAATTTTTACTGTGTCAATATTTCATTAACATTAATCAAATTTTAATCAGCATCTTGTGTCATTGAGATCCTGAAGGTTTTGTAACTTTATAGATATCTTGTATTCTATTGTTTTTATATGAATACAAAACTTGATTTCCTTCTTAAAAATTCAGATGTCCATAATTACGTCCCAAGATCATATGAACTTATTCATTTAAACAGCCATAATATGTCAAAAAGCTCAGTAGCATTTCACACAAAATATTCAAACTCATTAAGAAACTATGTACCATCTGCAAGTAAACGCGTGGAGCATAGGAAATCCAAACTAAAGAACTTCTTTTATAATATTAGTGAATATATGGAATATAGCATGTAATAACTTTGTTTTTGTCTTCAAATCAGTGAATTGTACTGAAATTAATTTCTTTTTTGTTTTTCATACATACTTAAATAATGCTATTTTCTGTAGTGGCTTTTTGTTTCCCTCCTGATGACCTCGTGCAAATTTATTTGGCTAGAGACAAATAAAGCTACTACTAATATGTCTAAAGTAATGCAGTGGAGAAAATTCTGTTCCGGATAAAATTGATTCATTGCTATAGCAGATTGTTTCCCAAATGGTAATGAATTCACTTTGACATGTTTTTCATTTCAGCTCCACAAGATATGGTTTGAAATAGCCGAGGCCAGCATGTCCGTACAAGCTGATTCACCTCAAGTAACTCATTTGCTAAAGCTTGTTCAGAACTTCAGTCATTTAGCTCCTGATGCACAAATGTGTTTTGAGGAAATTCTTACCACTCTGGAGCATGCATTAACGGAAATAACCTCAAAAGTTATGCAGGATCAAACTAAATCCAAAGCTCTGCAGGATAAATTTCGTGAGGTATGTCCTTGATTTTAATTCATTCTGAATGTGGCATGTTTATTTTGCCATTGAACGAGGTAATTACTATTTGTTTGTGGGAATATATTTGAAACACTTGTTTGGACACATGTACTGTGCTTATAGGTCCACAAAGGATCAGGCATCAATATATGTTTAAATTCTCAGATTTACTATCTAGAAGAAAGTAAAAATAGTCATATGGTTAAGAACTTACCCGCAACAGATCTTTAAAGGATGTTCATTAATAAATCACTAATAAATGTAGAATTAAGTTAATGGTGGTCCAGGTAGCACTCGGATAAACATGTAGTAGTTGACATCATATCTAATCTTTTTGGATGGATTGCTGTTCCTTGAATTGTTGAATTGACACTATTATTTTATAATTGATGAGTACTGGTACTGGTGACTCGAAATGTCCAGACAATTACAGGTTTTACATAAATTTGTCTAGAATAAAAATTTAGAATGTTGTATTTTCTACAAAATTGTTGTCCACTTAGAGGGTAAGGCAAATATTTCATGCAAGCTGAACAAATCTGAACAGTTCATAGATAGTTAAATCTTTAATTTACAATACGATGCAGTAGTTGCAGTAGTCCAGTGTTACTTAGTGGAAGCAATCCATGACTCAAACAATATACTTTATATTTCAACAACGAATAACTATTTAGATGACCTAAGATATACAGTTAATACAATCCCTGTAGATGTACCTGGTGATGATGCTACTCATTGAAACCTAGGTTGTCTAAATAAATATTTTATGTGGGAATACAAAGTGTATTCTTTGAGTCTTTAATTTAAAGTTTTTAAACTTAGTATTATGACTGGTTTGGAAGTGTTCACCAAGAAAATTTGTAAAATATCTAAATGACAGAAATTACCATGATGTGTTAAACAAAAACTTTGATACCCGTTTACATTCTGGTCTATTTTTTTCTGATTGTACAATGCTTTCTGTATTTTATCATTTGTACATATAGGTAAGCATGGCAGCCAGTGTGGTTAGAAAAAATAAGGAGCAGTTGATGAAAGACATGGAAAGTCTTCAAAGGGAGAAGCAATTGGCTGTGAGCAAGTTTAAAGAGGTATGGGATGGTGAAAGGCATTTATTTGGATTGCACTCCCATGAAATGCAAGCAAATGTGTAAATTCATTATTCCAATGCAGGAAGAAGAGCGGTTGAGTGGAAAAGTTGACCAAGTTATCCAGCAGGTGAAGTACATAGTTGATACCACAAATGGTGATAATGTAGGGGCATTGGAAAAAGTAAAGGAAAGGCAAGTATTATCCTTCTTTCTAAATTTGGGCATCTAACTGCATACCAATCGAAATGCAAGCTTTTTCCTTAGCATTGCTGTGAACCAATAGGCTTATGATCATTTTCATCATAGTTCACACTTATTTTAATGAACTTGTTCAAATCCTAACCTACCAACTAAATTCCCATTGATTTTAATTGCTGGATGTAACAATAGCAGGTCCAATTTCAACGGTGAATCCCATTTAATTTTGAAGCTATTTCCAACTAAAAGTGAATGTCACTCCCTGTTGGTAGTTATATTTTTACCTTGACTCAAGTGTTCAAAACAATAGGAATGGCATTACGGGAGAGAGATAATAAGATATTTTCCATTTTATTGTAATTATCGTGAATGAAATGGATAATTTATGCCAAAATTTATTGTAAAACTTGGCTGAATGCTGAAATTTTAACTTGCCTCGTGGAGAAACTTTTTGAGATTTGTAACTTTGTGTAACTCTGTTAATAAGAAGTAGCTAATAATTCAAATAGTCTGTGATTTGTTTTTTAACCCTGGGTTTTGACTAATAAGTAATTCTCAAGATGTCTACTTTGAATGGATTATTAGTCATAAGAAGTGGGCAGTTGTGATGATCTTTCAATCTTTAAGTAAAATATACTGCAAAAGGTATTTCTCTAATCAGCCTTTTGTGACTTATTAGATTCCCATGAGTGGTTCATTTTTTTTTAAGTCCTTTAACAAAAGCTTTGAATGTTTCTATTTCACCTATCTATATTACTTTGAAATCTGTTTTCCCCTTGTCCTAAAGTATATGGAAAACAAAAAAATGTTAAATACAGAAGTCGGCGGTCGGACATTGGCTTTCAAAGAAAAAGAAAGATGCAGCTCTGCATTACAAAAGCAAATCAATTCCAGCTGACCATCAGGAATATTCAGTACTCAAGAAAAGTTATTACCAAACCTTACAGTGTGCTGAAAAATCTTTCAACAACCATAGATTTACCAATGCAGATAATAAATCTAGAGAGATCTGGAAAATTATTTAGGAATCCAAAGGTAAACATAATTTACAACAAGATCTTCAACAGTATGACTCTGCTGGAAATTCTATTCCAGAGTACTCTAAAGTTTCCTCCATTCTGAATGGTTTCTACCTATCCCATCAAAATCCTACAGTTTCAGTAACTTCAGCTAATTATTCTCATATTTCTAACACCTGCAATTTATTATATATATTCCCCTGTTCAGCCATGGAACTGATCAACATTATCAATAAATTCCCTAACAAATTTAGTCCTGGTTTAGATGACTTCCCAGGGATCATCATAAAAAGGTCATTTAGTATAATTAAAGATCAGCTGTTATTCTTAATTAAAGATCAGCTGTTATTCTTAATTAATGAATCCCTAAAATGGGAATTTTCCCAAGCCCTCTTAAATCAGCCAAAATAGTGCCAATATGCAAAGGTTGCAAAATGGCCATGAATTCTTATTGACCAATATCCCTGTTGAACCAGTTGGGGAAAATATTTGAAATAGTTTTCTATCATTTTCTAATATCATATCTTGAAACATATAACCTATTCTCCAAAGCTCAACATGGATTTAGAAAAACGAGGTCAACTGCAACAGCCACGCATCACATGGTGAATCAAATACTTTTAGGATTGGATAATAGAACTGAAGCTTTAGGATTATTTTTTGATTGTACTAAAGCTTTGGATTGAATCAATCATCAGCTATTCTTGTATAAACTGAAACATTATGGTATAAGAGGCACATCCTACGAATGGATTGAATCAAATCTAAGCGAAAGGCATCAGCATGTGGAGTGGATGGCTCCAAATTTTTCTCCTGGTAGAGAAGTAACACTGGGTGTTCCCCATGGTTCTGTATTTCGCCTTATTTTATTTTCAATTTATATTTATGATTTACCAGATAA
Source organism: Hetaerina titia (assembly GCA_037158775.1). Classification (NCBI taxonomy): domain Eukaryota; kingdom Metazoa; phylum Arthropoda; class Insecta; order Odonata; family Calopterygidae; genus Hetaerina; species Hetaerina titia. Next base: position 23,656,756 of record CM073773.1, read on the forward strand.
GCTTAAGTCCATTAAGGGAATAGATCCATTACTGTATGCTGATGATACAAATATTATTGCATCAGCCTCCTCAGTGCTTTGACAGAAAGAGCAACTGAAGTAGCTTAGATTTTCAATGGATAATGTCTTCTCAACTTCTTAAAACCCAATTTAAGCAAGTTCAGCCTGATTTATTTCACTAGTAAAAACAAAGTTTCCACTGCAATCTCAGTAGGTGCAGCAGGTGTAAGCATTCCCAAAAATTCCAGTACCCAATTCCTGGAAGTTATCCTGCATAGAAACATGTCTTGAAAGGAACACATTTTCAAATTATGCAGAAAGTTAAGTTCCTTATGCTTCCTCATTAAAAATATTAGATATTCTGTAAATTTAGAGGTCCTTCTGTCCATTTACTATGATGAATTTAATCCTTGTGTAACTTTCAGTATACTCTTCTGAGGTTCATCTCCCCATGTGGGCATAATCTTCAAAATCCAAAAGAGGATTATACATATTATGACCAATGCTTCTTGTGATATACCATGTAAACCACTCTTCAAAAGACTTGGTTTATTACCAATACCTTGCATATTTATATATATATTTATTTATTTATTTAATGCTATCTTGCATTCAAAGGGTAATATTTCTCAGTACAAGCCCAACCATGATTACCATATTCACTATACAAGGACCTGCAATGACCTACATCAGCCATTTGTCAGGACACACAATTCTGTTCATGGGCCCAAAGTAATGGGTTTAAGATCATTCAATAAACTTCCCCATGAAATCAAATATGAAGTAAAAGTACCTATTTTCAAGAAAACCGAAAGTTTCCAGCCCAAAAAATTAACAGGACATTTTTTCTTCAATTTATTTATATTTTTCAAGATAGTCTCTATTTGAATCAATGCACTTTTTCCAGTGGTGCTCTTTTTTTTTAACTCTTCCAAATAGTAGTTGATGTCTTTCTCTGCAAAATCGGCATTGATCAATTGAGGCTTCTGACAAGGAGGTTATGATGTACACCATAACTGCCTTGTCCCTTGTAAATCTCTGTCCTCCTAGCAAAACTTAAAGGTTGAGAAAAACATAAAAGTTGCTAGGGCCAGATCTGATGAATATGGTGAGTGGTCAACCAATTCAAAGTGTAATTCATGAATTTTAGCCATGGCAACTGCCATTGTGTGAGCAGGTGCATTGCCCTGATGGAAAAGCTCTTTCTTTTTCTTCAAATTTATTCTTTTTTTGCAATTTTTGCCTTCGGCTTGTCAAGTAATGCTATGTGTTACGCTCATGTTGTTCTTTTATCTTTTTGAAGATAATTGACGAACGTAATTGTGTAACTATCCCTAAAAACAGTCACCATTCCATTCCGGGCCAATAGAATTGTCTTTGTCTTTATTGAAGCATGTTCACTCTTTGTAGTCCCCTATTTTGACAGTTCTTTCATCTCAGGAGGATAGTGGTGGATCCGTTTCATCCTTCACAGTTATGTATCTATGTAAAAATCTGACTTGCTCTGCTTAAACTGCTCCAACAGGGCCACGGAAATTTTCTTTTGAATGCATTTTGATCCAAAGTGAGCAGCATGGCACCAACACGTGGTTAGCCTATAGATACCGAAACCTTCAGTCAATAAATGATGTATTCATTCTTTCAACTTGTCTAAATCCTTTGCTATCTTTCTGAAATTAATTCAATGGTCTCCCACTATCTTTTGGTGAACTTTTTGATGTTGTCGTTGGTTGTTGCAGTTTTAGATCGTCCCAAATGCTCATCATGTCAAGCTGACACAGCCTTTTTTGAATTCAGCTACCCAAATCTTCATGGTTGTTAACAATGCTGCTGAGTCCCCATACACAGTGTCCAACTCATCTTTGATATGGGTACGAGTATTACCTTTCAAAAATAAATATTTGATATCATCTCGTTATTCAATTTTTTTCCATTTTCATGAAAACCCTCACGACAGCTCACTCAAATGATTGTAAAACAACTGAGGGTCCAAAATGGCTGAGTGAATTTTGGCGAGTACCTTTCTATGCACGCAAGAAGACATTCCCCAACTTTTGTTTAAGGGTGCAGCCCTCTTCATGTTGAGAAACTTCATGTTCAGTCAGAAAGTTTTCAGATCACCCTAGGAAATAATCATACACATACATAGAAATAATGTGTCTTTTGGGGTACCTTATATTCATGTTTTTAGCATTGGTATATTTAAAATAATTAAGCAACCTACTGTCTGATTGTAGTATGGTCATCTCTATTTCCATTAGAAAAGAAATAAACTTTTTATTAACCCCATTATTCTTTCGCAGGTACAAAGAAAAGCTGGATGCTTTGGAAGTAGCCAAGGAAGGTTATGCCAGTTGCCTTGGAGATATGCAAAAAATGGCCGAGGAATATCATAAAATTGCTATGGTTTGTGATTGCCTTAAGGATTTTATATTTGACTTTTTAATCTCCATTTTTTATGTTCATGAGTTTTTGATTTATGGTATTTCCATGGTCATTCCATTAAATAAACTTAAGTTTGGCTACTAACCTACATGCTTCTTCAGATTGTGTTGGATGTGAAAAAATGCTCTTTTGTCAGTGGGATTTAACATGTTTCCAGACTAGAAATCAGTCTGTTTTTGGTTGGGTAGCTCTTCCCATGTGTCAGTGGGTGTAGCTGCCTTCTCTTATTACCATATTCTTGTGTTATCTTAGTGGAGATTAATATGTCAAACCCACAGAAACTTTAATGGTGATTGCATGTAGTGTGTGTTTATGTATAAAAGACCATTATTACATTCGTGGCATATTATTAATCTAATTATGGTAGTTAATGGAGTTTATAAAAATCTCAAAGGCCTCCAATCTACTTTTATCCTCTTGCCTCTGTGCTTAGGTTTCTGAACCATTTTAAACTGCACTCTGAAATGAGGTTTTCATTAGTCTTTTCTTTACATCTTTACCTACAATGCCTGTCACAGAGACCTGCGAGGGCCTTGAGAGACTAACCAAACTCACTGTTCCCATGGCCCTTGCCAGCCCACAAGCTAAGCCTTCTAATGAATGGGCCTGAGCTGGGCTGGCCATTTTCGGAGATGAGCCAATTGTGAGCCCAGGGCTGTGCATGCACGCCAATACCGGCCCACCAACAAATGTACAGGCATTTTATGTTGGTCTGTCGTGGGCCAGCAGCTGCACATATGTGAACTACATGCGGACTGCCGTGAGCAGACAGGAGAATGTAGGGGTGGGGTTTCCAAGGAAAAAGGTTTTGCACATCACATAAGATAGAAAAATATGTAACATTGTCCTCTTGAGTCTTTACAATATGTCATCATCATTGAAAAAAGTTTTAACTGTAGTAACAATCACAATTAATATCCTTGTTTTCCTGGGAAGGGGAGAAGAAGGGAAGTGGGAAGGAGAATCACTCAGTTTCAAAGTTCACGGCAGTCTGCATGTAGCTCACATATGCAAAACTGTAGGGACCCATGACAGGCCCATAGAGAATGACTGTAGAGTCGTCGGTGGGTCGGAATGGGAAGTAAAATGCACATGTGTGAGCTCAAATGCTCGCACACAGACTGGAGGGCCATACAGTACTGAACCCCATACCATGAGCTGAGTTTGGCGTAACTCATAGCTCAGCCATAAGGGCTAGGCTTGGGTGGGCAGTGGACCGACTGTGCAGGGCTCTGCCCTGTTATCGACTACTGCCTTTTTTTAATGCACCCACTACTCTGCCAACCATCATCAAATACACTTTCAAAATAGGTGAACTTTTTTAGTGTTCCAGTTTACTTGCTCCCCAAATTTAATGAGCACCACTAGTCAATCCTTTGCTCAAGTTTTGGTCAATGAGACTTGCTGCTTGGAATCCACACCCTGCAATGCATTCCTTTATTGAAATTGGAGCTGACGCTGATCTGACAGTCTTCTAACCATATTCTGCTCTCATTAGTGCTATGAATTAGTCCATAAAATTACTTCCTTCTACATTCTCCTTAACCTTTAAGTAAGTCCACAGGAACATTGTCTACTCCCATGACCTTATTTGATTTCAATTTTCTTAATGCCCTTTCTATGCCTAACCTTGCTGGCCTGATTTTGGTTCTAGTAACCCTAAAGTCACAGTTGTTTAAATGAGATAGTCCAATGATATCATTTGTCATATGAACTCAGGATCCTCCAATAGCTGGTCACTCTACCCAATAGTTTAACGTGTTCCTGAAAATTGGCTGTACACATTTTACATCTATTTAATTATTGAATGGAAAATGTTGAATAGAGTGAAATAGAAACCCATAATGAAGTTCATTTAGACAATTTTATAGATTTATGGAAAATTCCTGAGTTGTATTCCATCCACAAAATATTAAAGTCACAATTATCTATTTATCCTTTGCAGGAAAAGTTGGCTGCATTCAGTGCTGAAGTGGCTAGACTATCAGTGGAAGTTTCCAGGTTCACCATGGCTGAGAAATAGTCATTTTTAAGTAAGAAAATAAGTTATTTTTTATTATTGTGGCTTGAAGTGTTTGTTTATGCTGAGTAAACTTTCTATCCATGCTCTGCATAGTCTTTTGTGGTTGTCACAAACATGCTTATCATCTGTATTCAGAAGTGACATGGCCACAAAATACTCTATTAGTGGTTTGTTAGCATATTGAACAATGGAGGTCTTTACTCTAGGTATATGTGAGAGAATAAGGAGGAAAACAATTCTACCTAAGTCACTCTCAGGTAGACCACCTATCTATTCTTTCATGACAATGTTTGTTAAATATTACAGCAAAATATGTATGTCCTTGCAAAATCAGTGAGGATATTTTGATTGGAATGTGATATGCCAGTCACAACATCATTAAAGTAAATTTAAAAAAAGTATATGGCCTTCACATAACTCTTTCACCTATTTCAGAAACAGTGCTTCAAATTGCAGTGTGAAATAGTGTGAAATCTTCAATATTTTGCATCACCAAAATAAAATGCTATGACCATAATTGTATTGAAATAATCCACTAATTGTTCTGAAATGAAGAAAATTCTTGGTGTAAAAATTAAATGCCTTGACTGCGAATCAAACTTGACTGACTCCCTTGATGTGTGCAGTGTAAGAGAACACCTCAGTAGCTTAACTGTCTAAAGCACTCAGCCAGGCATCAAGAGATCCAGGTTCCCACAGGTCTTTTGAGTTTTTCAAAGGTAAGCTCCTGGTTCTTTAAATATTGGCTTATACATCATGGACTAATACAGCAGCAACGACTAAGATTACTTGATGGCATTGTATGTACCTTAATTCATCACAGCATCTACTTTTCTTAAAGCTCTTAGAAATTCTCCGTGAAAGAGGATAGCTCGGTAGCTTAAATAGCTAAAGGATTAAGCCAGATGTCTAGGCATTCAGTTTTGAATCCCAGTTGAGGAAAATAATTTTTACACTAAAATATGGATTTTGTATCAAATTCAATTTTTGTTGCATGAAAACTTACCACTAGTCAGAATCACAAAACATCGTTGTGAAGACATTCCTGAGGCAATACACAAACCCTAAGGTAGATTTAAAGTTAATATTTGTCGCAAATAATTGCTTAAGTTAGGAACCACATTGCCAGCAGAATATTGCATACTTTCTTCATGCATGTATTTTCTGTGGGGAAAAATTTGTAAAATTAATTTTTTTATATCCCTACAGGACTTAGTACCTCAACAAGTCTTTTTTGGGCGTCTTAAATAATGTCCTACAAAAAAGAAAGATTATTCACTTGTCAATTCTTTTATCTATGCTGCAAGGAAGCCAAAAGTTGAAGAAAAGCCACACATAGAAGAGGCAACTACTCATCTTAAGCAACTTGCTGTCCTGGCTGTGTCTGTATTTTGTTTTCTGTATCATCTATATTAATCATTCTTTTGTCATAATTAAAAATATGTAAATTATAGCATTTTAAATGAATAAACCATTTGTTTTGCATGTTCTTTTAATTTGTAAAAATAACTGTATGCATTGCAACAGGAAAAATATATAATGTATTTTCTTTATGTTATCTGAAAGCAGGAGCTATTTCTGTTATTATATTTAAGCATACAGCATACATATATTATTTACTTCCAAAGATAACAGTTAATACTCATTTGCTTAACATTATCAACCATATTTGTACTGCAAAGTGCAGGCCTCATTCCTTGTTCCTCCAGAATTCAAACAAATTTACTATTTCTTGTGCAGAAATTTCTAATGGTGAGAAATTTGATGGACCATTCGATGAAGTGTCCGATTTTAACATGTTTTGGTAATTTTTAAAAGTCCATCAGCAATTCGTCAATTGACTAGTTAATTTTAGCTATGAGCTCAAGGTTGCCAATCAGGTGATGGCTTCAGAAGTAGGGGCAAATATCTCAATGAAAATCCATGATGCTTTAAAAAATCACCAGATTTTAGCAAAATATGCATGTTTAAGCAACAATATTAGTACATTTGACAATACATTTAATAATAATAAGATGACTATATGAAAGAATTATTTTCCTGTGGGAAGGTCGTACATTCAAAATACCTAAACACTGAATGTTGCATGAAAAACGTTCACTCTTATTAGCTTTCAATGTGAATGTTGCAGCGTTGATCAACGCTTGGCACAAGTGTCCTTAAGCAGAATCACTTAAATGAAACTTTGCCATATGAAGTAGGCAAATAAAACATCATTGTAAAATAATTTCTATGCAACAGATAGATCAATGGTGTTGACTAATCTTGTATCCAATATATTTTCATTACAAAAATGTTCTTTATATGATTTATGAATTGCTTAGTTTGAAATGAGTGTTATAATATTGTTTATTTTTATGGAAAAATTGAGCCTCTGTAGAATCTAGACTATAAAAGCCAGCATTTTTATTTATTTTCATTAAGTTATCCTAATTATGAATTTTGAGGAAAAGCAGCCTGAAAAAATAGCAAATGTTGGTCTTGGAAATCTTTGATTTTTCTGGGCACCCTGAATGTTAAAGCATTTATACAATCTCAAAGAATAACTAAGATCTCCATTTAGTATTCATGGTGTTAAACTGCAGAACTAATTGGTTAGCACCATGCATTCATGTTGTTGATTTTACTCACCAGTATTGCACCAATTGTATTATACTCACCAGTTTTAGTTTAAAGTTTTGTTAGCCTAATGACTCGATTCACAAAAATTGAGGACTCTAACACAATGAAGCATCTTTATGATAAAAAATTCATTGGTCATTTATCAATACATATTATGCATAAATGATAAATAGACGAGTCATTTCCTTTTCTTTAGCAGCAAAATGAAATCCTGTGCTATTATGGCCCATACAGAATCAATGAGTAATAATCACTAAATGATTTTATTTGGCAATTGACATTTTTTCATAAAATGAAGTTGTGCTTCCTTTGTAGTCAGCGGTAGCCTTGTTCATCTGTATTTTTTGCTGAATATATTTTATTTCTTGCTTGAATATGTTTGCCTACTTATTGACTACATTATTTATTGCCCATTGAGTTTGCAGATATAAAAACTGAAAAATAGTAATGTGATGTTATTTTCTCTTTGATAAAGGCATACCTGGAAAAAATGCATGTTAATACTGAATTTGCCAAATCACTTGCAAGAAAATGGATTACATCAAACAGTTGCCACATTTCTTCTGTGTTTATGTCCATATTGAAAAGTAGTTACAGCAGTAAGAGAAGAAAAGAGTAGGTAAGAGTTCATTCCTCATATCATTCGTGCACTAGGTGACGTAGTAAACCAATGGGTCTGGTATTTGACTATGAACTAGTGAGTTTCTGGGTTCACATTCAGGTGATGCCTCTAGATATCCCCATTTAAAATCCAAAATAGATAACTTACTGGGTGCCAAGAAAACTGAAATGTGCTCAGGTGAAGAAACTGGTGCCAACACCCTGAATGGGTGAATTTCACACAGTTTGGCATAGTAGCATGAAAGAAAATCCCGCAGATTGATACTTCCACGGACTTGGAGATTGAACAACTTATGCTGACGTGTGGAAATTATACATTTCAGTTACGCCAAGATTTTTGTGAAACCTTCAGTAACCCTAGTTTTTGGCCAAAAGATGTTTGTGGGTATTATCCCTTTTTAAAGCCACGCCTGCAACCAAACCGAAAGGATAACCTGTTATTTTAATTTCTTGAACTTAAACATTCAGTGCATAAGCTTATAAATTGCTGGGCCTAAAGGTTCTAGTAAACAACTACAATCCCCATGTGATCTGCAACAACGAACATTGGTTAAATGCAGGTGAACTTGACACTTCATGTGCCCGGGTATGTTATTGCTAGTGCTTTTTGCCAATCAGTAGTCAAAAGTGGTATATTTATTCTACTTTCTGAATGTTTTTCCCATATTCCAATTGACTTCTCATACGAATTTCTCAATTAAGAGCAATCATTTGAATCCTCTGTTGCCTGCTTCAAAATGGATACAACTGTTTTTATGTAATGTCTATTTATCATTCACCTAAGAGTGACTTTTGTGTTTTTAGACTAGTCTAACGAAACTCTTGGAAAAACTTCATAGGTCAATCCATGACCCTTGCATAATAATTAGGTGACTTCAACTGTAATTTAATGCAAAATTCTAAAGCTAAAAACAAATTCATGGTTTTTTAACTTGCCTTGTGGAGAAACCATGGGGTTACACACTACTGCACTCATAAGCCGTAACGAACGTAGACACCTGTAGATCCAATGATAGACATTACATTATCTATATATTAAATGTGAAACAGTATGCTGGAGTAGGTACATAGAAGAGATGGATCAGTGCTTCAAAGAAACTGTATGTAGTAGCATTTTGGGGAGAAATGTGGTCACAAAGCACAATGTGTTAGCATAGTAAGCATAAAAATAATCAGGAAATTGAAGACACGGACTGAAATGTAAGTGGTAATAAAAACCATGTACCTATTTCATGCCCCATGAAATCTAGGTCATATATAAAAAATGTGGAGTTGGCAGTTTGTTTTAGGTGATAGATACTATTTTCCTTAACTTCATTTTGGTCAGTGAATTAATATCTGCTTCAAAAAATGTAATTCGTTCTTGTGCTTGGTAGATGAATTATTTTCCTCTTTAGGAATGTAATTAATTCAATTTTGTGACATTTTAGGTAGTAATTAGGAAAAGGGTGATGTAGCTAATTAATTGTTGATGTAGGTATTTCATCTTGGCACACTAATCCTTAAAATGCACATAGCAGTTAGTGCATAATAATGATGTTATTGATTCCTATGAGAATAGTGTCAAGGACATGAAAATTAGAGACTACAAAGCAAGAGATGGAAAGAGGAAATATTGATATTTTAGGTCTATGCGAGGTTAGATGGAAAGATAGTGGCGATTACTGGAGTGATAGTTATAATATACATTGGAGAGGACAAGGGGTTGCCATAATATTGAATAAAAAGGTAGGAAGAAGTGTAGTAAACATAGAGCAAGCTACAGATAGAATATTACTAGTAGAAATAAAAGCATAACTGACCCACTTGGTCATTGTTCAGGTATACATCCCACCAAGCAATCATAAGGAGGAAGAAGTTGATAGGATATACAATCAGTTAGATGACATAATCGCATGTCTCCCTGCAGGGAAACAATTGATAGTGATGAGGCATTGGAATGCAATGGTAGGTGAGGGACTACGGTTTAGGTACAAGGAATGACTGTGGGGAGAAAGTAATTGAATTTTGCAGGATACAGGGGTTAGTCATCACCAACATATGGTTTAGACACCACAAAAGCATGGGTACACTTGGAAAATGCCAGGTACCTCAGAAAGGTATCAGTTAGATTATATTATGGTCAGGCACAGATTTGGGAAAAGCATGATCAATTCACACAGTTTCCTATGAGTAGATGTGGACTCGGATCACAATTTAGTGCTCATGAAGTGTGACGTCCAATTCAAAAGATAAGGCAGGGGTGGTGGGTTAGGAAATGAAATTTAGAAACATTAACTGGAAGGAGTATCAGCAGACTGTAGAAAAAATCATGAAAGAGGGGAAAGAGCGGATCACTATCAAGGAAGAATGGAAATATATCAAAAAAGGGATATTTAAATCCACAAAAGAAACTATAGGAACTGTAAATTGGAAAAGGATGAGGAAATCATAGATCAGATGCTTGGAAAGATAGATGAGAGAAGGAAATGGAAGAATGTAACAACAGAATTAGGCAGAAGGAAGTATAAAGAGTTAAATATTAAATTAAGATGGGCAACAAATGAAGCAAAAGAACATGGTAGAAGGTGCAGTGCAAGAATATGGAAAGTTTGCAGAGTAAGGGTGAAATTGGTGCACTAAACAGCAAGGTTAAATCACTATCGGGAAATAAGAACGGAAGATTTGTGCTAACAGTCAGAGATAAGTCCAGTAAGATAATAGTTGACACAGAAAAGATCCAAGAAAGGTGGAAGGAATATATAGAAGAACTGTATGGTAAAGAGTTTAGGCCAACAAGGTTAGACATGGAAGGAGAACATGACGTAGAGGAAGATAGCTTAGGTCCAGGCATACTTGATGATGAGATAGAAAGGGCTTTAAGAAAGACGAAATTAAATAAGGCCATTGGGGTAGACAACGCCTGTGCAACTACTAAAAGGTTTAGGAAAATGTCAGAGGAAGAGTATATGGACTGATTCGTAGTGTCTATGAGGAGGGAATTTGGCTGGAAGACTTTGTGAGATCAGTGTTAGTTCCTATTCTGAAAAAGGTAAATGCTACATCATGTGAGGACTACAGCACCATAAGTTTGATTTCCCACACAGTTAAAGTGGCTCTCAAGATCTTCAAGAAAAGAATGGAGAACAGGGCTAATGATTAGATAGGTGATGATCAGTTTGGGTTCATGAAGTGGAGAGGCATGTGTGATGTCATTGCAATAATGAGATCACTAATTGAGAGGAATATAGAATATAATCAGGACGTATTTGCCTATTTTGTAGATTTTGAAAATGGGTTTGAGAGAGTAACTTGGGAAAAACTAATGAGTATATTGCAGAAAATAGGGATAGATTGGAGTGATAGGAGGCTAATCTGCAACCTGTACATGTCTCAGACTGCTCAGGTGCGAGTAGGAAACAGAGAGTCCGGATGGGCAGTGTTGGGAAGAGGTGTCAGGCAGGGTTGCCCATTGTCACCGGTGCTGTTCAATGTATATGTGGAGGAAATGATTAAAGAGGCAAGGGAAGAACTGGAGGTAGGAATGAAAGTCGGAGGGGAATTCGTAAAATCGGTTAGGTTTGCAGATGACCAAGCATTAGTTGCTCAGTCAGCCAAGGGGTTGCAAGCATTGCTGAGTGAATTGGTAATTCAGTGCAATAGATTTGGAATGAGAATCAATATAAATTGAACAACAGTTATGCAATTGGAAAGGCTAAGTTTAATGTTAAAGTAAGAGGACAAAAACTAGAACAGGTGGAACAGTTTATGTATCTCGGAAGTGTTTTGGACCAAAATGGTCAAAGTAGTAGCATATATTTCAAAATAAAAATGTAAGTGAATGTACATAGTAAAAACCCAAAACAGGAATCAGGAGCAGTAACAAGAGTATATTCGTAGAGTTATTTATGAAGAAAATCATTTACCTAGAGAAAGGGGCATGGTTTCATTAGCTCTATAGCATTGATGATCACAAAGAAATTGATAAAGTTAGGACTCAAATAACTAAAAATTATCTATATCCCTTAATTTTCTCAGTGGCGCTTTAAAGAATTTCACGCCAGTATATCCAAGGTTCTTAGCAAACATGGATGATTTGTTAGCTGCTATTCTGTTACAACCTCTTGTGCTATACCTATGTATATCAGAATTGGTTTTCAGAGTGGACATGGCTTTGTTTTGGTACACAAAGATTATATTATGGAATATATACAAACAGGGAAGAGTCAGATGTTGAATCTTTTAAAGTAAGGTTTATAACTGCTGGCACTTGGAACTTTTCCTAGGATTCTTACTGCCCATTTATGATAGGCCCATGATTTAATTCCTGAGTTGAAACACTTAATGATATTTATAATGCATCCTTTGAGGGTACAAGCAGGGCCTACTTATGGCTGCTGGGCATGGTCTGCATCATATTTAAAACCCTACTAAACTACTGATTTCAATGAATCTCTTATTGAAAAAGTTGGTGCATAATAAGTGAGGAATTATTTGGGAATTTTATAAATTCTTTTATTTTATGGTAAATTTTTGCCATTTTGCATACAGTAGGCACAACAGACTCCTCCCAGTACTTTGTACATTTATAGGGCAATGGACTTTATTTCATAATTTGTTAAAATAAATTTTAAAATAATTTAAACAAGTTTTGTAATTTTCACATTGCCCACCACAATACTAGATACAGAAACTGAGGGAATGACTGGTAAATGAGGGCTCCTCTATTGTTCGTGATAGAAGGGAAACACCCTCCTGAGCTATTAGCAGATGTGTTAACTTGTCAAGTCTGTAACATGCAATCATATGTGCAGATCATGAAAATTTTCTTGAAGAAACAGTTAGAATTAATGTTGCTACATCACAAATCAGTCAAATTCAAACAGGGAAGTTTTGTTTAAATCCAAAGAAAGTGAAAATTTAATAAATTTTGGAAGCATATTAATTAAGTAGCTGAGAATACAGTAAGATAATTGTTCTTTTAATGGAGCGTTCTAGGAGTTGATCAAAATGAACCCCAAATGGAGTGACTGCAATGCCAAATAATAAGCATGGCATGTTTTAGATTGATAAGATGAGAATCATCTGGATATGTCCCCAACAGTGTCATTAGAAAAGTAATAGTTTCATTAGACCTGATATATTCTGAAGGAGGTAGAGTGTATTTAACATTAAAGAATGATTGACAAAATGATTTTTATATTAACTTACCTTTTGAAAAATCATGTGCTAAATCTTAAAAACCTTAAAATGCTTGGCATGCTTTTACTTTCAGAGTTAAAATTTTGGAGTCTTGTAAGCTCTCATTAAATTGCTAGCGACACTACATAATATAAAATTCCTCCTCACAGTGTGGCAAGCATCAAGATGTCATCACATTGTCCAGAGACTGGAGTGGATGTGCGCTGTATTGGCCAAGTCCAATTAATTGACTTCCCTGTATTGGACCAACAAAGGAGCTTGATAAGTTGCTGGGTCCACTTTCCAAGTTTAGGTAAGTATGCACTTTATTCTAGACTGGGGTTGGTATTTTGATCAACTGAGCGTTACTTTCACTTTTACATTGTCTTTACACCCATTCTCATTTTATTAATGAAATGCCAAATAATGGTCATGCCATGTGTTAGATTAATAAGATAAGTATCACATTATTTTCTTCCCAACAGTTTTATTGTGGGAGAAAAGTAATAGTGTTATTAGGCCTGACATAGGTTGAATGAAGCAGAAAGTATTTAGAATTGAAGAGCAATGTAATGTAGTGTGGGGTGCCTGATTGTCTTATTAAATAATGTTAAGAATTGTAGCGATGTTGAATCTGTCCATCCAAAAGCTACCTTATATAGTAGACCACCAATAATAATATATTGCCACCTGCAACACTTAAGAAAAGGCAGATTGTTGAAATTGAAGAGTGCAGGTGTCCAAATTGTGTTGGAAAATATTGGAGAGGAGAGGTAATGTCAATGAGTATGCATTTGTAGGGTAACACAACTAGGCAAGTGAAATTTCTGAAGTTAAAATCACCTTGTTTTTGACATGACATTCTGATATTATAGAGAAAAACCCCTAATTTCAGGTTTCAAAACTTGAGATCACAACATGGGTATCATCACCTCCTAAGCCTATGTTTTAATATTTATTATCCGGAGACCACTCATGAACAACATGCAGGTATAGGGTTCTTTAGGGAAAGAAATACATAAGATACTAAGTACATACTTACACTTTCTGGTAATCTACCAAGAATTCATCAATTGCATAATAATATTTCATCAGGATGACATTTTTCAATTTATGTATAGATTCTGATGATGTACACTTTGGAAGGAAGTTATACATTTTTGTTCCCATTGCTAAATTGCTGTTGCAAGTGATATTTGTCCTTCAGTGAGTGACATGAATATTGTTGCTATTTCACATACCATATGAGTGAATATTCTCTTAGTATGAAGCAAATGAAGATTATTCTTAAAAGGATAAATTATAATCTACATACACTCAGGGTATCTATCGTTGATATGCTCATTTTTTCCAGTATAGGTCTGAAAGTAGTATGATATGATATCCTCCCAAAATACTCTTTTTTTGTATTAAAATACTTTCTTTGACTAGGCTACTGAAGGCCTCCAGAAAAAAATGCCATAGGAAACGATAACAGAGAAGTTGGAATAGTAAGCTAATTTTGAAACCTCAAATGAACCTGAATTAAAGAGAAATCTCACTTAAAACACAACTGTGATTAACAGGTTGTGTAATTCAATAATATGGATCAACAGCTACCTCTGTGATGAAAATGCACCCCCAGATATTCACTGGTAGGCAAAAAAGCTATTGTAGGATGGTTATGAATTGAATGAATGGTTCTGCATGCTGAATTGATTAAAATATGGTCCTTGGGTTCCAAATTTGTCCAATTATTGCCGAGTTTGATAATAAAGAGAATGCAAGTATTTCTCTGAAATGATAAAGTTAGTGTCCTCAGCAAATAATATGGATTTTAAATTACATTGGTATTAGTAGAGATAAGTTGTTTTCATAAATCAAGAAGAGAATCAGCACCAATTGATCCTTGAGGTATACCAGTTGGTTAGGGTATCTGACATGTACCTGTATTTCTCATTTCTTAGAAATATTTCAACTCTCTATGAGATGTTCAATAATTAAAAGTTTAACCAGTTTAGGATAAACCTAACTTCCAATGCTTCTGTTGGAGCAGAGTATGACCACTTTATGTCAAATGCTTTGGTGAGATCTATACTCAATGCAAGAACTTTCTGGTTGCCATCTTAAGATTTTATAATCAAATTCATGACATTAAGGCAATTTCTGTATATCTGCCTAGATATCTCCACTGGAAGTTGATGCACTAAATTTATTTGAGCAGGCTGAAAATCTGTTGAATAAATAATTCAAATAGTTTGGAGAGTTGAAATAAAAGTGAAATCGGTCACTAATTTTCTACACCATTTTCATCACCATTATTTTTGTAAATGGGAACAGCAACTTTACTCGTTTTTACCGAATATGAAAAGTTTCTCTGATTAGGATTTTCTGTTGCAAGAACAACAAGGTTGAATAATGTAACTACTGCAATCTAACAATAGCCTCCCTGGATTACCATTGTTTCCTGGAATAGAATTCTTGCTTAACTTTTTCAGGCATGACAGTCTTTCATCACAAAAGTATAGGAATATGGAACAATTAGAATTAACATATTCAAATAAAGGGTTCATTGCAGCAACACTTTACTTGCATACAAATTCATCTGGCTATTGTTACCTTCGTAAAAAAAGCTAGGAAAATTTCTAGTTCCTTTTCTATCAAGAAATTCATGGATAATTTACTTTGGCTTTATTTGCACCAGTAATTAATATTTTTTCATTGAAAATTTTTTGTCTTCCTCAAAAAATAGTATTGCACATCTTTTTGGTCAGAAGGATATTAGAATAAATTTCTGAAAACTTTTATGAGTTTGCAAAACACTTTTCTTTTGCTATACACCAATTTTGACTACAACAGGAGTTAACTATTTTTTTATAGTTCTAGTGTTTTATTCACCGTAATTGTTGGGATTTTGCATTCAAATGGGAAAATTTGTTGAAAAAATTGAAAAGTATCTTCTATGGAATCTGCAAGAAAAACTAGTTTCTAGTTTTCCTTTGAGAGCCAGAATTTCAGGTGTTTAACATTATATTGTGAGATTACTTTCTTAATATTAGTGAAAGATCTTCATATGGAGTAAAATTAGTTTTTACAATATGGTGATCGGATAGATAGTCCTATAGCAAGTACAAATAATGTAGTTTTCAAATCATCGTAATAGTGATCATCAAGAATATTACTTAATGCACTTGTGACTTAGTTGAAACCTGGATTAAACATTCAAGCCAATAGAAACATGGTTTCGTATTCTCAAAGTTATCAATTATTAATAGCTATCATTAAAGAACATCCATTATAATTGAGTGGTGGTAGCAAATCTGCAGTTTATGCATCACCGTTAGCTCTCATACTTCAATTTTTTTGTTTTAATTTAACTGCATAAGTATAATCAGCAAATTGAACTGCATTGAATTTCAGCAAAATCACTATTTATAAATTATATTTATTTTGATTAAATTAATAAATGACCAAAACATTGAAGACATGAGGCTATTTGTTCAAAAATGACAAAAGAGCAAAAATGTTAATTAGGTTGGCTTGAGCTAAACCTGTAGCAGTGTGAAATGTTTATAAATTGATTTAAAGTAAGTGCAGTCAACCATAGTTTGTTGTTGATGGTATTTTTGGAAAGACACCTTTAATTAAACTTTTGGTGAATTATTAGAGCTTAAATTTTAGTAAGCCCTTCAGCCCTTGAAAAAAAAATAATTCTGGGTTAAATTAAATGAATTAAAGACATTATCTCTATTTGTCACCCACCGTCAATCCAGTCTTGCCCACGCATCTAGTAAACCGCACATCTAAGAAAAAAGTTGTAACAAAAATAAAACAAATTTAGAGATGTAAAATATATTTCATTAAACATTTCTTCCATAATTAGTGACATTTTTTTTTAGTAATCAGGTACATTTGGAATGAAACTTTATGAAAATACAAAACTGTATCATTTTCTTGCAGGTCTTCAATCTGCATTAACACCTTATCATTATGTCTCAGTTTCTTAACATATCATTCCGAAACTCAATTATATGTTGCCCTACTTAAATAGTTACACACTCACTCCCTCAATTTACTCACACATGCAGAACTCACTCCATTATAAATACAACATCCATTCCATTAATTAATGAATCAAAAATTCAATTTGCTTAATATTCAGTCTGAAGTGAAGGAACTGAGTTGCAGTCATCACGGTATAGGTTTAGGAAAATCATGACATTGAATGTGCCCTTTTGCCTTTCATTCATCACGTAGTAAAACCTTTCAGCTTAGTTGTAGCCTTATGTCAGTGCTTTTAGCACCACCTAGTATCAACTGCCTTAGTTCAGTCTCAAAATTTAAGTCATATCACCTTCTGGCATTGGTAAATATTAAAGCTAATAAATTATCTACTGCCGTAAGGAATCAGTGTTCATAAAATTAAGTGCATAATCGAATTATCAAAATATGATAAAACTAATCATGTTCTCTGGACTTTTCGTTGGGATTATATATATATTTTTTTAGATAAGCACTTAACAATTTTGCTCATCCAGGACAGAAATAACAGCCAATTGCTTCATATATACATATATGGACTAACACCGTTCAAAATATTCTTTCATTTTTATGAAATGGTTAGAAATGAAAACCACTATCCAGGGGAGTTTGAATGATTTTTGGTTACTAATATTTAAAAAAAATATGAATACAATTTTTGCACCATTGATATCACACAGAATGTTTTATTTAAACAGGTCAAAATATTTTCCAAAAAGTGGGTATTAATTAAAACCTCTCATGCCAGCTTCATTCTATTTGGCAATAAAATCTTTCAAAAACTAGAATAAAAATTTTTGACAGGACCTAAAAGACATTTGAGAACTTGGGGTGGTCAAACCACAAGCATGTGTCGAAGTATTGTATGTACATCAGCAAAATTCACTTCCACTACATGACTACTCTGCAGTCAAGTAGCAAATATGGACCAAACACCCCATTGTTCATAAATTTTAGCCAAGGCTTTAAAGCATCCAATCAAAACAGCATGAACATCACCTTAGTTTGCTATTCTTTTGAGATATGGATGAAGATGGAGAGAGTAGAGCATGAGTTTCTGAATTTGGATCGTGTCCAATTGTCATAATAACTATTACCATCATCATTAGTAGTGCACTGATCATGAAAATTAAACCTGGAGGCATTGCTCCGGCTATCAGTCCCAGCAAACACCCAGAAACTTCAATCACAAGAACCATTAACCCAGAGTAGACAGCTACATTCATTAAAAATTTCCCTTGCAGCCAATTTTTTGATGGCCTCATAGATTTTGGCAATATGCTGGAGAGTCCCTTGAATATTGAAATTTTCAGCAAAGCTGAGGTAATAAGGGATATTGTTGACAATATATCTTGTTTCTTCATTATGCTCGGTGTTTGTTGAGAAACAGTAGATGTTCCATTTCTGATGGTCTGTACTCTTGTTGGAGTTGCAGGGATGGATTCTTTTGGTTCACTTGGCACAATATTTGATGATGATAGAGTCCAGAATCTTCTTGTGAGTACACATTCTGTCTTGATGACCCTCGGTGACAGTTGCTGAAGGATTCCAACTGATTCCTTGTGACCAGGAACTACATCATAGAGTAGAGATGAAATCATTAATATTGAATAAAACAAAAAACACAGCAGGTAATGCCTTAGTGCATAAAACATCTAAAAATAGATTCCCATCAATGCCTAAGTGCCTCTTCATTTATATACATTCCTCATGCATATGCATTAACATTTACACTTATGCTTGGCATGTCTCACCTCCTTTTTGAAAAAGTTTTATTATTTAAACTTCCCAGTGGTACACCATGATTCATGTGGAACTTGCTCGAGTGTTTTATGCACTTTATGAATCACTAATGGGGCCATTAATTCTACTTTTCATTTTTTTATATTTCTAATGCTAATGAACAGAAGTAAACAGGATGCATTGTTTATCTGAGTATTTTAAATTATATTACTAAGGATTCTGTCTGCAAATACACTAGGAAGCATTTCCATTAAACTCTTTATCATGTCAGTGACAATTCTTATAATAATTTATGGAGAAATATTGTGTCCAGAGTTATAAAAAGAAATAATGTACAGGAATTTAGACATTTTTCCACTTAAAGAGTTGGATGTAGGAGGATGAAGGCTGTACACAAAAGGAATTGTTGAATTTTAACCTAATTGATAGGTTTCAACTGCTGAGCATGTTAATATTCCACAACATACAGTACATTTTTTGGGTATTTTACCGGTTAAGATAGATTTTGGATGGAGACAGCCTATACAATTTCTCCTGACCAGAAACACAACCTGAAATCAGGCACTACAGTAAGTCCCTCTTTAATTCTACCTACTTCTTTCCTCCCTTCATTCCATCCAACGTGCCTATCCCATTCCTTTTGCTTCCTCGTTTGCCCAACATTATCCTCTCTATCAGTCTTCAAAACCAAATCAAATACTCTGAATCTATATTTCCTACCTCCTTTTGATTTCTCTCGACAATCTTCTCTCCTGACCCACCTTACCTAGCACTTCCTCATTTGTTTTCCTTTCAGTCACTTCAACTTTTCCATCCTTCTCCACACTCACATTTCAAAAGCCTCCATTCTACTCTTATTATCCTGCTTCAGTGACCATGTTTCTGTGCCACACAAAACCAATGGCTAACCCAATTCTTCTCCCTGTGCACCTACTACTTTGACCACCTTTCTAACACTGGCCATCCAGACTTTATATCCCCTCGTACCTAAAAATTCTGAGACATGTACAGGTGTGGATTAGCCTCCCATTCCCCTCATCTGTTCTTATTTCCTGCGATATATTCATTAGTTTTTCTCAATTTACTCTATCCAATGCCTTTCTGAAATCTACGAAATAGGCAAATATGTCCTGATTGTGTTCTATGTTCCTCTCAATTAATAATCTCATTACTGCAATGGCATCACGCGTGCCACTCCCCTTCCTAAACCATAACTAATCATCCCCTAAGTATTCATTTTCCCTGCTCTACATCCTCTTATTCATTATTCTGAAAACCATGTTAGCTGTGCGTGAAATCAAACTTATTGTTCTGCATTCCTTACGCATTGCTGCCTCTACATTCTTCCTGTTTTGGGATATGAAGTAAAACTGATTTGAAAAAGTCTTGCAGCCAAATCCCTTCCTCATAAATTCTGTGAATTAGTCCATTAAAATGCTTCCTCCCACCTTGTCCTAAACTTTTATGTAGTTCTGTTAAAATGTTGTCTGCCCGCATAGTCTTATTAGATTTTACTTTTCTCAATGCCCTTTCTTTATTGAATAAGCCTGGATCTGAGCTCCTCTTTACATCATATTCTCTTTCTATGTCTAAACTTGCTGGTTTATTGCCATACAAAATTAAAAACTCCTCCCGTTCTAAAAACATGTTATTCATTAAGATTCCCAGTTATCTGTTAGAAATTCTCTTATGCCTCTGTAATTAACCCATGCCACTTCCAAAATGAGTGATGAAATAATATTTGAGTAACATTTCCTATCTTTGGATTCATAAATCCCAGCTTCCCTAACTCTAACCCAACCTTTTACACTCTCCTTGACAAAGAAGTGATTCGGAATAAAAGTAAAAACAAAACAAAAAATTGCACACATTGATCAGAAAATAATGGCCAATTGCGACATTTTTTATTTAAAAACCATTATAATTATTAGTTAATTTACTCACAATATATTTCTAGTAATGCTCATGACACAGCTCTACCAATTAATAGTTAGGACTTCTAATATCTTTCATTTTCATCCTTCCACTTTAATATTATACGCGACCCCTTTAAAGGTATAAAATGGATTAATTAAAATTGGCAATTTTCCACAAAAATAAAATTTTTAATAATACGACCGGTTTCAATGTAACTACATCATCTTCTGGTGAGATGATGTAGTTACATTGAAACCGGTCGTATTATTAAAAATTTTATTTTTGTGGAAAATTGCCAATTTTAATTAATCATGATATTCCACCATATCACGCCTGAAACGTCTCTTTTTAGTATAAAATGGAGTAAAAGTTTTCACGGTAATTCTTAGTTGAAGTTTAATCCTATGGAGAAAGGCAACGCAAAGAAACTTTGCGTTGCCTTGCGTAGCCAATTTTATGGGGCTTTATGCTAAAGAAAATTAAAAGATGCAGAATTTAAAAATCTAAGTAAAGAGAATTAAAAAAATAAAACCATTTAGTATGAGCATTTGACTCCCTGCAGTAGTAATTTAGTTTTTATGTACCTCAGCAACTGAGGTCATTCGCTCCTATTTTACTCCCATCGAGGTGATCTTTCATTTATCAATCTCCTGTCTATGCATTTCTTTCTTTCTCTTCCACTGTCACCATAACCACATCTTTGTTCTTTCAAATGTTAGAGGAGATGATAACCCATCTGAGAAAGAGATTTCTAAGACCTAAATACCTGGCAGGAAACTGTATTTTTTAACAAGGGGACATCTACTTTGATACCCTAAACTATGCATTGGAAAAGCATGCTGAATATCATAGGAATGAGAATATTCAAATTGTGATTTAGGATCTTATCAAGTCCCCTACATTTATTTGTCAGAATGGCACATTTGCTGTAGATTTATATTGGTATCTAGTAACAATGACATGCATATAATACTTATATGACATCATAAAGAATGACATAAATCAATCAAATCTAAATCAAAGAATTAGTTAATATCATTGATCATAATATATTCATCTGCATGTACCTTAAGTTGTTGATAGTCACATACCTAAATATAGACTAAACTTTTGCTTGAAATGTTGTAAAAAGGAGATAATATAAGTGATGTGGTGGCTGAAATTGACTTGAAAAGTAAATCAACTATTAAACCATTCAGAAACCTACCTTTAGGTAAGAAAGGAAGGAGGCCTGGCAGGTTGCTCAAAGACCATTTTGGCCATATTGTTGCTGTAAAGGAAACCGCTGGAGAAGATATCTCTTCCACCACCTCTGTGGTTGTCTCACTCATTTCTGGTGCACACTGCAAGAAAATTGAAAGCATTCATAAAATACCTGTGGTATGTGTGTACATCACAGGATGAAATGAAACAGAAATTAGAATTCCATGATTTGACAGTTTTTTCATGCCAAGGAGATTGGAATTTTACAGCACTTATTTTTTTCACTTCCTTCCCATTAAACCCTCAAATAAAACACCAAAACATGTAACCCCTTTAAAAGTAAAGGAGTGCATATTTTGAATAAATTTGTATTACACCATAAAATCAACAATTTAGCTATGTGAAAATTTGAATTTATCAGCGGTTAATTTGAGTCAACACACAATCATTTCTTTTTTGTGTGCTTCAGTGATTTTTATTTACTGTAACTTCATATTATTGGATTCAGTTATTTATGCAGTAATTTAAGCCATAAATTATGAAAATAACTGCTACAAATTCCACTCTTTAACATTAAATAACTCCGTGAGCCCCATGAAAATCATAATTTTCCAAAATTATAGGCATGAACGACTGAAATATATGAACTATGTTAATTACATTCACTCATGTACATTCAAATGAAACGTTAGGGGCATGGAATAAGTTAGGGGAAATGGAATATGTGAAATTGTTGATAAAGCTTCCTAGTTTCATCCAATTTGTGTTATTTTCTGGGTATCGAAGCATTCTAGGAAATTAAAGCCATGCAGGAAAAGATGTCTCACATTTACGGATTCTGTGAAGGTCACAGACCAATAGCTTTTTAATGAGTGGTCTCTACCCTAGCCAATTATCCCCCTATTACCTGATGCATCTGGAGGTTGTGATTAGATTCTCTCTCTGATAGTATTATTGTATCTTACCCCTTCATACACTCAATATTATCTGCTGGTTTTGCATGGTGTCAAGCAGTTCATGAATTGCCTGTAGACAAACCTTCCTCGAGTATGAAAATTTTTTATTGGGAGATTAGTTATGATAAAAATAATGAAACAGTAATGTTAAACAGGTGTTATTAGAGTGATTCTCAGTATTAAAATATGCTATTTAAGTTTCCTTCTACATACATCCTATGCTTTCATCTGATCTTAGAGCATTAACTGTTTTAGCAAAGAGGAAAAATATATGCCTGCAACCTGTGGTAACATTGTTTCTTCTCACCTGTATTTTGCCTATTCCAACATAAATTCAAATTGGGACCCTTATGAAATAAATATATCTTCGTCTATTTTTGTGAAATATTGTGAAAGGGCACTTTTACGTAACACTTGGGTTATCGCAAATTTTTTTAATTGCACCAAAATCAGGTATTTGTCATGGCTCTGATGAAACAACTTCGGCACTGCATTGCCATAACGTAGACATTTTTTTCATATATCGAGCCCGCCACAATGAGAGGCCAGCATGGCAAACGTTGTCATCGCTGAGCTCATTGGTCACAAGTTCGAATCCTGCCATAGGAATACATTTTTTGCGGCCATTCAACGACTTTTCTTGCGTTTCGTTAGCGGTGCAAAATTACCCCAACTGTCTGAGTGCCTGCAACTCAATTCCCTTTTTTTAACGTCCGCGGGTGGAAAAACTAAGAGGAATGTTAATTTGAAATCCCAGCGCGAGAACAAAAACGGTCGTAAAATCCTATGAGCAGAAGAATCCTCAAATAACACTTGGGTTCTCTCATTTGAGATATCCTCCGCGCGCACCTGCTGGTTAATCAGTTGAAAGATAAAATATCGATTGCTTCGTTTTCTGTGCGGTCTCCTGGAGGGGAAGGCGAACGCGATTTGAGTTGCCGATCGCAAGCTTTCTAAAAATTACACGAACCGGGAGCCGAGCAAGATACTGGGCTGCCGCACGCCCCTTCCAGCGGCATTTAAAGTAGTCTTTCAGGAAGAACGAACTGACGGAATGACCGAGACCTCGCGTTGGAATGCCCACGCATTGGCCGCTCTCCCGGTCCCCACGCCCTATTCGGAATGTAGGTAATAACTGAAAGTGTATATTACATTTGCACAAAAATTATGAAATACCCAAGCTCATGGGTTCCGCAAGTCGAGAATGAGCAACTGCACCAAGGCTGAACTGACACACTAAGTTAGATCAACGAGAAATTATCTCAAATATTAATCAGATCGTGGCTCCAGTTTGGCGTGAAAAATGAAACGGAGGTTTTCTTAATACGCAGTGGAAATTTTCGTAGTTCCCTCTATAATTAATGTAATAAAAAATTAAGTAAACAAACGAGCCCATTTGTATGAAAACCCGGCATTTGTTTGGAGGCAACGTGGGGATAGAAAAATACTTAGCGCAATTACTTGTATTTGTACAGATGCGGACAATCACTTTTCAATGTACTCTTTTCACCGTGTAGCAAAATTATACTCCTAAATCCATAAAATATTTAAAAATTAAGGTAACATCAGATAATCACGACAAGTTATCTTTACAATTTATTTACCTTAAATGAAAATGTAGCCACCCTTTGTCTCAACCACTTTCCATTTTTACGTAGGTACGTTGGATACTTTTTAAGGATATATCTCAATTAATCATTGCCAACAAACCGGTGAAGGAAAAAGAAGACCATTACTACAATTTGGTGTTAACCCGCAACACCCCAGTACAATGAACACGTTCAAACTTCCATAGATGTGTAAACAACAACGTTCTAAAGACTAGTTTGCGTTAATTTCGTAATAATTTAATCCACAGGAAAGAACTTTCACCACTTCTTCCTTTAAAAAGGGCAAGACAATTCAGGTAAAGACCTTACTCATGTATTTCTTCATCTCAATGACCAATAATATGGAATAACTCCAAGCTCACGTGGCTCCTACTAGATTAGTAAACTACTATGTGCCACCTGAGCCTCGTTGACTTAACTCCAATTCGTCAAACAAGGGTAAATTGCTGACAAGGGGCTCTCCACTAGAAATTATGCTCGTGGCATATCACATATTTTTTAATCGGAACGTAAATCCAATCGATTTTCACAATTGATAGATCAATCTGTTCACTTTCCGCTGCGGCGAGGGCGGAAGGGATAACTCCGGAAGTGCGCGGGGATTAAATAAGGCTTGCTCGGCATTTCCGCTCTTCGGCGGAGCTTTGATCCGCTCCTTGTGCTTACGGGAGAGGAGCTAAGCGACTTCTCGCGCAAGAATAAACTTGAAGATGGATTTTAGAACTTTGTAAGGGGTCGTCTGGAATCCTTTGCATTGATGGCACTACTTCGCTCACTCGTGTGATGGAATATCCTCATCTCTATGAAATGGCTCTGGGGAAAAAGGAGCATACGCATCATAGGCAGTTTACCGATAAGTGATGGTGTCTGGACGGTCCCTGAGAGAACCCTTAAACATCGTCGCAGATTTAGGAAGCACTTATAAACACCACGAATCATTTTCTTCTTTGTTCAACATTTCGTAACTAATCTTGTAGTCAGTATCCAAACGATATTCAATTCAAACAAATTGGTAAACATGATCTTCAGTATTTGAGCTTTCACTGGCTTCTTCGAATTACCCTTTACTACATTCCTCAGCCAAATCTAACCCTTCCTCGAATTTCTTCTATCGTATCAATGTCAGCGATAAAAAGATGTACAGTAAGCTCACATTGTCATGGAATCTGTGTTCACTTCTCTTGAATTTTCTCTCAGTTCTGCCGAGAACCACAAAAGGATTTTATCGTACAATGCGTGGTCGTGGCAAAAAATTAGCGAGCCGGAACACGTACGTGAAAACGCCGATTTTCACGTACTTTTCGCCAATTTTCAAGTGTCACAACTGACCGATGATGGCATCTTGAAGTTCTTCGTCGAGACGAGCACAAAACATGCAGTAGCCTAACTTTTCAGTCGTGTTTCCGAGCAACAGTGTGGTAGAAATCTATGGAAAACATTCTCAAGTTTTCAGATATCGTAAAACGCCAGTTTTCACGAACTTTTCGTAATTTTCAGGTGCAGTTCATTGATCACCACAGACGGGAGGCCACTTCTGTCATCATCGTGGACATTTGTCCCTTCACTCTTAAACGAACGACAACACGGACGCACAATTCTTGTCATTCGTCACATTCGGTCCATACGTACAAATTTTCCAATGATGAATATCAGGAGCTTTGAAGTTTTTTTTATCAGTAAAAACCTTATCACTGAACGCACCAGATTTGGCGGGAATTACAATTGTGTTGTTCATTTTGACTCGCTATTGTAAACAAACGACAAACCTACCAACCATTGCAGCTCGAGGCATACTGACCTACTGTATGCGTCAATACAGCGACTATTCGCTCCCACCACTCATTCTCACGCTACTCGAAAGCAGAAGTTGCTTTCTGGACAGCCACCGTACTTGACAGAAAGTGTCCGAAGAGCAGTCGAATATTGAATCTATGTCATATATACTCTGCAAACCAACCGATTAACATACAATCATGGATGCACCAATAGAAACGAGTCAATTCATGGGATTTATTCCAGGTGAATTAGCCTCGTGGGTAACACGCCGTCCTGCTAACCCTAAGGTGGCGGGATCGAGTCCCGCTGTGTGAATGGGTATTGTGGTTCGGCCCTTGGATCATCTGATAATCAGGCCAGGAGTAATCCATTACGATCCCGGAAACAGACAGAACACTAAGTCCTAAGAGATCAAAATGTATACATTTACAGCAACACTGCGATACACAAAACCTAATTTTTTTTAGGTTTTGCTCCACTTGCTTTTTCTCCACAAATGTTAACTAATTGGGAATCCCAAGATAATTGGTTAGTCCATTAAAATTTACCCATATAGTAAATTGAATCAGCCATTTTTAAGTCTGTAAGTATTAATTTGTGAGTTAAATCTCTTTGAAAAAATAGAATGAAAAATACATCCCGTAATTCAGTTTCCGTTGTCATTCCACGTTCTTTTTCAAGATATTATCCTAAAATTAATGTGACCTGTGGACAATTAATCCGCCCAAACAATCAATTAGACGTGATTCGCCAGCACTTACCACACGCTAGATAGGTAACGTTATAACACCGTATCGAGTTTCAGGTAGCACTAACGCGGGAGGAACTTCTCTTGTCAATTGACGACTAGTAGCGCTTTCTTCGCACTTACCCGAAAGATTCTGCTTGGTCGATTTTTTACATCGCGAGGAAACCCAGAGTCTTCTAGTGACAAGAATAGGCAGACAGACGGTTTCGAAATATGCAGCCGCTAACTGTACGTGGATCCCAAGAAGACAAACACGTCAAAAGGCCGCGAAAATACCACTCCAGAGACTCACTTCAATGAATTTTTACCGCAAGACCTTTGAACCGCACATATGGCACCAAATGACAACAGCCACGTGTGGCGAGCATTGTGAAACTTCTAGGGAAGTATTCATCGGTTGGGCATCGTAATTGAGTCGGAAATGCGCTAACATAGTTTATGAAAACGACCCTATACACCTAAGTTTTTTGCGATACCAGCAGTTTTTCAACTAATTTTATATCGCAACCTTGAATTCCGTTCTCTTTATTTTCAATTACACAACGTTTAGCTTTATGGCTCTGACGCATCTTCTTCGAGAGGAGAGTGAAGAGGGAGGCTTTTGAGATGAGAGAACGGAAGATGGAAAAACATATGGGCAAGAAGAAAGACAAACGAATGTTAGGCGGAGGCAGAAAAAGTTGATGAAGGGAATTCCAAGAAGGCAAAAAGTGGGCGGAGGACATGGAAGTAGCAGTATGCTGAAGAGCGTTTAAGAAGAGAGAATTTAAGTGAGGAAGAGGGAATGGGCAATTGAATGGGTATCTTGTAGTCGAAGAACTTTGTAGAACTTAAGAAATCAACAGTACGGAACTGATGTTGATATTGTGCAAAAGGACGCAAAATAGTGTTGAAGAACGTTCAAATTCTACTTATAAATAGTGGGCTACATATGATATCAACAGAAAGCGTAGTAATTTCCCTGTGCAGCTCTAAGTTCGGCAATCCATCGCCTTTTAAACTAAGAAATCGTGTGTTTATACCCGTCATGAATATTGTGCACTAAGCAGAGAAAATGAAACACTTTGGCGATGATTGGGTAAAATGTTTAGGTATTGGGACACAGGCTATGCGTCAATTATAAAGCTTTTTATCTTTTCAGTGTATGGCCATTCAGTAAATTTGTGCACGTTGTTGTCACACTTCCACCGTAAACACTGATCTGTTACTCGATCCAAAGGCCACGAGGGTTGACATTTGACAGCGAAAATGACTTTTCACTCCAAATGTGTACCTCCTCACTGGGCGCTCTGGGAACTTAAATCCACCATGACCTCTTCGGTAAATATTTTCACAAATTCCGATAACGGAGACGTGAATTCGCACGGAAGGGAGGAATCCTTCATAGAGCAAGCTTTGCCCAATCCGAATGGTGACGCCGGGCAAGTGTGAAGGCGCACGGATCGTACCTCGTCCAGGCGACGCAGCTCCGCATCCGGGGAACTCGAGCACATGAACGCGGGGAACGCCAAGCCGTCTGCGGCACCGCTTGCAACACACCTTCCGAGTCCGGTCTCGAACACGATGAGCATCTCAGCAGACGAGTGAATGGTTTCGCGCGGGCGCCGAGGGGATCTTTTTTCAAAGAAAATGAGGCGGACCGATTTTCTTAAATCACGCGGGCGGCTCGCGGGCGCATGACTCTGGGGTGACGGGTGCGGCGGTGGGGCGTATCGGACGATCAGCTGGGACCACTCCGGCGCAGGACAGGTGACTACACTCACACGCTCATAACGAGACCTCTTCCTCGCGGCGTCGGCCAAGCGTTGCATCGTGTTCGAGTGGGGAGGGAGTTTGGTGGGGGGGGGCAGAGGGAGATGTTGGCTCGCCATCGGGCTATTCTGATACGAGGAACGACCCACGGGATTAAGGCGACTCCGATCCTCCGCCTCTTGCACTCTCTCTGCTCCCAATTTTCCCTTTCTGTACTTGACCTTCTGGGATGAACACAGTCGCAATTTTAAGGGATCACTTAAAACCCCCACGCATGAGCATAGGTCATTTAGCTACTTGCGTTTTAAGGCGAGAGTGCCATATGAGAAGCTAAAAAGAAATGTCATTTGGCAGAACGATGCATTTCTTTCGCAGTTTTGGCAATTCTTCAACGAAAAGCTGCCTAAGAGGTGGCAAGTACTTCCCTTCCATTAGAAATAAATTAAACACGTTTGGTGTAGGTTAATGTTGAAAAAAATCTATTGTTTACATAACTGTTTGCTGTTGAGTAAAGCTATAAGATTCAGCTTTTAAAGGCCATATTTTAAAAAAGGGAGCGGGTGTGTTAATGGAGAAGTAAATTCAAGACAGCAGACAACCCTCGCCTGTTGCTACTCAGCGCATTGGAATGTACGAGGATAGGCTGAAAACTAATGCACACATGCTTGTAGACCACAAACAAAAACACATAGCAAGATCGGGCGAAACGTACATTAAAGCATAATTCTTAAGTTTCATAATCATATATTTATTTTTCAACACAGTCACCGTTAAGGCTAACACATAACACGTGTAACAAGTCTCTTCATTCCGTCATTGAAAAACTATTCCGACTTTTCCCGAATTCAGGACTTGACAGCTGCCTTCATCTCATCGTTCGAGGGGTAATGATTACCCTGGTGTTTCTTGAGTGGAGGAAAATGATAAAAGTCGCAAGGCGCAAGATTGAGGGAATAAGGAGGGTGTGGAATCTGTTCAAATTTCAGGTTTAGTAGAGCCTTTCCAGTTGCGCGCGAGGTGTGTGGACGAGCGTTGTCATTTTGCAAGATTATTGGCACCTGGCTGCTTTTAATACAAAAACTCGACCAATATAGTTTGCAATACGCTTTTGAGTGATTCGTCGGTCATTTTGAATCAAGTCTTCGGCGAGTTTGCGATGTTCATCGTCTGTGGCAGTGATCGGACGTCCGCTGCGTGTTTCATCAACAATCATGGCTCTTCCAGGCTCGCACCAAGAAATCTGACAACTCATCGATTTACAGTAAACCTATCAACAGCATCGTCAACATAAACAGCCTTTAGACGACGATGAATGTCAGTAGGAGTCACTTTTTCAGCAGTTAAAAATTCGATAACTGCACGCTGTTTCTATCGCGTTGACATGGCACTAGAACATATCCCCATAATTCCGCTTTTCAAAATACACTGGATGAATGTAACGACCTCAAACCAGTTGAGGGAGAATTTTACTTCCATATACCACCAGAAGTGCTTCTGAAGGTCGTTTTGTTTGTTGTCCATAAGCACGTGTGCATTAGTTTTCAGCCTACCCTCGTATTTCATCTGCCGTAATTGTTGGTAAAATAAAAATTAATAACGAGGCATGGCACACAAAAGTCAATCTACTTTAGGAAGATTGCTCTAATTCGAAATAATTTCATTGGAATGGGTAGATCTGTCATTCGGAGGAATCCTTTGGAGCTCATTGATATTTCCGCATTTGTGTTGATTGTGGAATCAACCTTACCTTAAAAGAGTACAACTAGACCAAATGCATACATTTTATTTTGTTTATTTAAAATTTATGATTATCACCGTGATTCTGATGATGATGGCCGTGCCGTCGAAACGTCAACTAGATAAGCGAGTGTTCCTTCTCTGTGTTGCTATGCATAAATGTTTTAATCAAAGTTTTATATATATATATATATATATATATATATATATATATATATTATTAGGTAATCTACCGGTTAAAGTAGGTTTATGGATTCACAAAACTATCAAATACATATTTTGTAACTACAAACAAAACCCAATCCAGCAACCTACTCTACATCAGGTCCCTCGAAGTTTACTTCTTTCCTCCCTTCATCCCGTCCAACATCCCTATCCTGTTCCTGCCCTTTCCTCGCTTGCCCAAAATTCTCCCCTCTATTACCTTCTTCAACATCCCACTATTGCCGATCAATGCGCCTTTCATCCATTTTTCCTGCCTCCATAGGATTTCTCTCAAAAAACCCCTCTCCTCAACCACCATCACCAGTACTTCCTCATTTGTTTTCCTTTCGGATATATTTTTCATATGTTTATATATATATATATATATATATATATATATATATATATATATATATATATATATATATATATATATATATATATATATATATACACATTCAAACTTGAAAAGTGTGTGTCTGCGGAGCTCCCTTAGACTGAAATCCTAGCCGCAGCAATGAATATGGCAGTCCCGTACTTAAAATATGAATACGAGGAATAATAACAGCGTTAAAACTAAGAAACCTCTTACTTTGACGTTTCTTAGTTTTAATGCTGTTATTATTTGAAATGCTATATTTAGTACGTCATTTGATGACAAAGTAATGATGCAATTCAAAAGTTCTCTATGGTATCTAAAATATAATACGAGAATATTGTATAAATCTATGAAAATCGTACATACGTAAACAACACAAGTAATGCGTATTTGAGCATATTTATTGCCATTCTCAAGGCACTGCGCGAGTGAGCAAACTGCAAGGAATTCTGAATCGTGTTTTAGGTCTGAGAAACGGATCCGAGGAGGACGGGAGGACGACCTCAGTTACGTAATGAAGGGAAACCATGGAAAACGTTCCAGCCAGCAGAGTGAACTCCTAATCGCCGAGCGGTGGCGCACGCCGTGGGGAGATCTCGGGAAATTCAATGGGTGAGAAAGAGAGGGAGGAAGAGGAAGAATGCCATAATAATGCTTCACCGCAGTTTCAAGGAGCATGCACTCCGTCGGGACCTTGATCTGTCTTGGTGGAGGTGAGTTCAAGTGCCCTTAGTCGAGCTTCCTGCGGTGCGACCGCCAGAGCAAAATTGGTCCCATCGAGGGAGCGTCGTCATAAAAACTTTGTATAACACAGCCGTAATTCCAGGAATACCTGGAATTACGGCTGATCACCTTTTGCCCAGAAAAAATTTGCAATAGAAGAAGATACTTCTTTTGATGTTAACCTTTTCCCTGGAAATCCTCACATATCGTAAAAACCCTATTAAAATTCACATGAATTTTTCATCCTTTTATCCTGGTTTATAGCAGATATCTTTTTATATTTTACAATTTAAATACAATTAAGTAGCATTGGAATTTGCATTAAAAAACCATAATAGCGATCATTTGGGCTATTAAATTATTTTTTGTGCCCTACAAGCAATGCAATTATTATTATAGGTATTCTATCGGTTAAGGTAGTTTTTGGATTGAGAGAGCATAAACAATTGTACAACGATACATTTACTTGCCTCTCCTAACCAAAAACAAAACTTGACATCAGATAAGACTGACTTTTAATAATCAAACCACTTTACTTTTCCACATAAACATGTGTGTGGAAAAGTAAAGTGGTTTGATTATTAAAAGTCATTATGAAGATTTTCCACCAAGTTACGCCAGAAACTGTTTCATTTATCAGATAAGATAGTAAGTCCATCTTCATCTCTGTGCCCTTCCTCCATCCCATCCAACATGCCTTCCGTATTCCCACCCTTTCCTCGTTTGCCCGACTTTCCCCCTCTATCACAGTCTCCCAACATTCCATTCCCAATCAAAACGCCCTGAATCTATCTTTCCTGCCGCCTTTTCATTCAAAGAAAACCAAGAGCAAATATTTTACCGCCGAGGTACATTTTTATAAACATTTACTCGTGCTTCGATGTTCCAATGGCATAAATTCAGCGTATAAAAGTCTACTGCAGTGAGAATGTAACCACATCATACTATATTTTTTTGTTTCGGAAAGGCCTCATCTCAATTGCTTCAGCTGCAAGGGAAGGAGCGTTTTAATTTATTTTTATCCCACCAACTTTAGATCGAGGAGGGAGTTTGGGAAGAATCTCTTGGGAGCGACGTGGTGATAATTACGTAAAGACAGACCCAATTCCTATTCTACCCCAGGTTTCTGATATCTGCGACGGAACTTGAATAGGCGAAAGGAGCATCACTAGGTTCTTCACACTCGATAATAAAAAAAATCATGGAGATATTTACTCTTCCGTCGCAGTAATAACTTGAAATATTTCCATGAAATATACACGCCTACCCGCTAGGGTTAACAATTAAAACCTTCATTTAATTAACTGAACGCTAAAATTGATAGTACACTGATGAGGAAAAAATTGAAAAAGTATTATCATTTTGTCATTCCGCCCTATAACCGAAAAATGAGTCAATTATGTGAGAACCTTTTGCCTGATGAATGAGTAGAACAACGAAAAATGGATCGACGCAAGCGAGGTCTAACCGTATTTTGTCTTGCGAGCGAGATGCTTGGATATTCAGGGCGTCCACCAACCAGGGAAACCGAGGAAAGTCTGCTCTTTTCGAAGACTCAGGGCATTTGGCAGATTTTTGTAAACATCTGTTTTTGACAAATTTTGCGCATAAAAGGTCCCCGCCTGCCACTCAGAGATACGTTCCTGAGACACCACTAATTCGTGCCTGAGCATTTCTATTTCCTTCGTAGCACTTGATCCTCCACCGAGAGTCACTGAATCGGGAGTCGGTAGTGGTCGACGGTTTACGCGAAAATAACGGCTGAACCATTTTGTTCTTAAACTTTTACTTCACACTCACTTTCACTGTGGGGTACCCGAAACAGAAATCGTGGGATACTTAGCTTAAATGTGTCGCCGATGACATGCAAGTCAAGTTCTCATGAAATTGTAGATCGACACATTCGTCAACTTTATCGATGTGTTCGCAAGTATTTCTAGCAGAGGGGGAACATTGTTCATATTATATTACAATTGTGAAGTAGGGAGGCAGTAGGGCGATTGAAACTTGATGGCAAAATATGACACACGAGGGATGGAACAAAGTCGAGGAAAGAACATATGCTTTTTTAGTGGGCATCCCCTTTTTTACTATAAATTATTTTGTGGACGCCAGTGTCATTGAAGCCGCTCGTTTTAGGGCTCCCAATCTTTTGCTGATCGGATTGGACGGCCATAGATATGAGCAAGCATAGAAAGTCATTGATACCGCGGCCATAGTCAACTTCAGTCAATGAAGCTTTCAAATTTAAGCCATTCTCTTAACTGTCCTCACTACGCTATGTTTTTACAGTACCTTTTCTCGTATAAAAATGGTCTCTTAAATTTGCATAGCAAAGAACTTGGTCTGGGAAACATACTATTAAAAAACGTATCCATCATTCCATTCACCCATCATGCTTCCTTGGCTACTGTGGAAGAAGAATTTCCACTATTTTTCAGAGCAGTTTTCGCTCAAGAATAATTTCAAAATAACCCAACTTAGTTTCCGAAATCGAGTTTCCGCAAACATCCAATCATGTTGCGGAAACCATCTTGATGTTCTTATCGAGAATAAACCCACCCCACAGGGGCGAAGCCCGTGACATAAGGAGATTACAAGCCCGGTGAAATGGAACTAATGATGGAGGAGACCAAATCGGTGACTTTTGCTCCCAGCGTACTGTGTCACCCGGAGCTGTGTTACGGAAACTCTCAGCTCGTAGATTATAAGGAGAAAAATGAGGTAGTGCAACAGAATGAGTTATCCAGAGGAGGTTAGGATATCATCCCGTGAATGGAAATTAGGGGAGAGCATAAAGGGGTATTCTCCTGACACTCGCGACCATCTCCCGACGTACTTCATGTCTCCGTCGAGGCATCGGCCAGGGCAAATGGACGAAAAGACAAGGTGAGGACATGATGATGACATAGGCGGACGTGTGCGTGCGTTGTGGATTCTAAGGAATACGCGCAAGAAAACCTCCCCGAGGAAATGAATACTTCGGCCTCGGGTTCACCAGGGGCTGGCTCAAAGGTGCATGCACGCACGTCATATTATGCCCGCGAAACATGCATATTCTCTTTCAAACCGCAGATGCCTTGTTGGACGAGAAATTGCGATCGCCGTGGAAAAGAAGATGTCCTAGCGGAATGGGCGCAGTCTCTCTGTTTTAAGTACACAGCTACGTATCTGATCAAGGTGGTATGTGCTGGACAAGGAATTTTCAGAAGTTTAAGGACAAAGGAGTGATTTCGAAAAGTTCCAAGTTTAAAGTGCCACCAAATCAAAATGTCCCTCACTTTTAAGTGTTTGAAAGAAGTTCTCTTTAGAGGGTTGAGCAAGGATATGTCATGTGCACTGTCCATAAATGATAGCTTAAAAGTGCTATACTAAGTTTTAATAAATAAAAATGTTCTACAAGTTCATGATGCAAAACCTACTTAAATCCGTACGCTGTCGTAGATTCCCCAAGTAGACGCGACCCTAAAAACGACTCGAGGTGGCTCTAATTGTGATACAAGCCTAATAATTACTATTTTCCGATTAGTAATTAGCGTCTACTAACGGTAAAATTTTAATTACTTGACTATTGTCCAATATTGAAATTGCTGAAATAAAACATTCAATTGATTTCTAGATCGAGCAATCAAAGAGGTGAAGTTAGACAGAAATTGCGAATCTCGTATAATTACGGGCGATGGTGGATACAATTCCGTGCACGCCTTAATATATGAAGATAAAGAAATTTAAACCAATTATATTCCACGAAGTATAGTAAAATGGAGGAAAAATACCGAGAAAATTCACAACGATGGAATTACTGTGGCGACAACTTTGAATATTAAATTTTTAAAACATATTGTCATCGCGGCAAAAATGTTGATGCTGTCAGATTCCTCAGTGGGAGAGCACCTTTTTAAATGGCGAAATAGAGAAAGTGATCCTTCCATGAAAACGTCAGCGATAAATACCGCAGTGGTGGTATAAGAAGGGAAATTCTGTTTGCCTTCATAGACTGGCTGTTCAGGAGGAAGTGTTGACCATGTCGACCTCCGTGCTCGTTATTTTATAAATACTCACGGGGTATAGATTAGCTTACAAACATTCCTCATCCCTTTTCTTTACTCATCCGTGAAAGCACCTCGGAAAATAAAACCAATTCTCGAACCTCTGTCGAGCGTGCCACTAATTTCTATTTACAGTCGCGAGAATAATCTGTATTTCACCAGTAATTGATCAACTAATGAGTTACTCTGTTTAATTTTCCCTTAAATATTCAATTGCTAAATTATCCATTTTTCCTTTAATTCATTCTTGTCATGCAAAATGGAAGTTGTCGACTTTTGAATTATTTCAGCTTGAATTGTGCCATCGTTCAGCAACGAAGGGAATGGTTTTTCGATGTGGAATTTA
The DNA here is from genome assembly GCA_037158775.1 of Hetaerina titia. Lineage (NCBI taxonomy): Eukaryota > Metazoa > Arthropoda > Insecta > Odonata > Calopterygidae > Hetaerina > Hetaerina titia. The sequence goes on from CM073773.1 coordinate 23,692,790, forward strand.
GCAACATAGAATTGCAGTAACGTCCCATTAACGTACCGCTTCTACGTTTCGCAAAATTTTGATGAAATAACAAGAAATGTGGCAGTAGAGCTATTGGTGGTAAAAATGACAATTGATACTACACAACATAGAAGAATGCAATCCTCGAGCATCTACAATGAAAAGTACTTTTAAAACAATGGCCGATGACTAAATACAAACCCTACACTCAAAGAATCGGTAGGATATTTGTATGTGCGCAGGACTCGAGAATTATGATAGATAATATCAGTTCTCATTAGGAGGTTGGTAATATATTTAACAGGGAGCCCGAGAAGTACAGTTTTACGAGAATACTTTTATCGCCCGAGAAAGTTTTGCGGACACGCAGAGCGCGTATATGAAAAGTGAAGGGATTACACAGCACGCAATGGCGTCAACAACCGTACCCGGAGTGCAGTCTAATCGCGGAGGAAATTTTTCTCGTTAGTTTCGAAGCCATAAAATGCGCTGCAGGAAGAAGATTTTTGCTCCCTATACGTTATAACAAAATCCTCTTTTTCTCTCATGTCTGGAAATCAAGGAAAAATTGTCTAGCCAAAACGTGTGCCGGTGGAGATTCGTTTTCCAAGCAAAGATAAAAATGTGAACAAGTATAACCAGTTACAGAATATGCTATTCCGGATTTTCTGGGATGTTAAAAAATAACAATGGACAAAGAATGGGGTGCATGTCCATCTCTTCCTTTCATTTCTCGACACCGTAGTAGAAAGAAATGTTTGATAATATCAAAAAAGGTATTTTTCCACGTGACATATCTCTACATCCTGCCACTATGGCAACAGAAAGCCAGTAAAACATGGGTGGCCCGCACTCATTTATTTATAAAAATATTTCTCTTTAATAAGTTTAATTTTTGGACACCTCGCCCTTTTCCTGGCACTGCAAAAATCCTCACTCCTTTTGACGTGCTCTTTCCTGTCTTAAGCTGTAGGTGTACTATTATACGCATAGGCAAATGCGCACTCAAACAACTGTGATCCAATTATCATTTCGTAATTAGTACGTTCATCCAACGTAATGTATAACGTAACTTTATGTTTAAGTAACGTGTGTACGTCTGTCAGAAAATATTTGTTGAAACTTGCTCGTTTGTGATGTGGTTGTCCAACCAGTCCATGAAATCCTATCTGACGACAGCTAGGCAACCAGCGAGTTTATTTTGTTGTTTATTTGATCGCTTGATACGAGACGTGCGAACGTCAGTTTAACCAGAAGCTACGTTTCTTTGCATACTCCTCCACTTGGGTGACTGTGACGCCAAGAAAGGTTTGAGGCTCGGGTCAGTCGTTTTCACTTTTGCGTTTCAACATATTTACGTGTGCTAATACGATACCTTTTCGTTGCAAACGGCAATGGCACAATAATTGTTTTCTTTTATAACTAATTACTTATTTTAAGTGATAAGTAAAAATGAAGAGTTACAATTTTGATGCTCTATTTGATTTTCAATATTTCAATGCGACGAGTGAAGGACACCGATTAAAATTAACCCTGTATTCATCGCACAATGCTGTTGTACGTGATAACATGTCCTTGTCCACACAAAGTGGTTTTTTGGGTCCTCTGGGCGCCCTGCAGTTCCATGAATATTAACTAGCATGCGAGGACCAGGCTAACAGCCACTTCAATGTCTTATTGAAACAAAGATTACATATACAATATTACTCAAAGCGCAACCACTAAGTAGAAAAGATATTTCAATTTTTTACCGGACGCTTCAATAGCAAGAGGCACGGAGGTAATTATGACGCTGAATTGGATGAATCTATAATTTTTTTATCTCCCTATGTACCACCTAAGTTTGGTATCAAAAGTTTCTGGCATGTTTCCTCATTTCTCATTTTATCTTTCCTCTTCATCTTCAGTCTCCACCTCCAGCCCAAGATGTCAAAGGCACAATTTCTGTTCCAATTCGCGAGTGGTCTGTCATCTCTGATGTCGGACACTTGAGACAAACTTATTCGAAAGAGCCACCCACGCCCAATCGCGGTTGTGACGCAACACCACGGTAGGATTGTGTCCAATTCATCCCCGCGATGTCCAGAGAAGGGGAGTGGGGAGAAGAGAGAACGAGAACAAAAGGTACGGAGTGAGCGAATCAATTCGATTCTCTCGTATTCCATCAAATATTATTTTGTTGCAATTTTCGATTCTGAAACATTTTTTTTATCCGATTCCGATTCGTCCTGACGACGCGGCAATGCGAATGTTTCCACATCGATTCGGTGACAAACCGATGCTTCGTGACGAGAGATGAGCCCGATTTTCGCAGTCCATTCACGAAAACGCCTCCATCATCGTTTTGCATCCTTCCCTTTCGCCTCCCTTTAAACTCAACTCACACAGGATTTCGTCACTTATTCCTGTTGTTGGTGACGCTGGCGAATGAATGGATGCTCTCCGCTCTTAGAGGGAGGATCGACCAAACCGCTGATAATTTTCCGTCGACGAAAATACCTGATTTTGGTCGCTCTCGCTTTAACTGCACGCATTGATCGCTCCACTTAGGCAGCCTCTATGATATCCCTCCCCACTTACCCACTTTTACCCTGCATTCACTCGATCCTGAATTCACTTTTCGTACGGATTGAACTTCTTCCTATCGCTCAACGCTCGTATCGAATGAAGACCAGCCGTGCCGCCGTTAAAAAAAAAACATATTTTAAGTCTCAAAGCTATTTTCTCTCTCTTATCTAGTAATGTGCCTGTATGCATGTATTTTAATACACTTTTTAACCCATCTGCCTTATTTAACGCCATTTTATTTAGCTTAAATTCAGCATCTTTAAGCTGCCTATGGAGGAGTAATTGAATGACGATGGAGTATCAATTGCCCCAACCTCGTTGGATGCAGTTCTTAAGCATTCGCTAAAAAATTCCAGGTCCGAATTTCATTGAGACGGACTTTTATGTGCACTGATATGTGTGCTCGTTTTTTTCGGTTTACGAAATTTTCCAAAGTGGACCTCAAAAGGATTACCTGTGCAAAATAAAGAAAATAGTTTGTGCATTGTAAATAAAAATTAAGCAACTTTCAACGGTCATCGCTCGAACGTTTGAGGCAATTTAACAACTGCAATAGCATCATCGTCAGACGAGCAACGCTTTAATTCCCGTGTCTTTGATAACACAAGATGAGGAGGACATTTTCCCTTTTCGATCTCCTTGTTTCACAACTGTGCAATTTATATTTATGGGCTATAATGGGAATCGATTCATGCGATATGATACGATTCGACTGGTTCTCCTCGGAATCAGAAGTGAGAAGCTGTACTCGTTCGGGTGACGGGGGGGGGGAGGGGAGGCGGCAGAGAACATGGGTGGATTCCAAAGCAGCCGTGGCGATGGTGCCGAAGGAGATGACAGCATCGGTTGCGGCAGATGCACATGAGGATGACGTGAGGTGTGGGGGTGGGGAGGGCAGAGAGGGGGAGGGAGGGAGGGAGACGGAAAGGATAATTGAGAAGGCCCCAACAAAAATTTGCAACACGGTCCACGGCCAAGACGAAAACCCCGTCTGTAATGTCTTCATATCAATTTGCAATATTCCTAACAATAATCTTCGTTCACGGTAGTAAACCCGAAAGCTGATTTGGACACATTTGAAAAATCTGGGATTGAGAAGCTTTTCAAGTCACAAATGATGTGATATTCCCACTCTTCGTCCCTTTTAAGAAGCGGAAACTGAAACCAAATTTCAGGACTCGTACCTTTCTGGAAACCCTACATGCTTTTCATTTGTTTCGACATTACATACGGCGTAACTTTTTAAAAATTGGGAAACCATAGGAATTGCAAGCTGATGGAGTGTTTCTTGCAGTATTGCAGATGTAACATGGTGAACCCATTACAAATCATAAACGTGTGCAAGAATGCAATCTTGACGCAGGGAGTCGAATATGATAAATATTTGGGAAAAAGGAATAACTTTGTTTCCATTTAGGTGAACTCAGTTGTAACTCAAAACAAAAATATTTACATGCGCGGAAGATTTAGGTCCCTAAATTGGAATAAATAAAAAAAAATGTTCTTATATCTGGGTGGCTATAGCAAAATTTATGAGTCGCCTCACTAGAATGCAAGGCCTAGACTACTCGACCGTAATCCTAGAGTACAAGTATAAATCCCAGTGCGAATTACCTAGAGTGGAATTTGTTACGGGAAGGCATAAATATGCCATTTTTGCGTGACAGGCTTGAGTGAGCTGGAACCATAGGGTGTCATTAACCAAACCAAAGCTAATCTTGGGGCCGGACTTGTCCCTAGTTCCTCAATTGACTAAATAACTGAGAATGTCACTAGACCTTTAAATTGTGCAAAAGTCTAGTATCGTGCATTGCAAATGCATATTTGTTCAGAAGACGTCCACGACGTGTAGTTCGTGACAGCGTCTATTCTTCTTCGGGGGGTTTCCGTCATCTAGTTATTTGGGTGGCAGCAGTTTCACCCTACCCTAAAGGCATCTTCAAGTAGTGGAGGGGTCTTCACTCCAACCTGAAGACCACTTCAGGACAGGGAGTGAAATTTTCCGATATCACCCAAAGAACCTACACGATGGAAATTCGTGAAAGAATAATGAAACTTAATTTCAAAATGACTTGAGGTACTCTGTGATAAGCGATTTGTTTTTTGATGCGATAACGTCCAAGCGACTCGCAAATTTGATACTTTGGTTCTCTCCTTCCATTTAGTTCACGCAGCAGTCAACATTTTAAACTTTAAGGTCGCACAGGCCTGCATTGTGGCGTATTCACCATCGGTATTGAGAACTAAAACGAGTGACTCACTGGCAGAGGTTAATTGGGGAAGAGAGCAGAGAGCGGTAGTTTCTCCAGGGCGCCATGTGCGTGGGATTGCGAAAATGTCAAATTAGCATGTATTGTGCGCGGCACAATTGCTGATTAGGGGCAAAAAAATTTGTAAAAAGTGAACAATTACACAGACTGAACGTAAATTGCTTCATTAAGTTCATTACAAATCATTTAAAGAAATCAAAGGCGTTTCCTGCCCGAAATAGCGATTATAGTCTCATTTGCCTCTGTACACGAGCTAATGACTTCTAAGGAGAGATTCCTTTAAAAAAACATTTCAACTGGGCATACATTTATGTGCAGTTCCCTCCCCGAGATCCCTAGGAAAATTAAAGATAACTAGCTGGCACCTTGAGCTCTCCTCAAAGCATTGCTTATTACGAAAAGGCGGAAAAGATAACCGTCGCGGTCTCAAGTTCATAGGTAGCCGAGGACGCATTGTGAACTTTCGGATTTTAAGAAGGGTGCGCAACCTCGAAATATATTTTCCGTTTCCCGCATCCCACGTGATTACCAGTCAAGTGAGAACGTGTTCACTTGTTTACCTGACCCATTTCCTCCACGTCCACCACCCCGCTTGCCTAACGGTCAACCATTGGTAATTGCATGGACAGTTCTCAACCACCTTTAGGTTTGCTTGGAGCGTTATGCACGGCAGAGTAAAATCCACGCCAAGGACGCAAGACTGTATTCATTCGGTTCGAGTTCTACCGAATTAAATGGCGTTCCTTCCTCCGAAGAGTTACGATCCACCGTAGGATGAACACAGAATCGGGGAGATAGTAGTTTTACAATTGGGTGATTTTCTGTGGGCTATACAATTTAATGTGAAAGGTATGGCATTTTTGGCATTAAGAGCCCTGCATTACTTTCACGGCTTCCGAAATGATGACTTTCTCGCGGACCAAGTGACGTTCCCGAGTTAACAGTGGTAAAAATATGTTATCATTACCAAAAATTTAAACCCGCAAACCACGCAATAGTAAATTTAATTACGGATTCATTAGATGCAGACGTAATTTCAGGAGTGCCGCTGGGAATTGTTATAGGGCTCCTACTCTTCTTGCATCACATTAACGACCGAAGCTTCCACATTAGCAGTAACGCTAGATTATACGCAGACGGAAAACATTCGAGTCCGCCTTAAAGAAGCTAGGTTTCCATTAGACAGGCTTAAGGACAATGTAATGAAAAAGTAAGAGAGGGGCATTACTTGGTTTTAGTTAGGCCACATTTACAATGCGCGGCCAGAATCCGAGACCCGTGGAAGTAAACGTAAATGAATGAATTAGATAAGATTAGGAATTAGAGGAAATTCGCTAGGTTTGTCAACAATTGCTACGAGAAGAGAGTAAGCGTTACCGTTACGCTGGAGGAATTAGGTTGAGAGCCTCTTGACTCTTGAAAAGAAAAGGTAAGACTGAATTTTTAAAAGGTACAGGACACCCGAATTTCCTTGCGACACAGAGGGAATTAAATTATATTGGTAGATTCGACTACGGCGATAAAATGAGAGAGAGGTACGAATATCACATCACAGACAGATTCAAGCACTCTTTCTCCTCTCGCACGATACGCAATCATGACTGCATCGAACCCAAGTGATCGAAAATATTTAATTAACTTAAATACTAAAATTTAATGAACTGGTCAAAGAAGAAGAAATTAAAAATAAGTGCTTAATTTACACAGGCACCTACTTACAGGTATTGTGTAGATGTAATCATTGTTCACGGTACAGCATTTCATCTCCCCCTAACCAAGATGTTTTGAGAAGTAAAAGCGATTGAAATAGACAACATGGGAACCGTTCGTCCCTGCCCGACTGGACTTGGCTCTCACCTTGAACTTTTGAGTTATAAAAAGCCACAAGGAAAATAGTCCGAGGCGGAAGCTGCATGAAATGCTCAATGAGATCCAGAAGTCGGAGAAAGGTCGACACTCTTCCGGCATCTCGACCCGATAATCAGACATTGAAAATCCGCGGCTGATCCCTCATCATCAACCAGGTACCAACAAGATTGTGACTTCCTTACAAGAAACGAGCAGAACTTTGTTTGTACTCCAACAACAAACGAACATAAATATCCATGTCACTCGTTTAAAAACGGATAAACATGTACAATTATAAAATTCTTATTGAAAATGTGATTAACATCCGGACTGCAAGGGATATCTCCTTCGCATGCCAACGGTCTTGATAATGTGGGGCTAAATGATCGGCTACTCAAATCTCATAAGTACATACCGAATTCTTGCTCAAAAAAGAGTTTCAATGCAATTTATTCCGAATGGACAATCAAGATTTTTGCAAAACACAAACATCCAGGAAACATTTAACCACGTTTAAAGCAAAAATGTGGATGTGCATGACGATACTATTCCAAAGAGACCAGTTTTCCCAGTTTATCTCTCTCTTAGATGAAACAAAATTAAGAAACAATTTTACTTTAGCTATGGAAACCGTCAAAAAAATCAGGACTCGAAATTGGAAGCGTTGGTTATGGTGTTGAACCGAGAGAAATCCCTAGAAATAGCCAAATGGAAGAGCGGGCCCCAGAGCTTAAAGTGAATATTTACAGAGGTCGGTAGATGAGTGTAATATTTGTTAGCACATCATGCGGTGTGAAGCATTTCCATTTCATTAAATTCTCTGCAGAGAGAAATTAGATATCCCAAAATAAAATACGGCACTGGCAACCAAGTATGTTTATAGGGTAAAAATATTCCTTCCAGTATCTATGAAATAACTTCCTTTCTGTCATATATTCTGAATGCCTATGATATGTATACCCGTATTAATACGTCTGGTGTAATTGTAAGTTTTTCATGACGTACAATTTCCTGGAGAGAGATATTGAAAGATATAATGGTACGATTAAATGTAACATGTTCAGCGAAACAAATATTTCACCCAGTAGAAATTTTCCGTCTGTCGATAACATAGTGACTAAGCTGGTTTTATACCATTGGGAAACGGGCAAGTGTCACAATAAAATTGATTTCTGAGAAAACAATTACAAATCCCCATGTTTTTAACTAAGAAATTAAAAATAACAGATTTTTCCTCAAGAAAAATGAGTGATGCAACAAGAGAGCGAATACGTACGATAGCATTTTTGAATATGACACGCCTAAAAATTAGCGTATTTAGTCGACTGAGTCAACTTTACGAAATAAATGTGTTATCTGCGGATGTTTGTTTGAATTGAGGACAGGAGGCAGAGCTCGTTCATATGCGTTTGTCACCATCTACTGATCCTACAATTAATTTCACGAGTGTAGATTCATTTCAGATCCTAAAATCATACATTTACTTCTTCCAGTAAACCATTCACATCATTGGTCACTAGCACTCAACAGTCGCCAACAAAAATCAAAAAGTCCGAGGACAAAGTGTCCCATCAGATTCATGCTGGCCTCCTAGAGCAACCTGTTTCTTCTAATCGAACGTGGTACCAAATTAATGCTGAAGTCAGAACGTGAGTGAAGGAGTAGTTTATACAGACTATTACTGAGGACGTCGTTTATTGATTTCTTTGCTCAACCGGTGCAATACCGACGCATACCACTCCCCATTTAACGTTTGTCCTTTGTGCAAGTAATAATTGTAGATGATTCCGCGTACAAAACCTAGGTCATCACCTTGTCGGCGGATTTCACCTTCCCGACTTATTCCGAGCCCGATCGCGTTTAGAAACCCACTGTTTCGAATGTTCCTTTACCTCTTTCAGGAGTGTGGTAGTGTGTCCATGATTCGTTCACAGTTAATTATTGACGCAGAAACTCGTCAGGATAGCGAAGGATATGCGCCAAAGCAGCCTCCGAATCGACCATACGATTGCGTATATTCTCCCCTGGGGGCGAAAGCTGTACTGTACCTTGTGATATGCCTGTGGCCTCAACTATTTCGCTAACTCTGATTCGTCGATCACTCGAAACCATACCGTGGATTTTGTAAATCTTCTCGGAAGAAGCCACTTGACGTCCCGAACGATTTCTATCATTTGTGATGTACTATCATGCTTAAACTTAAATAACTAATCGTAAAAAGTCGCAATGCAGGGGGAAGATATGCCAAAATTCATCCAACTCGGCTTTTATCTCTCTTGTTTACTCTTTTACACAGGATCCATGGTTTAATCGTCGCACGAAACATTTTTTTTCATTTTTACAAATAAACAAAAGTTTGTTGCTTCAATCGACAATGAAAATGAAACCACGCAATGGACATAGCTGCAACTTTTACAGCAGTCTAGTGAGAGATGAGGCTTACCAAAAAGCAGACCTTATCCGATACTACGCGCGTCATCTCTAGGATTTTCTGAGGAGTTATTGAACGACCCACATATTTGCGATGCAAACGCGAAGGGAAGAAAAAGCATTGCATTATATATCACCACATGGGAATAAGAAGCAGCCTCTTGCGTACTTAGGTCAATAAATAAACAGGGGAAGTCAAACGCATAAATGTCCTCCATCCATGGATCGGAATGATAGGACATGTCTTCCTCACGGGAATATTTCGAAGTCTCCCCGCATGAGTGTAATTCACCCGGCTAATAATCACGTCAACAAGGATAAATCACTGTACTAAAGGCACCACAACTCCCACCCACACGGCAGCGAGGTTTTAAAGGAAGCCGCCTGGTCCACCAAGCGGCCCTCTCATCATACAGCTCGCGAGTCATTCCCAGCCCATTGGTGGTAATGGCTTTCATCAAGGGTAATTTAACCAGGTCGGGGATTTCACTAGCCGTCACAAACGCATCCTTACCCACCGCACTAGGGTAGAACATTCTGGTGCAATCGCCGCGCCTGCATTTTCAATCGAGCTGCCGTTACACCAGCCTCCTCCAATGAGCAGGGATGCCGCGAGTTGAAACCGCATCCCAACTTAGTCAGCGATAAGACCGTAGTCGCAGGAAACCAACGAACTGAATTATATTCAATTAAAAATAGATGCTTGCGTACTGTGGAATTATATCACAGGGTACCCAGAGGTACGATGTTCAGACACTGCAGTGATGTCTTTTTTCGGACTTTTTTAGAGATTATTACTTTGGCTTTTTACTCATTAATATTTCTTCAACGGGGGAGAGGGTACTCGTAATGGCGTCAGAATGATTGTTAATCTCTTTAGATAGGACTAAGTAATGCATTTATTAAAAATCGGCGATGGGATTTCAGCCATAGTAAAACGCTTTGAAGTTCCCTAAACACGTCTTGATCATCTTCCCGATAATGTCTAGCCGTTTATGTACGTTTGTGAATGAACGTTTTAGGCTTTTTAGGCCAAAATAATTTTTCAAAGATGTTGATAAAGCCTTGAAGAAGTGTATTCTATAAAAGAAAGTTTTATTGCGGTTTGCATGGTCAATTATAATTTGCCCACATTCCATTGACGAAAGTGGCAAGTTAGTAATGATCGTTTTATCACTTGATCTACATTATCGAATAAACGTTCATAAAATCCAATTGCCTTCCATTTAAAATTGCAAGTGCTTCATGTAGTCCATACTGAGTGAGAAACTGCTTTTTGAGTAAGCGTGTTAAATACGAACATTTCAGTAATCACAGACGAACTGGAAGTACATGCAAATTAACATTCATTGTAACGATTGAGAATTCTAAATGTGGCGTGATTCGAGTCACATTGAGCGTGACAAACCGTACATTACCCACTGGACGATTAATACGGAAGCCCACGCTTGTGATGAGCGCGCGTTTTAGGTTGGTCATGGACACTCTTGGGAAACGTTATCGTTTCCTTGATTGCGAAACTGACGCTCTCCCGAAATGATTACCACTGTAGTGGGATTTTCCTTGCGTGGTGGGGATCAAAGAGCAGGCCAGGTCAGCAAATGGGTTCGGCGTGCCATTCGAGGGCGTATTTCCCTCGAAAAGGAAAGGTATTGAAGTCCATAAGGACCCCCCAACTCATGATCGGCTATTTCTAAAGCGTAAATTGTCCGCTTCGACTACCTCTCAGGAGCGTTACGAGGAAGCGGAAAAAGGTGTCGGTGGAAGGCAGAACTGACATTGCCATGGAGCCCTTTTTTCCGTCATCGATCATAATGATGGATATTTATTGGCATTCGCTTAGAATTCATTAAATTTACTTTTTGTATAAAGATGGATATACGAAGTGAATTATGGTATTATGCCTGTGGCTCGTCTGAAATTTTTAATTCACTCACTCAACATACATGCGTGTATTTACGACAAAATCGCTTGTCGGCGGTAACGCTGTAGTTCACACGGTAGATTCGAATAGTTCAAGGGGCTACTTGCTTCAGGCTGACTCTTATGGAAGATCGAAGACTTGCGTACTTACTAATGTCCTTTCGGTTGATCAAATGGTAAAGGCTTGTGTGATGGATATTACGCAGATAATGAAAGCCAATAGGTAGACCTTGACTAAATTTTCCAAGAAGGCTATTAAATTGTCATAATACAAAAAGAAAACATTTTAACGTGTTGTACTTCTTCAGTTTCATGGTCCAGGATATGGCAAAAAATGGCGAATTGGTTCAAATATATCACAATGGTTTGACAACGCCTCGAAGTTAATATTGAGTATTTTGTCATTCTGCGGTTTTTTCACTGTATATTTTCGAACATTTGAGAAATTTTCCATGCAAAACTTATATTTTTTGTGTTCTTGAAATTTTCATATCTGAACATGAGATCAACCAAAAATAATTCGGAAGGAGTAAACTGGCAAATGCGCGGTTGCAATTTCTAATGGTATTCTATGCAAAAAAATAAACCACGAAATTCATCTCATTTCAGTTTTTTCCTGAAATATTATCCGAAACTAAGATGAAGATTGCACACACGGACAAATAGGTAAATTGTGAATTTCTTTCACTTTGTTCTGCACGCATTTAGGTGCGGATACAAAATCAGGGAGTCGGGTGGAATGCATCTCAATAATGGAAATTATTCTAATCCAACTTTATTAATTGCTTTAGTCACGAACGAAACCCCAGTTAGCATTGGCGTAATTGCAGACTGTCTAATTTAACTCGGAGGAGAAGTTTAACGCATGACGAAAATTCTTCTTCATAATCCCCTCCCTGTAGTCGGAGTTAATATTTGTGTGGCCTTATTCCTTTATTACTTTCCGTTTGCAATTTTCGAGTAATTTTTAATAATAAATTGACTAACAGAATATTACGACGCACAATGAATTGCGTGTGCTTTGAGTCACGCTCGCCTTTTTGCAAGCGAATAGCGCCGTGCGTGTGTGCGACGGGGGTCATCATTGTCACTTAAAGTGGATGATAAAAAGTGGTGGGTGGGAGGTGGGACAGGGGGGAGGCATTCTGAATGTTGAGCCGCGTATTTTTCCGCGAACTGACAACGTGAGGGCCGTCACGTTCGAAGTGGATTGTCTTCACCCTCCCTTGCTCCTTGACACTCGTTGCCTTGGTGCACAGATGTACGACCATTGCGTGACACTGTCCAGGTCGAGTTAGTTGGATGAGCGTGGCCTCGATCGGTCGGAGAGGGGAATTTTTCAATATCTCCAGAACAAATATTTGTCGTGCAAGCATCCACTTTCATGTTCGTTCCTTGGATTAAGCAACAACTTCACCACGAATAAGTTTATTAAATTACCATGCATACTAAACTTATTTAATGACCACAATGAGGATGACTCAAGACAATGTTTTCGAATGCTTCGATTTGTTCATTTATCGTTCTAACAGTTTAACGAGTAACCGGTATAGCATGTGGGTGTATTTTTAATCACGTCAATTTTATCATTAATATTAAGTATTCCGAATGGACATATAGTATGAGTAAACAACGGTACATTACTAAGCCTCGCATAACAATACAAACTGACCTCACATTACAATAAACTGTTCTTCAAATTCGCATGCACTCTAGCACCATTCCATCAATCATGACTGTCGTTTTCCTACCCCTTCCTCGTTTGCTTAACGCTCTCTCCTCTATCACAGTCTTCAGCATTCCACTTCCAATAAAAATTTTCTGTATCCGATTCTCCTACCTCTTTTGGACTTCCCCCATCAATCATTCATCTCTCCTCCTCCACTATGGCTAGCACATGTACATTCTATTATTTAATTTAGAGCTTGGAAATCATGTACACATTATTACTTTATTCTACTCCTAATTTTCTTTTCCATGCACTGCAAAGATATCTGTATCATAGCTGTTTGATATTTTAATTTTGTATTTTGGAAACTGCAGTCAAGATTGTAGTCTCCTCCACTCCTAATTTTGTTTCCCAATCTCAGTAAGCACGATATTTATATGCCTTTCCCCACTCTCATCTATCTTTCGCCTTTTTATCGTTCAATGCATGGACACGCAAGAAATGTAAAAGGGAAAATAGGACCGGGAGTGTAGAATAGAGAAACAAGATAATTTTAACGAGTTTGGAAATGTGGGCACAATTGCATCTAAAACTCTATCTACATCCTTGGGAATGGGGGATAATTGCATGGGTGAATATCAAAAGAGTAAATTTTCATATCTTAACACACAATTCCAGTGGTTAGTCTAGTCTCGCATACCCAATTTCACTTGGAATTTCGAATGGCTGGCTGGAAATGTGTTCCAGGCGAGAAAAGGTCGAGGGATTGACTGGAAAAAAATAAAACTGATAACTTCCGAATCGGTGATAATAATCACGATGCATCCCATAATGAATGGATATCCATGATGCTAAAAAAACCAGATTGGTTTCGTAATCGGACCGGTTTCAAGGGTGGGAGCAATCATCTCTCACACTCGTCGTGATCCGCCACGATAACATCAGTCAAAGTCACTGACCCCTCTCTTTGAGTGCATACGAAAAACCACGACAGCGCCGACGAATTTAGAATTCGTGTTCCCACAGGTGGAGCTAGTCGTCTCACGTATGCGCCCGGATTCCGGAAACGAAAGCGATTTTACTTTGGATGGCAACAGTTCTTCACACATTCTTACGATGCTTCCTTTCGACCGAGCCGAGGCTTTTGACAAATTGCCGGCCGGTCTCATGCGTATTGCGCGCCAGATAAAAAACAAAACATTTAATGACGTGAAAAAATCGGTTCACAGAGAAACACCAGTCGTTGAACGCACATCATATTCTCATTGCAATTCTTTTCCAAATGTTAACATTCCATTGGGAATGTCGTCAAAAGTAACTAAGTACCGAAACGGCATAAATACGGAAAATTGATCCTTTACTCAGAAGATGCTTTTTTGTTCATCATGAACAATTTATTAATTTTAATTATCATTCTGAATAATTCATTCATTATGAATAATTTACTAATAATTTATGCTTTTTATTCATATAATTTAACATGCAATCCACTCGAAAATCTCATCACCGAAAGAAGAGTAAATAATAATAAAACAATGTGTACGAGTACAGTAATCGAAGGGTTCGATACTTAATAACATTGCCACACAGTGGAGAAAGGGAAAGGGTAAACTTGATCATGGAATGCTTAGCGCGAATAATTTTTTTTTTAATGTTTTCTGGATCTTCATCGTAAAATTTTATATCGAATTATGGCGGCAACTTAGCATATTTCACAAGAATATGTGCTAATGGTTCGACCGCTTTGGTGTCATTAGCATTTCATCAGACTTCTTTCCATCGTCCTCAACTCATGTCTTCTCTACCTCTTGCGCAAGGTGTCATAAGCTTTCAGCAGAGATAGTAAATCGGACGTCAAAAGCATTTTGAGTTCGAAATGAAAAGGACAGCGGTTGGATATTACGTCGGCAAAAGCCTAAACCAACGTTGACGACAACCAAGCCTAAGTTCTCCATCTTCACCGTCTATGGTATCACGGTAATTAACCGTCCTCTTCAATGGGCTCTTATGTTCAGAGGCGTAAGCAGGGAACTGATGAGCGGCGGGGCTATTTGATCCCTACTGCTAACAAGTGCCTTGCACAGCACCAAACTATATGTTATCAAGTAGTCAGACAGACAAAAAGAAAGCTGAACACTATTGGGAAGAACGTATTCCTCTTTCACTGACTAAGGATCTAAAACACTAGGCAAAGACTGACAGGAATCATTGTCACACCGGGGAGGGGGATCGTTTTATTTGCATAGTTCCTCTCCCTTTGCGGCAAGGGTCTCTTTGACCCGATCCAAGTGGAGCAAACGCGAGGAGGAAGAAGGGCGGGGAGGGTGGCTGTAAACACGGCGGAGAGAGAGACCACGTGCTCATCCTCCCCTCTCTTTTTCCCCCTCCCATGCGGGCGGAGGGTCGAACACCTCATTCGACTGCCAGGGAATTCACACCCGACACAAGGTCGTGCTGTCGACAAGTGCGCGCGGGAGAGGTGTGTTTGAGGGGGCCGCCGCATGAGAGGACTGGACCTGCATCTTCAACGGATACCGAACACTACAGTGTGCAATTGGGGCAATTATATTCAAAACCGTCCAAATTGTTCAATTTTATTTCCGATTGAATGAAAAAAATAATAATAAATTTGTTTCATGTGGCACTTAGATGTATATTAAATAGAAATTTATAAATATATTAATTTTTAGATACATAAGAAATTATGAAAAAGTCATTCTTCATATTCCCATTCATTTTAAATAACAAAAAAACCTTTCCATCCATTGCGTCATTTCCAGGATAACAAAGAAATACATTTGAATTTCACGTAAAAATGCACTTGAATTACAGCTATGCGTCAAATCGCGCTGTTTGTCATAAAAAATAAAGTGCTGCATCGTAAAAAAGATAAAAATAACAACGCATTAATAACGCCACAATGATTCCCATGAGAAAATATTAGTGTCGGGAGACTTGGCATAATTAGTAGCCTTGCACTATTTATTTTGGGCCCGGAGGCAGCCGCAATTAGATTGTAACAGGAAGAGAAATGATGGGTGCCTCTTCCGCTACGAGTGACGCACAGCTACGTACCCGATTGTTTACAGGGCTTAATGAGTGTCGCATCACATTAAGCTATTCAGGGACTGTTGGGGAGTATCGTATGTGACCACTTGGAAGGGAAATATATCGATACTGCCGCAAACTTTGGTCAAAACGCATGTGAAACCTTATCTTGTCGATCACTGTCGCTTGTCTAACCTGACAACTTGGGGGTGACAGAACCGAGACGTTCGGCTCGAAAAGCATCGGCGGAGCTGAGGGGAAATCTAAACCGAAGTCCCATCGGTGTCCGTCCCCTTCTTTTGTTTATTCATTCGAAGGAGAGAGCTCGCGGTGATGTGAGTAAATATATTCTTGGCGTCCCCATTGACGTAAACAGATGGTTTTGCCTCAAGTGATTCCATACACCTGAACATACCCGTCACATAAATTGATTCCACTGCAGGTAGTCTTCAAAATATTCCCTCTCTCATCCATTTTTACTAAACGAAGCGACGCTGAGGTTATTTTTGGACGGCCGTGAGATGTAAGATTACGAAAACGGGACCGCAAATACCGATTGTCCAATTTTCCGTTCGCTACTGCATTCATATCCATTTTAAAAGTATCGGTAACGCAATGGAATTCCACACGAGAGAAAATTCAAATTTGATTTTGGGTGGCTAACAGGCAGCATTCGACTTCTGTCTCTCGGATTGGGGACTTTTTTTGCGGCGTTGCAGTCAATCTCAAGGGTGCACTTATTTTTGGAAACTGTTGAATAATCCTCTTAAGTACATTTACGTCTTAGCTTGCCAGCCACCGTCCAAAGGCAAAGTGTATTGCGTCATAATCCAATACCAATTGGAGTAGTTGGTGATCATTGCCATTACCGTACAAGTTTAATTTCGAGAATTGTCGCGCGTGATGTTTCTCGCAGTACAGGTCACGAATCATCCGTGAGTACATCGAATGTCGAGTTATGGCTGGCGCTGATTTTTTTTCGTGTTGTGAGTCGAGCTTTCTCGAATTTGTCATGACCCGACAAGGAGACATCTCCATGTGACCGAGGAGTTTTGCTTTCCGTATAAAATTTATCTCTCTCTGTGAAAACGAAGTTGGAATACAAGCGCGCACCTAAAAGCAGTGATAAGGGAACAAGTTTGTTACGATCTCCATGAACGAAATACTGATCAAAAATATTCGATCGCTTGCTCTTCGCGTCTGTAAATGAAAAAGGGGCACATCCACAAAGTGGCGCGAGAATCAATTGTGTACAGATCAAACAAAGTGTATAGATGATACTACATTCGGTAAGAGCTCCGTACCCAGATGTCCAACTGTGCGTCAAGGTGCTTATCTAACGAGTCACCGGGGAGAGGGGGGGGTGGACTGGCGACTGGATCTTCATCATCCTCGGAGACTCCCGTTCTGCGCGCACATGCCATGGACAACACCTATAAATGGATGAATTTCGCCCTTGTGGAGAAAAATAAAAGAGGTGTTTACATTGACCGTTAATCATATTGTCGCACTGTTGGTTTTCCGCGAGCACATCTGCTACTCGAAGGGACAGATAAGATAGTGCCCAAGGCATGGACCTACACTACTCGCGTTCGAGACATTGCGATTACGTAAGTGCCACGGCAAATGGCGAATCTTACAAGAATGAAGTGTTAGAAGACAAAAAAGTATCTAAACTTTGAGGGAATCTCTTATTTTTCTTCAGGTCGACGAGTTCAATTCCACAATTCTCAAGCACCTCGATAACATTTTTATAGAAAATTTAAATTTTTACCGAAAATGGAGTAAAAGAAAAAATGGAGTACATGACAACCGAGAAAATTCTTTTGTTGTTTTTAATTATAAAAAAATAAAACAAACTCAGGATCATCAAATAGTCCATTTCAAAGGTCAGTAAACCTTTAACTAACGGGCCGTTATTACAAATGGATAAATTGATTTGAGTAAAAATGCAATCCAATTATGAGGATAGCATAAATGTTCGAAAATAATCAGCGGTGCTTGATTGTCTACTCGTGAAACCAGTTTACGAAATCGCTTCATGATATCCCTAATGTATTAAACGATCGAGGTAAAGTTGATTCAACATTACATCGTACTATACTAATATCCACGTGACAGCGAAACGAAAACAGTACGTAAAGGTATCGTAGGCTAGTATCATTCTGTACTTCTTTATTTAAACTTCTCTCTTTTTGTTTAATACTTTGTCTAGGGCAGAATATTATTAAGGCAAGCACCTGTCAAATGCGGTAATTCACCAATCAAATAACGTTATTCTTGAGATAAGTCCCCTGAAATGTGAGACGCGGATGGGAAAAAGTAGAATTTCTTATATGAATTAGTTGCATTGGCATCTGTGAAAAGTGGGAAAAAATTAAGCTGGAAATTTTTTTATAGTGGTCTGGTTTGGACTTGGGATCACTTGTCGATGAAACACCGCTTCCAACAAACTCCTGCAAGCGAAGGTTAAAGCAGTTTATACCTTTTGTGTATGCCGCTTTACAAGCGGGTGAGGGTTCCAGCACCGTGTTGGGAACAAATACAAGACAATATGCTTGTATTATTTATTCTACCATCCATTCAGTTAGCACAAATATCAAACGTTCCAGAGCATTAAAGAATTTGAAGCACTGGCGGAGCAGCTAGGGGTAACAGACGTACAAAACATTGGTATCAAGGCATTTGACATAAGTATTACACATTCGATTAATAATTTATTAATATAATATTCCCATGCGGGTCGCGGTGGTCTAGTGGGTAGAGCGTTGGTCCTACTGACCGGAGGGTTCCGGGTTCGATTCCCGGGCAAGGCACTTTGGGCACCTGCAGCTTCACCCAAGCTAGTTGATTTTTCGGGTACCAGAACCGGCACAGGGAAAGGAACTGGCCCACCTACCCTGATGTGTGAATGTTCACACGCCGTCGGGCTTGGTACACGGGTGAGCTCTACCATCACCTACTAAACCGACCTTCGGGTTGATTACTGTGTTTAATACTGGGTTTAATATTCCCATGTCATCATGCAGAAGATTTTTTTACGTAAGTAACAAAATATCTATATCTTGAAAACTATAGCTGATAGGAAAAAACTAGTGTCATAATTGGATTCAGCACCCCAATTGCTCTTTAAATCAACATTAAAAGCTCCGGCACCAAAACCACTGTTGGCCTGTGTAACGTATGTTATGATATAAAGTGTAAACATGTTCCTCCATAACACACACAAACCAATTGAATAGGGTTCTCGGAATCCCAAAAGTACCGCAATTGGCGTACGTCAGTAAAACAATACTCTTCATTCATCACCCTCTTGTCCAAGTTGTTGTGGTAATGTTTCGCTACCGTAATTACGTCCACTAAGACTGCAGCTGTGGATGAAATATTAATTTGTTTTTCACGTTTCTCAACATTACTTTGGTCCTTACTTGTAAATACCGAGGCTCAAGAAAAAAATAAGCGGAACTTATTTTTGTCCGCGAGCTTTTTGTGATCTATTGGTTAAGGAATTCTAACAGTGGTGACACCGTACGAAATATGATCCAGAAGTAAGCATACCAAATGCCACGCTTGCCTCGTTTGATTTCTAAAGCTCAACAGCTTTTACCGATTGTCCAAACCGAGGGTTGTACTTCCATATTCAAGAGTTAATATTTCCTCATTCACCCCGCGACCCTAACTAAAAATTTGGAATGGATCTAATCCAAATACTCCGTGTGCAGAAATGTATAATGACATCCACTTACAATATATTTAAATGTGATTTACCGAAAAGAGTAATAAAGGGTAACGAAAACAAAATCGTTTGTATCAATAAAAATGCCACGGAGCATCAGTGTTGCCATAAAAGATTTTTACCTCTCTCACCGAAATCCAATTTTTATTTGCACTTGATTTAGCGTATGATGGCTTGAAATTGTTTATTAAAGTCAATTTCTTTGCCACATAAAGCTTCGTTTGTGCCTTATATTTTATAATTATCATGAATTTACTGTACAACGATCGATGAAAACATCTCAATGTCCAATTCCGGTGTCTTGAGCCTACGACCTCATGTAGAAATACATTTCACGACACTTAACTTAATATTAAATTTTCTCCATTCAAACTTGGAATATGCAATAGATGAGTGGTAATGGTCGTACCAGATTTGTCTTTGACCTCCAGAGGAATGCAACCATGACTTTTGCTTGCCTTGCAACTCTGAGAAACTGCACGTTACAAAGTATTATTCTTTTATTTTTAACTAGGAAATTCCATTAAGTCGAGCCGAATACCATAAACTGAACCTCTACTGCGTTCCCTTCAGGCTTCCATCGAGGCCTGTAGATAAAAGTACCGTTTAGCAAACGAAATGAAATTGTAAAGGTTTTTTCCTGCAGTACCGTGACTAGAGTACGGCGAATGAAAAATTTGGCATCGGCCCTTTCCACCTAATGGCATTCCAATACGCGCTGGCAAGCACGATAAGCAGATTTCCCCGTGGCAAAATCCGGAGCAGAGGCGAATTGCAAACCTACCCTTTTTCGCAGACTACGCAGAATAATAGTCTGTCCCTTCGTATAATGTCCTGCACTCTTTCATTTCCATGACTGCTAATAGAAAGATTATTCGTCGTATTCGATTAGGTCGCTTCCAAAAAGAGAACGAGTGAATATCAGTCGCCCCAGTTGCTGTATTTTTGTATCAGGCATACGTAAACGTCAACACAAAAATATCGAGGGCTTTCCTTATGCATTGCCTCCCAAATTAATCTAAAGTTAACGATGTCACAAGCTCTTCACATGGCATGAGTCCATTTTTAAAAAATCGTTGAATTTTATAAATAAATAATGAAATTATCCTTAGATACATGACCTCCAAATTGAAAATCAACATATGACACCACTGTCATGGAATACGTAAGAACATAATCACGAGAAATCTCCACTACGTTTCGAAAATTAAATACAATAAGACAAGACATTACCGATTAAAGTAAAAATCTTAAGAATTGCACATTAAGCATGCCATAAAAGATTCTATTCCTACTTATGTTTGGCGGGTAAAAATCGCAGATTCTTTTCAAGTTTACAACAAATGGGCAATTCCACCAGAAATTCCCGCCGGAATACTAATAAATACCTCCTTGGCACTTGTTCCTTAAGAATTCGACGAAGACAAAATTCGTGGTTCAAGAACAGCTGGAACTTGAGGGAGGAGGGTGGGGGCAACATTTCTTAGAATCAAAATTTTCACGAAACGGAGAAATCTAGAGGCGCCCACTTCCGGCTGATTCCCCAGTAGATCGGAAACCAATCATTTTCTGGTTTTACGAAAACGCATTCCGAACAGTCATAATCATTCGCCACTCCACTCGGCAGGGTACTTCAAACAATCTTTTCTTTTAATATGACCAACAGAATCCGGTCAGTGTGATCGGCATAGGCCGAGGAACATAATAATGTAAAAAAATGACTAACATTCAGCAACGATTCGATTCCTTCTACCGTCTCGCGTTCGTTTCTCGGGCGCACGTGTGCGCCGATGACCGTGCTCACTCTAGCGCGTTCGGCCGGCTCCGATTTATCCGTGTTACGTCCAGGAAAATCAACCAAGCAATGGGGAACTGTAACGGAGTAGGAAACGGGCGCCTCGGTGAACGTAACAGGTTTTCCCGGGCGGCAGCAGCTGAGCTTACCTCTATTTTATTCGCACGGTGGATTTGCTTCCTCGATCAGCTGTGCTGGAGGCGGCGGTGAACTTGTATCGCAAGGGGCGCTCGACGTAGCGAACTCTATTAAAGGAGGATCCCGGCTGAGGGGTCAGAGGCGTGCCACACGCTCGTGTACGCGATGTCTGCGTTGCATCCACACGACTCGCATTTGTCGGACGTTGCTGAGAACTGATTCAGACGAGTTAAAATTTCCCCTCCCCCCCCCCCCCCCCCCCGTCACTTCCTCCTCATCGCGCTCCCCCCCACCTCCGTCAACCCCCTCCACGGTCCTCCCCCGACCGCGCTCGCCACTTCGGGTTTCCCTCGAGCCGATTATGCCTGTGGCGACAGTGTTGCCATGTCCCCACAACTCACGGTCCCTCCGCGTGTTCACAGGAGATGGGGGAGGGAACCTGTGGGATGGGGAAAAGAGCCAAGGGCCGCATTTCAACAGGGAACGGACAACAACCCTCCTCCACCCCCGTCCCTTCCACGGCGACGGTCGAAGGGCGGGGAAACGTGCCACCCCCAAGGGAAGCGAGTGTGTTTTCTTCCTCACCCTGCCCAAAGTACGAGGGCAGTGCAAGCAGGGGTCCGTTTTGATATTGCATTTAAGTCTGGGGCTAACTTGAATGCAGACCTTATCCGAACTAATGCTTAGGAAACGTATCGTTGAAGGGTTAACGTAATATTCTTATTAGGCATATCGAAACGGGCTCCTCTGCCAAATATACTGCTCCCCTCCTCCTCGCCGCAGAAATGGGACACCTTGTGACGTGTATCCATTGCGAATTCAAAATATAATTGACTATGAAATCCAAAGAATAAAATAATAAGCTGGATTATAAAAATCGTCGCTTATTGTTTCCTCCCCTCCATCGAGAATTTTCGTGAAAATATTATTTTCTGATTGTTCTTGGATTTTAGTTAGCAATGAGCCTATCGGGGCGGAAATTATTATGAAACTTTAAAACCCTTGTTTCTCTCTGATCCCCATGAATGATTATTTGGTCAGTTTTCAACTTCAAATTTCTTTCGCCATATTTGCTTCGGAAATACTTAAAAATCGAATTTTATTACGCGCAGCAAATATTAACAAAATGTTTTGTGACTTAGATCTATTCTAATGTCGGTACAGTCGAATTCATGACATGAAAAAATTAAAAAGATGGCTTTTTTTATGAAAGCCTCCCGTTCATTAAATCGTATGTACTACCCTTCACAGAATTGTATCATTGGAGTTGGGAGGTAGGTGTATAGAAGTTGCCTTCATTTCAGCAAGACACAAACAATCTCCTTATCGTTATTTAATTCAAACAACAGCTTTGGTGCGCTCAAGTAGCCTTCAATCGTCAAATACATAAACAATCTCCTTTTACTGATTCAAATTAAAATAACCATGCTGGCATTGGTGTGCTTATCTATTCTTCTCATTTGTTAGGAGTGATTAACGAAACCAAAGCGTTGGTAGACAAGGAATCATCTTATGTTTGCGGGCATGGCATTAAATATGCTATGTGATTTTTGATACAATATACTCTTATCAGATTTGGAAATAAGTTCAAAGCCAGCCTAATTAATCAAGGCTAAGCTCGGGGAAAAAGCCATCTGCTGGGATGGATTTAAATAAAATTAGTTAAGCTTGTTTTTGACATATTTGAAGATATAATGGAATATTTTTCCACAGATTTCATTGTGCACACTTTTAGATAAAACCTGACCTCTGTCAAAAAGGCTCGTTTTTTCTTCAATGTTATGAGCGACGGACCTAGATAAAATATTTGCAATATTTCAAGGGCAAAACGTAGGGACGAAATATGAAATCTGTGAGGGAGGAGAGAATATTCAGAACACATTTCCGAAAGAAATATTTCGATTTTTACTCTCTATTTTGATCAAAAATAAAATTACATGGTTTTTAATAGTTGACTTAAAAACATTTTACCGAAGCACAAAGGACTAGCAGTGAGGTGGCTGGCCCTCTTGCTGAGTTCATTTGCTCCACCTGAATAGTTGCCTCCTGAGGATTGACTCCTTTGAATCCGCACATGGGTGATAAGGTATTACCGTGTTCTTATATTGAAGGTTGATCTCTAATTAATAATGAAGAATCCATATCAAATTACCAATTGCAATTGACTTTGGTTGAAATAAAATTCCAATTCATTAAGGAGTAATTTAATTGGAACAACGCAATAGGTTAGTGGTCAGTCCGTCCGACACTTGATCGGAGAATCCTGCCTCCGCTTCCATACGCCCAGATATCTGATCTCCTGGACACGGTATATTCATGGGAAACCGCAGGTGGCACAGGGAATGGAAAGCTCTCTTGAATATGTGAATTTCAAGTGCCTTTGGACTTGATCTCTACCCTCACCTATGAAAACCAACATCCGAGTTGATTACTGCGGCGGAGAAGGCTAACACCATTACACTTTAGTCGAGGTTGAAAGACATTTTTTATTATTAGTAAGTCTAGAGATTAGATGCATGGTCTATTGGACAAAAATAGAAGCTCTTGAGATGTGGGTATGGAGATGAATGAAGAAAACGCATCGGATGGAAAGGAAGACATCGGGTGAAGTTTTAAACAGTTAGGGGGAAGAGGAAGCTACTTATAGATAGAGTAAAAGATATTACCGAGATTAGAGTCATATTGAAAGGCAGAACGTCAGGTAAGCGGGTGAGAGGGAGGAGGGAAAAGGCCTTTTTGGAATACTATATGGAGGCAGATAGAAAAATGGAAAGATGAAGATGGAAATTATGTAGCGCAAACAAGAGTAAGGTAGTACCATGCAATAAGTACAAACGTACATATTAAAATCTTCCTTGATTTTTTCTCAAATGAATCCTAAAATAAATGTTTATGGGAAATACTTAATAAATAAAAATTTATTTTCATGGCTTGCATTTACCTCACGGGCATTGTTCCTCGGTGCAATGTAGTAAAATGTGCTATGAAGTTAAAAAGATTCCAAACTCTTCGTCATATGTAAGAGAACGTTATATTGACGCGTGGGCGATGTTCTTCGATGTAACTACCTGTACCTTTTGATTGTTGTATCTCAAGTATTTTACGAAAGTGCCGGAACTTTTAGCGGAAAACGGAATTATCCGAAGACATTCACTTTATTGAAATCCCCATCTTTTTTTCCACCTCAGTTCCGTTAAATGTGGGTCGTTATCCATTTTTTATTTTACACTTGCATTTTTGGCTTAACTAATCACCATTCTGTGATGGAAACACTGTCCATTTATGAAAATATAGATTGTCAATTCAATTATTAAGAAATTGGTTCACGTATTTGAACCAATTACTAAAAAATTGAACTTGTTTTGGCAATACCGATGTGTTTGTATGGTACGTGTATACCATGGCCGATTGCATGAAGACATATGGTATATATGCGCTTCAATATTTAGAAAGCGAACTGATGTCATTGAGGCTTCTTTTTGTATCGGGCCAATGGGGAAAAGGGAATCAATACGGATTTAGTGGCATAGCACCCAAATGATATAATAGGCAGCGGTGCCGTAAATTTCTGAATCGATTGGCCGCATAAGCTCTTAGGAGAGGGAAGCCGATAGATGTCCGGCGTTAGTTATTGGGCGCCCTGAGTGCTTTATAGGTTATGCGGTCATAACGTGCAAATGAGGCGCAATGCTGAGAAGAGGGAAAATTAGATGAACAACGTATTCCCGGTGCCCGTTCATGCCCCGCCGCTCCACGACCTACGTACTCCGTCAACAGTAGGTGCCTACACTTCCGGTATGAAAATTCATCGTCAACCGCATAAATGCATTTATACGTTTGTATTTTTCACTGTAATTCAAAGATTGACATTACGAATACTGAAATCTTCAATATATGCTACTAAATTACTAACTGGATGGCATGGCTGACTTCGCTCACGAAAAACTAAACAGCATTTCTTTTTATTCGGATAAAAATAGAATTTACGGGAAACTTATAAAAAATCGTTTGAACAAATTGTCAATTAATAGAGGTATAAAAAACTGTTAAAAAAAAGGTAATCGGGATAATGTTTTACCATAATATAACCCCAACAAATAAATACCATACTCTAGTCCAATATCTACAGTTCATCCAGTAGAATGTTTTCAAAGAAACGGAGCACATACGAATAAATTATAAGTTCAATACACATTATCTTTAAACCTTTGTTATATCGTTAATCTGATGATTCCACGTTAAGCATAACGTTTCGGTGCACTACACGTTGCGACTTGTTCTACTGATACTGAATCCATGATACCACCTCCATTTTGAAGCCCATTTTTGAATCTCAAGCGTGAGCTTAAGTTGAACCAAGCCGTAAGGGAACAAAGAATGACAGTTTCCGGAGGTCGCCGGATCCAAAGGGCGTGAAAAGTCCTCCCGGAGATTAGATGCGAGCGAGGCGTGGGTGGAGGCTGGGAGTATGGCGGCGACATGAGGTGGGAGAGCCACAGTCTACCATGGCCGTTGAAACCATTTAGCTTCATTCGATTGATTCTCAATGCAAACCGAATATCAGAAATCTCGATGCGAACAAAAATGTATTCATTTGAGATTTCCTTCTTTAAAGCTCATTTCTTTCTCATATCTCATGGGTCAGCAGTTTTGTGAATGCGTAGGTATTGTAATAAATTGAGATTATTATAATATGTGTAGGGATTCCTTCACTTGCAATTAGGTTTAAAATAACCACCCTCCCGTAGAAATCGTAGATTCTCCCCTACTCTACTCCCATGTAGACTTCTCTTCATTATTTGATAGAATGACAGTGCAAGGGAGAATCTACAATTACACATTCTTGGAATATAGTAAATTCTTACTCGAGGGGAAAACCAAAGAGCATGGGTGCATATCAACTGGGAATGAAGCAGTGAAACGCATCGACAACACTGGTTTCGTGAAAAAATCCATTGCGACCGTTGCCTGAAGAGAAAGCTTAGTGCAAAAAATTCGACACGTAGCAATCATTATACAGTTAGCATACAAATAATGAACAAGTTAAGCGTAAGGAATAGATGTTGAAACTTGGGAGGATGAACTCCGAAGGGGTAACAGGTTTTTTCACAGAGTTTCGGTTTTTTTTTAAATAATACATGACAAATAAATATGATGATTTATTCAGAGGCAGTGACATGATTGTTTAGGCAAGAAGCATTCCTTTTTTATTTCAATGAAAGGCTAGGGTATGAGAAAGTCAGACCGGGGCAGTCCTTATTCGTTTGCTGGAGTAAATCCTCTGGAAATTGAGCTATCGTACCACTCCTTCCTTCGTCCCCCAGAGTCAGTCGGATGTCTAAAGAGATTTTGAACTAAAATAGAAGTCCATAAAGTACAGAGCGTCACGAAGATGGATTCTCGAATTATCTCCATCGAAGGCTTGCCCTATAGGGTAAATCCGGGAGAGGTTCCTTTGCCATGTGGACTAAATAGACACATCTGCGAGCTTGTTCAAAAGATAGGGATATCGTTCACCCTCAATATTGGGCTGGTTGGGAACAGTTATGAATCTCGGGGCCCCATCAGAAGGTAAAGTCATTGGCACTGATAGAAGCGGGCAAGGTAAGTATTTAGGTTTGTGTACACCGAGATTGTATACGCTAATGCGTGCATTGTACCGACTGCGCTTTCTTGCCCTTGGGCGCCAATTAGACCTGGAGCATACTCGGGGAAGCGGACAAAATAGAAATCAGAAGCGTAATAGGAGAGAGTGATAAAGGAATACAGTCAACCCTTGCCTTAGATTTCAAACATCTATAAGAGAAGCCATATACATTGTTTGAGAAAGACTTAACTTGTTTATTTATGAGTACAGTAGGTTTACAGTACAAAATAATTGTTTAACTCCCACTTTTTGCTTAATGCATCTGATGATGATGCAGTGTAGTCCACCAGAGTCTCTTTTAACTCGGAAGAATGGCGGAAACCCCATTGGATCGTAATCATAGCCGTCCCTACTTTCTGGTGGGCACATTTACCTACTATTCCTGCACGTTGGCTTTGCATTTTATGTTCTTTAGTTTTAACTTATGAATATTTTAATTTTTCTTGCTGAATATCTCTCTCATGTATTTTAGTCGCCTTCTCCAAAAGCTACTTTACGAGCTTCCTCCCCCCCTTGAAAGGGCTGCGAAGATGAACGATATGATACCGACTAACTAACTACCACTGGCCACTATCTTGGCGTTACATTAAATTTATTACATCCTCTTAGGTAAGTCATCTCCTTTGCAAAAACTGCAATTGCCAGGGAAACAGTTCAGAAGGGTGGTGTTTGACTACCGCCCTGCTAATTGTGATCTAAAGGCCATCTAATTTCGCATTCAAAACTGAAAGTGGACAGCTTATTTAACATTATAGCATGTCTCTCGATTTGATTGATCATTTTGGTATGGAGGTGTGGAATCAGTGAGAACACAAGCCACTGCTCTAGATACGATTTACGTGTAAAAACTGAAGAGAAGTTCAATTTGCTTCTACATGAAGCTTTTGCAACATACAACTGGTTCACAAATGACGTGAACTTGTAAAATTCTCAGTGGCAGATAATTGTTCAATGCAATGCAATGGTGTACCCGGTACGTCGGTACCCGGTTCCAAAATTCAAGATTCGTTTTTTACTTATGAAAATGTATGCTGGGCGAAAAAATTTCTTCGAAGTTTCGCTCGAAATTTTGCCTTCTTGGGTATGACGGATAATGTCCACTTGAATTCAAAACTTTACTCGGTAAAGTACTAGAAACTACTACTTAGTACTAGAGAAATACTAGAAACTTTGAATTTTTTTCAACATGTTTCTTAAATTCGAAATCTTTCTCTAAATTGCGTCATTCATTTGGATTTTCAGGTGCCAACGAAGCAAAATTCGGCATTGGTTGACCTCCTCAAAGCGTCGCAGCACCTAATTCAAGTTAATGCACCTAAGGAGCTAGGACATCGAGTCAAATGTAAGTGTTTGTATTTTTTTTATTTGTATCAAGTTTTTGTACTCCGTGGGAAACCAGCTGGTGTATTTAAGGTTTTGATTCGACACAATCATATATGTGTTTAATTTTCATGAAACTTTTGCTCATGGATATAGAAATTTCGGTACAAAAACGAGTAACATATTGGCGAACCTAAAGGCTACTTGAAATACGTCTGTGTGCTAACTTCAATACTCGATAGAAATCCCTTCTTCGAACGAAGCCGGGCGTTTCGGTTAGTTATTATTCACGTAGGTAATGCTGCAAAATGTTACGTAGCTGCTTTATTAGTTAATTATTGCAAACAATATTCTTGAATCCTTAAATTTTTTTAACTGATTTGAGGATTTTGAAAATCCATCCCTGGATTTGTTGATATTGCAATCTCGGGTCGTAAAATCTGTTCCAGGATTAGATTTTTTGGCGGGTTCGCGGGTCGGTTTAAAGTTCTCTGGCGTCTGAGAGCATGTGTTTTTGTTTGAGAAATTCAGGGAAAACCTTTACACGTGTGCACAGAAACCATACCGGAGGAAATTCGAGCCACGCTCACCGAGTGAGTCAGATCCCCTACTCTCATTGTTCATCCTCAAAACATTTCCAAATATCGACGACCTGCTGTAAAACGCCCCAGCTTCTGACTTCTTTTGTTTCCTTCCCAACAGTCCTTTGAATCCATTATTCCTATTGTTGTGCTTCTTCGACAAAAAGTGCAATTATTTTCTCAGAGTTAGGGTACATTAAAGATTAAAAACATTCACTTTCCCCATTTAAAGCTCAACAGGAAAGCGTATGTAAATGACCTCATTCCCTATATTACGGGTGACATAGATGCATATGTAAATACGATAATCTCCGAAACGAACAGTATAGCAGCACTGGGTTCAATTTTCTTCCTTCAAATTTTTTATCGATGTAACATACCTTTTTTAGGTTCCTGAAGACATCTTAGAAATCATAGGTATCTTAGCAAACGTCGAAATCATAGTAGTGCAATGCAGCTTTTGAGTAAATTATTACCTTACGATAACCATGAAGAGGAATTTCACTTATGCAACCTTTCCCTTTGCATTGAATTTTTTTGGTAGTCTTCGATTTAAGATTCAACAAACTTATCATCCCCAACATTTCTCAGCCTCGCCTAACAAGACAAAACCTGAAGCCCCACTTTACGGATAAATTATTCTCCAATTCCGCACGCATTCTCTCTACATTCCATTCAACTTGCCTAC
Organism: Hetaerina titia; assembly: GCA_037158775.1. NCBI lineage: Eukaryota > Metazoa > Arthropoda > Insecta > Odonata > Calopterygidae > Hetaerina > Hetaerina titia. Next base: position 23,722,451 of record CM073773.1, read on the forward strand.
CCCGTACTCGTTTGCCTAGCATTTTCCTTCCATCAAAGACTTTCCTCACAATCCTAAAAAATATACTTTGTATTCATTTTTCCTGTCTCCTTATGATTTTTCCCAACAATCCCCTGTCCTCCCCAACATAACCAGCAATTCCTCATTTGCTTTCCTTTCTGTCCATTTCAAAAGTCTCCAATCTATGTCTATAATCCATGTTTCCGCGTTGTGCATAACTATACTTAAAGTTTTAATGAGCCTTTTCTTAACATCATTACTCAACGTCCCTGTCATCAATTCTCTCCTCCTTGAGAAAACTTATTTGCTTAACACAATTTTCTGTTCTCATATACATACTACTTTGACCACTTTAGTGCAAAGCATTATCACGAAAACACCATTACTCTCGTATTATAGGAAACTCCTCTACCTGCTCTAGTTTTTACCCTCCTATGTTAACGTGTTACCAAACCTTCCTCTTTCTGAAAAATCTCAACCTTCGTTTTGCTTACATTGAGTCTCAGCCCATACCTATGCAACTGATTTTCTTATGCGTTCAGCAATGACTGTAACCCCTTGGCTGACTGGCTAAAGCTGTATCATCCGCTAACCTAACCATTCCCTGCTGGTAACTCGGCATGTTTAAAAAACCCCAACATGTCCTCTGCAAAAATGACTATAAATTGCATAAAATGATGAAAAATAAGAAATTGAATACTTTTATGAATGAATTTGATTTAATTAAAGGTTTAATTTATGCATAAAAATATTGCAGATAGATCGGCCATTTATTGAGTGTGTCCCCTGGGTGTTGTCCTCAACAAAGGAACAGAATCGAGTCATGGATGAGTGTCCATCGATGAAAAGTTGAACGAACTATAAAATTAGGGAAAAAATTACCGAGCCTGTGAGATAATCTTCCCATTATGTGAAATGGTAGAAATATGCCAATAACTTCATTTCATTTTTCATTATAAGATAATGTGATTATCAGCCTTAAATATTCGTTACAAAGGAATTTTTTTTACCAAATCTGTTATTTCCTTAATATTATTGATAAGCGTCAATTTCCGAAGAGCTGGAGAGGTTATCCGGCATAGGTCGAGACAAAAAAGGAAACAAAAGAACAGAAATGAAAGAACCTTTGGCTATCTGGAGGGGAGAATGATCTTGGACTAAAATAAGTTCCGATGACAGTTATTTATGACTTTTTTCAACTTGAAATAAGCCTGTTCTGGAATGTATGACATTTCGTAATTTTATTTAATGAAATTTCTCCTTCAAGTTAAAAAAATACTCATGTTACATTTTTTCGGAATTTACGATTCTAATTCTAATGGATGAAATATATTTTTGTAACGGAAAGGTCACAGTTCCGTAGTTAATGTTTCATAATTCATATCGAGTTTCATTTCGATAAATCAAAACTACAGGGGAAATTTCCATTTATCTTTTGTTTAGCTTCCCGCGGTTTCGATACTCAGTGGGATGGTGGGATTACCTTGATAGCGATATTTGGTGATCAAGCCTTGTCCAAATTATTTTAATATATGATAATGGACGTAAAGCATGTGACCCCCGATAGCATTGATTATATCGTACAGATCGAGTGTGTCTGTATTTCTCATCATTGATTGAAATTATTTTTCAAATACTTTCAATAAAGGTTATATTGAACCTTTAAATTTTGCATCTTCGCAGAGCATAAAAAATCACTATAGTTCCATTCATAAATCTGTGCATTCAGTACTTTTGTTTCTTGGATGTCATTTCGAAACCTATTTTTTTCGGGTTACCTAACATTGGACGAGGTAAAAGTCACCATATGCAGTCCAATTTTTATGCAAGAGTCCCTTTCCTCTTTTGCCTACCCTGCCAAATATTATAACACCCAACACAGCTGGCGAAACATTTTAACTCTTGCTTAAATCCGAATGGCGGGAGAGCATATTTGAAACTCGAAATTTCTTTCACAAGGCCAAAAGCGATAGGTATAGCGTAAATATGCGCTGGAACGGGTTAATCGTAGTTTTTTTATCAAATTTCTTCCTTCGCGGACCATTTTGGAATTATGTTATAATTCCTTTGCGCTGATATCATTGATTCTTGGTTATCTTTTCCAATATTTTCTTAGTTTACGAGCATCATCCGTACTCGTAAAAATCTATTGTCCATAATTCATTGCGGACGGTCCCCGGGGGCAGTGGTGCAGGCAATTGGGTCGGGAGGGGCTCTCCATCAGGGACATTTACCCCCTCCGTTAACCCTGAGTACCACGCCAAGTGATTTGATGAGAATCGATCGCTGATGAAGTGTGGCTATGAGGTGACCTTTGTCCGTTCGATGTGTCACGTGTGTCACGCTCTTTGAGCGCGGACGACTCGAGAGAAAAAATAAGAAAATAGTACGTGGAGAGGAGGCAGATTTATCGCTAAGTGCATTACAGGATCAATGTATAATAGTGGTGAGGCACCACCAAAAACTCATTATTAACTGATGGGCATTCTATGATAATGAGAGTCAAAGGGGCAAATTACTCCTTCCAATGAGCAAAGAGCCCTCGGGGATATGTTCATCCACTCTCTGGAACTGAGAAACCGTCGAAATTTGATTTTAATGACTTCAACCATTTTACGTATTTTTAGAGATGAATCTATTTCTAATTTGGAAATTTTCCCTGGAGATGACCGAAAAGAATACGGAAACGCGTTTTGCGCATTCCAAACAGTTCACTTAAAACATTCAATTTTTAATAAATGATTTAAAATTCGATTTTCGGCTTCAGGTGGTGGTAGGGGTGGATAAAAACGTAATTTCTCCCCTCCCTAAATCCTGAGGAGAACACTTAAGTGATTTGACTGGAAAAGGTCACTGATTAAGTGTGGCTAAGGATGGAATTTTTTAAATTTCATGGTATTTATTTGAAAGTAACTTTTTCAATCATTCCTTCTAATCCGTCCTATTTCTCCTCCTAAACATCGACCCTCTCCACCCTATTAATTCCGTCACCCTAGAGGGTTCCATTCAACAGGAGAAGCCTTAGGGTGGATACTTCGAAGGAAGCACGTTACTTGTCATCCGCGGACTGTCGACTTTTTAAATTGGGCGAAACGATTATTGCCATGCGAACGTTATCGGATCGGTTGGGATGGGGGATATGGATGTGTCACGTTTAGGCAAGAGCATGGGGGGAGGGCTGGGTGAGAGTGGGAGGGAGGTCGCGGGGGTGGAGGTGGAGAAGACGAGCAGAGGATGGGGACTAGGTTGTGGAGGGCAAGATGGAGATTTTTTTTTCCGCGGGCGTTGCTGGGCGGTATCTCGGCCGACCTCTCTCGGTCCAGTGACCGTGACCCCTCCGCGAGGACTCCACCACCTTTGCCCACTCTCGATGCTCCTCGAGATGCCCACCGGACGGGGAACCTCCCCCTCCAACCCCGCATCGCATCCTACCCTTATCTCCCACCCCCTTCCGAAGAACCCTTCCTCCCTCCTCCAGCTTCGAAACCCCTTCCATCCCCTCCGAGGCGTTTCGAAGTGCATCCTCAGGCGGTGCTGCGTCGCCGGGTCGTCCGTTTCTCAATGACGGGTTGTAATACATCTGCATAAAATGGCGGGCAAGGGCATTTATAATCTTCGTCAAGAGTTGTGAAACGGTGGAAATATTCGTCTCGTCAGGGAAACGTCACGCGTCGGCGACGAAGTAGCGAAATTTCCCGATAAGCAGCCGACATGTGCGGACTGTTGCTGAGGTTTCTTTGGTGGGTCTCCTAAATGTATTCGAACACGGAGCATAAGCCATTGTAAATATAATCATATGAAACGTAGATATTAATTAGTGTTTGACTATATGTTGGTGCACATCTCCTTTTGTTATAAACTTTCTTTTGGGAATATTACTTGGGATTGTAAATGGATTTTTGCTTTTAGGAAATGGATCCTTAAACCAGGCAATAACTCGCCTTTCCGTTTAACAATTAAATAAAAGTATTGAAAAAGCTCAATTTGTCCTGGCCCTAATGACTCAGGTATATATATATATATATATATATATATATATATATATATATATATATATATATACGTATATATATATATATATAGAGATAGAGATGTGTGTGTGTGTGTCTGTGTGGGTCGCGGTAGTCCAGGGGGTAGAACGTTGGATTACTGACCGGAGGGCCCGGATTCGATTCCCGGGCAAGGCACTCTGGGCACCTGCAACTTCGCCAGTTTGGTATCACCTACCAAACTGACCTTCGGGTTGATTACTGTGTTTATGGTTAGACAATGACTTCGCGAAAGTAATTAAAGAAGAGCATGAAGTATAATTAATCGATGGAATGAGTTTTAATTGGCTTAGGGATGAATCAAAGCAAGGACTTTACTCATTCAGGTAGGTTATTCACAGCACTGACACAGAAACCATTTGGAAAACGTTTTAAAAATTTTAATTAAAAATTATACGCGACAGAATAGAGAAATTTATTCCATAATTAATCAAACACGATACTAAGGAACTAAAATTGATCAACCAAGGCGGTCTTTAGAAGACAGACAAGTTCACTCAAATGTTTAAACGAGTTTGAAAAACATTGACCGAAATCTAAAGAATGATCCAGAAGAAAAACTAATGTAATATTGAGGGAAAACGAAAAAGATTATGTGTAAAGGCCTACTTGCCGCTAAAAGCAAAATGTTATCCGAAAAATTAAAAGATAACTACTCTAAGTGGCCTAATTCTGGTCTTACGATAGGGAAATACAGTCGAATCATCCAATTTTGCACTCTATAAAGTCAGAAAATTGTGAAATTATTACAGACCGCGTAAACAAGGCTAATGTCCTAAACAATTTCTTTTGGAACTTATTCGTAAAAGATATTAGTTCACAAAACGAAATCCCTCACACACCTGAAGCGCTCATGAGAGACATATCGACATATCATAGCGTAATAAGCTTAAGAAGGAATTGAAAAAAACTCCGAAATATTGAAAGACAAAATCTCAACTCCTGAAAATATCACCGCTAGAATATTTAAATTTACTTTAAAATTAAAAAAAATATTTTATTGTAAATAGATAGGAGTTTCAGCGCCTTGCGACTGTAAGCTAGCTCACGTAACCCACTTTACTGAAGCGGGTATAGGGGGAACAGTGATTACGGACCGATTTCCTTAGCATCGGTATCAGAAAAAATCTTAGAACGTATCATTGTGAACGAAATTATGGCCTTTCTTGACAGTAGAAAAGAAATCTATCGTAATTAGCACTGTTCTAGGAAAAACAGATCATGTGAAACTCAATTGAGTATTTTTCTTCATGAAATCCTGGAATCGGGGATAGGGAATACACTTGTGGATGCTGTATTTGTAGGTTTCAAGACAGTCTTCTACAAGGTCCCTTACGGTAAATAAATACAAAAACTAACATATTATTTTATTAATGTGAAAGTGATCAACTGATTTAAGAAATCCTTATCTAACCGTAACCAGAAAGTAGTCGTCGAAGGGTTGAGGTTGTTGGAGTTAGGCATAACTTCCGGAGTACCGCAGGGAAGTGATTTAGGGGCCTTACTTTATATAAATATATATATATATATATATATATTTATATTGTATTATCGAGCTAATAAAAAATTAGCAGCAACCTTGCATATTGCGGGCCATTCCCCAGCGGTTTAGACCAAATATCGGAGTGTTGTAAGAAATAGTATGCGGGGTATTGTGCAATTGTAGAAATGTCATTATTTTGGAATTACAATTTTTTCAAAAACACACTATTTTTATGTTTTTCCCGTAATTGTCGAAATTCCATAGTTAAAAAGGTAATTGAATGCTTAGTTTCTAACGTAGAGCCCTGACGGGTAGTGGTCGTTAGCACATGGAAGCAGCGGCTTCACCACCAAAATGGAACGGCGAAAGAAATCGGTAAAGTACTACCCATAATTTTCCCGTGAATTAGGTCAACAGTAGAGGATTAATAGAAAGATAGAGAGGATAGAAATTGAAACAAAAAAAACGAGCCAGAATGCATATATTAGCTGGTAGTCAAATTGCAAAGGAGGTCTCGTCTGCGGAAAAATCCGGAATGATCTTGTCTGACGGCTTAATGATAACGGGAAAATGTTGAGGAGCGGTCGGGGAGGGATAAAACAATCTTTGAAAAACTCGTTTAAGCAATCATTCTCAAATTTAAAAAAAAACAGGAACGCACTCCTTCTTCATGCCGAAAATGATCTACTTTTTTGCACGCTTCTCGACCCACAACTTTTCATGAGATTATTATTTTATTTGTTTATTTGATAGTTTTTTCCATCCAAAAACCTACCTTAACCGGTAGATTACCTAATAATAAGTACACTGCTAGCGATGGGTGTTGAGAGTATAACTGCGGGACATTGTCCTTGTATGGTTGACTCTTAACTGCAGCAATGATTTTAAGTTATTGAATCTTTATTGAAATTATTATGAATTCATAATATCCTACAAGCCACCGCCAGGGCAAGGAGACATTACGCACTAAACTTTAAAATTGGTGCTAAATATTATTATTCCTTAAAAGTAGCTGTTCAAGGAGTAAGGGACTTTCAAAGTTTCATTGGAGAAAATATTACCCCTACTGGAAATCTACGATAGACTTAGCGATGAAATCCATAGAATTCTGATTAAGTTATAATTTGTCAGTATTCAGAAATAAGAGGGAATTCTCTTTAAGTTCTAAACAAGAAATAGAATAGATCGGGGGATTCACAAAAACAATTCTAAAGTTAGCAATTTTAACGATTAGCGATCAGAATAACGTTGTCCGACCTCACTAGGAGGGAAAAGTACTTTGGGTCAAAATTATTCTGGTTCCTAATCACCCCCTACCACACACCCTTGTGGTAGATTGCATGGTACTATTTAAACAAATAAAAATAAACCTTGATGGCTTTTGATGATAGTGGTGATGGTGTGTGGAGGAAATGAAAAGAGCGGGGATAAGGAGAGCATTGAGTTGGGCGAATTGGGTGTCGATCACGTGATGACAATGGCAAATTTGCAAATATTTTATTAGAATTCATCTGTAATTTAGCCTTGATGGCTTTCCCGAATCTTTACACGAACAATGTACATTTCAACGATCACGTGTCTCGCTCGTGTGCGCGGTGTGGTCTTGGATGAAGAAGCCTTCCGATCAGCCAATCAACGTTTAGCATTTCCAAATGACATTTCCAACGTTTCCATTTTGAGAGGAGTTTGAGGGCCTGCTCGGAATGCGCCCTCCATGATGAACGGATCCGCTGGATTAACCTTAACACTGGCATACGTCAACAACGACAACCCTACGCTTATTGCACCACGCACGCCTCCGAGTTGGTTGAAAAGAGGCATCTTGGTCAAACACTGCCAACCTAATAAATCAGGCTAGCGGTTCGATGGCGTGCGGTGTCTTAACTTTAGAATAACTTGACGTAAAGCTAAAATTATTCATGGGGTCACCTAATTCCGTTTTTACTCTCCAACAAAAGTAAAAAATTACATTATTAATTATCATTCCCTATTTGTATATGTCCAAAAACCTACCTTAACCGGTAGATTACCTAATAATAATTTGTATTATTAACAGCATTCAGTTATTATTTCCCGTTAGGCTTATTTCTTTTCTGTTGAAAACTTTTCAAAGTCTTTAGTATTCGTACCATTTCATAGACTCATATTAGTTATAGAGTAATTGAAAAATTCATTTATTACTACATGTATTCAATGTGCAATTACTTATATTTAGATTACTAAAACCTTCTAAAATATTTAGGTTATACTATTAAACTTTAATGTTTCATACGTATCAGTGGAACACTACCAAGAATACACCTCGTCCTAACCCAAGGTCACCATGTATCGTCGAACTATCTTGCTACCAATTTCATTGCTGAGTTTCTGGCTACTTTGTCAGGGAGTCCTTCCTAATTTTGTTATGTCGCTCTTCAACGCATAAGGTCTCCCTTGAATATAAGTGTGAAACTCTACGGAAATTAATACCTGGATAAGGTCAATAGTTGATTGACTCCTTAACTAGGTAACTCTGAAGGAAATAAATTTTTTATCCATCAGAATTAATAATGGGATGTTGATACGTAGTTAAATCGCAGTTCTAAAATGTTTATGAATGTTTTCCAAGAAATGGGATTCATCTAGCATTTAGATGCCATTCGCGGAAGAGACTCTTATGTATTCCACGTTGTCTTTAATTATCATATGTTATGGTTTTATTCTACACAACTTTATCAATTATCGCTATGCGCACTTAAGAATTTCAAAATTCATTCACCTTTTCCCGTCATCTCAAGGCAATCTTTAAATACTCGGGAGTTATGAGTGATTAACTTTCCGCGTATGCATCAGGTTATTCGTCTCTTATTCTTGTGCGAAAGAATTAAAAAAGTGTCTTCATCCATTCATTTTGGCGGATTCGAATTGCCTTCTAGAATTCTTGCAAAAAGAATAAGATACATAAAGTTACGAAGGCACGGCAAGGTTCAGAGAAAAACTTGACAATATGCCATCTGCTCACGGCTGCTTTTTATTTTGTCATCATTATATCGTCTTGCCTTGCATATAAAACGAATGAATAAATGTTCAAAATGAACTCCCACTAAACATGCTACACGAATACAAAAACATTAAAACCTAAGACTAGAAATATTGCTCTTTTTAGGGTACGAATAGAATTAATCGCGGACCTTCACTGGTTTCCAGGATTTCTTCGTTTATGAAAATTGATTATGAGGGTTTTTATAGTGGTTGTGATGATCTCTTCATACCTAGAATGCCTAAAATACCTCGATGATTTCCATGATTACATTCCAGTGAACATTCTTGAATAAGTTGCTATAAATTGAGCGAAGAAAAGTGGTTTCAAAGTTTTTTTCGGAACCCAGGCGAACAAGACAGTTCTTGATCTATTTAAAGAGTCATTTTGAAGTCTAATTAGTCATTCCTACAATTAAACATACATGTATATCTTCTATCACTCTAATACCTTTCTTGTCATGCTACATGTCATAGTTCCTTCAGTCACACCCTTCTCCTTTCTCCACGTTTCTCTATCCTTTCACTTCTTGACATTTATACCTTATTGATTTACACCTTTTTGCCATTTTAATTATGTTTCAACATTCATTTTATGCTAACTAATCGAATTCCATACAATCGAGTGAGTGGGAAATATTCCAAACGTTGATCAATTTCATTCTTTTTGTGAGAGTTGATGAATAATTCCCCCATTTCAAATCCTCCATTAAAAGTTAATTGGGATTAAGTGATTGAAAAATGCCTATGTTTAAAAATTAAAAGCCTATGCTATTAGTATTAGTAGCATTATCCCGCAACGCCCAGTATGAACATGACGAATGAAATATACACGTACATACGTATAAACCCCACTTGAATAATGTATGTATTCTTTTGATGGCTCAACGATACGTGTATCCTACCAATGACAACTATTTGCACAAAGCATTATCAGCAATTGATAAAATAATATTGTTTAGAGTGAGTACTTAATGTGTTTATTGTTTTTCTATTGTGCATATGATTTGTGGGTGCATACTTCGATGGTTTTCATTTCGAACCTTAACTTTCTGCATCAATCTTTTATAGATCTCCTCTACATGCGCGGATTTCAAACCTTTTTTGGCTATTTTTTGTGAAATATTTCCAATGAAGGACATCCTTTAAGCTGCATCTTTTTAGCAGAAAGAAAAGAATAAAATAGTTACAGTGTGTAAACTTAAAAAAATTACAGAATTTCATTTCTTGGTTAAACCTAAAAATATTCCAAATTTTTACTCGAAAACAATCGCCCCAGTGGAAATGAGGGTTCCGGGGGATCCTTTGTGGAAGAGATTTTTGATGCAATCAAAACTGCTAGTTCTCCCTCGTAAAAATTTATAACTCTCTATCCAGTTTTAGATGTTCCAAATCATCATAAGATTCTGATGACGTTGTATGCCCAACTAATGTTGCGTTTTGAAATGTATACGTGGCAAAATCATTGTTTAAATTTCATCAGCTAAGCCCTGTTGAACTCACTATATATTTAATGTTAAACGGTGATTTACAGAAGAAATATAATACTATGCCGAAATCTAGTGCCTCAGCACCAATTCTAAAAGATAACGAGTAAAAATAAAACTTTGGGATCAGTTGCACCGTAAAGTAAATTTTAAAAGTCGGAATCCGCGAAGAAAATGTAACATTCCCTTCTCTCCCCGCTTTTTTTGTGTCTACACACACTTGGGAAATTCTCTCTATTCTGTGAAAAAGTTGAACGTCAACTAACTGGTATTCTGATTTTCCTTTTCGGTTTATTCAGTCGAGAGAAGTGTTCCCTTCAGCGGACTTCATTGTCGTTTCTTTCCGTGTACACTCAAAATGTTTTTATTATTATTACATAGTACCTCGCAAGCGAGCGCCAGGGTGTGTAACAGGGGTTTTTAATGAAGTAATATTAGACTGGAATGGGACGTGATATCCACCTCGAGGAGCATGCATTATAATAATGTATTTGACTAAATCAGGTTTGATCTAAAAGATAAAAATGCTCCAACGGGCTCCAACCAAAATTTCAAATATATAAAATCGGTAATTTCAGACTTGACTCTGTGGAACTTAACAATTACAGAAAAAATTTGCAGCCTTGTCAATTCCACTTAATGTTTTAATCGGACGACCCGAGGTACATCGTATCATCTTCAGTGAAGATCATCTTCACCTGAAAATCATACCACGTATTGAAATCCGGGTCATACGACTAAAGCATTAAGTGCCATTGGCTAAGTAGCAATTATTTTATTTCCGTACCAAATAACTATTTCAATAGTGGGGAAGATAAAGAAACAAAAAATCATAATGAAGAATATTTCAGGAGGATGAAATGGGTTTACACACAGACAAGAAATTTGTTAAAGAGAATTATTTATGTACTCCGATAGTGATAGAAGTAAGTGCAAAAGGAAACATTTGAATTATTTTAGTTAAGTCACTGGTAATTAGATCTGGAAAAAATTATTCTAATTGGTACTTCGCTCGCTCAGGGAATCGAACGTGTGACCTGATGGTCGCGTGTTCCCTACTTGGACATTTATGTTATATCTGTGATGGGTCGACCCCCAGGACATCCAGGGTTTTTCAAAGCTAAAACTCAATTTACAAGTAATTGTACTTTTCAAATAAGGAATATTGAAGTTAATTAAACCTTTTTACACAATTGTCAAGTTTATTTTTGACATTACTGCGGTTTCAAATTATTTTGTATCTAAACTAAGATTATTTTTGAGAACTCGTAAATTAAATTTTAAATTGGAGAAGCGAAACTGTTCCTGAGAGTTTAAACGGATTCCCGGTAGGTACCTGGGCCATGAGAGAGAGTAAAATGGTATTTTGTGTGTTATTATTAATGCATTATACCCTGCCAGCCACTTTTATGGTATGTGGCAAGGGGTGATTACACATCAGACTACTTTTGACCCAAAATACTTCCCCCCCTCCCTTCCGCGGTCGGATGCTATTCTCATCCCTTATCGTTCGTTGGAAAAATAATATCTAAAATCTATCTGTTCTACACTTAATCTCTTTAATTTTATGTATGCACATGATCTCTCCTACCGTAGTACGATGGGGATAATAATAATTTGTGTAAATGATACAATTACCCACTGAGCGTTAGCTTAAAATTAACAATGATTTCCCATTTTTCGAAATTTTTCTTTTGGGCATGCAACTTGAACTTTTGTCCTGCATGCAACTCACGTTGTGTTTCCCTTCGTAAGTTGAGAAGGAGTGAGGAAGGAGATGGCGCGTTGTTCTCCGGTCCGCAAGCCCCTTGGGGTAGTCGTAAGGCAACTGTCGCCGGAAGCGCTCGCTGTCCCGGGGGAGTCCTTCTCCTCGGGAGCGGGCTGCTGGGGCGCGGAGGCTGGGTGTTGATTTCGGTTCGGCGGTGCGGTGCGAATCCCTCTGCGTCGGGGTAGATTGTGCGCGGCGCTCGCGGCCGGCGTCTCTCATTTAAATGAGATGGGGAGGCTAGGAGGGGGTTGTTTGGGGGAGGGCGGGTAGGGGGCGAGAGGGATGCGCTCGGTCGTCTCCTCTCATCTCGCGGAACATTGCGATCGCGCGAATCGGATTTAGGATGATTGTGCCATGCACGGCGCCCTTCAGGAATGAATCTTTTTTATTATTTTAAATAGTATCCTCCAAGCCTTGGGTGTGTGGCAGAGGGTGATTACACACCAGGCTACGCTTGACCCAAAACACCTTTCCCTCATAGCGCGGTCGGACAAGGTTATTCTGATCCATTATCCATGGGAAAAATAACATCTTAATTCTATTTGCTCTGCACTTATGAATCCACGGGGTGTGGGAGTACGGGTGCCCCCCTCCCAATAGATATGCTTGGTCTTGAGCAAAATCTTCATTTTAAATTGGAAGCGACCTATTTCAGAACTATCACTTTCCCATGAGGAGTACTTGATTAACTACAAATAACTACCATTCAATAGTTGAAGCAAGAAACGAGAGTGTTCGTATAGTTATAGTTTTCCCATCAGCACCTCCGGGTCAAAACTCCGTCATAGACCCCTATAGTAGATGGTATAGAGTTCGGAGCGGAATGACCTTTGATAGAAGCCATAGCACAGGAGAAGACTACGTGTACATCTTGAGACATGTTGAGGAAGAAGCGTTCGGTTGCTGACCCAGGGGGACTTGGTTCTCATCCGGCGCCTTTGGACGCTTCCGTATTTTCTCCTCCCAGTGGAAGGCGGCACAGAGAAGGGACTTTCCTCCTTTCCTTGAGATTGGGAATTCCACCCTTGGTGTAGCTGAGTACGTCGTGGTCTCTACCCCCACCAATCACAAGTGACCTTTCGATTTGAAGACGCGGCTGCTTAGAAATGTTAGCACTTCATAATATGCATTCTTACTATTTTGTATTCCTCCGTCGGCGCACTGATCTCAGGCATTGCTTCAAAGTGTAATGGGTTGGGCGATCAAATATTTACGCCAACTTGTCTGGGGGACAAAAATCTAAAAGACTAAATCTTCCTTCGTAAATACGGTAGTGGAATTGTTGCAGGGTTGGAAGTTCTGGATATCTTTCCTTATTCCTATTCCGAATCGGAGAAGATATTCAGAATAGGTGTTGCGTAACATAGATTACATCATTTTGTTATTTCTCCTATCTATCCAACCAGTTGGTAGGGTTTTGATGTTAGTGTCATAGAATAATAGGATAACGAATTATCTCGTATGTGATAGACGGATGGCTTAGGATATGTCATGGGATAAGGAGGCACCAATAAATACTCCGAAATATTACTAAAGATGAGTCTCATGAAAATATTTGTATTCCGTAATATCACCACGGACAATGTTGAGGTCCGACAAAAACATTGGTCTTCTTGATATTTGTAAATGTGGTTGAAATGAGAGTGAACTGGCTAGTATGATGTTGATGAAGTATTTAAGCGAGAAATTGAAGAAATGACATTCTTGAAGGTACCTGATTCGGGTTGAAAGCTACTGATTCCAGGAGGTTTAAGTTGTAAATTCAACTTTTTAGGTGTTCGTTTTTCATTTACTCAAGATATGTCATTCGTTTTTCATGAAAGACACATCTAAAGTAAAACGAATTGTTATGATCTAATGCGTAGTAATTTTTCATATATTGTAATCATTTCATCAGATTACTTAGTAAAATTTTTGACTAATATTTTTACTACGCATAGGTACGTATATTTTAGCATGTTTTTACGCATTTCATATTTTGGAAGATATATAGTATCATCATTACATTCTGATGGTACTATATGTCTTCCAAAATATGAGATGCGTAATTTCATTTCATGTGGGAAGAAGACTCTATATGGACTGATTCGTAGTATCTATGAGGAAGGAATCTGGCCGGAAGATTTTGTGAGATCGGTGTTAGTTCCTATTTCAAAAAACGCAGAGGCTATATCATGTGAGGATTACAGAACAATAAGTTTGATATCCCACGCAGCTAAAGTTATTCTCAGGATCATCAACAAAAGGATACAGAGTAAGGCAAATGATTACTTAGGGGATGATGAGTTTGGGTTTAGGAAAGAAAGAGGTACGCGTGATGCCATTGCAGTAATGAGATCATTAATCGAGAGGAATATAGAATACAATCAGGACGTTTTTGCCTGTTTTTCAGATTTCGAAAAAGCGTTTGATAGAGTGAATTGGGAAAAATTAATGCGTGTATTGCAGAAAATAGGAATGGATTGGAAGGACAGGAGACTGATCCACAACCTGTACATGTCTCAGACTGCTCAGGTGCGAGTGGGGAACGGAGAGTCCGGATGGGCAGTGTTAGGAAGAGGTGTAAGGCAGGGTTGCCCATTGTCACCGGTACTGTTCAACGTATATGTGGAGGAAATGATTAAAGAGGCATGGGAAGAACTGGAGGTAGGAATGAAAGTCGGAGGGGAATTCGTAAAATCGGTTAGGTTTGCTGATGACCAAGCATTAGTTGCTCAGTCAGCCAAGGGGTTGCAAGCATTGCTGAGTGAATTGGAGGTGCAGTGCGATATATATGGGATGAGAATCAATATTAATAAAACAAAGGTTATGCGATTTTCCAGAAAGAAAAAGGCTAAGCTAAATATTAAAATAGGCGGGGAAAAAATAGAGCAGGTAGAGCAGTTTACATATCTCGGAAGTGTTTTGGACCAATACGGTCAAAGTGGTAGGGACGTAAGGAGAAGAATTGGGCTAGGCAAGGAGGCTTTCTCAAGGAGGTGGGAGTTGATGACGGGGACGTTGAGTAGGGATGTTAAGACAAGACTCGTAAAAACTCTGATACGGAGTGTAGCTATGTATGGTGCGGAAACGTGGTCACTGAAGCAGGAGGATAGACGTAGATTGGAGGCTTTCGAAATGTGGGTGTGGAGAAGAATGGAGAAGGTGAAATGGACCGAAAGGAAAACAAATGAGGAAGTACTGGAGATGGTTGGTGAGGAGAGGGGTTTGTTGAGAGAAATGATTTCTCTCAACAAATTTCATGCCTCCATAGGATTTCAAATCCTATGGAGGCAGGAAAAATGGATGAAAGGCGTATTGAGCGGTAGTGGAATGTTGAAGAAGGTAATAGAGGGGAGAATGTTGGGAAAGCGAGGAAAGGGCAGGAAAAGGATAGGGATGTTGGACGGGATGAAGAAGTACACAGAGATGAAGAGGGACCTGATGTAGAGTAGGTTGCTGGATTGGGTTTTGTTTGGAGTTACAAAATGTTTATTTGATAGTTGTGTCCATCCAAAAACCTACCTTAACCGGTAGATTACCTAATAATAATATAGTACCAATGAATTTTTGAAGGAAAATAACCATCCCCGAAGCACATGCGAAAAGTATGTGGAATTAATTTTCACTCAGTATAACGCACAATGCTCGCGTCGTCCAACTGGTTGGAGGCATTGGTAATGAAACACAGCGGGCAAGGCAAGGTTCTCGAATTTTTGTCGTCGGACGAGAAACCAGAATCACTCAAAGGATAGAGGAGAGGGAAAACACAGACGCGTAAAGCCAATATAGCATAGATAATAGATGAGGTGAGGGGTTTGGTTCGTAAAACAAAATGGAAAAGAGACCAGACACTGTCAAAATTTACGAAGAGTTCCTTAAAGAGTGACAAGACTAAGGAATATTATGCACGTACTACGACACCAGCCTAATATAAATATGCATCCAAGTAAAAACCAGGGATCAAAATACTTATCGACAAATATGCCTTGCGTACTTAATAAGTTATACAAGAGGTCAGGATCACTTGTTAAATTATAGAAGAAACCCAAAATGGTAACAGGGAAGTCATTTATTCATAATTTGTTAGAAATACAACCTGAACTTTGAAGATCATTGGTCCACATTTTATCTGACGATCCGGAAGGCTAGGGCACCAGTAGTAGTTTTTATGGGAGGCGACCGACAGCTTAGGTCATTTGCGCCATTAGGGATGGACAGGAAAGGATCAAGGGTGGAGAGGAACCCGGCGACGGCATTAGCCCACTCTTGTCGAAGGGCTCCAAGGTGTCCTCAGTTTAACGTCCCATCCGACGGACGGCGTACTCACTCAAAGTGCCCTCCACAGAGCACCTCAAGCAGGGATCGAGATACCAATGCAAAATATTCGACGCCGCCGGTATTCGAAGTGGGAAGCTAGTACGATAGCCACCGCACAATCTCGATCCCCAGGGCGTCAATACGCTACCGATTAATGGTACGATTTTGATGGACCCTAATGACACATAGTAATGAGTACTTCCTTTTGGTCCAAACTCTTGTTGCCCCTACGTTATTTATTTCTTCAGTTCTTCATACTTCACTTTAAACGAATTCGTACACAAATTACAGACACAAAATCACGCATTGTGCACATTCATTCAGTGTAAGCAAATCAGAATAAATGGGGTATGGAATTAATGCTGGGAGGTCTTCCGCTCTAGGAAGTGTGCTTCCAAATTGTTTTGACATTCAAAGAATGTCATTCCTTTTTAAATCAATAATTTATCTTCCAGGATTTATGATTATTTTGCAGGAATACATACCGCTAATATTATTACTATTAAAAACATTTTATTTTTATTATGAATTTAAAGGTAAAAGAAAATGTTCGTACTTCCCATTAATATTACTGAGAGGTATTAATTAGTTTCCATTAATATTGCTAAAAAATAATTAAAATCTAGTGTCTATGTTACTTTTTATAATCTCTGCGCATTTACCATAATTCGTTGTTGTAGTTTAATAGTTATCAGTCAAATCCTCTTCGATTCTGTGACAGTTAAAATCAGGCATTTACTCTAGTAAGCCTCAGTATCCTGGTTTGTTATTAGCCATAAGCCATTTCTTCTCTTATTCATCAACAGTAAATTTAATAACAAGCATACAATTTTTTTTTAAATCATCAGTTGGGGCGATGTTTTTGAAAATTATTCAAATTTACCTCATCATAGATCAAATTATTTCGAAAAGTACCGAGAAATGATAGTCTTCTCGTGTGACGATGTACTTTTAAAATGAGGAACTTGAGGGCGTTTTTAAGTATTTCTGGCTGGCAAAACTAAACCGCGAGGCGATGGTCATTTACTTCTTGACTCTTCATCTTAATCCTTCTCCGTGTTCGCTCCGTTCTTTCCCCATTTTGCTAGTTACTGTATCGGTGTGGTAGCTATAGTGATCACTTGGCTCGGTCAGCCAACTGTTGAGGTCATTTTTGCCTTTCGGATCGGCATTGATAAAGTGAAACATCGAGTTATATCCGGTTTGAGTGGACTAGGCAAGCCTCTTGTTTGCCAATATCGAGCCGAGCATCTGTACGTGCGCCAACACGTGAGTGTGTTCACTATCGGGGCGGGTGCCTCGCTCCATTACTTGTTCCATGATAACGATGAAACCATTTGCCTTTGTGGCTACTTCAGAGGATTTCGTTCCATTCGTCCAGGTTTGAGAATGATATGAGGAGTAAGGGCCAATGCGCTCGCATATGCAAGTCCATCCGGCCCTGGCGGGCACAAAATGGAAGCAGCAAACAATATTTTTTCCAATAGCATATTTATATGGGCTGGTTGACAACATTTCAAAACAAAACTGGCCTCATGGAAAGAGGAAATGTGTTTCTTAGATTAGTTAGTAATTGATTGGATTTTTAGAGAGCTCCCCGTCATAAAATATATTTATAATGTCTATTATATATCATAATATTAATACGGGACAGCAACTGTAGAGTTATAGATGGCAAAAATTCCTCTTGCCACCCAGAGCGTCTAGGGAATAATTAGTTCTACTCAAATGCATGTATTTTCACTAACCTCGTGTGTTTTAGTTGTCAAACCCCTTCCGCATGACCGCATGGGATTAAAGAATGTAGTGCTCTTTACAGGATTGCTTACTCTGCTTTGTTTGTTTTCAAGTTTCTCCTTCCATCCCTCGTCTCTCTCTGTGGAAGGGGGAGCTCCCCCAGCCTGCAGCGTTGCTATCACATTCCCTACCTGTGTCCTTGGGGAGGAGACCGTTATATATAGCATGTCCAAGGGTTAGTGGAAATTCGTATTTTTACTTTTCAAATTCAAGTTTACACGTTATCGGATAAAATTTCACTGCATTCTAAGGTGAATGTGTTTGTTAGTTGATAGTATGTATTTGCATGCGGGTAAGTTAAAAAGGTTTTTGCATGAATGTATATGCCACTTCGGGCGTATTTTTTCATAAATATGTTGATTTTGCATGTGGTTTTGTTGTCTTTCACGGGTGGTGACCTAACACCCCCTGCCACACGCCCTTGAGGTAGCTTGCGGGGTATTATTTAGATGTAGATGTCATAAGTCTGTTCCGAACTACCCTTGCGTATTTTTTATTAAAAATGCGTAGAATTATTAGATTCGTAATAGATATTATTTCGGACACTTCATTACAAAGACTCAGTGCATAACAGTCATTACGCCAATTTCGCTTGTAGTCTCTTTTTTTTAGGTTAATGTACGTTTTATCGGTTTTCTTTTCTTGGTGGCCTACTGAGTTCACGTAATTTTCACGACGCAAGTGTTGCAGGATTGATATCTCTTATTTGTTCGGTCGCAGCATTTGGTATCACTACGGTGAGTGAAGATTATTGGGGTCTTCGTTCGCAGTCGAGAAGGTTAGAATTGGACAGCCGGTGTATTATATGCTGTGCTTAATTTAAATATAACCTTACATGCTGACAGTGACATTTAAAATATCTGTGTTTTTCCTTTTTTGTTTTGTCCATACGTGTGCCAATGTATAGGTAAAATATCGATCAAGTTCACCTTTGCATCCCGAAGTGCATACTCAATAGACACCTCCTAGACAAGTTGATTGACTTTCATATTTTGCTATATTATGTGATTCCGAGTTGAGGATTCATATAAACTTTTCATTAAGCGCTTACAGAGTTTGTATAAAATATCACAGATTTTGATGTTACCCGTTGTTTAACGTCACCGACTCCTGTGATATGAACGCGCGGAGGTGGGTGTTAAGAGGGCAGTCCTCCTCCTACAACCACGTACAAGGTCTGTTCCAAAAGCATTAGGACTGAGTCGAATTTAAACAATTACAGCCAGAATTGATACATTAATTCAAAAGTCATCGAAGTAGCACCCTTGTGTGTCCACAAACAGTTGCCAGCGGATTTTCCACGCCTCGTAGGCCTTCTGGAAGGCGGTGCCCTGAATGCTGCTAAGTCTCTCCTGTTGTAACGCTTCCACCGAGCCGTGGTGACATCCTTTCAACACGGATTTGAGCCTGGAGAAGAGTGGTGGGACATTGTCTAAAAACTTTGTATCTTCACTCACATAGTCGGGAAGCTCTTGGTAGATTCGCACGCGAGTTTTCTTTTGTTCGTCCGAGAACACTCGCGGCACCAACTTCGCGCACATGTTTCTCGTGTTACCAGTCGATGCACATCACTTTTATGGATGCCAAGTTCATCAGAAATCATGCGAACACTTAATCTGCGATCCCTGTTTAACAAAACCTCACTCTTGCAAGATTTTCGTCACTTTTTGTGGTCGAAGGGCCTCCTGATTGTTGGGCGTCTTCAACATCTTCTCTACCCTCCCGAAATAACTGGTGCCACTCAAAAACACCCGATATACCCATGGCGTTATCACCATTAGCTTTCTGAGCCTCTTTTCTGGTTCAATTTCACGCAAAATTTTATGGGGTAGCACCGTTCCAATAACCGGTTGATGACGGATCGTAACGTGGTCACGTTATAGAGGTTTCGCAAACGAATGATCCGCACTCCACAAAGGCGCCAAGTGCCACCAGCCTCCAATCTTTCCTGAGACCCCTCCCTCGAACCCAGCCAAAGAAACCTCCCCCCGTCCGTCCGTCTATCCGGGAAAAAATAAGTCATACTACTTTTGAGACAGACCTTGTATTTTTGACTCCTATTCGAAATTTGAAAAGGGACCCTGTCAATACTCTTGATTACGTCCATGCTTCTAAAATGTCAGGCTTTCCCAAACACACATCAATTATGGGCCTCGATCTCTCCCATTGAATTTTTATACGTTATTTTTCTGGATAAATAAAAATCCTAACAGCTAGAAATTGAGCCAGCAACTGGAGACATGCGAATTTAAGCCACTGCTGGAAATATGTCTTCATAACGCACTGACCGTGGTCATACGAGAATATTTGGCTATTCCAAAATTAACAAGATCGCCTTTTGCATTATCTCTTGGTAATGAAGATGTCAGGGGATACGTTTCAATATCTAGATGGACTTAAACATAAATAAGGCACCCTTGCTCGAGAGGTCATTAGGTGTCATTTCAACTAATAAAAGATTCTTTAGTGATAAATCGCACCTCGTAGATATTATGAAGCACTTCCTTCTTTTGGCTAAAAAGCATATGGATGTTATCAAGAGATTGACATACAATTCTTATCATACATGTTTTAAAGAAATGAAAGAAGAAAATTAAATGGAAATTTGAGCAAAATAAGAAGATGACTTTTCAAAAAGGAGATATTTCAGAAGCAAAAACAAAGGAAAAAAAGGAAGGATAAATTGATGAATTTGAGATTACACCGCTAGAGAAATGTTAAGATAGAAGATAATGAATGCACTTATGGAAGTACTAGCAGTAATAAACATTTGTGTATAATTTCCAAATGGATATTTTAAATTATGGCTTTCCTCATTGGGCTCACTGTGGACCATTTTACTGTTTCTTGTACTTTGAAATTTTAAGCTAGGCATTAAATTTAATTTCCATCAATTGGATATATTTCAAACATATTTTTTTGTAATTTCAAATTTTGCATTATTCCATAATATGGATTATTTTTTCGGATTTCAGTCTCTTTTGGTAGATTTTTTTCAGTCATTCGTTCGAGAAAGCCTTTTTTCTCTTGCCCCTAGCCACTCCGAGACCTTACTGAGTTAAAAAATGACCTAACATATATGTTTCTATAAAAAATCAGGCGGAATCACTCGGCATAAAGATATGTGAGAGTGAGGGCATGGTATGGATAAATGATCGGGACAAGGATCGAAGGAGGACCCTTCACCCTTTATGTCGACGTTCCGTGAGAGTCGATGAACAGTGAGGCCTTTGATCTACTGAAACCACTCAAGTGTAGAGTTTTCAGATTGTTTTCACATTGTAATATCCTGCACGAGAGTTGTACAGCACACAATAGGTGCAGGGGACTAGACCCGCATAGCCCATTCCCCACGCTTATGGATGGAATCAAGAGATGTCACCAATGTTGTACTAAGGCATATTATTGCCTTCGGCGAACCCTTGGTCTGATACGATAACTTGAGTCAAAAGAAATCATTAGGGACAGACCAGCGTAAAATTTATCATGCACGGATTATTTTGCAGAAAATTGGAAGACAAAAAAGGTAATTTTTTCATTACCATAGCAGTGGTGGCATTTTTGATCAACTAGAAGGCTCCCGGTACTTATTTTCAATGGACTTGTACCATGGGCATGATGAGATGGAGGAGGGGAGTAAATAGTATACACTCATGAGCAGATGACATTGCCATTAAGAGTATTATTAAGTTGTGGTTTTCGAATGTCCCCTGCAGAACAAAGTGCTTGGCAGACATCTTATTAGCCTGTGTCTGTTTTATTTTCGATATCATTTGATAACATCCGGAATGGGAGGTTTTAATGGCTGAGTAAAAGAAAGTATGAGGTATTATTTATCGTATTCTCTAGGTTCACTCATTAAAACCTGAAAAAGAAACACTCAGAAGAGCTTTCTTCGAAAGCGATTCAATTCTGGAACGTATTATATGGAAAGATGGATTTAACCACATAGGGTCAGCGTCATATTTCCTCAACGATTTCCGGAACCAAATGTTTAAGGCCTCTTCGATCCTTCCTTGGGCTTTTTTGGGATTACAGGAAATTCATTCCGAATTTCGCGAGAATTCCTATTCTCCTAACCAGGCTAAAACGATAGGAAATAATTTTCTTGGGGGAAGAGCAACCTTATGTCCTTAAATGACTTTGACTCTATTGCCCGACCACCGAACCTGTTCTTAAGTATTCCGATTAATCGAAATAATTTTTTTCTTACAACTGGGACTTCCTCTTCTGCCCTGGGTGGTGCATGTCCAAGCAATTCGAATTTGGAGAACACCCGAGAGCTTATGCGAGCCGGCATATGCCTACGTAATGTTGAACGGTCTTCTTCGGATTCAAATTTCGAGCATTTCTTTATTGCGGAGTTGGACAAGAAAACTTTCGGGTGTCCTGTATTGGGTTAATATGACTGAGTAGGAAGTCTGTGCTCACAAACTCGGCAGGAAGTCTGTACTCACAAGCGTATGAGATATTTTGTCTTAAAATTCAGTCCTGATGCGTCAATAGCTTCACATTTCGGATAATAATACCTTAAAAATTGTGCGAAGACCTTTTGCCTTGTATTACTTGAATCGCATGGAACGCAAGAACCGATAGTATCCTGTCCCGCTGGAACCAGTTGTCGTTGACAAGTAGTTACAATTTAATAAATTGGCTTTGGGCTTAAATAGTCCACTGTCTTAAATAGGGGAAAGCAATATACCAATTGATATCTCGTATACTTATACTCGTTTTCGAGGACTATCTCATGGGTCACGCAAAAGCCGTTATAATTCCAGAAGTCAACCGAAACACTTTTGTTTGGAATACCATTTGTTGCCACGGAGCTCCTAAGTATACCCGTGCGGCCACAGGCGAAAAATATTTCTTAAATGACGAAGGAAAAGTGCCGCAAGTTAAAAATGAGTGCGAAACACGCTTCCACATGTCGTGCACCCGAGCCTCAAACGGAGCTTTGCGAATTTTGAATATCACCATTTTATTGCACAAGACCGTAATGACTGGGACGAAAAACTTATATTGCCCTGTTTGTTTATGGCCACACCAAGTGACGGTTCAGCCCAGCGCACGCAAGAATCACTAAAGGGCAGGTCTATAAAAGGACATTGGAATTGGATATTAGCGCATGATGGTCGACGTAATTAACGTGGGTTCTTTAATTATGAAATAGTGTTAGATATATGAGTCTACCTCTTCTAGGTAGACGGATATAAACACATAATCGCCAGGTGGTACGAAGCCAGGACCCCGAATCCTCTTCCCTTTCACACCTCGCTAGCATTTCGAGCCCGCAAACCTAATTCCGTCCAAATTTTGAGTATAACAAAATTTGTAATACTTGAAATTTGTGCATTTCAAATGCGACAATTTCAGAGTGTAAAAATCACTCGCCTTGACCGGGATGATTTTTACACTCTGAAATTGTCGCATTTGAAATGCATATTAGCGGAGGACTCCGTTAAAAGTTACTGTTACGGCATCTCCCACATTTTTTGGAATAAAATATATCTGCTTTTATTTTGTAGCATTTCCTCATAAAATTTAAATGTTTTTGAATAGAATTATCGTCTATTATAAGCTTTGATTGATTCTATAGTCAATTTTAGAGGTTTGCAACGTTTGAAATCTATTTATTATCGTAGCTTTCTGTAGAAAGCATGTTCATTTGAGAATTATGCATGTAGATTCTGTCTCAGCTACTGAAAAAATTAATGAGTTTCTTGGGCAGTAGATGATCTAGAGTAGCTGAATAGATCGCCACTGCCTTTTAAGATCTTCGGCTCAAACACGAATGCAATCGATCCGTTCAGTTTTTGAATAAACACCTGATGTCAATTTTTTTAGGTAATCTAACGGTTAAGGTAGGTTTTTGGATGGACACAACTATCAAATAAATATTTTGTAGCTCCAAACAAAACCCAATCCAGCAACCTACTCTACATCAGGTCCTTCTTCATCTCTGTGTACTTCCTTCCCTTTATCCCGTCCAACGTCCCTATCCTGTTCCTGCCCTTTCCTCGCTTGCCTAACATTCTCCCCTCTATTACCTTCTTCAACATTCCACTACCACTCAATACGCCTTTCATCCATTTTTCCTGCTTCCATAAGATTTCTCTCAACAAACCCCTCTCCTCACCCACCATCTTCAGTACTTCCTCATTAGTTTTCCTTTAGCTCCATTTCATCTTCTCCATTCTTCTCCACACCCACATTTCAAAAACCTCCAATCTACGTCTATCCTCCTGCTTCAGTGACCAAGTTTTCGCGCCGTACATTTCTACGTTCCATATCAGAGTTTTTACGAGTCTTGTCTTAACCTCCCTACTCAACGTCCCCGTCATCAACTCCCTCCTCCTTGAGAAAGCCTCCTTGCCTAGCGCAATTCTTCCCCTTACGTCCCTACCACTTTGACCGTATTGGTCCAAAACACTTCCGAGATATGTAAACTGTTCTACCTGCTCTAATTTTTCCCCTCCTATTTTAATGTTTATCTTAGCCTTTTTCTTTCTGGAAAATAGCATAACCTTTGTTTTATTAATATTGATTCTCATCCCATATCTATCGCACTGAACCTCCAATTCACTCAGCAATGCTTGCAACCCCTTGGCTGACTGAACAACTAATTCTTCTGATGTCAATTATGGTCCATAAAATATTAAGTTTGTTTTCGTTTTTTAGAGAGAGGATCAAATGGCAAAGCGGCTGACTAGTATTTATTTAACTAACAAAGTTGCCAGAAAACCTTAAGTCGTCTCTTTTTTTGGCCAATAATTACATAGCTTTTCACTCTCGGAGGTTGAAGGAAATCAAATTTGGCCTATAGAATTTATAACAACGTGCAGAATGAGGCTCTAAGTATACTATACCCATGACATTTCTTGGTGAACTAAGGAATTTAGGGGATTTAGATCATGTTTAAAACGGTATGCAATTTTGGGGGAGAGGTTATTCAGATTTCTTGCTTAATTTGATACGTGTAATTAAGGTTTGTATGACTCCGACTACATGAAGGAACCTTTAAGGTCTTCTAGTGTTTTCGAATGATTACACTTTGGTTTACACGTCTTTTCCCTTTCGCGCTACTAGCTTTTTGCCATTGCAATCTGCCGCAAAGGTAGATTTAGTAATACCAATGCTCGTTTGGCGCTGACAATGACGACTGTTCCTACTTGGATTGGGCACCTCTCTAGAATGATATAAGCACCTGCGTTTCGGCATGTTAGTTGTACGTCCTACAGGGTCTGTCCCGAAAATAAGTAGAATGGTTTTTTGTCACCAATGCAGAGCGTTGGAGTGGGGTGATTTCCGGTGGGAAAGGTAATGGGAGATCTTGGGAAACAACGCGGCCAGCATCAGTTAATTGTGGGCATTTGCAATGTGTGGATTGCTGCTGTTGTGGACCCCTGTTCGACAGTTACGTCACGAATTCACGATACCACTTTCTATGGAGCAATGATACGCAATAAAATTGTGCATTAAGCTTGGAAAATTAGTTTCGGAGACGATGACCATAGTTAATGATGCTTATGGAGATGGAGAAATGTCTCAAGTGATGGTTTTCTGCTCGCACAGGTTGTTGTGGAAGGGTGACGAGGTGGTTGACGATGAGGAATGCCGTGGACATCCAACAACAACGCAATGTGATGAAAATGTGCTAAGCACATGCTCAATTCTGATTGATCCCCTGGTGTCAGGATGTTAGCAGAAGAGTGCAATGTTCAGAAAACCACAGTGTATTGCATTCTTACAGAAGATTTAGCCATGAGGAAGGTGTGCCAAGATGCTCCCCAAGGTGCTGACAGAAGACTGTTTGTGTGACATCTTGCCTCTTGGACCACGGTGAAAGTGGCCTGGATTTTTCAGAATAGATGGTTACTGGTGACGAGACATGGATCTTTGAGTACGACCCAAGTATAACTCCTTGAAGAGGCCATGGCGAGTTGCCTGAACGTGGGTCCTGTTGATGCCTTACACGAAGCATACCACAACTGGCGGAAGCACTGACATTGGTGTGCCCATGATTAAAGGTGCTCTTATGAAGAATTTTAGGAATTTTTACCTTGATCTGCGAAAATGTTTTTCTTCCTAGATTTATTCCCCTTATTTTTTGGAAGGCCTTGTATGACCATTCATCGTGTGATCAGTGATTTCTTTGGAAGCAGAGAAAATGACGCTCGTAAAACCAAGAAAGTTTTTTGACGATGATGGACCATTAGTAGTGAGGAGAAAAAGGGACCCAGAACATTGAAAAAAGTCAAAATATTAATACGCCTATATGGATAGGGGTATCATTTATAATTTATATTATTGAAATATCGGGGTTCATTTTTTGTCTGCTTTTCTACGATTTCTACCGCACATATACTTTGTGTATAACTTATATAATACATAGTATAGAGAAGATCTGCTTAGATATACCTCCTCGCCCTGTGGAAATCCCGAGAAGGTTTTATCTAATGCGCTAGTTACCCATGCATGTATCGAAATCAATAGCGGGCAAGATCCACGCAACACAATTTGAATGATATGGCCACGTGCAGCCAATGAAAAAAGAAAGCTTGCCAAAAAAATTACATCCGCGTACTACACTGACAATCTTTAAGATAAGGAAAAGGTACCGACTCAGAAGGAGATGCCACGATAAGATCAACCGAGCAAGTTTGGGAAGAGATCCAGAAGAAGAGTGTTAAGATAGAAACAGCTGGAGATTGGAAATCGGGAGACGGCAGAGACTGCTATAAAAATCCAATTAACTCACATATGGTAATACTCTGTTGATTGTTCTTCGGTGCTAATGCGGCTAGGCGTACAGTCTTTTTCTACAGCGGTAGATAACTAGTAATTGGGTAATGTAATTATGAATCACAGATACAGACAGGCAACGATTCAATTTGATTATTCCTCGGACACTCCTTAAGACGAGCTCCGTGCCAATAGAATCTTCAACGGCAGTATCTAGACACATGGAGTCATAGACTGTTCGTATATACACCCATGAATGATTCAATGACTTCAGGCAGTTACTACCGGACAGTATATTTTCTGACCGCTTGAAGTAGGACACCTTTCTAATAACGTGTCCGAATACTTTACGAAATCATTGACCTTCGATATACGTAATTCATTTTAGCTCGGAACCCTGATCACGACTACTAATAGTTACTGTAATTATGAATAGAAGATTGCGCTTATAAATAGCCTGTCGTTTGGAGACGGGTTTTGGAGGTCCCGGAAAATATTACACGGCGTCGTGAAATTCTACCGTCCTCTAGAATAACATCTTTTTGCTCATACACTATATATTCCCTCGTCTACTCATGTCATCTGCACCTGTCATGCCAAACAAAATCCCCATTTTTTCTCTCACCCTTTTCTGGTTACTTAAGATATTCCATCTCATCAAGCCCTTCGATTGCCAGCTCCCTCTTAACAACTTCTTCACCCACTTGACCTGCTCTCTCAGAATTTTCCCCAACAGCTTCCCCTCTTCTCAGGTCCAGATAAAATCGGATTTATATACTTACGATAGTGTCTCTATCGTCATATCACGTTAAAATATATTTATCGGCTTTGATACTTCGGGTCGTTCGAATTTTCCAATCAAACGAGTCGACGTGAATCAATTACTATGTCGATGTACGAGTATGCATTAACATTAACGAGTATGCATGGAGTCCTCTGTTCAACGCGGTGGTATGTTCTGATCTGTCTTTGACCAATTGTCATCCAATTGTCCTTGCTTCAAATAATTGCAGTTTTTAGGCAGTTAGTTGTTGTTTATTAACAACCATAATTATTAAAAAAGTTGGTCGTATTGAAAAAATTGAGAATAACAAAATTGGGACTGAAGTAGTTTCTATTGCCACCGAAAAGACCATTGGTAAAATGCAAAATTTTATCGTCCATCTTTTATTTTAGAATTTTATATTTACGGTAATTTCCTGCCGGTAGCAAATATTTAAAAGTTTATCATACTATCATTCTCTCCTATCTGTCTCTATCCAATCTATCCTCTATATTTAGTTATTCCATTTTTTCCTTCAGATATGTTTTCACATTTACGTTACCCAAAAGGTTTTTTCTCTTGCTAATGACATCAATTCTATTTAACATGGGGTTAAATATTCCAATGGCCTTGATGCCCTTTCTTAGGCATTTGGGTTTCTATTTCTAATTTAGAGGATACCTGTTGTTGAATCACTGTTCTCAAATACATGTGCCTGTACTTTAAACGAGTAGGTTTCGTAATTGGCCTCCATTTCCTCAATCTCTATATCTTCGTTGCTGGAAGTTAAGTCATATGTCTCGTTCTAATTTATTTTATTACCTCATTCTTTTTATACCGAAAGTGTAATTGCAGAAATATATAATTAAAGCATTGCCACCTGTCTGGAAAACTAAGGTAACCCTGTTAAAATTAGGGTTTTTATTTAATTTTGGAATGTCGGGAATAGTCAGGGAAATCAAGAAAAATCACCGCAAATCAACAATTTACTTTTGAAGGAGCTTCATTGGGGGATAATACTATGTCAGAATAAAGTATTTATATTTTTGTGCATAGCATGGCGCATTATGTTATTTCCTTAAAATGTATCTTGGTGTTTTTCCTTTTCTTCCCTTTGTTAACATTGTTGCTGAGATATCTTCATATTGAATGGGTGCTCGCTTTCGCCAAAACTCGTCAGTCTATATGTGCGAGGAGCAATGGAAGAAGTGCTTGACGAGATAGAGGATGGGACCAATAGTGCAAGGAAAGGTGATTCCGCTTACGAAATCCTTGTCGTGGAAGAGGGAGAAGAAGTGTTAACACATACTCTCAGCGATGGAATACACCCCAAACAGCCAATGCGTGTAATCTACGACTAAATCTAAGGAAGAAAAAAGTCCTGGTTGCCGGCAGAGAAGGAGAGACCATTGCCAGAATATGGTTGGATGAAGTTGTTAGAAAAAGGACTGATTTTGCTACTTTGGAAGCAAAGCTAGGTCTCCAATTTCGGATGGAAATAGTGCAAGGGAAATACTGAGTAAGATCCTCTTAGCAAATATTGATTTTAATAATGAAAGGAGACTCTTCACATCTAACTTCGTCAATATAGCTCTGAGGAAAAAGTTGGTTAAGACCTTTGTGTGTAGCTATATGGTAGCGGGGCATGGACTTTGGGACAAGCAGAGAAGAAACGACTCGGAGGCGCTTGAGATGTGGTGTCTCAAAAGGGTGTCCGAGATAAGCTGGACAGAGCGATTGGATAATGAAGTATTGAGAGAAGTGGATGAAGAGCAGTCACTGTGGAAGACATTAAAAAGAAGACGGGACGCATGGGTTTGATTACCCAGTTCGGAATATGTGAAGCAGATAATGGAGGCCATGGGATGTGGAAAGTTTTCGAAATTTTAAATGACGGCAGGCGATAGATAGAGAAATGTTATTTTCCGTATAGTTTTTAGGATCATTTAGATATTTTCATATATTTTAATTAATAGTTAGATATTAATAAGTTACTGTTATCTCATTTGAATCTGGCGACGTTGATTAATGGAAATTGTAGAATTAATCCTTGACGACTTGAGATAATTTCGTTAATGATTTCATTATCGCAAGGAGGTTTTCCTTTGGTCGATTTTCGGTCTTGCTGTGAAGCTTACGGGAATCATTGTTTATAATATCGCCTGTGTCATTTCCTATATTCCAGGTACTCCATTGACAATAGGTTGAATGTGAAAAATGATCAGGTACCTAAAGAATGACGCCGATGTGTCGAAATTATCTGTACCGAATAAAATTGAGTGGAAAGATACATTGGTATTTTTACTTCAGTATTAATGGATTTCCAAAAAGTTAAGCCTGAAAACATGGAATATATAAAGGATCTCTAATTTTGGTCAAATGGGAACACATTCTCATGTAAGTTTTTCAATGATAGATGTAAGTGGAGTGAGGAGAGACAAGGAATAAGATGAGAGAAATGGGAAAGGATTAAAAAGGGAAAATGGTAAATCACGGGGCTATATCGCTCGCCGGAGAATTCTTCGACTATTGGCGCATGCAAGATCAGCAAGATATCGGTGGCGTTTCCATTGTGGCCGAGTTTAATTTAAGACCTAGGCCCCATTGCCTCCCCCTTCTACCATTTACCCTCGCGGATTTCACCCTTTTCCTGCCCTCGTCCCCTCTCCTGCCTTCCCTGTTTATTCCCTTTCGCCTTGTATCTCAACGACCTGAAAATCACCCTCTCATGTCGAAGATGGACTTATCATCGAAACGGCGTTGCAGCTTCCTTTTTTTTCTCACTCCTCTCCCTTTTTACTTTGATCCTTCCTTAAGTACCTTTAATCACTCACTAACTACCCCTACCTTCCATGAATCACATCCCTACCCCGGTGACCAACCGTTATCTCGTGCCTTGAAAGTGCCACCGACTTCCAGCTGGTCCTCCATCCGCCAATCGTCGAAGGATTCTTCAACGAGCGATGGATCCCCGTGAGTTACCATTTCCCCTATTTAATCCTCTCCCATTTCTCATTCCACTCCTCTATCACCACTTCGCTATCGTTGGCCATTGAAAACCTTCCAAAAAATTATATTAATTCAATATTTAGCTCTATGATTCCTTTAAGCTCCGCAAAATTATATTTTTCACATTATTCGTTGCCATAGCATTTTATCAAAACTAATGTGGCAGTCATAATACCCCTGATATTTCCTTCACTTGACTAATTTAAAAGATGATTCCCTCCTTTCTTCTCATTCAAAGGCAAGATCTCCATGCTGTCTCCTTTGCCCACTGATACTTCCTTATCTCTGTTTTCCCCAACTACATCCTCTTGATGCATATTTTATTTACTTGATCGTGTTCGCCGTCTTTCTCAAAAAAGATTTTTAGTAATGCTTTTCTATTCATTAAGAATCTGCCCTTGGCTTTCGTATTTTTCGTTTCGAATCGTTAAATTCCGCTGCTGGATGAGTTTTCGAGTGTCCGTGTGATTCACTTTGCCCGATTGACTCAGTTGTGATTGAAGCACTGAAAAACACTGACTGAAATAAGCAGCAGTCAAGGATTTCAAACAATATTCAATGTTTTATCGGAATGTTCAGGTGGTAAGCAATAAAATTAGAGCATAAAGTAGATTGGAGATATCTGCATCTTAGTTGGCATATTATTAAAGATAAAGATATTGCATAAGAGTATGTGTCCGTTATCTTTGCAAGTTTTTTATGATTACGTTAGGAAAGTGGTAAAATAAATTGGGAGGGTTTGACGTAGGAGAAAAGACTTTTTTGGTTTATTTAATTCAATGACGTCTGAAGATATCAAAACATTAAGAACTCTCTTGAGATTTGCTATCATCCGATGTTACCGACTCCAATTAACAATAGCCTTTTCTCGTGCGTCAAACCTTATGATTAATTGACTAGATGGAATAGAGTCGTGGCGCGATGAGCCATGGCCAAAAAAGTGGCATAGCTTCATATATCCTGTAGCGAAATCCATAAAACTTTTCCTGGGCTACTTGTACATGCCGGTTCCAGCTGCTACTTTCCTAATTTTCATCGTTTCGATTAATTAATAGCTTTCTCAGTATCTGCAGTCTTCATAACTGACTACTTTCAATTTACCTCTATTTCCACTACCGCTGATAAATATTGCAGGCGTATTTATTTTTACATAAACACATGATTTTACCTGCCGTACTTGCCATCTTAAACGGCATGCTTAACTTAAAGCAATACCTCAAGTTGATGAGACCATAATTCTTCCCGTATGCCCTGACGTAACTCAACAGTTTCGTTTCCATGCACAAATACTTCTACAGGCACAAATACTTCTTCTGTATGGGTTCTACCTCTAATTTTCCTTAATTGTTTTTTCAGAAAACGTAATTAAACTTTACTACTTAAACGTATTAAACTTTACAGACAGAGTCTGACCTGAAGAGGGCCTCGGAGTAGGCCGAAAGCTCAAATCATCTACAGTGTGAGTGTCCTTTTACGTGTTATCTGTTTTATTCTGTGTTATATTGTGCCTTCCAAAAGTTATATATATATATATATATATATATATATATATATATATACGAGGGTCATCCGGAAAGTAGTACCCGTTCGTGCCGCATGAAGTGCTGACGACGCGAGTAGCCGCTGGACGAGGTCAGATAGCTTCAGTGGCTTGTCTGCCTTCTCTGAGCCAAGTTGCGTGACGCTGCTTGCGTTGCTGACGTTGCCTGTGTTGTTTCTGTGATTGTTTACAATGTTTAAAAAAATTGAGAACGCCGCCAGTTGTGAAGGGAGGGCAGTGATTAAATTCCTCAATGCAAGAAACGTTCGCCCATGTGATATTCATCGCCAATTAAAGGAGGTGTATGGAGACAATGTAATGGACGAGTCGTCTGTTCGGCGGTGGTGTCGCAACTTCAACATGGGGAGGGGGAACACACACGACGATGAGCGTTCGGGGAGACCGTCTGTCATTACAGACCAACTGGTGAGCTCAGTTGACGAATTCGTGAGGAACGATCGGCGCGTCACAATTGATGACATCTGTGAGCATTTTCCCAATGTTTCTCGAACAATTGTTCATGAAATTGTTAAACACCATCTGCATTATGCAAAAATTTTGTGCAAGATGGGTCCCTCGCATGCTTACAGATGAGCACAAAACCAAGCGTATGGCTGCAGCACTGACGTTTTTGGGACGTTATTCTGATGAAGGAGACTCTTTCTTGACTCGCATAATTACTGGTGACGAAACATGGGTTTGTTATGCATCACCTGAGAGTAAACGACAGTCAATGGAGTGGCATCATGCTCATTCACCAAACAAACCAAAAAAATTCAAGACAGTTCTGTCCACCAGGAAACTCATGGCAACCATTTTCTGGGATCGACGAGGTGTATTGCTTATTGATTTTATGGCCCGTGGAGACACTATTAATGCCAATGCGTATTGTGAAACATTAAAGAAATTACGGCGGGCAATACAAAATCGGCGGTGAGGTCTATTGTCTACTGGTGTCATTCTCGTTCATGACAATGCCAGGCCTCATGCAGCTGGGATAACACAAAAACTTTTGCAGCAATTCAAATGGGAAACTTTCGACCATCCACCGTATAGCCCGGACTTGGCCCCTTCAGATTTTCATCTCTTTACAAAGCTTAAAGACTTTTTGGCAGGAAAAAGATTTGACAGCGATGAAGAACTTAAAGAAGGAGTGACCCTGTATCTCAATGAGCTGGCGGCGAAGGACTATGCAGCAGGAATACAGAAACTTGTCACACGTTATGACAAATGCCTTAATTTGCTTGGAGATTATGTTGAGAAGTAGTTTAAAGTATCCTCTTTCAAATAAAATTTTTTATGTTTGTTAATATTTACTTTTGTGTCTTTATTTCACGAACGGGTACTACTTTCCGGATGACCCTCGTGTGTGTGTGTATATATATATATATAACCATAAACACAGTAATCAACCAGAAGGTCGGTTTAGTAGGTTATGGTAGAGTTCGCCCAGTACTAAGCCCGACGGCGTGTGAAATTCACACATGAGGGTGGGGGGCCAGTTTTTTTCCCTGTGCAGGTTATGGTTTCCCAGGAAGATCTGGTACACGAAAAATCACAAAGCTTGGACATAAATACATATATAAAATTTGGACGGCACAATAGAAAACAAAATGTGCATTGAAAACACGTAAAAGGACTCATTTCCGACATTCTTAGGCCTTCTTCAGGTCAGACTGCTGTCAGCTATATTTGTATATACATATTATATTATTATTGCTGTTTTGCGTGAATGGCTTTTTCTCTTACTGTGTTATCACCTTATTCTTAATCTCCCGTATTTTCCTCCGAACATGTCCTAACTTCAATGGGCTATCTGCAGGTTCTCTTCGTTTATTTTGCCCTATTTGATGTATCTAGGTCATCATATGTTACTTTTTAAATTGTTTAACAATCCTTTTCCTGTAGTCGACAGTCTTTTAAACTATTTTATTGTTTGATTAGTGACCTTCCATTTTTTAATCCGGTTATAATAAACTCTCACAAGCTGTCTTTTCTGGTTTCCGCTCCTACAGATTTAGTTTCTTTACCGTTAAAAAATCACGATAAATACTTACGTAAAATATCTACATCCGCCCACCCTCGGAAAGCAATGAATTGGTAGCACCATTTATAATGGCTGTGTTTCGCCGTTATGAGGTGCAGTTTATATTTTCCTCATCTTCATTTGCGTTACATCATCTTCAGGAATTGTAACACTTTTCCAGCTCCTTCGTTTCCATTCCCCAGGCCATAATACTGGGAGCAGACCGGTTCAAAGTACGAAGGGGAACGAGTTATAAATGGTAATCAGATGTCCGCCTCTGCTTCCCTGTTTGCTTATTTTAATGCAAGAGGTTTTCTCAAGGCTTTATCACTCAAAGTCAATTTAATTGGCTCTAAACTATTTATCATGGACTTCCTTGAGGGATTATTACTCTTGAATGGAAATTCTAGTAGTGTGTGATGCACTTTTTCGTTTACAAGAGTCCAAGATCCAGTGCAATTTTGCCGTTAAAATCTGTGAAGCGAATTTACGTCTTTTTTATTTCAACGTTTAGTATGTTAATCATTTCATACTTCATTAACAAATCATTACAGTATCATGCACATTTGGTTTGCCAATCTCTTTAGTAGGGATGTACAACTTTATTGAATAATTAATAGTAAAAGACCTTCATCGACAAATAACTGGACGAGGCGGAATGTTCAGATTTATGGACACTTTGGTGATGCTTTCAATGGGTTTGATAATTTTTTCAATCCACCTAAAAACTCCACTTTTCTCATTTCATATTCTTTGTTCATTTACTCAATTTGAGCTGGGCAGCGGCCTGATTATTTGATATATACTATTAATTTTATATACAATAAATCGTAGGCCATTGAGAGCCGGTTTATGATGCTGCATCAAAAATGTTTGGCTAAATTAGCCAAATATTTGAATTGATTTAATGGCGGAGCGGTGTTATTTTACGTTATTGAGGATTCGAAGTCCTTGAGGATTCGTGATTTCTCATAGAAAGATAAAATTTCCAAGTAAAATTTGCCACACAGGAAAGCACCTCGGTTCTATACAGATGTTGGTGAGAAAAGAGATATCGTTCCAAAGTGTTAATGAAAAATATGGAATGGGAGCCGCTTGGAACCTCAACATTAATTGACCAGCCAGAGCTACAAATGAGATCAAGGCAAATCATTTACGTTAAATGCTAATACTAAGGGAATAATTCATACTTAAAATAATGTTGTTAATTAACCAAATGGAAACTAAAGTGTTGAGGTTAAAAGTAGGAAAAAATAAAGTTAAAAATTAAAGTAGGAGGGAATAGTACAGGCAGATAAAGAATGGCGTATTTGAGCGCGGTATTTTGGACGGAAATGGGTTTTTGTCCAAGGGGAAAACTGAGGATGCGTTCCTCCGTGGTGGATTTCCATTTATTGAGGCTCCCTGAAATTCAAAATTCAGCCATCGTACCTGTTTAAAATTTCACCCTTGCCGCAAGGTAAAGGTGGACTTTCGAGAAAGTTTCATGCACATGCAATGTTACTCAATTAGAGAATCTAAACAAGAGAGACGGCAACACGCGGGAGACTGCGCCGAGGATGGAAGGGTTGTGACTTGAAGGCGATTGTGCGAACACTTCGAGATTTCGCAGGCATGGCTCGGTTTCGAACTTCATTGTAGTTTTACCAGTTTCATTTTCATGCTATTTTTAGTGCCGTCTTTAACACGGAGTTTTAAGGGATTAACGAACTTTTGTGTGGTTAAAGCTAGTTTCCGTTCCTTGTTCCAAGTTGCGGAGTAGCAGCAGGTTGCGGTTAATAAAGTGTTTTAATTGAAACCCACATTCGTTTTTATGTCATTTATTGCTTCATTATCAATAATTATACAGGTTTTTACATTCTTAATTCTTAGATTTCGGCATTGAGAGATTGCTTTTTAAATATCGATTAACATTTATTCTCCATCCGGATAGCACAGAGTTGTTGAGGAGCTTTCATTTTAGTTTTTGTTCAGTTTTTGCATTAAGTATTCACTATGAAAATTGCTAGTGTCGGTTGTTGTTGTTCATTTTTTTTATTTCTGCGCTCGAGGTACTTTTATGATAAATTACAAATCTCAATTTCATTCGCAAACTCTTCATCGACAATGGTGCAACTACCAGTAACTTTCTCGCCTCGAATGAGTCGAGAAAGACGCATGAAATCTATGCATATTTTTTCCTATTTAATTTTCGTCCTTGTGCTAAAAAATAGGTGTTGGACCAGTAACTTCTGTGAAGTGTGTAGTTCATACAATTTCCTATACGGGGTATTTTTACCTGGGTGTCTCAGTGCTCCAACATTATTATGAGAAATAGTGCACAAATTGAAGGTGGGACTGTGATGTACACTGCAAAGAGCTTTGAAAACCCGTTACAGACTGGCTAACTAATATGAAGTCATCCGCGAATCTCGGCCTCATTTTCATTTTGAGTTCCAACCCTTCCCACGATTCTCTTCCCATTTCATCAGCATAAAGTACATGTAAATGCATGCGTGTAAACGGATATTCCTGTCTCACCCCCCTTGATAGTACTTTCTACCCATCCAGATTCTTCTTCAGCTATTCTAAAAATGTTAACCCATATAAAACTCGCATATTTAAGGAACAAGCTTTGGAAAGAGCGCCTTATTTATAGATCATTTTTAAGAAGTTCCCAATAGGTAACAAGGTTCCCAAGGACTGGAAGATATTTTGAGACCTATATTTAAAATCAGCGACAAGGAGGAACCGAACAATCAGTAATTACATATCTATCTTCCTCACATCCATGTCATGAACGGACATGCAACATATGATTGCTATACTCTCCTGGGGGAAACGCATTGGGAGATATGTGGACAAGCTAACCAAAAATTAAGATTTATGAAAAGACTATGGAGGAGATCAGCAGTGAGAAGAAAATTAAAGAGCAATGCTATCATTCCCTAGTGAGGCGCCATTAAAAATTTGCTGCTTGTACTACATGGGATTCTCATGAAGTTGGATTAATTGGATTGAAGTTGGATTGATGCCGAATTAGTTTGCGCGCAGCTTAGAGGAGCTAGATTTGGATTAGCTTCATCGTACTGTGGCGGAACAAATTATGACAATAAGATTAGGGAGATCAAGTGTACAACCAACTGATTTAAGATGTCGTTGTTACCATGAACGATAAGGGATCGGAATAACTCTGTAAGCAACAGCGCTTGGAGAAAAAAGTTTTATCTTTCTCTTATTTAGTAGCCTAGTATTTTGTCATTATTTCTAACCCTATTTAATACACGTATACAACATTTTAAATGTTTTCAAACATTTTAGCAAGATAATTTATGGTTGCAAGCTTGAGAATATAATGAAACAATCTATAAATTATATTCTTGCACCTACTGACACAGTTTAGGAAGATGAAGTATGGTATTGCAAAGTTTTGTCAATTGTCACTCATTTGTACAACTAATGCCATCACGGTCAGCTCATCGTCAATTCGGCTTCGGCACCCAATAAGCATTAAGGCTCCTGACTTCAAAACCCACAATATTTCGGATACTTGTTGTTCTTCCTAAGTACCTCAGTGCCTCCTCAATTACTAAATATACTTTTTCTCTCACTTTGACATCTGGAGTCACCGTGTTGCGCTCAACTTGCTACAATAGGTGAGATCTCCTTAACCCTCGGTCAGTACCGCTTTCGTTGATTAGTCTCCAATTTTAATGAAAGCGCTCTTACTTCAGTCACGTAGACCCAAAAATCTGAACTCGGTGAAAAAATAATTCAAAGGTGAATTTTGTCACATTTAAAAGATAAGCGAGGAAACCGAGATAGGATACGACGCCCTCTTTAGTCGGCAAGACCGCTACAGTAAAATAGTTTTGCAAAATTTTGCAACTTGCAAGTCTACAACGAAATCGTTGTTGCGTCGTTAATTTGCATCATTGAGTATGAGTTGAGAGAAAACGAAAAGTCAACCTTGATTCTACAGAATGTTAACATTTAACTTCAATCGAATTACAAATTGCGGCCATTTATGGAGAATATGTCGGGAGAAATCCGAGATGGTACTCCGTGCAGTCTGTTCCTCCAGACCTTGACGCGACCGTGAATTGACATTGTTGCGCTCACCTTATATACCATAAAGATACCACATTTACCCCTTTGGCCATTTATCATACTTTGATCTCAATTTAAACCTGAACCTGCCCCACACCAGCTGATTTTATTTAGCTTATGAGTCATCATCATCATCAGTATTTCAATCCTAGGATTGGTTTACGTCAGCCCTCCATTATACTCTATTTAATGTAAATTCCCTCAATCCTTGATAACTTCTCTGTTTTACGTCCTTCTTAATTTGTCCTATGTACATGTCTCTTGGTCTTCCTCGCGGAAGACTATTATCCATCTATATCTTCTTTTCTTTGTAGAGTTCTCCATATGGTTCTATCCTCTTCTGCTCTCCTATACTTATACTTCCTCGTTTCTCACTTTGTCTGTCCATTTAATCTTCAGCATTCTCCTCTAGCACCAGGTTTCAAAGGCTTCTATTCTTCGCTGGTCCACTTTCCCAATTTTCAAGTCTCGGAACCCTAGAGCGCCATGCACTACTCGAAAGTCTTGACGAATTGCCCCCTTTTTTCCAGCCTTAGGTTCTTTGAACATAGTAATTGCCTCTTGTTCATGAGTGCGTTCTTAGCTTGGGCTAATCTTCGCTTGATGTCGGTCGAACTTCTTCCATCCCATGTTATGCTGATGCCCAGGTAGATGAAGGATTCTACTTGCTCTAGTTTCACCCCTCGAATTGTGATCTCTGCATTCAGCTTCTCTCTTCCACTCAGAAGGATTTTAGTGTTCTTCTTGTAGATGTTCATATTATATTCCCCCAGTACTTGGTCCATAGCGCTTACAGTTGCTTGCAGGTCCTCTTGCGTTTCCACCACTACTGCGATGTCATCTGCAAACCGGAGCATGTTGATTTCTTCTCCATTTACCTTGACTCCTTTGATACCCAATTCTTGTGTTTCTTTTATTGCCACTTCCAGGTATACGTTGAATATTGCTGGTGAGAGATTGCATCCTTGTCTTACTCCTTCGTTTATTTTGGCTTCTATTTTTCTTCCATTTTTCGTTTGCATTGTTGTGCAAAGCTAAGGAGTAAATATCTGTCGCCTTCTAGATTCACACTGTTTGAGAGTTTTGGAATTTTGTGGAAGGTGTCGACCATTTTGAACTTTTAGTGGGAGGGAGACCGTTAGGTGCTACGTTCGAGGAGGCTCCGGCTAAAAATCATCGACGAACGAGATCGAATTGGACGAAATGAAAGAGCATCCTTGAGTGCAGTCGCACTCGTGTTTATTGCACTTCACTTGTTTCGACAACGCATGCCTATCGAGAAAGAAGTCTGAAAATATTAAGAAGTCCTTGGGCTGAGAATCATGACGCCAGAGCGTGCCACAAGACTGATTGACACACAAGTTGGCAGCTTGCTAGAGTGACGTCGCGGCCGGAGCGACATTGGAGTGATTTCACTTTCACCTTCGGCTACTCTGGGTTCGTGTGTGAACACATGAGCATGTGAGACGCGGAGGACACACTTTGCGAGTGCATCTTTCCGCAAACTCCGGTTTTCAATGTCATATTAACGTTGGAGACACTCCAAATAATTTCAAATCGTGAAATCGCCATGGGTTAGTAAGTTTTTGAGATGTTAGCGAGTAAAAAGGGTGGGAACTCTGCTGGTCTTAATTGGCGGTGAGAGTTTCTCAATTTAACCTATAAGTTTTGATCCCAGGGTCGCTATAGGCCGATGGTTCCATTCCATAAAGGGTGAGGCATTATCGCAGCCCACGGCTATTAACTTTAATTGTGGACCCCACCCCCCATTCCACAACCAATTATTTGAATATGCTGAATGTCACATTCATTTCCAATGCAACATCAAGTTTCGGTAGTAGATTGAAATACGAGCTATTTTTTAAAAGTATCTATTTTTAAAAATTTGTATCAGATAAAAAGTATTGAAGATCGCGTGATAAATTACGCTGTGATTCCGACACATTTTTATCTCGTTGCATAAGTTTACAGTCATCACTCATTGTAAGTATTTTTGAGCCGCAGTTAATAAGTTTAAGAACGTGGCAACGGCCG
Organism: Hetaerina titia; assembly: GCA_037158775.1. NCBI lineage: Eukaryota > Metazoa > Arthropoda > Insecta > Odonata > Calopterygidae > Hetaerina > Hetaerina titia. The sequence goes on from CM073773.1 coordinate 23,762,555, forward strand.
TCATACGTTGCATTGTTTTAATGATATTATTATGCTCCTCCATCGAAACATCAAACACATTTTAACTCGCTCATCGCTCCCACCGAAAGATGAAGGTTACGAAGATTTTAAGGTGTCCGGCACCTCTCACGAAACATTTCGTCTGCCAAACAGGTCACTGCAGGAAATAAATTCCTGTCGAGGAGTGCTCGCTTCTTGCCATGACAGCACATCTCTACGATTAAGGTAGGATTTTAATGATCTGGAAGAAGTCCATGTATGTAGTCGTTCGTTAGGTAGAAGTTCTCCCTACATTCCTGTGCAACCTTAATGAGAATCACTAATACGTCCCAAATTATCCCAGTAAGGTCTTTGTGTTCAAGTTAAATTTTTGCTAAATGCACCAACCCTTTTCGTCAGGCCGGAAAAATATTGGGCATTAGGGTCGATTTTGGAAGAGATTTTGCAAACATTATAAGTCTAGACTATTTTTGGCCGTCGTTTGCCCCTAGTGTACCTCAAGAAACTTCGCGTAACGTACAGCACGGGTGCGATTTTGGTCATCCGTACTATTGGGATGCTTACCGCTTGGCAGAGAAGAGGACTGCTGAAACGAACCGGTAACATTTTTGAAGGGGTTTTAACCCCTCCGTTATCGGTTGAATTTTATGGCAGATTTATAGATAAACAAATTTTCCATAAAATCATAAAAATGAGTGAATTTGACTGTTTCAAAGGCATGTAATTCATTCGATGGTCATTAATGGCGTTGTCAACATCGTGGTGTCGTTGGAATGCAGCGGCTCGGAGCCCAAAATGAAGCAAGAACGAGGCAAGTTGAGCAGCTGTTGATCAATTTCGTAAACTTCAGAATGTTAATGTTTATACTGCAATGGAAGATCGATTGTTGGGAAAACGGAAAGAGGGAGAATGAGTGTTAGCTTTTTGAGTGGCTTGAAGGCTGCCTGAATTTCAGAAGGGGAAAATTACGCAGGGCACACGAGGATTTGCATTGAGGGAAGAAGTGTACGATTTTGCTTTTTAGTTATTAGAAACTCTTCAAAACATGCCTTAACTGTATAGACATTTGAATACGTTGCCCTTAATAAGTGTTTTAACGTCAATCTTTGAACTTAATATGTGATAGCTCATTTAATTTCCTAGATCGAAATTAATTCTTCCGAATAATACCTTCTCAAGCGATATTCAACATTTTTCCTCGCATTTAACGTTTACCGTTGGACTCGGGAGAACTACGTACATACTTTCAAAATCCCAATTCATTGTAATACGTATGTGTGCGTACTTAGAGAGTCCTGTCAGCACTCAAGAAGTCCATGCAATTTTGAGCTTCAATACTCCTACTAGGGAAGTTTTGCAAAGGGGGTTTTACATGGGCAGTAACCAAAGAACTTGAAATACCTTAATTTCTACTCTCTCACACATAATAAATACTGAATAACCGATCGATTTCCATATGATAGGTTAAAACTTCCAATATTCTTTATTTGATTTCTGATATTGTAGTTGTCAGGTAGAATGTACGTATGCGGTATTGTAGCACAGTTTATTGTTATGTGGGTTTTGTCTTGTTGGACGAAGCTTGGAAATGTAGCGATCTTAAGACCGTATCCATCCTAAATATACCTTAAACGGTAGGTTTTGGATGGTAGGTTTATACCCTTTTTTTATAATATTCACTTATTGAACTTGGATAAATATTCCTCAGGGTGCCTGAGAGTAGCTTTATGGCTGACAAACTAGGGCTGTTTAGGCGTAGCTAGGACTTTTTCCTTTTTTCTCAGAAATATTATACTTTGCATAATGATAGACTAGTAAGAGGTGTTATGCAGATTAGTCCCCGTCTTGTAGGGCGGTGCCCTAAGGCTAGCAGGCAGGGAATTCGGCTGCTGATCGGAAGGTTACGGGTTTAAATTCGGGTGTTGCCATTTACGACGCCGGAAGAAATGCAATGGGTGTTATTTTTCTGAGCACGAAGACTTGGCGGGAAACCACAAGGAGAGAAGCTTTGCCTCTAACCTTGCATGTGCCAATTTGAAACACTTTGGGACTTATCATGAAGTGAACTCAACCTTCACATGCACAACCGGTTATTATCTTTTATACATACTTTGAATCCATGCAAGGTAAATCCATCATTTGAAGCTGTAGTCTATTCTTCTGACGCTGTTCTCTAATCCACTCTATTTTGTCTATTCCTCTTCTGATCTTCTTCCTCCTATATCCTTTTATCCTTCCTATTGATCTTTAGCTCAGCCAGACCCGCATCAAAGCCACGTATTGAAGGGGCCATCTGATTTGTTCGTCTTGCGGTAAAGTCAGGATATTAGGAAAAAGTATAAAGAAAAAGTTAAAGGAATAAAGGTGAACGATTTTATAGTATACTGAACAGCCGTGTTCTCGTCACCCATGGCTGTTCTTATAGTCGAAGATGTTTCGCCTCGAGCGCATACTCAGTCATGGGTTGGACTCGAGGCGAGGTAATTTGTGCTACGACCGTTCGTAGAGTAAGGTTGATTTTTAGCATTTTGTTTAATTAAATGATCGGCCCTTATGTGGAGATATAAATTCTCTTTGCATTAACGCAATTTTAAGGTATTTAAAGCTCAGTATATCACCAAATATCAATTCCCGATCTCATATTGTCCATAGAATTGAAATTTATGTCAATGAGGTTTACATTAACACAAAGTGAAATACTGAAATTGAAAGGCAACGGCGTATAAAGCAAAAATTGAATGAATATAGGAGACTACGATGACCGATGGCAAGTCAAAATTAATTTAATTTATGAATTGAAGATGATCATGTGGCCTACGAAGGAGTGGTCCTGAACTGTTGATAAGGTGTAAAAGGGTGTATTTGCATAGATTCATTCCCGGGGGGGAATGCCTACCTTCAGCACGAGCGATCAGTGCGCGACCAGCGGAGCGAAGTGGATTCGCTGGAAAGTTAACACCCTTCATCACATTATCCCTTGTCAGTGTCCTCGATGGCTGGAAGCAAACGTCCTCTGTGGTCACGCCATCGCTGTTGACATTTTTCGAAACTTTGTTAGGCATATGTGATTTTTCGTGAACGAAGCCCCCCACGATGCCTCCGCCCAATTATCTTGTCTGCGACCCATTTCAAAATGGACCTCTGGTCGCCCGGCGTGAAAAAAGTTTTATATTCGTATTCTGATTTCGCTAGAGTCATGATTCCAGCTCTTTGACGAACCAGAATTTTTCTGTTACATATTTATCTAAATTACCGTTTATTGATGTGTTATTTATTTCATCTGCCAGTTGACGTTTGTCTTTCGATTCTGAGACTGAAATCTCTGAATGTACTTGGAGATGGAACCACAAGGATGAAACTGTCAACCTGAAAAGGAGATTGGGTTTGGGCTCCTCACTTATTTTGTCATAGAATCTAGATTTAAAGAATAACAGAATGAATAATGAGAATATTTCTCATACCCCCTCAGTTTTTACAACTCAATCAAACAAGAATTCTCACGTATTTAAAAAAAATCGTCTGCATTATGTGATTAATTCTGGACCTTATATTAAAATATTGAATATTTTATGGTCGTTTTGTATTTAAAATAAAACATTATATGTTTGTATACATATAGTATACGAATATATAGTACATATATACATCTCGTATGTATAGTATGTATATACACATACATATAACACCTCGTGCACCGGCGTAGAGCCAATCCTTCATGATTATCAAGCTGAATATAATACTGTCGCAGTGCAAAATTGCTTTCATCTAAAAACTATGGAAATCAGAGTTAATGGCGTGGAATAATTGTTGTAAACAGACTCTATAAGTTTCATTTTATACTGCGTGAAAATATGACATTTTCATCTAGTACATTGACAAGTTAATTTAGTATTTTTGTGATAATCTTCAAAAGAACGATTGGAATTTTATGAATATGGAGTTAGAGAAGCATCAAGGTCCTTAATTGTAACTAAACTCTAAAAAAAATTATTGAATATAACTTAAAGGAAAGCGTTATAACTTCGGATACTTCAAATAAGAAGGGTAAATGCAAGTGACAGTCTTCGTTTGAAATGACAAGATAAGGGAGTAGACTAAACAGGAGATAAAGGACGACTGGGTTAGACGGACGAAAAAAATTGTGAGAGGTGGAATCGTTATTGCTTCGATTCTTGTGAGATCCTCCCGAAAAAAGTGTCAGCGGGTGGGGGAGGGGGGGGAAACCAGACGATGGAGACCAGGACTGGGAGAGTGAAACGTGACTGATGCAACCGGCGCGTGAACTTAACGAAGCAGCCGCCGTCCCAGATAAAGATGGGATTGCGCAAGGCGGGAAGCGCCCAGGCGCTGCGCCCGTGCTTTGCGAGTGGGCAATCCGGATTCGATGCACGCCCGAGGCCGCTGTTCTAAGGGCCGTAAAGGCCGATGCTATGGGAAGGCGGCATGAGGGGGGTGGGTATTGGAACTGGGCTCTCCGGGGTCGTGGCCGGAGAATCTTCCGGTCCATGGTTCCAAGTGCGGGGGCGGAGTGCAGGCGAGGAGAATTTTGGCCGAGAGCGTCGTAGCATTGACACGAAGATCGTGTTTTCCGCCTCCGCCCCATCCCCCCACCACCAGTCCGTTTGGAAAATGCTGATTCAATATGGGAAAACTGTTGCCGAGGACCGAAGTGAAGTCGAGCCTATTCCAGCAAGAACCAAATATTTGCTGTATCGAAAGTGCACCTTTATGCTATTATCGAAACGTATACACGATCGATCGACAATCAATTAAAAAGCATCACGCATTCCTATGGGACCAGGAGAGAGGGCAAATTGAAACCCTCTGATCAATAACGAAGGCAAAATGAATGTTTCCAAGCGTTAACCCATGCGTTATTTCCTCATTCGGGTCATCGCAGCATGTAATCTACCGCTTAATATAGGTTTTGAACGGACATAGCCTATACAATTTGACACAATATATTTACTTGCCTCTCATGTATCCTCTTAGGGATTAGGTGGTAGAAGAGACCCCATAGTCTCAATCTCGCTCCAAAATATAGAAGACTATTTATCTAACCAAAATTAACGCAACCTGAAATCGGACACTACAGTAAGTCCCTCTTCAATTCCGCATACTTCTTTCTTCATTTCATTCCATCCACCATGCCTGTTTTGATCCTTACACTTCCTCGTTTGCCCAACGTTCAACCCTCTATGACAATCTTCAAAATCCCATTCCCATTCAAAACCATCTGAATACATTTTTCCTGACTCCTTTGTACGCCCATATACGCTTGTATGTAATCCTGCTGCAATGGCCATGTTTCTGCGCCGCAAAAAAACACACTCCATATCATAGTTTTAATGAGTCTTTTCTCTACACTTTTACCCAACGTTCCTGTCATCAATTCCTTCCTCCTTGTGAAAGATTCCTTGCCCAATGCAAATTCTTCGTTGATGTACCTACTACTTTGGCCATTTTGGTCCTAAAAACTTACGAGATAGGTAAACTGTGCCACCTGCTCTAGTTTTTGCCCTCCTACAGGTATTTTTAAGTTTAACTTATCCTTTCTCTTTCTCGAAGACCCCATAACATTTTTTTTATTTATACTTTATTATTCCCCATCGATTTTTATTCCTACCACCAGTCCTTCCCATGCCTCGTTTACCATTCCCTCCACAATTATGTTGAAAAGCAAAGGTAATAATGAACACTCCTGCCTTACTCCTCTTCCTAACGCTATCCATCCGGACTCTCCATTCGCCACTCGCACCTGAACAGTCCGAGATGCGATGGTTGACGATAAGTCTCCTATCCCACCAATCCACTGCTATTTTCTGCAATGAATTAATTGATGTCGCTCAATTCATTTTATGAAACACCATCTCGAATTTTACGAATGATGAACAAATACACCCTGATTGTATGTGTGTAATGCATCGACAAAAAATAGCAAAAAATCAAAATATACTTTAATGTCACATATATTGCCCGTTGAAATTTTGGTTTGGTTAGATCACACTACTTTTTTGGAAACATCATTTTTCTTGTTAAGGTGCAGAATATATTATTCCTCGTTTTCAATTCTTTCATGGAAGTATTTTGTAGACACTCCGGAAGCCGTTGTGCGCCAATTCCAGCACTGTAGTCAGTCGTCCGATATGTCTGTGGACCCGTCTATTTTCCAATTAAAGAAAATAATTTGTTTGCAAATGAAGGTTGTGATAATTATAAACCTCTTGTTAATCTTATTCTCACTAAAAACTGAATTGCATAGATTGCTGGAATGCTCCGACTTGTATCGTGTGAATTCACGCAATGTAAGTAAGCAGTTACGTTCACGGTTTCTTTTGTCAGCTCATTATTCTCTTGGATAAGAAATTTGATTTTTTTGCGATACAATCGTTACTCAATTTTAATAAAACAAGTGGACGAAGTCGTCACTCGATAAGAATAATGAATAGTAAGAATGAATAACTATTTACTCATTGCCGTAGCTTTTTATTATTTGAATTATATTTCAACAAATTATGTTTTAGCCACTCGTCTCCTTAAGTCAAAATAAATAATATGCGGCAAATTGTATTAAGTCGTTTATTCCTGGAAGTGTTTTTGATCTCTGCATTCTGTTTAGTTGAAATGCTCTGTTGTCTTGTGTGTGTGTGTTTTTGAGATTTTCATTCTGCTGAGCTCAAGAGTACAATCTAAAACTAAACTATGTAGTGTCAACATAACCTTTTATTCGATTAAACTTCCTTTCATCACTGTTTTTTATACGTTGCGACACTAGCATAACACAGAAAATGAACAAGAATTCCTTTAAACTGAAGAAAACAGTAGAAATAGCTCTTTCCATATAAATATTTGTGTCCCCAGCCTCTTATTTCTCAGTATGTGGAAGACGTCTATAAAACGAATATTCCTTTGTGTTCTTAGGGTGGGTGGTGTGCGCGAGGGAGATCGCAACCCCGTCGTCCCACCTCCGTTCAGAATCTGCGAAGCATTTCAGAATCGCAGAAAGTAAAGATATGATGAATACATGGGAAGATGAGTCAGATGTTAAGCGACTAAATTAGTTCTGATAACATTTAACGGCAGAATTTATGCCTGAATTTTCGGATTATATTTTACGCGTCTTATCTTGGACTCCAACGGGGAATCAGCCCTCTTCTCGCGGCTCTCTTGAGTGGGTCCCTGAATTCAGAATATATATTTCATTCTCCAAATTAAACAAAATCCGTGTAATCCAAGCCGAGGATATTATTACAATGCGAGAACTTGGAATCTAGGGATACCAGCTACTCAGACATGGAACATTTCGTTCCCAAATAGACGATAAATAGGCGTTTGTAAGTGAACTTTTCGATTCTATCGGTAGGAATAAAACGCTCTCTATCATCGCCACATTTCTCAGGGAACGTTGGTCTAACTCGCACCAAATTTCATTACTTTAGAGTCAAAATTCTGTCCACTTTTTATTTTGAAAGAGACATCTTTGATGCAGGGAAGATATATTTGCGAATGTTCTTAAACTGGTTCAATTGGAACCCACGAAGAAAATTTTTATAAACTTCCTACGACAATTTTGGCCTGCAGCGACTCTTTTTGAGAATAAAGGACCTTTGGACGACTTTTTGGTGCTATTTAAAAAAATTCAAGGAGTGATTCGATTTTTTCCAATAATTATTGGGCAACTTGTTGCGTAGTCATTTTGAAATTAGATGCTTTTACTTGTATTCCTCGGTGCATTTGGTTTAATGGAATGAAATGCTAACTCAGTTTTTGCGACAATACTCAGGGAGATTACAGAAAAAGTCGTTTGCGCACTTATTTATTCGACATAGCGGCATTGAAAGGAATCATTGATGTGTCATTGTTTGGGATTAACGACATACTCGTACAGTGCTTAGAGAAGTCAACGGATTTCCTACGCATTGAAAACATACCGATTGATTGGGCGTATGAGACCGGAAGTTATGGGTTCTTGCTGAACAAGAAAAATAATTTGAAGAACCCAAAACTCATCCTCATGCATTCTATTTCCGTTCTAGATGGTGTTGAAGGAAAGCTGAATGTCTGGCGCACGGGCAGTGACGGATGAAATTTCAGCAGTACTAAGTGGTAAGTAGAGCCTCGGGATCATCAGGGAAGCTCCTAAGGTAGAAAATGGTGATCTCATAGAAAGTAAGGGACTCAATGGTTGAATAACTCTCTTTTGAACGAAATATTCAAATTAAAGTATGCGCAACTCACGTCCGGCTAAGTAGAACGGTCTTTTTCTTTGTCTCCTATTCAAGTAGTAGTTTTAGAGGGGAGGCTTCCGACAGCTGAGGTCATTTGCGCCATTAGGGATGGGTGGGAAAGGAAGGGTGGAGAGAAACCCGGCGTCGGCATTAGCTTACTCTTAATGAAAGGCGCCAAGGGGACCGCAGTTTAACGTCTTATCCGACGGACGCTCCACGTGCTCCAAGTACTCTCCACAAGGCACCTCAAGTAGGATAGGGATACTCCTGAAAAATATCTGCCATCTTCAGGAATCGAACCCGGACTCTCTCTGTGGGAAGCCAGTACGTTATCCAGCATCGCATCACATCATCGCGATCCCCGAGCGGTAATTCATTGCTGTGCAGGAAGCAAATGTGCCACTGAAAAATGTTCTCTTACTCTTTCTCGATACTACAGAACCATTCTTTCTCCTGTGTTTCACCGAGTGGCGTTAACTATGATTCCGTCAGATTCTAGGGCTACTAAATATGATGTGTCATTGCGCTGTCCATGAAGAAATTTCATCACGGAATCGGCCGCAGTACTGCGATGTGGATGGTATGGTTTTTCACCACATTAGTCTCTCTAGAGGATGAAACCTTGCATTCAACTAATAGGCCATGGCATTGGTCCCAATCTATAATTTGGGATATGGAAGGTGAACTCATTAAAAGTGTGCCGGAAGTAAAAAATGCTAATATGGAGATGGACAGAATAGAAGGTATCCTGGGAGTGAGTGAAATTCAGTGGGCCTAGGTCGGCGACTTCCTGGGCCGACGGATGCAATGTGATATTCTCAGGAGACGACTAGAAGATTGCAAAAGTGGGCGTTACTCTCGAGAAGAAATGGACAAGAAGAATCAAATCGTGTTGATTTGATTCTTCTTGTCTATTTGATTCTAATGCCAACGTCCAGCCATTCAAAAGAAGGAATATGTAAAATATACGAAAAACAGGAAGATGTAGCAGGAGCTGTAAAAAGAGACGAAAAGCTAATCGCAATGGGAGACTGAAATGATGCGGCCAGAGAAGGCCAAGGGGAAGTAGATGGAGGCACTTCAGATTGGAAAAACTTCGAAGGCGACAAAATCGATGTAGACTAAATTTTGCAAAATAAAGTTTTAATGGCCTCAGTTCGCATATTATTTGGACATACCTCGTAAGCTACTTTCTGGACTGCCCTGAATAACGAGAATGCTTGTGGTAAGCAACCTCTTCAAGGAGCATTGGAGACGAAGATACAAATACAAGATGCCGAGGTAAACGGCATGATACCAATTGACTACATCCTTGTCAGAACGAGACACAAGGATCAAGTTAAGGAATGTAAAATCTACCCTCGCGCAGACATAAATAGCCATCACAACTTGGTGGTCATGGACAGTCGACTGCGATACTAGATGAATAAAGTGACACATAAACCCAGATGAAACGCACAGATACTGGAGAAAACGCAAGTGAAAGTCTAACCGCGATCATAGGCAGAAAAATAGAAGGATTAAATGAGACTAGCATTTAAGGACGGTTGGAAGAAAGAATTAATATATCATCCGATAGTAGCAGATGAACAACTCGTGAGTAAGGTGGCGAAATCTACGCGGTCATGGATAACCGCTCAAATAAGAGACCTCATGGAGACGAGAAGAAAACACGAGAATCTAATAAATGAAACAGGAAACCCTTTATAAACCATTGCGGAACCAAGTTGTAAAAGAGTACATGAAGGCCAAGGAAGAGTAAATAGGAAGTTGCTACGAGGAAATCAGTGACAACATGAAGAAGTGAAATAGCGAAACGGCTTATGAACTGGCGAAGAGACAATTCGTAGAGTGAAAAATAAAATTTTACCACGTCAGAGTGGGAAGATTGCAATAGAAAATGAAGACATTGGAAAAGTATGGAAGGAATACATTGAAGTACTCTACCAAGGTCCCAAACCACTTGAAGATGACTTAATTAAAGAAGAAATAATTATGAGAAAAGACGAACGGATCCCGGAGATACTGAGTAGCAAATTGGTAGATTCGTGAAAGACCTGAAGAACATCAACGTATCTAGAGTCGACAAAGTAAACGGAGAAATAATCTAGGCACTCGGGATCAAAGCGAAAGATACCCTCTCTGCAATGATCAAAGATGGGAACGACAGAGGAAAACTATTAGAGGACTTCGAAAAGGTTGTGATGATTGCAATAAAGGAGAAACATTGAACAACTAAATGAGGAGAACACAGAATATTGGATATAATATCTCAGTCATTGAAAATACTACTCGGACACTACGAAAGAACAGAAAGAGAGACAGAAGAAAGCCTCTAGAAAAACCAATTAGGATTTAGGAAAAATCGAGGAGCAAGAGAGGTAATACTCTGCTTGAGGATACTGGTCTAAAAAAATGATACACATATACAAGCCATTATATGTGGCATTCGTGGACTTGGAGAATTCGATAACGATATGATAACGTCGAATGAAACAAGATGTTCAAGATACTAGGAGCGTTTGGATTGGAAAACAACGACAGAGGAATTCTACATCACCTATAAAAGAATCAGACAATGCAAATGAAAAACGTAATGCAAATAGAGGCCAAAATAAACAAAAGAGTTTGACAAAGATCCAAACTATCGCCATTACTATTCAGCATACACATAGAAGAGATGATGAAACAAACACCAGAATTCTGCATCAAAAGATCAAGGAGTATGACTTGAAAATTATCATGCTACTATGCTCGCAGATAACATCGCAGTAGTTGCATAAACGCGAGAGGACCTGCAAGCAACTTTGAATGCTATAGAACAAGTATTTCGGGAATTACCATCAGCAAGAACGAAACCAAAACTCTTGTGTGTGCAAGAGGGAAGTTGAAGACGGATATCACAATTCGAGAAGTGAAACCAGAGGAAGTGGAATCCTTCATCTGATTGCGCAGCAGTATAACTCGGGACGGAGGTAATTCAACTGACATCTAGAGAAGAAGAGCCCAAGCTATGAAGGTGTTCATGACAAAGAGGCAACCACTATGTTCATAGAACCTAAGATTGTAAACAAGGAATGAGGATGTTAAAACGTATGTATGGAGTATGGCACTCTAGAAATCAGAGACATGGAACATTGGAAAAGTGGACCAGCGATGAATTGAAGCCTTAGAAAGATTGCACATAAAGGGGATAACTCTGAAGATTAGATGGACTGACAAAGTGAGGGACGAGGAAGTATGTAGACGAACAGAAGAGCTCGTCTACATACTTCCTCGCATCATATGGAGAGCTCTATGGCAAAGTACAACTAGAAGGACAGGAGGCACCTTGAAGCGCAATGGATTCGTTTGAAACATGATAGTAGGGAAAATTGAAGGGAATATCCCAGGAGGAATACCAAGAGACTAGTCATAATACAAATTAAGAAGGGCATGAAGTAGGGAGACCATTAGTGAGTGTGGGAATTAACATAGAGACGAATTCGATATGATGCCCTTCCGGATGCCCTTCCATGGCCAGTGCTTGTATCGCCTGACCGAAGAACATTGAATTGGGTTCTTCTTCCTGACATGTTCCTATTGTGCTATCCTTCAATGCAGCTTACTGTCTCTTCTTTCGTGGACAACATCTGAACTTTTCTTCCATCACATAACATTTACGTGACCCTGTGTATATCTCTCATCGCTTCTTTAGTATCTACTACTTTTACTTTAGGTTTTCGCGACTTATCTTCCGGTTTTCAATGACACTGAACCTGTTTCCCAGTGAAATAGTTCTAAAATGGCGCTATTAGAGATAATGTTCTGCCACAAACCACTAAAGGAACAACTGCTGCTGCTAAGAGCTACAAAGGTGAACATTTAAAATGCAATCAAACTAAAAGTGCCCATTTAAAATTCTCGTTCAACGACCAGACGAGCCTTGACTCGTTACCAGACGAGTCAAATTAGCATAGGACATATATGTTCACTTGCTTAAACGAGGGGAGGCGGGTTCCTATTCCTATACGCGTATTTCGACCACAAGGTAGTTCTCTTCAGCGGTATGAAGGAGGAAAATCACTCAACACAAGGTTGAAGCGGTTTGGCACTCTCAATACTTCAAACTTGTGTCCTATTCCTTTTTCACAACATTGTGTTTCCGTAGTTTAGAGGTGTAACTATTCTTTTTTCCTTTATTTTCTATTTGTTTCTTTCTTTTGACTCAAAGGCTTAATTCCCTACCATTTTTGGTTTTGACCACGCCATCAGGCTATTTAGTCCACTTCAAATGCTCGAAGGTTGGTCTTTCTTTTCTGTAATAGTTGAGTGATTGAGTGTGTGTATTATTCTCCTGAAGTCGGTCCCTGGTACCTGGATTAATTTCTTCCAAAACCTATTCGGTTTCTTCCTACCTGACGCGCAAGTAGTTGAAAAACACGGGTGGTAATGGATACTTATATCTTACACCTCTTGCTAACACTGCCCATTCAGACTCTGCATCCATCACTCTCACCTGAGCAATCTTACACGTGTACAGGTCGCGGATAAGTCTCCTATTCCGCCAATCATCTCCTATTTTCTGCAAAACATTATTTAATTTGACCCAAATCACTCTATATAACTCTATCTCGGCATTTATGAAACAAACAAATACGTCCTCATTGTATTCTGTTCATCTCTGTTAGTGACCTCATTACTGTTATGGCATTGCGCGTGCCTCTCCTCTATCTAAACCCAAACCAATCAACACCTAAGTAATCATTTGCCTTCCTCTACATTCTGTTATTAATGATCCTGGGAATCACTTTATTTGCGAGCGAAATCCAAATTTATTGTTTTGTATTCCTTAAATGACTTTTGGGAAGAGGAGCCATCACTTATCCGACGAACAATTCAAGCCAAATTCCTTCTTTGTAAATGCTAAGAATTAGACCATAAAAACTCTCCCTTCCACGTTCTCCTAAACCTTTAAGTATTGCCGCAGGAACGTTGTCTACTCCCACGGCCTTATTTGATTTCAATTCCCTTAATGCCCTTACTATCTCGCAATCGAGTAAACCTGGACATAAGCTGTTATCATAATATATCTCATATTCCATATTCTCTTTTTATTTCCAAGCTTGCTGACCTAATGTCTTTACCATAGAGTTATTCCATATATTCCTCCCATCTCTTTTGAATCTTCCCAGATCCAGTTAATAACTTTCCTGACTCATCTTTTATTTTTTATACGGATTTTCCATTCCTACTTCCTGACGGTGATTTTACATTTCTGTATAGCGCACCAATTTCTCCCTTCCCTTGTAAACTTTCCATATCCTCTATATGCGTCTTCCACCACAATATAAGAGCGAGACACAGAATTGTCCAGCTACATCCTTGACCGATACGGCTTTCACGAAAGATAAATGTTTTGTTTTCAGCAAATTATGTCATTTATTAGAGCTGGTGGGGAAAATTGACCGAAACAATTCAGTCCTCGAATCAATAGCCACTTTTGAGAACGAAGCCGCCAATCCCTTCATCCTTGACTCATAAAGATATAGCTTTCCTTTGGCAAACTCCACCAATAATATCATAGCCTCTCCATATTATCTCGCCCTAGATCTTAATTTATAACATTGTTCAATTTTGCCAATTCCCATTAGCGAAAAACCAAATCAACATATCTAAAACTTCACACCCTCAAGTAAAGATTTCCACAAAATAGCGCGTAAAGAGACCTACAGAAACAATTTCATAGCCGACAGTGCTCAGTACTCTGCATTGGTAGGTAGCAGCAGCATGTGCATGCAACGAACTGAATCTTGGTTCATTGAAATCGAAAAAAATCAGTTGTTGTCTTCGTTAAGGAGTTCGCGTAGTTTATGCTGAGGATTATCGTCGGTTGGAACTATTTGTAAGTAATTGGATAAGCTTTTGTGATTTTGGAGGTGTGAAAAACTTAGTCTCGAAAGTAGTATTATGAAATTTCAGTTTTTTGGCGACATGATTTGTTTTCTTCATTTCCCTCTCTTATTTCTTTGCCAAGCAGCATTCAAAATTTGATATTTCGGGAAACATTACTTCCATTTTACTGAGTGAGCTTTTTTAATGACGAGTAAGATCCATATCATGAACCCGTGACAGCGTGAAAGAGTTGCATAGGTGTGGAAATTTGTCTTGTGAAAACTTATAATTCCGAGTGGACTGCGAATTTATGGGGCACAGAAGCCGCCTATATCATCTACGCATTTCGTATAATTGATCCTGAAATAATATGCGAAGAAAAAACCGCCGCAAGTCTCTTAGAATAGATTTGTGACCTTTTCCACCAATGTCATCCAACGTCCTCTCAAATAATTTATCGAGCTTTGTGGAAATCAAAGGAATAAAACACATTCATCATCTCAAAAGAGAGGATTATTGAGTCCCCCATTTGTTCATTTTCTTTCACATTTATTTATTTCCCTTCGCAATGCTGTGATCAGATATCCAAAAATCTCACATCGCTCGCAGTGCCATCAATGAAATTTGTTGAGCTTAGAGAAAACAGCAATCTGTGAAATATCCATGAATGGGGAATAATGAAGAGTCTGAAATAAATTAAACCTCCAGGTTCCGCAAGCAAATTTGAGCCGGGCTCAATTTCAATTCAAGCGAGACCCCGCATGAAAATGATATTATTGCCAGAGGAAAGAAATGTTGAAGCGTCATAATAAGCAATTTTCCTGACCTTTATAATTTGTCAATCAATTGCACTTAAAGATGGCAAATCCGGCATTCGTTTGTATCATATTCATCCGTCAAAAAGGAGTACGCACGCTAGTCAAAACTATAACCTAGCCTCTTTTTTTCCGTGTATATGTTTCTTCTTATGTTTATTTGTGTTTTTTTCTGTTTTTATGGCAACCTTCGTCCCTTTAACAATCAATTAATTACATCTTTACAAATAAATTACCTACGGTTTAATTAGTTGAGAGCTCATCGTCATGAATAAGCAACTTTGATTAATTACCTGCTCAAGACTCTTCTGCATCCGCCAATAACCTCCTGTTTTCTGCAAAACCTTAATTAATTTGACCCATAGCACTCTGTATAACTCTATCTCGACATTTACAAAACAGACAGACAAATACGTCCTTATTGTATTCTGTTCCTTCTCTCTGTTAGTAACCTCATTACTGCTATGGCACCGCACGTGCCTCTCCCCTATCTCATTCCCAACTGATCACCCCTTAAGTAATCATTTGCCCTCCTCTACATCCTGTTATTAATGATCCTGGGTATCTGCGAGCGAAATGAAAACTTATTGTTTCTTGGTTTTCACATATGCTTTTCTTTTCTTTGGGATGGGAATTAAATACTGATCTTGAGAATTTTTTAGCCTCATATCTCATTAATGCTACGAATTAGCTCACAAAGCTCTTCCTCTCACGTTCCCCTAACCCTATAAGCAGTTCCGCGGGAATCTTGTCTACCCCCACGGCCGCTCGAGTAAGCCTGTACCTAAGCTATTCTCATCTACCCCATATTCTCTTTCTATGTCTAAAATTGCTAGCCTTATATCTTTATCATATAGTTCCTCTATATTTCTTTCATTTCTCTTGAATAACCCTTGGTTCAATGAATAATTTACCTTACTCATCTTTAATTGTTTTCCCGGATTTCCCTTGTTACTGCATTGACCTTTCTGTACCGCTCACCAATTTTACCCTTCCATGTAACTTTTCCATGTCCTCACATTTCGTCTCCCACCATACTCCTTCCACTCTATTTTTTTTCCTCGTCTAATTTTATTATTTCACTCTTTACGCTTCCTTCTACCTGTTCTCTGTGTTTACATTCTTCCATTTCTTTCTCTCTTTCTAATCATTTCCTGTGTACGTAATCCATGTTTTTTGTCCTTTCATGTAGTTCAGTGTGCGGGTTTTTATATCCCTTTTTGATATGTTCTCATTTTTTCTCTATAGTACCCAGCTCCCTGTCCTCACTGATAGGGTTCGGAATGGTGCGGTGGCTGAAGTACTGGCTTCCCAACCTGAGGGTTCGATCCTACTAGGAGCAAATATCATTGCTCTTGCCAGCGAAGCTCAAGAGCCCTTCCATCACTGTTTTGCGAATTTCAGCAATGAATGAAAGACAATATTTCTCCATATGGGTACTCCGCTTCGCAAAACCCTTTTCCCCTTAAGGTACCAAGGGTTCAAGGCATTGCATAAAAGGGAGGCTAAGCGTAACATTCCATAGGGCATAGTGGGCTGTGAGAGCGATCTCACGCTTTGATGGTTAATCACCCACATGGAAGATTTTTATGAAATGGGTGCAAAGTGGTTAAATAAAAATGATTATTCGCATTTCTTCATTAAGAACGTTAGGAAGTTCGCCACTAATATTGAGGGGTTGGTGTACTCACAATAAGGGTCAGGATGTTTCAAGTTAGTATCGGTGAGATAATATTAACATTGAGTTAGATTATTCCTATTTCATAGCAAAATACGTGCCGTCACGATTGAATTTGATGGAATCTCTCGTAGACACCTCTGAAAAACGCGAGTTGTTCTAACCAGCAGTGGACCCAACCAGGTCCACTCATGGGATCTCGCTCTTCAATTTGCTTGCGTTGTTTTCCATTTCGAGTTTCCTTTCGAGTTTGGTTATTCTGGATGGCGTCTTTCGATAGACTAGACTATATGTACCCGATCGTGATAATTAGGCGCTCTTCAAAGTTCCAGGCTGGCATTTTCAGAATGAAAAATGTAGGAATAACAGCATCGTGCATATTCTGGCATAAACTAAATCCCTTTAATATTTTGGCACGATATAATAAATCCCATAACAAAGGTATCATTATGAATAGTACACACATCAATCGACGATGCTTGTACTTGACAAATGTCAACATCGGACTCCGGGGAGAAATGAGAATAACGGGAAGGGTTGAAAGGCATCTTTTAATTGGGTTCGTATGTTCGCCAGTAACTAAGTGTTTTATAACCCTTCTATCAAGGTTTAAAATAAACAAAGTTTCGACGGCACTGTTTCAATGTATTAAACCCTCGATTAATTTGGTTATTGGTGGGTATTATTTATTTAACTTCGGCTTTTCATTTTATTTTCGCTACCAAATCGTTGTTTCTCGCGGCAATCACGAAAAATATCTCCTAAAAGGAAAAAGTTCACCATCACTAAGGGCTGTAATTACGAATAACTGAATGCCAGGAATGAGCTCGCGATAATAATTTTTGTGTTATTTTTCAATCCGGAACAACAATTCAGAAACATATGAAACGTTTGGTATTTTCAAGGCTATGCGTGGATTCACGACAAAGTGGGAGAAGGATCCCGTTTCTTCGCTTTTTATTATCGTTATGTTTCTTTCATACTATTAGGGATCCAATCCAGACGATTCACCTTTAAGAAACCAAATGTAATGCAGATGAAGTTGGCCAAAGGATACGTTCACTAGAACTAATAACCACAGTTTCCAAACCGAAGATCGGTCTGACAGGTACGGTGAGGTCACCTAGACTAAGCTCAACGGTAAGTGAAATTCACTCATCAGGTTAGGGGGTCAATCTTATTCCCTGTGCTTTCCCAGGAAGAAAACATTATTTTTATTAGAAAATTCTTACAGCTTGGGTGAAGCTGAGGGTGCCCAGAGACGTCTGGCGTCAGGGCCCTCCGGTCAGTAGGCCAACGTTGTACCTCATGGCTTACCACAACCCCTACTAGGACTAATGTTCTATAATAATAATTATTGTCCTGGGGAAACTTTTTCTATGATTTTATGTGCAACTTTTAATTACTTAAAAATTACATCGTCAATAGTCCTGCAAATAAAAATTAGCAGTGACAAATTCCTAGTTATCTTTAATTAAATACTATTGATACAAGCATGACTACGATCATTTTCCCTTTGCATGAGGCGCTGGCTCTCTTTCATCCGTATGGGGCTTGGGACTCAGATAATTTAATCCTTAGAAGGTCGATTTGGCAAGAATGGCCGTGAACCAGGCCTTCTTAACCCCAGGCGCCCTCCATCTCACTTTTCACTCGTCTTCCCTTATCATTGGCCGCGCCCCCGTCTATCTCAACTACCCCACCCATGCCAATGAATCAAGCCAGCCCCTCCCATTTCAAATCAGTTGGATTTGTAGTGGAGGACTATCTTTCGCAATTTACGTATCATGGAAAGTGAACGCTGCAGGGCGTGTCGTAGGTCATGCTGACGGGGAGAGTTGGTGTGATGAAAGTGAACGGGTGATGAGTGCACTAGGCTCATTGCTGCCATCTATGCTCAACAGTGAAATTAAAGGATTTTTGCAAAAACAAATTCCAGTGGCGAATATGTTTCTGACATGTTAAATATGTTACCGGCCCGCTCTATTTAATGTCAATTCATTCGCTATTATGCAACGTATAGTTCAGGACAACTTACTTACCCCGTGCAAAATTGGTAGCATTTCATGGCAAGTGGCCGTTAATTACATGATTAGCATCATTGAAGAAAGGGAAGGTTTTGCCTCTGTGTTACCTCACATCACGTGGGAAGGAGATAATGTTCGAAGAAAACGATTTGAAGTTTCATTGTATAACAATTTCTAAGAAAACCACTGACTCTTGACATTTTTTTATTTCTTGGCCATTGAAGTGTATTGATCTCCAAGTTTAACAGATTTCAACTCACGACGCTATTTTTTACTAATTGTTATAATTCAGGTCACAGGACCTAGTTGAAATGTTGAGCGTTCGTTTTATTGCCATCTGCATAATCACCGGTGTTTTAAAGAATGTATTTCAGCATCTACTTAATATCTCACAGGCACTAGAAGAAAATGCATAGAATAAAGATTAATAAATACTAATGAATAGGTATAATTGTGTTCAGGAATTGTACAAAACAAAACTCCTCCCGGTAGACAACTTGTAATAATATGTATCTATTATCTCCCTTCGATTATCAAAACGTAAGCATGCTTTTTAAAAAGCTTCCGTCGGAACGAGACGAAGTAAGAGAAATTGAATCCGATCAGTGTGTGCCCATTAAATGCGTCATAAATTTGTTCACTCTTTCCGTCCACCATCCCTCATAGGCCCCTAGGGCTCCCACCCTAATCCGCTGAAAGTACTTCCAGAATATTATCAGACGGAAAGGAATATCTTTCTTTTTTCCGCGAAGAGTCTGGTATTGAGTCGAGTTTATTGGATGAGAATAAACATGTTGTAAAAGGCGACTATAAGAGCGGGAAGACAACCCTGGTAACAAAACCTGGGAGAGCAAGGGACGCGTCCGAAAAGTCTCTTTGGTCAGCTGTCTTTGCGCGGCCATTCCAGCTTGCTTGCGATCCACCATAAGGGTGAAGATTAACTCATTTCGCAATGAACTATTAAATTTGTTAACTTGTTCCATTGATTTAGTGGTAAAGAATGTGTCACTTAAATAGGATGTATTCCCGTATTTTTACAAGCTCGATCCTAATTTCAATTAGCAATTTTTATGTTTAGTTTTGATGAATTTTGGTTGTTTTATTACTTATTTCTTATTTTTTTTATTGCTTGTTTTAATTCTTTTCCATTTGGTGGACGACAACTACGGTAATGTCACCTTCCCGCACGAGTCTAGTGTATGCCCCTTGTGTGCCATTACTGTTTAATGTATTTCAATACGTTTCATCATTATCATGGCAATTTCTAAGGGTGTCGAAATAGATTGTGGTAAAATTAAAAGAGCATTATCAAACAGAGGCCGATAAGATGTCTCCTGTATAGCGCATCACTGCTTCGCCAAAATGACACAAGATACTCAGAAATACTGATATGATGTCCCTGCGTGGGTTTTGTTGTATTTAAACGTGATTTGTCACATAAATGTCATCTATATTCAAAATGGGATGTTTCGGTGACTACGGAGATCAGAAGAGCACAATTTCAGAGTTTTTTGTTGGGTGGCCAATATCCTCCACCGGGCCCACACCTAGTTATTAAAATCTATTAAAATATTCCGTGATAGGGACGTCGATCACGCAAGTATGATAATGACTCCCAGTCGGAGTCATGGCCGCGGATTGAAAGAACTAACACCGTGTTTTACTGATTACTGCTGAATCCGATTAATTCACAGATTCTTGGCAGTGGATATAGCATACACTTCTTCCTAATAACTGTCGGTACAGATTACGGGGTCACACTTGGACGGTAGAGAAGAGCACCTACTGACTACATCGTCATTGAATAAATAACGAATAAATGTCTCGGATTGACGGAAACTAATCGTGTGAAAGAACACAATTCGCGTAATGAATTTATCGCCAGCATAAAGAAGAGGAGGTTATCCCTTCGGTAGAAGTTTTTCTTCGCAATATTTGTTCTGATGTAGGTGCGAAAAAATGCAATTCAACTTAAAATATCGACGAATTAGATGACAATCACGAAATCGTAAGGCTCTTGCGAAAGGTACCGTTCAGTTGGAAAATTTTCCATGCAGTGTGTGTACATCTTGCAAACCCTATGCGTCCTCAGAAGTAATACAATTTTTAAAACTTACAAATGCACTCTCCAAGTGTGTACCTGTGTACTAGGACTGGTTTTTTATAAGATTTCATTAAGTATCAAATGTTTAATTCCTTTCAGCTTCCATTTTATAATTAGAGAGTGCACCGGTTTGTGTGTTTCCAAGTAGTGAGCTCGAAAAAGTATACTTTCGCAGCCAAGCTAGCGAAGTCGTATTTCCGCCTATCATGCTAGGAGACGACGCGCTGGGCCCTGCGTCTTTTGCTTTCGATTGGACTTAGGGATTTGCAGTCCTAATGGTTGCAGCTTACGCTCAAAATCTATGAAGTAAAAAAAACGCTACCCTGCAAAAAAACAATACCCTGTAAAAAACACAGTAATCAATCCTGAAGGACGGTCGGCAGGTGATAGTAAGGTTCACCCGGTAGTGCTAAATCCGACGGCGTGTGAAAGTCACACATCAGTGTAGGGCGGCCAGTTCCTTTCCATGTGCCATTCATGGATTCAAAGGAAGTTCTTGTAGCCACATATTTACGTAGCATGTTCCGCGCTCCATGTACCCACAGTTCCTTGCCCAAGATTCAAACCCTGCACCCTGCGGTCAGTAGTCCAAAACGCTACCCCCTGAAATACCGCGACTGGTTTTCCGGCGTATGTTAAAACATGTATTTGCTTTCCTTAATAATGATGGTTTTTTGCTGATAGAAGCAGTCTTTTGACTATAACATTGGAAATATATACATGCACAACTATGTGTGATATACTGGACTATTACTGAGACCTTTCGTTTCCAATTTGGGAATGTCCTCAAAGTCCTCATTAACCAGTTCATACTAGATTCTGCTGTCTTTGAGGTCGGGAAGGGATTCACATATTTGCAGTGTCGAATATAGAGGAAAACCCTCCATGTGCTGCTTAATGCTCTGACCATTGGAGGATTTAATTTACAGGTTATCGAAAATTCTCGGTGCATAATTAACTGAATTTCGTTTCTTAATTTGTAAAAGAAACGATTGAATATAAAAAAGTACCTATGCACGAGGAAGGAAATTCTCACTGATTTTCAATAATTTCTAGAGTTGTATTAGTTCAGAAAATATAAGCAGGATTTCACGAAACGAACGTTCACGAGAGTCTCCGAAGCTCTACTTCGTCGAAGGCCAAATTTTATCTTTTCGCCCGCTTGGCTGTGTGGTTCCTGCCTCCCCGCGACCCCTTGCCATCACGCTCGGGCATTAGTTGTTGCGCATCCATTTACCTCGCCCTGAAATAGGACTTTAATCGTTTTGAAAAGCGTGGAGTCTGTGAAACTCACTCAGGAAATATAGACCTAACTTTTAGGCTTAATATGACACCGAAATTATGTCCCTGGGTTTCCTAGATATTGTGTTAATCCGAAGGTTTTGTTTTCCAGTGTCCATGAAATCAATTTCTCTCACTTCATTTGTTTTTTACCTTCGGCCCCTCTAGATTTTTCACGTGCCCCTTTTGACTCTAACTTATGTGCTTCTCCCTGCTATGAGTTCACCTTGATTGACCTTCAAGTCCAAATGTTTTCCAAGGTATGACCTTCAACTGCTATTTCCCTCTCTATTCCGACCAGCCGATTTTCGTGCAAATCTGTCGAGTACGAGAAAAAGCTGCTTGGTGGCCTTGAATTAGGGTAACTTCCTGCCGTCAAAAAGTGAGCGACGAAATGGCGCTGTATGTCCACGAAGAGACCCAGCGCTATTTTCAAATGAAAGAAAAGAAATCAATTTATGTTTCCTCTTGCTCATTCCGTGTACACAATAATCACACATAATAACGTTGAAATTATGAAAAGGGTAATCCAAAACGTCTTAGTTTGCACATATAAAAAGTCATTTTAAACTTATTTCATTAAAATTCGATCATCTCCGGTTTCAAATATTACAAATTATTGGCAGTAAGGGTGCTCATCATTACATTTAAATTATTACCTTCTTCCCTCCACGAATCATTTGATAATGGCATTTGGCAATCCGACTTTCTGAGAAAATGAATAATTTTACCCAATTAATAATTGATTTTGAATATATGAGTAGAGTCTTTAAGTGATTGCTTATGCAGGCATGACTTTTGCCGACCTCCAATGCAAGCAAACGAAAAGTCCGCAGTAAGATTGTTGTTTTTTTCTCCAGAATGAGGTTACACTTGCATACCTGATGCAAATGTTGTAATAGGATTACGAAAGACAAAACTGTGATTTAATTTCATTGATCAGCGTTGAATTAGTATTTCTAGGTGTACTGAAAATATTAGAAATTCAACTGTGTGTAACACATAGATAAACAATAATGACAAAGCAGTCAAATACTTATATATCTTAGGAATACAAAAGCGGATCCTAAGCCTAGTTTACCACTCACCAAGAAGCAGGTCAATCACCCCACCATGCCCTGTAAAAAATGAACCTTAATTTACAAAATATACTGATAAAGTTTTTAGTTATTCACTCAAAACAAAAAAGCGTGAACAAATTATTTATTTCCAAGGTTGGTTTGGAAAATGACCGTAGATTTTACCCAGTACTCACCCCGTCGGCATAAGCCCGAGACAGTTTGAAGACACACCTCCGGCTTTCCGTGTTTCATACATGGTTTAGCAGGAAGTACTGGCACCGGAAAATCCACGTATCTTGGAGGGAGCTGCATGTGCCCAGAGAGCCTTGCCCGGGAATTGAACCCGGGACCCTCCGGTCAGTAGTCCAACACGCTCCCCCCTGAACTACCGCGACTGGTGCTCCGACGTATGTTAAAACATGTATTTGCTTTCCTTAATAACAATGGTTTTTTTCTGATATAAGCAGTCTTTTGACTATAACATTGGAAATATATATGCACAACTATGTGTGATATACTGGACTATTACTGAGACCTTTCGTTTCCAATTTGGGAATGTCCTCAAAATCCTCATTAACCAGTTCATACTAGATTCTGCTGTCTTTGAGGTCGGGAAGGGATTCACATATTTGCAGTGTCGAATATAGAGGAAAACACTCTTTGTGCTGCTTGTTGCTCTAACCACTGGAGGATTTAATTTACAGGTTATCGAAAATTTTCGGTGCATAATTTACTAAATTTCGTTTGTTAATTTTTAAAAGAAACGGTTAAATATAAATAAGTACCTATGCACGAGGAAGGAAATTCTCACTGATTTTCAATAATTTCTAGAGTTGTATTAGTTCAGAAAATATAAGCAAGGTTTCACGAAACGAACGTTCACGAGAGTCTCCGAAGCTCTACTTCGTCGAAGGCCAAATTTTATCTTTTCGCCCGCTTGGCTGTGTGGTTCCTGCCTCCCCGCGACCCCTCGCCCTCACGCTCGGGTATTAGTTGTTGCGCATCCATTTACCTCGCCCTGAAATAGGACTTTAATCGTTTTGAAAAGCGTGGGGTCTGTGAAACTCACTCAGGAAATATAGACCTAATGTTTAGGCTTAATATGACACCGAAATTATGTCCCTGGGTTTCCTAGATATTGTGTTAATCCGAAGGTTTTGTTTTCCAGTGTCCATGAAATCAATTTCTCTCACTACATTTGTTTTTTACCTTCGGCCCCTCTAGATTTTTCACGTGCCCCTTTTGACTCTAACTTATGTGCTTCTCCCTGCTATGAGTTCACCTTGATTGACCTTCAAGTCCAAATGTTTTCCAAGGTATGACCTTCAACTGCTATTTCCCTCTCTATTCCGACCAGCCGATTTTCGTGCAAATCTGTCGAGTACGAGAAAAAGCTGCTTGGTGGCCTTGAATTAGGGTAACTTCCTGCCGTCAAAAAGTGAGCGACGAAATGGCGCTGTATGTCCACGAAGAGACCCAGCGCTATTTTCAAATGAAAGAAAAGGAATCAATTTATGTTTCCTCTTGCTCATTCCGTGTACACAATAATCACACATAATAACGTTGAAATTATGAAAAGGGTAATCCAAAACGTCTTAGTTTGCACATATAAAAAGTCATTTTAAACTTATTTCATTAAAATTCGATCATCTCCGGTTTCAAATATTACAAAATATTGGCAGTAAGGGTCCTCATCATTACATTTAAATTATTACCTTCTTCCCTCCACGAATCCTTTGATAATGGCATTTGGCAATCCGACTTTCTGAGAAAATGAATAATTTTACCCAATTAATAATTGATTTTGAATATATGAGTGGAGTCTTTAAGTGATTGCTTATGCAGGCATGACTTTTGCCGACCTCCAATGCAATCAAACGAAAAGTCCGCAGTAAGATTGTTGTTTTTTTCTCCAGAATGAAGTTACACTTGCATACCTGATGCAAATGTTGTAATAGGATTACGAAAGACAAAACTGTGATTCAAATTTCACTCATCAGCGTTGAATTAGTATTTCTAGGTGTACTGACACTATTAGAAATTCAACTGTGTGTAACAAATAGATAAACAATAATGACAAAGCAGTCAAATACTTATATATCTTAGGAATACAAAAGCGGATCCTAAGCCTAGTTTACCACTCACCAAGAAGCAGGTCAATCACCCCACCATGCCCTGTTAAAAATGAACCTTAATTTACAAAATATACTGATAAAGTTTTTAGTTATTCACTCAAAACAAAAAAGCATGAACAAATTATTTATTTCCAAGGATGGTTTAGAAAATGACCGTAGATTTTACCCAGTACTTATCCCGTCGGCATAAGCCCGAGACATTTTGAAGACACACCTCCGGCTTTCCGTGTTTCATACATGGTTTACCAGGAAGTACTGGCACCGGAAAATCCACGTATCTTGCAGGGAGCTGCATGTGCCCAGAGAACCTTGCCCGGGAATTGAACCCGGGACCCTCCGGTCAGTAGTCCAACACGCTCCCCCCTGAACTACCGCGACTGGTGCTCCGATGTATGTTAAAACATGTATTTGCTTTCCTTAATAACAATGGTTTTTTTCTGATATAAGCAGTCTTTTGACTATAACATTGGAAATATATATGCACAACTATGTGTGATATACTGGACTATTACTGAGACCTTTCGTTTCCAATTTGGGAATGTCCTCAAAATCCTCATTAACCAGTTCATACTAGATTCTGCTGTCTTTGAGGTTGGGAAGGGATTCACATATTTGCAGTGTCGAATATAGAGGAAAACACTCTTTGTGCTGCTTGTTGCTCTAACCACTGGAGGATTTAATTTACAGGTTATCGAAAATTCTCGGTGCATAATTTACTAAATTTCTTTTGTTATTTTTAAAAGAAACGGTTGAATATAAATAAGTACCTATGCACGAGGAAGGAAATTCTCACTGATTTTCAATAATTTCTAGAGTTGTATTAGTTCAGAAAATATAAGCAGGGTTTCACGAAACGAACGTTCACGAGAGTCTCCGAAGCTCTACTTCGTCGAAGGCCAAATTTTATCTTTTCGCCCGCTTGGCTGTGTGGTTCCTGCCTCCCCGCGACCCCTCGCCCTCACGCTCGGGTATTAGTTGTTGCGCATCCATTTACCTCGCCCTGAAATAGGACTTTAATCGTTTTGAAAAGCGTGGAGTCTGTGAAACTCACTCAGGAAATATAGACCTAATGTTTAGGCTTAATATGACACCGAAATTATGTCCCTGGGTTTCCTAGATATTGTGTTAATCCGAAGGTTTTGTTTTCCAGTGTCCATGAAATCAATTTCTCTCACTTCATTTGTTTTTTTACCTTCGGCCCCTCTAGATTTTTCACGTGCCCCTTTTGACTCTAACTTATGTGCTTCTCCCTGCTATGAGTTCACCTTGATTGACCTTCAAGTCCAAATGTTTTCCAAGGTATGACCTTCAACTGCTATTTCCCTCTCTATTCCGACCAGCCGATTTTCGTGCAAATCTGTCGAGTACGAGAAAAAGCTGCTTGGTGGCCTTGAATTAGGGTAACTTCCTGCCGTCAAAAAGGGAGCGACGAAATGGCGCTGTATGTCCACGAAGAGACCCAGCGCTATTTTCAAATTAAAGAAAAGAAATCAATTTATGTTTCCTCTTGCTCATTCCGTGTACACAATAATCACACATAATAACGTTGAAATTATGAAAAGGGTAATCCAAAACGTCTTAGTTTGCACATATAAAAAGTCATTTTAAACTTATTTCATTAAAATTCGATCATCTCCGGTTTCAAATATTACATATTATTGGCAGTAAGGGTGCTCATCATTACATTTAAATTATTACCTTCTTCCCTCTACGAATCATTTGATAATGGCATTTGGCAATCCGACTTTCTGAGAAAATGAATAATTTTACCCAATGAATAATTGATTTTGAATATATGAGTAGAGTCTTTAAGTGATTGCTTATGCAGGCATGACTTTTGCCGACCTCCAATGCAATCAAACGAAAAGTCCGCAGTAAGATTGTTGTTTTTTTCTCCAGAATGAAGTTACACTTGCATACCTGATGCAAATGTTGTAATAGGATTACGAAAGACAAAACTGTGATTTAATTTCACTCATCAGCGTTCAATTAGTATTTCTAGGTTGATTATATATTAGCCAAATGCCATTATCAATATTAGAAATTCAACTGTGTGTAACACATAGATAAACAATAATGACAAAGCAGTCAAATACTTATATATCTTAGGAATACAAAAGCGGATCCTAAGCCTAGTTTACCACTCACCAAGAAGCAGGTCAATCACCCCACCATGCCCTGTTAAAAATGAACCTTAATTTACAAAATATACTGATAAAGTTTTTAGTTATTCACTCAAAACAAAAAAGCTTGAACAAATTATTTATTTCCAAGGATGGTTTGGAAAATGACCGTAGATTTTACCCAATACTTACCCCGTCGGCATAAGCCCGAGACAGTTTGAAGACACACCTCCGGCTTTCCGTGTTTCATACATGGTTTAGCAGGAAGTACTGGCACCGGAAAATCCACGTATCTTGGAGGGAGCTGCATGTGCCCAGAGAGCCTTGCCCGGGAATTGAACCCGGGACCCTCCGGTCAGTAGTCCAACACGCTCCCCCCTGAACTACCGCGACTGGTGCTCCGATGTATGTTAAAACATGTATTTGCTTTCCTTAATAACAATGGTTTTTTTCTGATATAAGCAGTCTTTTGACTATAACATTGGAAATATATATGCACAACTATGTGTGATATACTGGACTATTACTGAGACCTTTCGTTTCCAATTTGGGAATGTCCTCAAAATCCTCATTAACCAGTTCATACTAGATTCTGCTGTCTTTGAGGTCGGGAAGGATTCACATATTTGCAGTGTCGAATATAGAGGAAAACACTCTTTGTGCTGCTTGTTGCTCTAACCACTGGAGGATTTAATTTACAGGTTATCGAAAATTCTCGGTGCATAATTTACTAAATTTCGTTTGTTATTTTAAAAGAAACGGTTGAATATAAATAAGTACCTATGCACGAGGAAGGAAATTCTCACTGATTTTCAATAATTTCTAGAGTTGTATTAGTTCCGAAAATATAAGCAGGGTTTCACGAAACGAACGTTCACGAGAGTCTCCGAAGCTCTACTTCGTCGAAGGCCAAATTTTATCTTTTCGCCCGCTTGGCTGTGTGGTTCCTTCCTCCCCGCGACCCCTCGCCCTCACGCTCGGGTATTAGTTGTTGCGCATCCATTTACCTCGCCCTGAAATAGGACTTTAATCGTTTTGAAAAGCGTGGAGTCTGTGAAACTCACTCAGGAAATATAGACCTAATTTTTAGGCTTAATATGACACCGAAATTATGTCCCTGGGTTTCCTAGATATTGTGTTAATCCGAAGGTTTTGTTTTCCAGTGTCCATGAAATCAATTTCTCTCACTTCATTTGTTTTTTACCTTCGGCCCCTCTAGATTTTTTACGTGCCCCTTTTGACTCTAACTTATGTGCTTCTCCCTGCTATGAGTTCACCTTGATTGACCTTCAAGTCCAAATGTTTTCCAAGGTATGACCTTCAACTGCTATTTCCCTCTCTATTCCGACCAGCCGATTTTCGTGCAAATCTGTCGAGTACGAGAAAAAGCTGCTTGGTGGCCTTGAATTAGGGTAACTTCCTGCCGTCAAAAAGTGAGCGACGAAATGGCGCTGTATGTCCACGAAGAGACCCAGCGCTATTTTCAAATGAAAGAAAAGGAATCAATTTATGTTTCCTCTTGCTCATTCCGTGTACACAATAATCACACATAATAACGTTGAAATTATGAAAAGGGTAATCCAAAACGTCTTAGTTTGCACATATAAAAAGTCATTTTAAACTTATTTCATTAAAATTCGATCATCTCCGGTTTCAAATATTACAAATTATTGGCAGTAAGGGTCCTCATCATTACATTTAAATTATTACCTTCTTCCCTCCACGAATCATTTGATAATGGCATTTGGCAATCCGACTTTCTGAGAAAATGAATAATTTTACCCAATTAATAATTGATTTTGAATATATGAGTAGAGTCTTTAAGTGATTGCTTATGCAGGCATGACTTTTGCCGACCTCCAATGCAATCAAACGAAAAGTCCGCAGTAAGATTGTTGTTTTTTTCTCCAGAATGAAGTTACACTTGCATACCTGATGCAAATGTTGTAATAAGATTACGAAAGACAAAACTGTGATTCAAATTTCACTCATCAGCGTTGAATTAGTATTTCTAGGTGTACTGACATTATTAGAAATTCAACTGTGTGTAACACATAGATAAACAATAATGACAAAGCAGTCAAATACTTATATATCTTAGGAATACAAAAGCGGATCCTAAACCTAGTTTACCACTCACCAAGAAGCAGGTCAATCACCCCACCATGCCCTGTTAAAAATGAACCTTAATTTACAAAATATACTGATAAAGTTTTTAGTTATTCACTCAAAACAAAAAAGCGTGAACAAATTATTTATTTCCAAGGTTGGTTTGGAAAATGACCGTAGATTTTACCCAGTACTTGCCCCGTCGGCATAAGCCCGAGACAGTTTGAAGACACACCTCCGGCTTTCCGTGTTTCATACATGGTTTAGCTGGAAGTACTGGCACCGGAAAATCCACGTATCTTGGAGGGAGCTGCATGTGCCCAGAGAGCCTTGCCCGGGAATTGAACCCGGGACCCTCCGGTCAGTAGTCCAACACGCTCCCCCCTGAACTACCGCGACTGGTGCTCCGATGTATGTTAAAACATGTATTTGCTTTCCTTAATAACAATGGTTTTTTTCTGATATAAGCAGTCTTTTGACTATAACATTGGAAATATATATGCACAACTATGTGTGATATACTGGACTATTACTGAGACCTTTCGTTTCCAATTTGGGAATGTCCTCAAAATCCTCATTAACCAGTTCATACTAGATTCTGCTGTCTTTGAGGTCGGGAAGGGATTCACATATTTGCAGTGTCGAATATAGAGGAAAACCCTCCATGTGCTGCTTAATGCTCTGACCATTGGAGGATTTAATTTACAGGTTATCGAAAATTCTCGGTGCATAATTAACTGAATTTCGTTTCTTAATTTGTAAAAGAAACGATTGAATATAAAAAAGTACGTTTTGCCCGAGGAAGGAAATTCTCACTCATTTTCAATAATTTCTAGAGTTGTATTAGTTCAGAAAATATAAACAGGGTTTCACGAAACGAACGTTCACGAGAGTCCCCGAAGCTCTACTTCGTCGAAGGGCAAATTTCTCTTTTCGCCCGCTTGGCTGTGTGGCTCCTGCCTCCCCGCGACCCCTCGCCCTCACGCTCGGGTATTAGTTGTTGCGCATCCATTTACCTCGCCCTGAAATAAGACTTTAATCGTTTTGAAAAGCGTGGAGTCTGTGAAACTCAGTCAGGAAAAATAGACCTAACTTTTAGGCTTAATATGACACCGAAATTATGTCCCTGGGTTTCCTAGATATGGTGTTATTCCGAAGGTTTTGTTTTCCAGAGTCCATTAAATCAATTTCTCTCACTTCATTTGTTTTTTACCTTCGACCCCTATAGATTTTTCACGTGCCCCTTTTGACTCTACCTTGTGTGCTTCTCCCTGCTATGAGTTCACCTTGATTGACCTTCAAGTCCAAATGTTTTCCAAGGTATGACCTTCAACTGCTATTTCCCTCTCTATTCCGACCAGCCGATTTTCGTGCAAATCTGTCGAGTACGAGAAAAAGCTGCTTGGTGGCCTTGAATTAGGGTAACTTCCTGCCGTCAAAAAGTGAGCGACGAAATGGCGCTGTAAGTCCACGAAGAGACCCAGCGCTATTTTCAAATGAAAGAAAAGAAATCAATTTATGTTTCCTCTTGCTCATTCCGTGTACACAATAATCACACATAATAACGTTGAAATTATGAAAAGGGTAATCCAAAACGTCTTAGTTTGCACATATAAAAAGTCATTTTAAACTTATTTCATTAAAATTCGATCATCTCCGGTTTCAAATATTACAAATTATTGGCAGTAAGGGTCCTCATCATTACATTTAAATTATTACCTTCTTCCCTCCACGAATCATTTGATAATGGCATTTGGCAATCCGACTTTCTGAGAAAATGAATAATTTTACCCAATTAATAATTGATTTTGAATATATGAGTAGAGTCTTTAAGTGATTGCTTATGCAGGCATGACTTTTGCCGACCTCCAATGCAATCAAACGAAAAGTCCGCAGTAAGATTGTTGTTTTTTTCTCCAGAATGAAGTTACACTTGCATACCTGATGCAAATGTTGTAATAGGATTACGAAAGACAAAACTGTGATTTAATTTCACTCATCAGCGTTCAATTAGTATTTCTAGGTTGATCATATATTAGCCAAATGCCATTATCAATATTAGAAATTCAACTGTGTGTAACACATAGATAAACAATAATGACAAAGCAGTCAAATACTTATATATCTTAGGAATACAAAAGCGGATCCTAAGCCTAGTTTACCACTCACCAAGAAGCAGGTCAATCACCCCACCATGCCCTGTTAAAAATGAACCTTAATTTACAAAATATACTGATAAAGTTTGTAGTTATTCACTCAAAACAAAAAAGCTTGAACAAATTATTTATTTCCAAGGATGGTTTGGAAAATGACCGTAGATTTTACCCAATACTTACCCCATCGGCATA
Source organism: Hetaerina titia (assembly GCA_037158775.1). NCBI lineage: Eukaryota > Metazoa > Arthropoda > Insecta > Odonata > Calopterygidae > Hetaerina > Hetaerina titia. Next base: position 23,794,338 of record CM073773.1, read on the forward strand.
AGCCCGAGACAGTTTGAAGACACACCTCCGGCTTTCCGTGTTTCATACATGGTTTAGCAGGAAGTACTGGCACCGGAAAATCCACGTATCTTGGAGGGAGCTGCATGTGCCCAGAGAGCCTTGCCCGGGAATTGAACCCGGGACCCTCCGGTCAGTAGTCCAACACGCTCCCCCCTGAACTACCGCAACTGGTGCTCCGATGGATGTTAAAACATGTATTTGCTTTCCTTAATAACAATGGTTTTTTTCTGATATAAGCAGTCTTTTGACTATAACATTGGAAATATATTTGCACAACTATGTGTGGTATACTGGACTATTACTGAGACCTTTCGTTTCCAATTTGGGAATGTCCTCAAAGTCCTCATTAACCAGTTCATACTAGATTCTGCTGTCTTTGAGGTCGGGAAGGGATTCACATATTTGCAGTGTCGAATATAGAGGAAAACCCTCCATGTGCTGCTTAATGCTCTGACCATTGGAGGATTTAATTTACAGGTTATCGAAAATTCTCGGTGCATAATTAACTGAATTTCGTTTCTTAATTTGTAAAAGAAACGATTGAATATAAAAAAGTACGTTTTGCCCGAGGAAGGAAATTCTCACTCATTTTCAATAATTTCTAGAGTTGTATCAGTTCAGAAAATATAAACAGGGTTTCACGAAACGAACGTTCACGAGAGTCCCCGAAGCTCTACTTCGTCGAAGGGCAAATTTCTCTTTTCGCCCGCTTGGCTGTGTGGCTCCTGCCTCCCCGCGGCCCCTCGCCCTCACGCTCGGGTATTAGTTGTTGCGCATCCATTTACCTCGCCCTGAAATAAGACTTTAATCGTTTTGAAAAGCGTGGAGTCTGTGAAACTCAGTCAGGAAAAATAGAACTAAATTTTAGGCCTAATATGACACCGAAATTATGTCCCTGGGTTTCCTAGATATGGTGTTATTCCGAAGGTTTTGTTTTCCAGAGTCCATTAAATCAATTTCTCTCACTTCATTTGTTTTTTACCTTCGGCCCCTCTAGATTTTTCACGTGCCCCTTTTGACTCTACCTTGTGTGCTTCTCCCTGCTATGAGTTCACCTTGATTGACCTTCAAGTCCAAATGTTTTCCAAGGTATGACCTTCAACTGCTATTTCCCTCTCTATTCCGACCAGCCGATTTTCGTGCAAATCTGTCGAGTACGAGAAAAAGCTGCTTGGTGGCCTTGAATTAGGGTAACTTCCTGCCGTGAAAAAGTGAGCGACGAAATGGCGCTGTAAGTCCACGAAGAGACCCAGCGCTATTTTCAAATGAAAGAAAAGAAATTAATTTACGTTTCCTCTTGCTCATTCCGTGTACACAAGAAGCACACATAATAACGTTGAAATTATGAAAAGGCTAATCCAAAAAGTCTTAGTTTGCACATATAAAAGTCATTTTAAACTTATTTCATTAAAATTCGATCATCTCGGGTTTCAAATATTACAAATTATTGGCAGTCAGGGTCCTCATCATTACATTTAAATTATTACCTTCTTCCCTCCACGAATCATTTGATAATGGCATTTGGCAATCCGACTTTCTGAGAAAATGAATAATTTTACCCAATTAATAATTGATTTTGAATATATGAGTAGAGTCTTTAAGTGATTGCTTATGCAGGCATGACTTTTGCCGACCTCCAATGCAATCAAACGAAAAGTCCGCAGTAAGATTGTTGTTTTTTTCTCCAGAATGAAGTTACACTTGCATACCTGATGCAAATGTTGTAATAGGATTACGAAAGACAAAACTGTGATTTAATTTCACTCATCAGCGTTCAATTAGTATTTCTAGGTTGATTATATATTAGCCAAATGCCATTATCAATATTAGAAATTCAACTGTGTGTAACACATAGATAAACAATAATGACAAAGCAGTCAAATACTTATATATCTTAGGAATACAAAAGCGGATCCTAAGCCTAGTTTACCAATCACCAAGAAGCAGGTCAATCACCCCACCATGCCCTGTTAAAAATGAACCTTAATTTACAAAATATACTGATAAAGTTTTTAGTTATTCACTCAAAACAAATAAGCTTGAACTAATTATTTATTTCAAAGGTTGGTTTGGAAAATGACCGTAGATTTTACCCAATACTTACCCCGTCGGCATAAGCCCGAGACAGTTTGAAGACACACCTCCGGCTTTCCGTGTTTCATACATGGTTTACCAGGAAGTACTGGCACCGGAAAATCCACGTATCTTGGAGGGAGCTGCATGTGCCCAGAGAGCCTTGCCCGGGAATTGAACCCGGGACCCTCCGGTCAGTAGTCCAACACGCTCCACCCTGAACTACCGCGACTGGTGCTCCGATGGATGTTAAAACATGTATTTGCTTTCCTTAATAACAATGGTTTTTTTCTGATATAAGCAGTCTTTTGACTATAACATTGGAAATATATATGCACAACTATGTGTGATATACTGGACTATTACTGAGACCTTTCGTTTCCAATTTGGGAATGTCCTCAAAGTCCTCATTAACCAGTTCATACTAGATTCTGCTGTCTTTGAGGTCGGGAAGGGATTCACATATTTGCAGTGTCGAATATAGAGGAAAACCCTCCATGTGCTGCTTAATGCTCTGACCATTGGAGGATTTAATTTACAGGTTATCGAAAATTCTCGGTGCATAATTAACTGAATTTCGTTTCTTAATTTGTAAAAGAAACGATTGAATATAAAAAAGTACGTTTTGCCCGAGGAAGGAAATTCTCACTGATTTTCAATAATTTCTAGAGTTGTATTAGTTCAGAAAATATAAACAGGGTTTCACGAAACGAACGTTCACGAGAGTCCCCGAAGCTCTACTTCGTCGAAGGGCAAATTTCTCTTTTCGCCCGCTTGGCTGTGTGGCTCCTGCCTCCCCGCGACCCCTCGCCCTCACGCTCGGGTATTAGTTGTTGCGCATCCATTTACCTCGCCCTGAAATAAGACTTTAATCGTTTTGAAAAGCGTGGAGTCTGTGAAACTCAGTCAGGAAAAATAGACCTAAGTTTTAGGCCTAATATGACACCGAAATTATGTCCCTGGGTTTCCTAGATATGGTGTTATTCCGAAGGTTTTGTTTTCCAGAGTCCATTAAATCAATTTCTCTCACTTCATTTGTTTTTTACCTTCGGCCCCTCTAGATTTTTCACGTGCCCCTTTTGACTCTACCTTGTGTGCTTCTCCCTGCTATGAGTTCACCTTGATTGACCTTCAAGTCCAAATGTTTTCCAAGGTATGACCTTCAACTGCTATTTCCCTCTCTATTCCGACCAGCCGATTTTCGTGCAAATCTGTCGAGTACGAGAAAAAGCTGCTTGGTGGCCTTGAATTAGGGTAACTTCCTGCCGTCAAAAAGTGAGCGACGAAATGGCGCTGTAAGTCCACGAAGAGACCCAGCGCTATTTTCAAATGAAAGAAAAGAAATTAATTTACGTTTCCTCTTGCTCATTCCGTGTACACAAGAAGCACACATAATAAAGTTGAAATTATGAAAAGGGTAATCCAAAAAGTCTTAGTTTGCACATATAAAAAGTCATTTTAAACTTATTTCATTAAAATTCCATCATCTCCGGTTTCAAATATTACAAATTATTGGCAGTGAGGGTCCTCATCATTACATTTAAATTATTACCTTCTTCCCTCCACGAATCATTTGATAATGGCATTTGGCAATCCGACTTTCTGAGAAAATGAATAATTTTACCCAATTAATAATTGATTTTGAATGTATGAGTAGAATCTTTAAGTGATTGCTTATGCAGGCATGACTTTTGCCGACCTCCAATACAATCAAACGAAAAGTCCGCAGTAAGATTGTTGTTTTTTCTCCAGAATGAAGTTACACTTGCATACCTGATGCAAATGTTGTAATAAGATTACGAAAGACAAAACTGTGATTTAATTTCACTCATCAGCGTTGAATTAGTATTTCTAGGTGTAGTGACATTATTAGAAATTCAACTGTGTGTAACACATAGATAAACAATAATGACAAAGCAGTCAAATACTTATATATCTTGGAATACAAAAGCGGATCCTAAGCCTAGTTTACCACTCACCAAGAAGCAGGTTAATCACCCCACCATGCCCTGTTAAAAATGAACCTTAATTTACAAAAAATACTGATAAAGTTTTTAGTTATTCATTAAAAACAAAAAAACGTGAACAAATTATTTATTTCAAAGGTTGGTTTGGAAAATGACCGTAGATTTTACCCAGTACTTACCCCGTCGGCGTAAGCTCGAGACAGTTTGAAGACAAACCCCCGGCTTTCCGCGTTTCATACATGGTTTACCAGGAAGTACTGGCACCGGAAAATCCACGTATCTTGGAGGGAGCTGCAAGTGCCCAGAGAGCCTTGCCCGGGAATTGAACCCGGGACCCTCCGGTCAGTTGTCCAACACGCTCCCTCCTGAGCTACCGCGACTGGTGCTCCGACGTGTGTTAAAACATGTATTTGCTTTCCTTAATAAAAAATGGTTTTTTGCTGATGTAAGCAGTCTTTTGACTATAACATTGGAAATATATATGCACAACTATTTGTGATATACTAGACTATTACTGAGACCTTTCGTTTCCAATTTGGGAATGTCCTCAAAATCCTCATTAACCAGTTCATACTAGATTCTGCTGTCTTTGAGGTTGGGAAGGGATTCACATATTTGCAGTGTCGAATATAGAGGAAAACACTCTTTGTGCTGCTTGTTGCTCTAACCACTGGAGGATTTAATTTACAGGTTATCGAAAATTCTCGGTGCATAATTTACTAAATTTCGTTTGTTATTTTTAAAAGAAACTGTTGAATATAAATAAGTACCAATGCACGAGGAAGGAAATTCTCACTGATTTTCAATAATTTCTAGAGTTGTATTAGTTCAGAAAATATAAGCAGGGTTTCACGAAACGAACGTTCACGAGAGGCTCCGAAGCTCTACTTCGTCGAAGGCCAAATTTAATCTTTTCGCCCGCTTGGCTGTGTGGCTCCTGCCTCCCCGCGACCCCTCGCCGTTACGCTCGGGTATTAGTTGTTGCGCATCCATTTACCTCGCCCTGAAATTTGGACTTTAATCGTTTTGAAAAGCGTGGAGTCTGTGAAACTCAGTCAGGAAAAATAGACCTAAATTATAGGCCTAATATGACACCGAAATTATGTCCCTGGGTTTCCTAGATATGGTGTTATTCCGAAGGTTTTGTTTTCCAGAGTCCATGAAATCAATTTCTGTCACTTCATTTGTTTTTTACCTTCGGCCCCTCTAGATTTTTCTCGTGCCCCTTTTGACTCTAACTTGTGTTCTTCTCCCTGCTATGAGTTCACCTTGATTGACCTTCAAGTCCAAATGTTTTCCAAGGTATGACCTTCAACTGCTATTTCCCTCTCTATTCCGACCAGCCGATTTTCGTGCAAATCTGTCGAGTACGAGAAAAAGCTGCTTGGTGGCCTTGAATTAGGGTAACTTCCTGCCGTCAAAAAGTGAGCGACGAAATGGCGCTGTATGTCCACGAAGAGACCCAGCGCTATTTTCAAATGAAAGAAAAGGAATCAATTTATGTTTCCTCTTGCTCATTCCGTGTACACAATAATCACACATAATAACGTTGAAATTATGAAAAGGCTAATCCAAAAAGTCTTAGTTTGCACATATAAAAGTCATTTTAAACTTATTTCATTAAAATTCGATCATCTCCGGTTTCAAATATTACAAATTATTGGCAGTAAGGGTCCTCATCATTACATTTAAATTATTACCTTCTTCCCTCCACGAATCATTTGATAATGGCATTTGGCAATCCGACTTTCTGAGAAAATGAATAATTTTACCCAATTAATAATTGATTTTGAATATATGAGTAGAGTCTTTAAGTGATTGCTTATGCAGGCATGACTTTTGCCGACCTCCAATGCAATCAAACGAAAAGTCCGCAGTAAGATTGTTGTTTTTTTCTCCAGAATGAAGTTACACTTGCATACCTGATGCAAATGTTGTAATAGGATTACGAAAGACAAAACTGTGATTTAATTTCACTCATCAGCGTTCAATTAGTATTTCTAGGTTGATTATATATAAGCCAAATGCCATTATCAATATTAGAAATTCAACTGTGTGTAACACATAGATAAACAATAATGACAAAGCAGTCAAATACTTATATATCTTAGGAATACAATAGGCGGCCCCTAAGCCTAGTTTACCACTCACCAAGAAGCAGGTCAATCACCCCACCATGTCCTGTTAAAAATGAACCTTAATTTGCAAAAAATACTGATAAAGTTTTTAGTTATTCACTCAAAACAAAAAAACGTGAACAAAGTATTTATTTCCAATGTTCGTTTGGAAAAGGACCGTTGATTTTACCCAGTACTTACCCCGTCGGCGTAAGCCCGAGACAGTTTGAAGACACACCTCCGGCTTTCCCTGTTTCACATATGGTTTTCCAGAAAGTACTGAAACCGGAAAATCCACATTTCTTGGATAATTGCCTTGCCCGGGAATTGAACCCGGGATCCTACGGTCAGTAGTCCAACACGCTCCCCCCTGAACTACCGCGACTGGCGCTCCGACGTATGTTAAAACATGTATTTGCTTTCCTTAATAATGATGGTTTTTTGCTGATACAAGCAGTCTTTTGACTATAACATTGGAAATATATATGCACAACTATGTGTGATATACTGGACTATTACTGAGACCTTTCGTTTCCAATTTGGGAATGTCCTCAAAGTCCTCATTAACCAGTTCATACTAGATTCTGCTGTCTTTGAGGTCGGGAAGGGATTCACATATTTGCAGTGTCGAATATAGAGGAAAACCCTCCATGTGCTGCTTAATGCTCTGACCATTGGAGGATTTAATTTACAGGTTATCGAAAATTCTCGGTGCATAATTAACTGAATTTCGTTTCTTAATTTGTAAAAGAAACGATTGAATATAAAAAAGTACGTTTTGCCCGAGGAAGGAAATTCTCACTCATTTTCAATAATTTCTAGAGTTGTATTAGTTCAGAAAATATAAACAGGGTTTCACGAAACGAACGTTCACGAGAGTCCCCGAAGCTCTACTTCGTCGAAGGGCAAATTTCTCTTTTCGCCCGCTTGGCTGTGTGGCTCCTGCCTCCCCGCGACCCCTCGCCCTCACGCTCGGGTATTAGTTGTTGCGCATCCATTTACCTCGCCCTGAAATAAGACTTTAATCGTTTTGAAAAGCGTGGAGTCTGTGAAACTCAGTCAGGAAAAATAGACCTAAATTTTAGGCCTAATATGACACCGAAATTATGTCCCTGGGTTTCCTAGATATGGTGTTATTCCGAAGGTTTTGTTTTCCAGAGTCCATTAAATCAATTTCTCTCACTTCATTTGTTTTTTACCTTCGGCCCCTCTAGATTTTTCACGTGCCCCTTTTGACTCTACATTGTGTGCTTCTCCCTGCTATGAGTTCACCTTGATTGACCTTCAAGTCCAAATGTTTTCCAAGGTATGACCTTCAACTGCTATTTCCCTCTCTATTCCGACCAGCCGATTTTCGTGCAAATCTGTCGAGTACGAGAAAAAGCTGCTTGGTGGCCTTGAATTAGGGTAACTTCCTGCCGTCAAAAAGTGAGCGACGAAATGGCGCTGTAAGTCCACGAAGAGACCCAGCGCTATTTTCAAATGAAAGAAAAGAAATTAATTTACGTTTCCTCTTGCTCATTCCGTGTACACAATAAGCACACATAATAAAGTTGAAATTATGAAAAGGGTAATCCAAAAAGTCTTAGTTTGCACATATAAAAAGTCATTTTAAACTTATTTCTTAAAATTCCATCATCTCCGGTTTCAAATATTACAAATTATTGGCAGTAAGGGTCCTCATCATTACATTTAAATTATTACCTTCTTCCCTCCACGAATCATTTGATAATGGCATTTGGCAATCCGACTTTCTGAGAAAATGAATAATTTTACCCAATTAATAATTGATTTTGAATGTATGAGTAGAGTCTTTAAGTGATTGCTTATGCAGGCATGACTTTTGCCGACCTCCAATACAATCAAACGAAAAGTCCGCAGTAAGATTGTTGTTTTTTCTCCAGAATGAAGTTACACTTGCATACCTGATGCAAATGTTGTAATAAGATTACGAAAGACAAAACTGTGATTTAATTTCACTCATCAGCGTTGAATTAGTATTTCTAGGTGTAGTGACATTATTAGAAATTCAACTGTGTGTAACACATAGATAAACAATAATGACAAAGCAGTCAAATACTTATATATCTTAGGAATACAAAAGCGGATCCTAAGCCTAGTTTACCACTCACCAAGAAGCAGGTCAATCACCCCACCATGCCCTGTTAAAAATGAACCTTAATTTACAAAAAATACTGATAAAGTTTTTAGTTATTCACTCAAAACAAAAAACGTGAACAAATTATTTATTTCAAAGGTTGGTTTGGAAAATGACCGTAGATTTTACCCAGTACTTACCCCGTCGGCGTAAGCTCGAGACAGTTTGAATACAAACCCCCGGCTTTCCGCGTTTCATACATGGTTTACCAGGAAGTACTGGCACCGGAAAATCCACGTATCTTGGAGGGAGCTGCATGTGCCCAGAGAGCCTTGCCCGGGAATTGAACCCGGGACCCTCCGGTCAGTTGTCCAACACGCTCCCTCCTGAGCTACCGCGACTGGTGCTCCGACGTGTGTTAAAACATGTATTTGCTTTCCTTAATAAAAATGGTTTTTTGCTGATGTAAGCAGTCTTTTGACTATAACATTGGAAATATATATGCACAACTATTTGTGATATACTAGACTATTACTGAGACCTTTCGTTTCCAATTTGGGAATGTCCTCAAAATCCTCATTAACCAGTTCATACTAGATTCTGCTGTCTTTGAGGTCGGGAAGGGATTCATATATTTGCAGTGTCGAATATAGAGGAAAACACTCTTTGTGCTGCTTGTTGCTCTAACCACTGGAAGATTTAATTTACAGGTTATCGAAAATTCTCGGGTCATAATTTACTAAATTTCGTTTGTTATTTTTAAAAGAAACTGTTGAATATAAATAAGTACCAATGCACGAGGAAGGAAATTCTCACTGATTTTCAATAATTTCTAGAGTTGTATTAGTTCAGAAAATATAAGCAGGGTTTCACGAAACGAACGTTCACGAGAGGCTCCGAAGCTCTACTTCGTCGAAGGCCAAATTTTATCTTTTCGCCCGCTTGGCTGTGTGGCTCCTGCCTCCCCGCGGCCCCTCGCCTTTACGCTCGGGTATTAGTTGTTGCGCATCCACATACCTCGCCCTGAAATTTGGACTTTAATCGTTTTGAAAAGCGTGGAGTCTGTGAAACTCAGTCAGGAAAAATAGACCTAAATTATAGGCCTAATATGACACCGAAATTATGTCCCTGGGTTTCCTAGATATGGTGTTATTCCGAAGGTTTTGTTTTCCAGAGTCCATGAAATCAATTTCTGTCACTTCATTTGTTTTTTACCTTCGGCCCCTCTAGATTTTTCTCGTGCCCCTTTTGACTCTAACTTGTGTTCTTCTCCCTGCTATGAGTTCACCTTGATTGACCTTCAAGTCCAAATGTTTTCCAAGGTATGACCTTCAACTGCTATTTCCCTCTCTATTCCGACCAGCCGATTTTCGTGCAAATCTGTCGAGTACGAGAAAAAGCTGCTTGGTGGCCTTGAATTAGGGTAACTTCCTGCCGTCAAAAGTGAGCGACGAAATGGCGCTGTATGTCCACGAAGAGACCCAGCGCTATTTTCAAATGAAAGAAAAGGAATCAATTTATGTTTCCTCTTGCTCATTCCGTGTACACAATAATCACACATAATAACGTTGAAATTATGAAAAGGGTTATCCAAAACGTCTTAGTTTGCACATATAAAAAGTCATTTTAAACTTATTTCATTAAAATTCGATCATCTCCGGTTTCAAATATTACAAAATATAGGCAGTAAGGGTCCTCATCATTACATTTAAATTATTACCTTCTTCCCTCCACGAATCATTTGATAATGGCATTTGGCAATCCGACTTTCTGAGAAAATGAATAATTTTACCCAATTAATAATTGATTTTGAATATATGAGTAGAGTCTTTAAGTGATTGCTTATGCAGGCATGACTTTTGCCGACCTCCAATGCAATCAAACGAAAAGTCCGCAGTAAGATTGTTGTTTTTTTCTCCAGAATGAAGTTACACTTGCATACCTGATGCAAATGTTGTAATAGGATTACGAAAGACAAAACTGTGATTCAAATTTCACTCATCAGCGTTGAATTAGTATTTCTAGGTGTACTGACACTATTAGAAATTCAACTGTGTGTAACACATAGATAAACAATAATGACAAAGCAGTCAAATACTTATATATCTTAGGAATACAAAAGCGGTTCCTAAGCCTAGTTTACCACTCACCAAGAAGCAGGTCAATCACCCCACCATGCCCTGTTAAAAATGAACCTTAATTTACAAAATATACTGATAAAGTTTTTAGTTATTCACTCAAAACAAAAAAGCTTGAACAAATTATTTATTTCCAAGGATGGTTTGGAAAATGACCGTAGATTTTACCCAATACTTACCCCGTCGGCATAAGCCCGAGACAGTTTGAAGACACACCTCCGGCTTTCCGTGTTTCATACATGGTTTACCAGGAAGTACTGGCACCGGAAAATCCACGTATCTTGGAGGGAGCTGCATGTGCCCAGAGAGCCTTGCCCGGGAATTGAACCCGGGACCCTCCGGTCAGTAGTCCAACACGCTCCCTCCTGAACTACCGCGACTGGTGCTCCGATGTATGTTAAAACATGTATTTGCTTTCCTTAATAGCAATGGTTTTTTTCTGATATAAGCAGTCTTTTGACTATAACATTGGAAATATATATGCACAACTATGTGTGATATACTGGACTATTACTGAGACCTTTCGTTTCCAATTTGGGAATGTCCTCAAAATCCTCATTAACCAGTTCATACTAGATTCTGCTGTCTTTGAGGTCGGGAAGGATTCACATATTTGCAGTGTCGAATATAGAGGAAAACACTCTTTGTGCTGCTTGTTGCTCTAACCACTGGAGGATTTAATTTACAGGTTATCGAAAATTCTCGGTGCATAATTTACTAAATTTCGTTTGTTATTTTAAAAGAAACATTTGAATATAAATAAGTACCTATGCACGAGGAAGGAAATTCTCACTGATTTTCAATAATTTCTAGAGTTGTATTAGTTCCGAAAATATAAGCAGGGTTTCACGAAACGAACGTTCACGAGAGTCTCCGAAGCTCTACTTCGTCGAAGGCCAAATTTTATCTTTTCGCCCGCTTGGCTGTGTGGTTCCTTCCTCCCCGCGACCCCTCGCCCTCACGCTCGGGTATTAGTTGTTGCGCATCCATTTACCTCGCCCTGAAATAGGACTTTAATCGTTTTGAAAAGCGTGGAGTCTGTGAAACTCACTCAGGAAATATAGACCTAATTTTTAGGCTTAATATGACACCGAAATTATGTCCCTGGGTTTCCTAGATATTGTGTTAATCCGAAGGTTTTGTTTTCCAGTGTCCATGAAATCAATTTCTCTCACTTCATTTGTTTTTTACCTTCGGCCCCTCTAGATTTTTTACGTGCCCCTTTTGACTCTAACTTATGTGCTTCTCCCTGCTATGAGTTCACCTTGATTGACCTTCAAGTCCAAATATTTTCCAAGGTATGACCTTCAACTGCTATTTTCCTCTCTATTCCGACCAGCCGATTTTCGTGCAAATCTGTCGAGTACGAGAAAAAGCTGCTTGGTGGCCTTGAATTAGGGTAACTTCCTGCCGTCAAAAAGTGAGCGACGAAATGGCGCTGTATGTCCACGAAGAGACCCAGCGCTATTTTCAAATGAAAGAAAAGGAATCAATTTATGTTTCCTCTTGCTCATTCCGTGTACACAATAATCACACATAATAACGTTGAAATTATGAAAAGGGTAATCCAAAACGTCTTAGTTTACACATATAAAAAGTCATTTTAAACTTATTTCATTGAAATTCGATCATCTCCGGTTTCAAATATTACAAAATATTGGCAGTAAGGGTCCTCATCATTACATTTAAATTATTACCTTCTTCCCTCCACGAATCATTTGATAATGGCATTTGGCAATCCGACTTTCTGAGAAAATGAATAATTTTACCCAATTAATAATTGATTTTGAATATATGAGTAGAGTCTTTAAGTGATTGCTTATGCAGGCATGACTTTTGCCGACCTCCAATGCAATCAAACGAAAAGTCCGCAGTAAGATTGTTGTTTTTTTCTCCAGAATGAAGTTACACTTGCATACCTGATGCAAATGTTGTAATAGGATTACGAAAGACAAAACTGTGATTCAAATTTCACTCATCAGCGTTGAATTAGTATTTCTAGGTGTACTGACACTATTAGAAATTCAACTGTGTGTAACACATAGATAAACAATAATGACAAAGCAGTCAAATACTTATATATCTTAGGAATACAAAAGCGGATCCTAAGCCTAGTTTACCACTCACCAAGAAGCAGGTCAATCACCCCACCATGCCCTGTTAAAAATGAACCTTAATTTACAAAATATACTGATAAAGTTTTTAGTTATTCACTCAAAACAAAAAAGCGTGAACAAATTATTTATTTCCAAGGTTGGTTTGGAAAATGACCGTAGATTTTACCCAGTACTTACCCCGTCGGCATAAGCCCGAGACAGTTTGAAGACACACCTCCGGCTTTCCGTGTTTCATACATGGTTTACCAGGAAGTACTGGCACCGGAAAATCCACGTATCTTGGAGGGAGCTGCATGTGCCCAGAGAGCCTTGCCCGGGAATTGAACCCGGGACCCTCCGGTCAGTAGTCCAACACGCTCCCTCCTGAACTACCGCGACTGGTGCTACGATGGATGTTAAAACATGTATTTGCTTTCCTTAATAACAATGGTTTTTTTTCTGATATAAGCAGTCTTTTGACTATAACATTGGAAATATATATGCACAACTATGTGTGATATACTGGACTATTACTGAGACCTTTCGTTTCCAATTTGGGAATGTCCTCAAAGTCCTCATTAACCAGTTCATACTAGATTCTGCTGTCTTTGGGGTCGGGAAGGGATTCACATATTTGCAGTGTCGAATATAGAGGAAAACCCTCCATGTGCTGCTTAATGCTCTGACCATTGGAGGATTTAATTTACAGGTTATCGAAAATTCTCGGTGAATAATTAACTGAATTTCGTTTCTTAATTTGTAAAAGAAACGATTGAATATAAAAAAGTACGTTTTGCCCGAGGAAGGAAATTCTCACTCATTTTCAATAATTTCTAGAGTTGTATTAGTTCAGAAAATATAAACAGGGTTTCACGAAACGAACGTTCACGAGAGTCCCCGAAGCTCTACTTCGTCGAAGGGCAAATTTCTCTTTTCGCCCGCTTGGCTGTGTGGCTCCTGCCTCCCCGCGACCCCTCGCCCTCACGCTCGGGTATTAGTTGTTGCGCATCCATTTACCTCGCCCTGAAATAAGACTTTAATCGTTTTGAAAAGCGTGGAGTCTGTGAAACTCAGTCAGGAAAAATAGACCTAAATTTTAGGTTTAATATGACACCGAAATTATGTCCCTGGGTTTCCTAGATATGGTGTTATTCCGAAGGTTTTGTTTTCCAGAGTCCATTAAATCAATTTCTCTCACTTCATTTGTTTTTTACCTTCGGCCCCTCTAGATTTTTCACGTGCCCCTTTTGACTCTACCTTGTGTGCTTCTCCCTGCTATGAGTTCACCTTGATTGACCTTCAAGTCCAAATGTTTTCCAAGGTATGACCTTCAACTGCTATTTCCCTCTCTATTCCGACCAGCCGATTTTCGTGCAAATCTGTCGAGTACGAGAAAAAGCTGCTTGGTGGCCTTGAATTAGGGTAACTTCCTGCCGTCAAAAAGTGAGCGACGAAATGGCGCTGTAAGTCCACGAAGAGACCCAGCGCTATTTTCAAATGAAAGAAAAGAAATTAATTTACGTTTCCTCTTGCTCATTCCGTGTACACAATAATCACACATAATAACGTTGAAATTATGAAAAGGCTAATCCAAAAAGTCTTAGTTTGCACATATAAAAGTCATTTTAAACTTATTTCATTAAAATTCGATCATCTCCGGTTTCAAATATTACAAATTATTGGCAGTAAAGGTCCTCATCATTACATTTAAATTATTACCTTCTTCCCTCCACGAATCATTTGATAATGGCATTTGGCAATCCGACTTTCTGAGAAAATGAATAATTTTACCCAATTAATAATTGATTTTGAATATATGAGTAGAGTCTTTAAGTGATTGCTTATGCAGGCATGACTTTTGCCGACCTCCAATGCAATCAAACGAAAAGTCCGCAGTAAGATTGTTGTTTTTTTCTCCAGAATGAAGTTACACTTGCATACCTGATGCAAATGTTGTAATAGGATTACGAAAGACAAAACTGTGTTTTAATTTCACTCATCAGCGTTCAATTAGTATTTCTAGGTTGATTATATATTAGCCAAATGCCATTATCAATATTAGAAATTCAACTGTGTGTAACACATAGATAAACAATAATGACAAACCAGTCAAATACTTATATATCTTAGGAATACAAAAGCGGATCCTAAGCCTAGTTTACCACT